>CAWUFW010002009.1:1692500-2292500 GCA_963921515.1 Calotriton arnoldi
AGGTAATTTTACCGTGTGGAAAAGCCTTCTGCTGGGATTTCAGGAATAATGTTTGAGAGAACTGTTTTCTCATGATTTCCCCATAGAGGTTATGGAAGGTACTCAAGAAGCTAAAACTAGAGCATATTTTCTGTAAATTCACACTATCTTGCTCAGCCATATGAAAATGAAGTCTGCCAGTTCATCATCAAAAACTTTATTCGTTTTTTTACAAAGAACACCATAAAAGTCAAGCAATTGCAGTTAAAAACCATCAAGTACATCATAAAAAGGCTAAAAAACAATACAGTACAACCATCACAGCCCCATAGGATACAAAGTTAATAACAAAGACAGTTGATTCCCTTGTGTTCTACTACAGCCTCCCAGAGTGTTCTAAAGAACAACTAGAGCGCTAACCGTGTTACTTATGACAAACGTATGGCACATTGATTGAATCAAACTGGTAAAACTTAAAACATTTAATTTAGAAAGAAATCAAATTAGGGTGTTCAGTTTGTCATAGAAATTATAGTTAGTGCTGTAGAAAGAAAAATTAGGACACTTTTTAAGTGAGTTCTCAAATATCTTCCTCTTCTATTTCATTAAAAAATTCCGACATGCAGACTGAAACATGCCCTTTCAACACATACAGACTAAAACATGCACTTTCAACACCAGCAGCAGACTGCCAGTTAACTCCCTGGTGATCAGTAGTTGTACTACAGTGTTCTAATGAGCAACTAGAGTGCTAACATTCTGAATTTATGCCAAAGGTGTCGCACATATGAACACCATCTTGATGGAATCAAAGTATAGAACTGAAAGCATTTTCTACTGAGGATGCTGCTGTAAATGATGTAATTGGGGAGCTTCATAACAAATAAGTCTCCCAAGAGGGCCACCGGAGGAAAAAAGAGCCCAAATATAGCACAAATATCTCCCAAATGTAGCCCAATGACAGAAGTGTGCAAAACACCTAATTAGTTTTTGTGTAGTTTTATATACCCAGAAATAATTATCCATGGGAAGGACTTTGCTTCTTCGCAACCAGCCCCGCCTCCCTCCCAAAGGATACTTCAAGAAAGTAGTCTGGATGACTCGCTAAACAATAAGCCAGTCTTGGGTATGCTTAGATGCTCCGGTAACGCGAAATCCAGTGAGGCCCACCAAGAGACACCACAATGGGTGGAACCCCTGGACTCTCAAGATGGCCGAGACCTTGCTTTAAACCAGCACTCTGGTCAGAAATCACTAAAATCACCAATATGGATCTCGTCCACTAGTCCAGCGAGCCCAGTAAGTCTGTTCATGAACCTATCAAGCCTGTTGCCCTCTGAAATAGAAACAAACCAATCTAATGGTGCACTGGAGCCTTGCACCCAAAACCTCAGGTTCGATTTCCCCTTGCCCGCCTCCACGCCGTCATCTGCTCCTTGCAAGCAATTTTGCAATACCTGCCCCAAGAACCCACACCAGCTTGAGACTAGGGGCTGCATAATTAACGCCTCCTTGATGGTCACCAATAACAGCAGTGCTAGCTATAAAGCAGTCAATCTACAACAAAATTCACATAAAAACCTTCAAAGGAAACGACCCTCGTCAACCAGTAGCTATTCAAACTCAAACTTAACCCCTCCACATCCCCAAAACCAGGTCAACGAACCCTCAAAAATAGAATCCCTGCACAGGGAGCCACTCCACACTCCATCTACACACAAGGTTGAGGTGCTGCTCTCAGTCACCAATCAAGCCCTGAACTCAATGGCTAGCGCAGCTCACATGCATGCAGACAAACTGGATGCACAAATAAATATCTTACACCTGATAGCTGACTTAATAACTAGAATTGACACCAAGCTTGACCAACTAAACTCTCTGATATGCAGAGCTCAAAATAACGTAACACAAACTCAAATGCACAAGGAATGCAGCTGCAATCCGATACTAAAAAAACTAGAAACGCTCACGGAAGTAATGTCCACCCTAATTGAGGACCTGAAGAACGAGGCATGTAGACGAGCACCGAAAACTTCTTCTCCCCCGTTAGCTCAAAGCCAGTATCTACATCGGCCCACTTTAAGCAAGGAATGCTCTTGCAGCGCAGAGCACCTAGGAGACAACAGGATTGACACCAGGACAAAACACCAGCCGCACGACCGTGACCCTCCCGAGGCTCCCAAGCAGCAGACCATTATCACACGAGCACCTGGCCAGAAACTCGAAATCCGCTGATAAACAAGATTTGAGCTTACCTCAAATAAAATACAATTAACAAGAGGCGCAGATAATTCCACCCAATCTAACCCTGCAATAGACATCGGCAACCCGATCTTATCCACTGAGGTATTAAATACGGCTAACGCACCCCCCAGAGAAGGACAACACTTGTCTAGGAAAAACAAGAAGAGACTAAAGAAACTAAATAAGTCTAGGAAAAAAGGATGGTGCACTACTACGCTGGCTCAGAACAGATGATACCGAATTGAAAGCCTACATAGTCCCTGCATCCAGCAACAACATTCATGGAGGAAGAACTGCAGCCACTCACTCTCCAGAACAAAACATCAAAGCGCAAGGTGCGGACCAAAACAAAGTCGATATCGACCGATGCACTGAGCTTGACCCAGTGAAGATCTCTGAGAAATCAAAGGTAAAAAAACTAATCAAGAAACACAGTGGAGAATCCCCCAAGACCCTGGATAAACCTATAAAACCATCAAGAAACCGATCTCTCCTCCAATATGGCGCGAAAAAGCCCATGGGCAGGGGTTCTCCTCACAAAGCCATAAGCTGTCATGACTTATTACAGCCGCTTGAAGCTGGCAAAGAAGGCCTTAAAAAAAGAAAACTCACAGAGGAGATAGCCATACAAGTAAACCTCAGGGACTGGTCGGGAAAAAAACGAAACAAGAAGGCACTGAACCCCCTCGAAATAGCCGATCACAGGCTGCAGTGCCCCCAAGGAAGTACAAGAGGGGAAGAATCTTCCTATGATGCCAGCCTACACTGCTCCAATGCGAACAGACCAGAATGCCTAAGTCAATCACCCAAGATCAGGGTACCCAAAGATGACTCTGTGGTAAAACTCTTACAACAGCCGAATAAAGCGGCATTGAACACCGCAGAGAAAATCCAATTGCCCCAAGAAGGCTTAAAACTAACGTTGTATCCAGAGTATGCATCCCAAGGGAAATGGGACACCCTCAACAGAGGAAATATCCTAAAGTTGTGTTCGTACCTTCCGGGATTAGAAAATACAAAAACAACTGATATCGAAAGTGTGGCATTCGTCGCCCCAGAACAGGGCCAGACAAACGAGGCCACGGTAGTAACCTTCTATAGTAAAGACATGGCCTCTGCCCTAATGAAGAACAAAAATCGCCTGGGTGACTGGGGTATCCAGGTTAGTTTCGCGACCCCGGTTAAGTATCCCGCTTTCTTAAAGGATAGAACTCTCAACACCCTAACGGTCGCCAACAATAAAGACGTGACCAACAGTAATACAACCAGGCAGCCACCTACTTCAGTTTTGTGTGGCTCCCTAGCAGGAACTCAAACAATGTCCTGGAGAGAGAACTTGCTACAAATAACTACAACCAAAGTAGGAGGTCCACGTCAGTGCGCTCTTAAACGGCAGAATTCCCAAGACTGGTCCTGGCTTTCCCAGGCCCTAAGGTGAAGCACCCAGCACCTCGGTTGAACATAAAACTAATAAGGACGTTGCTTACCATCTCAGAATCTGTTCCTGGAACATTTGTGGACTAACCAAGGAAAAAGCTGAAAAGACAACTACCTCTTTCCTGAAGAACTATGACATCATTGCCCTGCAAGAAACTTGGTCCTTGCAAACTATCGCCTGGGAGGATTTCACGTTTATGAAGCCCATGCAATAGCAACCCAAGTAGTGGCCACTCATCGGGAGGAGTGTTAATCTCTGTGAAGAACAACCTGGCCTTACAGGTTTCCCTACTCTGTAAAGGGCATGGAGATTTCATTTTTCTTAAAATCCAGACACAGCTTTTGGAAAACCACAACTCGAAACAACAAACAACGATCCTCGGCTGTATCTATCTACACCCCTCTAAAATCAAGCGAGAGGCAACCTTGAGCAAAATGCTCCCCGCCATGAGAGACCTTCTCTCTCACTTTCCTAACGATAGGTGGCTAATAATGGGAGATTTTAATGCAAACCTAATGGTGACAGGCTTTGACTCCTCTTTCCTAACTTCACTGGACGATCAAATGTGGGCCATCCCGGATATAAGGCATCAGTAACAACGGAAGGACGGTCAAGGGACAATGGTGGCAGCTTATTTAAACCAACTAGGCCTCCGCATCTTAAACGGAAGAGTCGACTCGGATTCGCCCGCCGCTTATTCCCATGTATCTCCCTCCAGAATGGCCACTCTGTGCTACATATGGATTTCAGTTGCTCACTTTCATCTTGTGCAGGAATTCGTGGTAACTCCCTCACCGGAAAGGGATCATGCCGTCCTTATGTGCAAAGTCTCATCCCGGCAGTGCCTCCGCCCAGAAATTCATCTGATTGGAAAAGAATCCAGCTTGGAGCCTGAAAAAAAACTACGGTGGGCCTTGGACCATCAGGACATAATTGAAGAGAAGGTGGACAATTTCTTAGACAAATTGAACCAAGAGTCTAGTGACCGACTGACCGCATCATCGTGGGAAACGGCAGTGGTGGACCTTAGAGAAAACTTAGCCACAAAGATAATTAAAAGGCCGTATAACTCCACTTCAAACACACTCCACTTTAGTGAGCACAAGCAAACTACAATGAACATCAAATACAAATTAAACAACTTACTGTGCAGGCGCGCCTACAATGATACAGAATACAAATCCCTACGAGAGAAGATATCGATCGCTCGCAAGGAGTACAGGAAGGCAAGGTTCACCTCCCAGAGGATGAAAGAAGAATATCGCTGGACAATGTCCCACGAAATTATAAAATCAAAGGATCAAAGGAGATTCTGGAGCTGGGTAAACAAGGGTGTCAGACCTGCCCAACCACCTACTGTAACAAACATCTCCTGCCGAATGGGAGGCCCACATTGTCGCACTCTACGTAGAGCCCAATAGAAACAACTGGCCTAGCCATCACAGCTCTAGCCATATTAACTCCTACATCGGACCGGAGCCCACCATCATGATCACAACAACCCAAGTCGCACTCATTATAAAAAAAATGCGCCCCAGAGGGGAGCCGGGCCCAAATGGCATACCAACAAAGGTGTACAAAGCATCTATTCACAAGTGGGCCGTACTCTTGGACACCCTATTTGAGGCAAGCAGAATGGGCGGGCCTATTCCTGACTCCTGGCAAGGCTCTCTCCTCGTCCCCATCCATAAAAAAGGCCCGCGGTCCAGTCCTGATAACTACTGGATGATTGCCCTCCTCGATGTTGAAGGGAAGGCCTATGCAAGTGCTCTACTTCAAGAACTGACTACCTGGGTGGAAGACCGTAAATTAATACCCTTTACTCAAACCGGCTTCCAAAAGGTCTGCCACATTGAAGACAATTTGATCTGTCTAGCCCACATGATTGAGGGCACGCTCGCTACAAAAGGAAAATCGTTATATTTGGGGTTCATCGATTTCCGAAAAGCTTTTGATAGCGTTGTTCGTCCCAGATTCTGGGAAAAATTTATGAAATGGGGCATCCCGCAATCCCTACTGAATGCTCTCATCGCCCTGTACACTGACACCTGGGTAAAAATAAGAGTATCCTCTGGATGGTCAACAACCAATAAAATCATGACCAACAGAGGCTTAAAGCAGGGATGCATATTGGCCCCTCTACTCTTTATTTTGTACCTAGCACACCTGCCCGAGTGGCTGACTCTCCCTCGAGCATTTCCGCCTAAAATCACAATTATTAAAATGTAATCAATGCAATATGCAGACGATACGATTCTCCTTGATCAAACCCAGGTGGGCCTCCAAAGACTCTTCGATTCCTTGGCATTGTACTGTAAAACAAACGTTTTAGAGATGAACATCGCCAAAACCAAGGTGATTATAGTCTCGAGACAACGAGCAAGAAAGCGCTCCTGATATATTGAAGGGAAATCAATAGAGGTAGTGGCCGCATATAAGTACCTGGGAGTCTGGATAGATCACAGAGGAAGACCGGCTCCGCACATTGCTGCAATGCAAGGAGTGGCTCGCTGCCTGGAGGAGGCCTTCTCAAGAACTAAGAAAGCCCTCCATTCTCCAGATTTCTCGCCGTTAATCAGAGTGATAGGTGCCAAACTTTCACCGACCTTAGCCTTCGGCTCCATAACCTTCAAAGATAAAATGTTCACCTGGTTAGACAGAGCGCAATCAGCCTGTTTTCGCAGAGTGTTCCATCTACCCAACTCGACCTCTCATGCCCAAATCCGTATGGAGTTTAGCTTGTCATCCCAACACTGGATTATGAAAGCAAGATTTATTGCCTACTGCTTAAAAACTAAAAAGGCCCGTGACCTTACACTAAAGAGTTGCATCTGGTCCCTGCTAAACAACCCTAGAACCTCCTGGAGTCAATTTTTAACATACTGCTTGGACGCACTTGAAGCTCAAGATATATGGGCTAGTTCGCTGACCACAGGAGTGGTCGCAAAAGTACTGACCAAACAAGCGAAGATCTCGTCAGCGGAACATGATGCACTTGCCGTGAAAAATCTATCCCATGGTAGCTGGGAGTCAAAACTCTATGATCATAAAACTACCACACTATCTGTCATCCCCCATGAAGCCATCAGTGAAACATCACCTAATGAGATTATGTTTTGGCCTAATCCCCCTGATGGCGTACAAGTATGGCCAGAGGTATAAGGCAGATACGTCCTCTCAGTGCCGTTTTTGCGGCAACGGGGAAGAAAATTTAATTCACGTCTTGTGCATTTGCAGGATTTTACTCCCCTTGCGAACCTTTTGGTTGCGTCCAATTTGGCAGATCCTCAATGTGCAGACATGTCAAGAGGCCCTAGAGGAGTGTATGAGGGTGACTCCGCTCAGATGGCCGCCCGTTTTGTAAAATACATGTCTGAGATTAAATCTATTTTATCAGTAGACGACCGCCATGAATTTCAGCCATGCCAGACATGAACTCTCTTTTAATATGAACTCCTTTTTTAATAGAGAAAGGAAAGTGCGTTTATGCTTTTTTGTATGAATTGCAATGATTTTAAATAATTGTGCAATAAAAATGTATCTAAAATTTAAATAGCGCAGACTTGACCCAAAGATATAGGAGTACTTTACATAAGCATCAGTTACATTACACAAGTACACATTCATTTTGGTTTTAGGCATGGGGAGATTAATTGATTTGCCCAGAATCACAGGACGTGGAGCTGAAGCCGAAACTCGAACCTGGTTCCCCAGTTGAAAAGTCTGCAGCTCTGGCTGTAATGCCACATCCTCTCCCTTTAAGAGTAAGTGATCAACTGGATAAAAAAACATGAAGATAGCAAATTATTTAAAAGTGCTTTGTTGCTCCTTGAGAGCTCCAAAAATATGTCCTCATTTTAGTTGTTTAGAGCACTAACCATAATTTCTATGGGAATAAGACCCTCTCATGGAGGAGGGTGCAGTGGCAACAAGTTGACCACGCTGTGCAGGCGGGAGGGGCTGTGGCAGCACAACGGACCATGGAGGGCAGGGAAAAGGGGGTTAGGAGCAACAAACCAACCATGCAGTACAGGCAAGAGAGGCTGAGAGGCAAGAGAGGCTGTGGCAATATAAAAGACCATTGAGGGCAGAAGGAAGAAGCAGTGGCAGTACAAACATACATGCCAACAGACAAAAAGGCTTTTATTTTATTGGCTCCTCCCTAAAATCACCTCTTTTTCAATGTAAGTCATTGGGGAAAATCAATTCCCTTGTTTTTTTCCCCCAAAATCTCCCTCTTACCAAGTTCAAAATGTTGCCATGTTTGGTTCATTGGATCATGGAGGGCAGGAGGAATGGGGTTGGGACACGGACATGAGAGGGCAGGAGGGAGATGGGCAGGGGTACCAAACTGACCTTACAGAACAGGCGTCAGGGATTACAGCAGCACAATACATCACAGAGGGCAAGCGGGGCGGCAGTGCAGCAAACAGATCATGGAAAGCAATAGGGATGGAAGAGGGCGCTGCATATGGACAACAGAGAACAGAGGGTAAAGAGGCAAGGGCAGCAAGCTGACCATAGCTCACAGACAGTAGGGAAAGTTGCAGCATAACGGACCATGAGGGGCAGGAGGGAGCGGACCAAACAAGGCAGGAGGGAGGGGATAGGGGTATGCACATGGAAAATGGAGGGAAGGGGGCAGGAGCAGCAAGCCGACCATGGAGGGCAGGTGGCATGAGGGCAACAGTGAGACTATAATGGCATACACAGAGACAACGGAGGGAAGGGGAGGGGGTCAGAGGCAGCAAGCTGACCACAAAGGGCAGGTGGGAGGGGCTGTAGCAGCACAGAAGACCATGCATGGTAAACGGGAGGGTTAGTGGCAGCACAACGGCCATGGTGGGCGAGAGGGAGGGGTCAAGGGCATGCACAAAAGACCATGGAGGACAGAAGGGAGGGGTAGGGGCTGGACACAGACGAGAGGGCAGGGGAAGAGGCTTCACAACAGACCACGCAGGGAAGGCAGGAGGAGCAGTTGCAGCACAACAAAGCAGACGGGGAAGGCAGCAAAATGGACCATGGATGGGGGGGTAGGGGTGTGTAACTTGGACAGGCAGGGTGGAGGTGACATGGACAAGTGGCAGCCATCTGACCATGCTAGTCAGGTGGGAGGGACAGTGGCAGCCAAACTGAGCACTCAAGAGTAGATAGGAGGGTGGCAGGTCCATGGAATATGGTGGGCAGAAAGGAGGGAGCAGGGGCATGCACACAGACATCGGAGGGCAGGGGGAAGGAGAGTAAGGACAGCAAGCTAAGCACAGAGGCTAAGCAGGAGGACCATGATGCTGAATAGAATTGGTGAACGGAGGGCAGGAGGAGTGGGCAGGGACATCGAGCTAATTGGAAGGCAGTAGCAGCACATCGGACCATACAGGGCAGAAGGGAGGGGCTGGTGCATGGACTCGGACAACAGAGGGTAGGGAGAAGGTGGATGGGGCAGCAAGCTAACTGTTTTAGGCAGACAGGAAGGGCAGTGGCAGAACAACGGCCACACGCTGCTATGATGAAGGAGCAGGGTCAGGGACATGGACATGGACAATGGATGGCAAGGAGGAGGCGGGCAGGAGCAGTAAGCTTGGTTGGGGGCAGCACTGCGCAATGCGTTCAACCCCACCCCCACTGTGCATTGGGATGGGCATCTTACTTCATGTTAAAAAAAAACCTTAGTAATTCACTGAAAAAAAACTAAGTTTACAGGGACATTATAGTTAGGTTCAGATTTCACTTGCACAAAACCAGTGAAATTTAGCAGTTGTAGTTAGCCGAGCTAACTAACTCACGCCCGTAATGCACTGCTTATGACCTCACATATTACATTACTCATGGCATGGTCAGTGACATTACTGACATCTCAAATGACATTGCTGATGACATCATCCACAAAATTACTAATGCACTCAACACCCCCATAGAACCATTCATACACCGAGTCCCACTCCCACACAACCATTCACAAACCTACTCCCAGACCCATACTCATACCAGTACTTACACCCCCACTCACTGTTCATAGGACTACATAGACATCCACTCACTCATCCATACAGCCACTCATACACTCACTCACTAATACAGCCACTGACCTACCCCTCATACACCCATACAGCCACTTGCACACTTAGGCCGTCATCCATACAGCTACTCACTCACCCATACAGTCAATCACACAGCCACTTACCCATACAGCTACACACACACACACACCCACTTACTCATACAGATACTAACATGTACTCACTCACCTATACAGTCACTGACACAAGCACACACTCACCCATACAGCCACTCACATTCATTCACTTACCCATACAGTCACTCATATACCCCATCACTCAGCTATACTGCCTTTCACATACCTAGTTACTCACCAATATACCACTGACATCCACTCACACCCACACAGCCTTACACACACACACTCACCAATTCAGCCCCCTCACACACACACACACTCACTAACTCATACAGCCAATGACTCGCCCACTCACTCGTCTATATAGGCAGTCAAACAGCCCATCACCCACCCACACATACACTCAGACACCCATACAGGTACTCTAACAACCAATCACTCACCCATACAGCTACTCATGTACCCACTCACGCACACATACAGCCACTTAGACACCAACTGACAGACAGATAGACATTCACAAAACCAGTCACTCACCCATACATTCACTGAGACGCCTAATCACTCACTTATGCAGTGAGGCACGCACACACTGAATTTTCCATACAGGAACTCATACACCCTCTGATTCACCATTACACCGTGGTGCATATATATTTAACACTCAAACTTTTTAAAACCACTGTCACTGGATGATGTCATGAGTGATGTCATTTGGGATGTCATCAGTAATGTCATGAGTGATGTAATATGTGAGGTCATAAGTAGTGCACTGCAGGGGCGCGAGTTATAGTTAGCTCAGCTAACTATAACTGCTGAATTTCATTCTGTACGAGTGAAATCTGAGCCCAACTATAATGACCCTGAAACCTTTATTTTTTTTCAGTGAATTTCTAATATATATAAACATATATACAAACAACACAGCAGACAAATGTCAGGTCTTTAAACAGTTACAAAGTAGGTGATACAAAACACTCAAGGTAATAAAAAGGAAAATCAAACCGAATCAACATTTCCTCACACCTTTGAGCTTAGGACCAGGCTAGACTTATACAAGTTCTGGATCATTGCCACATCATACCCTTAACCAGCCGGACGCCTCAACTTAGCCACTATTTTAAGGCTTTTCCATCCAACCACAATTGCAAGATTGCATTCCAAGTTCTAGATTCATCAGTGAGGAATATTTCCTGCTGCTAGGCAAGTGAATTCTTTAAGTAGCAACAGTAAGCAAAACATTGCGATTTGTAAATATGGCTTGAATCTTGCCTCCTGTTTCCCCTCTTTGCTCTATGGTTGCATATGTGCCGTGTGCAATGTTACAAAAATACAATATTACTATCACTAAAACTGCTGTATTGTTACACAGCTGATAAAACAATTGTGACAATTGGCACTTGTTTAACAATTATTTTAGGAACTTGAATTGGGCGAAATTCACACCTTCTCAACAGGTAGGTTCCTCTCCTCTAAGTAAGGTAGAATTATATCAGAGGTAGCTACATTTCTCTGTTGCACTGACCTAGCCATACTGGACTTGCTGAGGTCTTAGTCTATTGGGAAAACGAAAGCTTTTCCAAATTCCAATCCATCAGTGACGAACGATCCCACTCTCTTTTTTAGGTCTCGCTTAGAGCAGCGCTTGCGCTGTTTCTTCGAGACATGCAGTAGTCCGTTTATGTGCATTAAGCTCCGCCCATCATTACAATTGGCTTCTCTTTCTGTCCTTTGTAAATGATGGCTTTTGATTCGTCAATAGGCTTAGTAGTCCCTCCTTAGTACCTCCTTGTCTCTCTTTGTAACCGCCATGAGGACTGGCCCTCTTACTGTGGTGTTACGCAGTATGTTTTATTTACTGTCTGTGGGCACTATTTTCTTAGATGCCTTTCTCCTATTGCACACACAAAATGCTTTCCTGCAATCTGCAACTGCTGGTTTACAATTTACTACTGACAGACGCTCCCTCTCTCTTCTCGGCTCCCTCCTGCTTCTTTAATCTATGCCGTCTGCTGCTAGTTTTACATTGACACCCCCACCCAGCTTTAATTAGCACCAACATCCCTCCCACCTGTTGCTTGTTTAAATTGCCCTGCAGAAATGCAAGTTCCAAATGGAGGGTTTAGTAATGCATGACGGCAGAGAAAGATTAAACTTAGAAAAAACACTTTTCTTTGGCAAACCCACATTAAGTGTAGTTTCCCCCAGTCACCTTTTCTTTCTCAAAAATGACTTCCACAAAGGTGCAGTGTGGCACTTTTCAAAGAACCAGATTATTTATGAAGTGCCCTCTCTCCTCCTATGTCCGTAAAGACAGTATAGCAATGTGTTAAAGACACATTGTGTACAAACCCTCTGTCTCTGTGGACATAGGATAAGGGAGGGCGCTTTATAAATCTTGTTATGCTTATTATATGTGCAGTAACAGCCCCTTGCATCTTTCATTTACTGTCACTTAATGCAGTTTTCTGGCTTTAATGCAAAGGCAGTGTTTTTCTTTAGCACACATTTCAGTTGCTAGAACACAGAGCTTTAAAAAATGCCAATGTCACTGCTCTGTGAAAGCCAGTCTTTTGTTATTAGGTCTCGCCTAGCGTTGCTGCGCACATGCTCAGCTCGCTCTGCGAGATTTATTGCTGATAAGGAGTTTCAGTAGAGGGCTTGAAGCCCCGCCCCTCATTCCCATTAGCCGGCGTCACCGGTTATGCTAAACGGTGGCCTGCCATTGGGAATGAGGGTTTTTGGTTGCCGCCCTTTGGCTTGCGATCCGGACTGGGTCGCCTGCTTCACGGCTTTAGTGAAGCACTTTCTTATCTTTATGGGGCCATGTGTTTAAACACATGGCCCCATAAAGACAAGAGATCCCCATGCTCCGGCTGCAGCGCGGTCCTCTTTCACTTTCGGGACCGCGCTTGTTATCTTGTAGTGCCGGGGGTTTTGTTCCCCTTAGAGAGGAAATGCATAACTTTTTGATCTTGCTAATTGTTCTTAAAGCCCAATGCAAGCCTCAAAATCGGAGCTGATGCTCATCCGGTTAAATAATTTTTCGGGTTCATACTATAGCTTCATATAGTGGTAATAGTTGGCATCCGAATGCTCTACAAGTCGACATGTTTAGGTAAACCTATTTGCTAGGTTTTTAAATGGTCTCCATCCTAAACTATTGACAATCTTAGGAGAGTTCTAGAAGACGCTCTGAAATTGTCTGGCAGCATACCTAGCTGTTCCTGCTTTTACAAGTATAACGATTAGGGCGTCAGTGAATGAGACTGTCGGCGCGTCCCTCTTTTCTCTGCATTAAGAAATAATTACCCCCAGGTCCCTCCTGTCCTCGTCCCATTCCTGAACAAGTGGAGATGACCATCTCCGCGACAGAAAAAAAGAACAGGAGCATGCTGGGATACCCAAACCACTCCCTCCCACTGGGAGTACATAAGCGGTACCAACCCAGCATGCAACCTGTTCTTTTTTTCTGTCTTCAGACAGAATGGGACGTGTTGGGCTTACCTGCTGGTTGCTTCACTGGACGTCTCGTCGGGGCTGCTGGGCTGTCCTCGCCGTCCTCTTTCCGCGTTCTCCTGGCCTGCCGGGCTTGCCAGGAGTCGCGTTGGATTCCGCCCGGCCCTTTGCGGCTGGGGCGCCGTTCCTCCCGGTCCCTTCCGGGTTGCAGTGCGCGTCTCCCTGTGGCTTGGCCGGTCTGGGGGACGCGCGGCTGCGGCTGTTTGGCGGGTCCTGGGACTCAGCTGGGCGATGTTCCTGGGCCCCTGCCTGGCGTTTGGTTTCCTGCCGACCTCCTGGTGCCCCTGCTGCTCGGATGGGTCACTCCGGAGCTGGCCTTGCTGTGGCCTCGGCGGCCGTTTTGGCGGCATTCTCCTCCCGGCGCTGGTTCCCGGGTGCGCGCCTGGGATGGCTGATGGGGGGGCAGTGAGCTGGTGGTGCGCTCTTCCTGCCCCCTTGGTGAGTACCGCATAGCGGTTTCTATTTTTCACCGTGGTATGCAGGCTACAGCAGCTTCCTCTGGCACTTTGTGTGTTCTGTCTTCTCACCTCAAGGGAGGATTTCGGACTTTGAGGCACATACCTTAAGGAGCATTGGTGGCAGTTGGGTGGCGGCGTGGACCCGTGACTGTGCTGGCAGAACGTTATGGGAGTCATTGCTGCGCGCACCGCATCCTGCTCATTCAATTTTGAGTCCTGCTTCTCATTGCGTTCATGCTGCAGGTCCATATGCCTCTTTTCTGCAGGTTCTTTGTTCGCCCTGCGACCATTCGAGCCTGTCCGCTCATGTTCTCGTATGGTCTCCGGAGTTGTGGTGCATATGCCCTGGTTGGTGCCTTGATGGGGGACCTCCTTGAGGTTCCTGGTGCGCTGTTGGTGTCTGGGTGCTTCCTTGGTTGTCAGGCTTTTTGTCTTGGCTTCCGGTGCCTCCCTGTGGGCCCTGGTCTTGTCTGCTTTCGATGGTGGACGGGGTCCGGTCTGGCTCTTTCCTGAATGGGAGTTCGCCTGGGTGTTCTTGGGTTGATGGGCTTTTGCTCTTTCCCTGGGGTTCGCTTGCGGCCCTGGCTGGTGTCTTCCCCCTTGCTTCTGGTTGCTACCGCCCTGTGCGCCTGGGCCTATGGGGGTTGCCGGGGTTTGGTCCCGGTGCCTCCTTCTTGCGCTCCTTGCGCTCTGCCATTGCGTTGGGTTCGGCTGGTCTCCCTGTGGCCTTGCCCTTGTGGGTTCCTTGCTTTCTTCCGGTGCTGTTGGTTCCCGTCCTCCTCTGGTCTCTCCAGGTGCTGGTGGGTTCCTGTGGGGGCTTCTCTTTGCTGGCTCCTGTTCCTGCGTGCTGGCCCTCTGTGCTTTGCTGGTTGCGTGGGGTGTGGGTCGGTTTTTTGTCTCGGTCCGGGGCCCTTGCTGTCTCCGGCCTGTTTCTCTGCCTCCGCTGACCCCTGCTCCTGGGTTCTTGGCGGTCCTTGGGTTCCCTGTCCTGGGCCGTAGTTTCCCCTGTGTCACTGCCCTCTTTTGGGGTTTTTGCCGGGGGGGTCCTTCGGGGCTTCCTCCATGGGTTGTGTGTTTCTGGGCCTTTTGGCTTTCCGCTGGCTCGGCGCTTGTTGCTGGTTGGCGTCTGTGCTGGGGGTCGGTCCCTTTTGGGACTGCTGTTGGCCTGTCCCCTTGGTGCTTGCTGCCCGTCGGTTTCTGGCTTGCTGTGCTTTCTTGCTGTGCTGGCCTGCGGCCTTGGCTTCTGTTCTTCCTGCTGCCCGCCCTGTGGTTTGGCTGGGTCGGTCCTGGTTCCTCCCGGGGTGGTGTCTGCTTGCTGGGCCTTGGCTCGCTTTGGGCTGTGTCTCCCAGGGTTTGTTGGCTTCTTCTTGTGGCCTCTTTGCTCTGTCCTCTGGGCCTCCGGCCGTCCTGCCCTTCGGGCTTGTGTTGTCCCTGGTCGGCCCTGGTTGGTGCCTGTTTGGGGTGCGCCTGGGTTTGCCTGTTGCTCTGGCCTGTTCTGGTCGTCCCTGGCTCTTTTTTTCGGGTCCTGCTGCCTTGCAGTTCTTGGGCTTCTTTCGGCTGCCTGCTGCCCATGCGCCCGTTGGTTCATGCCCTTTGAGGGTTCGGGCCTGGTGCGTGAGTGTCTGCTGAGTCTCTGTGGCCTAGTGGTTCTGGTCTCTGGCTCTTCCTCTGCTGGTTGTGTGTTCGCATCCTGGTGTTTCCTTGCTTGTGAGTCATCAGTCTTGCATTGCGGCGTTGTTATTTGGCCGCCTGCGCTGTTGGGCGCTTGTTGCATCCTTCCGGGTGCTTTTGCTTGCCCCCTGCTGGGGTTTTCTGCCTTCTACGGGTTCGCTTGGTCCTCCCCCTGGTTTTTTGGGGGGAGTGGGGGGGGGGGGCTGTTGTGTCCTGCCTCTGTTCTGGTGGGCCTTTAGCATGTTGGCTTGTTGGGCTTGCCTTCGCGCCTGCCGCTCCTTTTGCCCCTGTGGTGGCTGGGTGTCGTTGGTCTTCCTTGGCCTTTGCCTTGGGTGGCCCCTTGTTCTTCGGGTGCCCGGCTCCTCTGCCCTGCCCTGTCTGCTGTGCCCTTTCCCTACTTGTGGGTGTTGGGTGTCGACCTCCCCTGGTGTGTGGGCCTCTTTGTTGCTTCCTGCTTGCAGTTGGCTTTGCCTCGGGTCTGGGGCTCTGGCCTTTTTCCCTTTGGGGACCTGTTGTTGGGCCTGGGCTCCACCGCAGGCTCTTTTCGGCCTGTGGTGTCTGTCACCCTTGCTCTCTAGTTGGCTCTGGGTGTTCCTTCTCCCCTGGTTTGGGTCTGTTCCCGCTCCCCTGTTGGGTGGTGCGTCTTTGGCTTCTCCGGGCTCCTCTCCTTTGGTTTCTGGTGCCTGGGTTGTTCGGGTGCGCTCTTGGGGCCTGGGCTCTGCCTCTGTTGGGTTTGCCCTTGCGGTCCCTGTGGTTGGCCTCCCGTTCGCTTGTGCGTGTGGGTCGCTGGTGCGCCTCTTGGCTGGTTGGGTCGGGCTTTGTGCTGTGGGGCCTTTGTTGGCTTGGGGTCCTCTTTTGGTCCCTGCTTGGGTCCTTGCCTGGCCTCTCGTTCTCTTGGATTTTGTCACAGTCCTGGGCTGGTCTTCTGGCCTTTCCTGTGCTGCTCCTTTGCGGCTGGCTGGGGCTCTGGGTCCGCTGTGTGGGCTGCTGGGCTCCCTCCCTCTGCTGCTCCGCTCTCTGGGTGGCCTGGCTGGGGTTGGCTGCTGTGCCTTTCCTGTGCCCCTTCTTGTTTGGGGGTTCTTTTTGCCTCTCCTTCCGGGTCCTGGTGGCGCTGTGTTGTGTGCCTCCTGGCTGACTGGCCTGCCGGTTTCTCCGGCTGGCTTCTTGGGCGTTTGTGGGTCTCCTGCGGGGTTGGGCTGTTGGCCTCCTTGTTGGTCTTTCCTGTTTTGCCCTTCTACGGCTCCTCCTGGGGTTCGCCTTCGGTGGTTCCTTGGTGTCTTCCTTTCTCCTCCTGGCGGTTGGTCGGCTCTTGGTTGGTGGTGTTTCCTCCTTTCCGGTTCTGGGGTTTGGTTTCCCGGTTCCGTGTTGGGCCTCTGTTGTTGTGTTTCTTGGTTCCTGCGGCTCTTCGGTGTCTCGGCTGGGGTTGGCCTTTGGTCGGTCCTGCCCTGTGGCCCGGTCCTTCTGTGGGTTTCTGGCCTCCCGGTTCCCTGTTGCTGCTGCTTTCGGCTAGGGGTTGGGGCCTTGCTTTGGTTCCCTGCCCTCTTCTCTTCCTAGCTGTTCCTCTGGGTGGGTGCCTGTTTTCTTGTCCGGTTCTCCCCTTTGCGGCTCTGCTGTTGGCTTCCCCTGGTGTCTTGGGGTGGTCCTGTGGTGGTCGAGTCTTTCCTGGCTCTCTTGCTTTGGCGTGCCTCTTCGGTTTCGTCTTCCTTCCCCTCGCTTTTGGGTGTGGTCCTTTGTGGGTTCCTGCGCCTGTGGTTCCGCCCTCTTCCCTGTCTTGGGGGGAGGGGTTCAGCTCTATGTCTTGCCTCTGCTGTGTTCCTTCCTGGGCCTTCGGCCCTGCCTCCTTGTGCGGCCTGTTCTCCTCTGCTCTTGGCCGTTGGGCTGGGTTGGCCTGTTTGGTTCCTGGTTGGGTGGCTGCCTGGTGGTGCCTGGGGCCGTGGGCTTCGCACTTGGGGGTTTTCTCCCTGGTCGGTTGCCCTTTCTGGCTCCGTTTCTCCAATTGGGTCGTGCCCGCTTCTCCTGGGCTTCCTTTGGTCGTTCGGGGGGGGGGGGCTTGGTTTGGCCCCTCTGGTTGTTCCCTTGGGGCTTGGCTTTGCGTGTGTGGCCCCCTTCTGGCTTGCCTGGGGGGGGGTTTCTGGTCGTCCCCTGCTGGTTTTGGGGTCTAGGCTTTGTCCACTTGGTTGGGGACTTGGTTGGTTGTGTGCTCCTCCCTGCATTTTTTTCTCTTTTCTTGTGGGCTCTTTTGCCCTTGTGGGATGCCGTTTTTCGGTCTGGTGCCCCTGGCATTGGTGGGGTTCCGGATGGCCAGGTTTTCTGCTTTGGTATTCTCCACTTTGTTCAGGAATGGGACGAGGACAGGAGGGACCTGGGGGTAATGTCCTATTACTTACCGGTAATCTTCATTACTCCTGGTCCCGTTGTCCTCGTCCCATTCCTTACATCCCTCCCTCCCTGTCGGCCGGCCTTCCGGTTGTTGGCTTGGTATTTTCAGGCTGCATGCTGGGTTGGTACCGCTTATGTACTCCCAGTGGGAGGGAGTGGTTTGGGTATCCCAGCATGCTCCTGTTCTTTTTTTCTGTTGCGGAGATGGTCATCTCCACTTGTTCAGGAATGGGACGAGGACAACGGGACCAGGAGTAATGAAGATTACCGGTAAGTAATAGGACATTGTGCATGACCAAGTGTTTATTCGGTGCCTCCCTGTAGACTAGCCGAGAGAGACCTCGTTTGAAATGTTCCAAGTGTTGCGTCACGTGGACTCTGATTTTGAGCCTGGTCAGCCGGTCTCGTATTATGGTACTTTTGTGTGTGTGCGTGCGTGTGTTGTATGTGTGTCAAGTCAGACATTTCAGAGCAGAAAGGGTGACTCCTTGAAACGCACACGTCTAATGCTGCTGCTTTTGTGGCGTGAGCTGCCTGAGCCCGGATAGTCTCATTCCTTTATTACTTTTCTAAATGCTGTTTCACTAAAGGTTAGCACTTATGCTTATTATGGCAGACCTGCCAGGGTACAAATGCCGCGCGCCCCATAAGTGCTCTGTCCTGATGCTGATTCCTGAGGGTTCAGTGAGTAGCCGGCGTGTTTTATGCTGTATTATAGGCAGGGCTTGTAAATGATCTCTGCAGCACTAATCTGGGGGGTTTAGTAATGTCTGACAGAGGCGACAGACCGGGATTCATGCATGTGCCTTCGGTGCTGCTCCTCGTAATCTGAGCGCAGTATGCCCTCGAGTTTGAGGTCGAGGTCGACAGTACCAGTGTGCGCTTGTTTTTTTACGACCCGTGCAAGTTTCCCTCTTCTTACTATAGACCTTACCGCCTCTACATCCGAGAGAGTGCGCCCAAGACCCCACACATCCCATGTGTTTGCAGCCCCCTTGGTCGCTTTTACAAGTGCAAGACGAGCTGTTTACGCTGAACGAAAGCAGTCCTTCCTGTCCTTTCCATTCTCTCTAAACACTGGGCAGTTCTATTAATAGAGCCGTGAATCATTGCCGAGTCAGCAGTATGCCGCAAGCATCTGCAGGTCAGCGCTGTGTGTATTTGTGAAGCGTGTGCACGCTTATGATGATGTGTAGGTCAGCACTGTGTGCAGATGTTTTGTAATGTGCTTCTGAAGTTTGCGAAATACTGATCTATAATACAGCACTTCTTGCAGGTGAGCTATTATCCTTCGAGAGTCAGCAGTGTCAGGTGTGTTTGCGCGCACATGCCATACGTTTGTTTATAGGTCTGCGGTGGTGATGTGCTAAAACGGTTAATTGGTCATCTGTGCCCTTTAGGTCGGGGGGCTTTCAGTTTTGGTATGCAGGAATGTTTGTAAGCTTTACATTAGATTGGCTTTTCGGATAGAGCCCTAGCATGGCCCCAGAGCTTCTCTCTCCTCACCCGCTTACATGAGGGTTCCGCAGGTCTTCCTATTCTACCTACCTTTCATCAATCTATTACTTGCATATTGCCTTTAACTGTGATATGAACCTGCATCCATTTCTGACTTCAGAATAAATAAAACCAATGCAATACCAGAATGTGGACACATTCATTGAAAGTGACATGCCTAGTCAAATAACAGTTACATGAACATGTTGCAGTAGCCCTCCTGATTTCTTCAGTATTTATATAGGATACCAGCTAACAGTCCAGTCCTGGCGTGGTGTTCATATTGTCCCTGACCAGTTCAATGATCTGCCTTCAGTCTCTATATTCAGTTGCAAGCATTCGTCATGCACATTTTTTTTTTTTTTTTAAATGTATTTATTTTTGTTTTGAAGATTGAACATAACATCAAACAAATCATGAATACACGATACAAATTAAATGACAGTCCATAGCATTCTTGAAGGACAAATATATTAGCAACATTTCCTCTGAAGGTGAGCATGTGGATGGGCTCTAACACCGTATGCGTACGAGTATAGATGGTCACATTTATGTTATTCACAGTTATCAACAGTTGGGTCGAACATAACAGTATTCAAGGCTCTTCCCCCGATCTTCCCGGTATCAGTCCCCTTCCCTCCTCTTCTCCCCCCCCCTACTTCCAAACCATAATATTTTATCCAAGGAGCCCATATCTTCCGGAATTTCCAAGGGCAACCCCTAGCCCTGTATGTCACTTGTTCAGCAATCATATATAAATCAAGACTTGTCCTCCATTCATTAAGTGTAGGGAGTTGTTGGGCACCCCAGAATTTGGCGTCATGCACATCTGATGGGCACACAGTTTGAGTGTGATTCATTTACAGGAATTTTAAACGTACTTTGCATCACTTATTCACTCTGCATGTGCTGTATAATACTCGTGATGTATGCACATTTAATATTGCATTACTGTAAACTGTGATGCACACATACATAGTTCTACGTTGAGAAACATTCCATCACAGGCTAGTAGACTGCTGCTTTTAATCCAGAGTGTATGCTTCTAATTATGTAACAATCAAGTTATCATTCTTCACACTTTAATCAGTCTTAACCTTTTCTACTTGGTTGATTTGCACCTCTGAAAGGACTCCTGTTGTGTTCCAAACACCCCGAGAATCCAACCTCTGAGAAATGTCTCTCCACAATAGATTAAGCATTTTTCAAATGATAGTGGATCAATCTTGATTCCATCTATTTTCACTGCTCTTTCAGTCATGCCACTTAATTTATTCTGTAGGAACACCTTAATGGATAGGTACTCAAACCTTAAAACTATTTTATTGTCAATGTATGCATTTATAATTGTTTTCTGATTCTGAAAATGCATACAGTTTGTGGAGTGTATAAAAGGGAATGTGCCTTTTTGTTTTTAAAGATCACACTTTCATATTCCCTCTACCACATCTCCTTCTGACTTTTCCAGACACGACTCAAATGGGAGATCCAAGAAAAGACCTTGACAAGAAAACAAGCGGGTGCACCTGCTCGACACAGATATTCAATTTCAAGCAGGTCTTCACAACTTTCTGCAGATTGTGTTTGGAATATAAGAGTACCACATTTGCCTGATTCAGACGCAGGGGCAGTGCGTCCATTGGGGCGTAGCCCCCCCTCCCGCAGCTCCCTCGGCGTCTTTGAACCTAAGTAAACTGAATCAGTTTACTTAAGTTCAAAGACGCCGAGGGAGAACTGACAATCATGTCAGTCACGTCGGACCGCCCACCCCCTTCAGAGTCTGAAGGGGTGGGCGGTCCTGCGTCATGTTGACTGACATGATTGTCAGAGGGACCAGGGGCAGCACTGCAGCACAAGTGCGCATGAGTGGGGAAGGGCAGCGAATCTTCGCGCCGTGCCCAGGCATGCGCACTTGTGTTTGCACTGGTTTGCGCATGCCCATTAGGAGAGCGAGGGTTGAGCAAAGGCTCAAACCTCGGTCTCCTAATGGGCAGGCGGGCGAGAGGTAACCGTGCCCTAAGCCAATCCTGGCACTGCCAGCAGCGCCAGGATTGTCTGAGAGGGGCTATAGTATAGGCGCAAACGGAGTCGGACCCGAGGCGGCGCGGACGGTGGACCTGCTCAGGTAGGATTTTCTTTTTTTATTTCAAAACTCCCCCGGGCCCCGGCACCCCCCCCCCTGGGGTGCACTGGGCATTTGTGAGTGAGTGCAAGGTGTGCGAGTGGTATTAACCTTGTCTTTACTGGGGCGACTATCTCTAAAGTCTACAGTGGTCTGGTGGGCGCTGGAGCCTGTAGGAAGTGAATTGCACAAGAGTAAGCAGTGGCTGGAGCTTCCTGGGGAATCCTAGAGCTGCACAGCAGGGTGGAGTATTGTCACAACTCCTGAAATTCGGCAGTGGGTGTGGTGTGAGCAGCCCCCAGACTGCGTATGGGATGTGGAGTGCAAAATCCTGAGTGAAGGCATCGTGAGAACCTCTGAAATTGCACTGCGGCAGTGGTGTGAGGGGCACATATTGTACAGTGGTAGTGGTGCTAGCGAGGCATATTTAAAGATTGCACACTGTAGGGGTGTGGGCACGGCACAGATTGCACAGCGGTAATTGTGTGAGCGGAGCACATATTACACAGTGGCAGTGGCGTGAGCGGGGCACGGGTTGCACCGTGGATTGAGCGGTGCTCAGACCTCATGGTGTGGGAGCCCGTTAGACCGCACAGCGGAGGTGGTGTGAAGAGCTGCGCAGTGTTTGCGGTGCGAGAGCCCCTTACACTGCACAGGGAAGGCAGGGTGGGCGGTGCCCAGACTGTGTGGTGTGGGGAGCCTCTGAGACTGCACAGTGAAAGTGGTAAGAGCGGCGCTCAGGTGGCAGTGTCCACTGTGTGAGAGTTCATTAGACCGCAAAGGGAAGGAGTGTGTGCCGTGGTCAGACTGCACAGTGGTTGCAGTGTGTGAACCACTTTGACTGCCCAGTAGCTGCGGTGTGAGAGCCCCTCAGACTGTCCAGGTCCTGATGCGTTCACCCCCCATGGCACCGAGTCTGCGCCGGCTGCTGCTTCTCCTCGCCCTCGCCAGGCTCTGGGGCTCGGCGGGAGCCGGGTGCGCCGAGGCCGGCAGGTGCTGCCCTGGCAGAGACCCCCTGTGTGCCACCAACGGCTGGAGGCTGGACCGGGTCTACAGCACCTGCTTCTGTGACGAGGCGTGCACGCGGGCGAGGGACTGCTGCTACGACTACACCCAGGCGTGCCCAGGTAGGTGGACGCTGCTTTGTCACATTCACAGGGTGCGCAGGGGACTCATTCTGGGCCTTCAAAAACACAGGCGGGCCTGCCAGGCAGAAGAAGATGAGTGCGTTGTTGCAGATCACATAAAGTGTCAGAGGTCAGGCGTCCATAGCTCCACTCTCTGAACTCATGCATGCGCAGCATATTTATGTCACACATGCCTTTCTTTACACAGATGAAATGCCTTTTGGGGGCTGGTATTTGATGCTCGACCTCAATTTCTCATCTTACTTATCTACAGAACAGCTTTGCACGTGTCCCATTGTCGACTGACCGTTTCACCACTCAGGCGTTTCCGAAGTAGGTTTCTGCTTTCAGAGCCCTTTGAGCTGCTATGACACAGCCATGCCACCTTGGTTGCATTCTGGTGGTGGCCTCGGTAGCATGGGTCTGGTTTCAAGATGTGCCCAGGGCTGATTTAGATTTCCAACCCGTCTCTGACGGGTTGTTTTCTTCGGACCATATAACTCTGAGGTTTCTGTCCTGGCCTGACGTTCTTACAAGCGATTAATTTTCAAGTATGGTGTTTAGAAAATTGGAGAGAAAAAAACACACCAGAGTCAAACCGGAACGTAAGTACTGACTGTGACTGAGCGCTGCAGCGGGTGCACGGCTTGCAGAGCAAAGGGGCCTGCACGCCTCCGAGCTGCCCCCCTACACACGCTCACCACAGCGGCACCGTGAATCAGAAGATGCAGGCGCTGGCTTCATTAGACACCATGAATGCACCAACCAGAGGGAGTTTTACTTTTACACTGCGAGGTAGCAGTAATGACCTGTGTGTCACGTGCTATGAAGGAAACGGGCTCCCTGACTGCTCTTCGAATTATAAAATACAGCAATAATTATAATTTAGTGAGCCCTCTAGTCCTCTGGGCTCTGGTGCCACTGGACCTGCTGTGTTAATGAAAGCTACGCCCCTGTGAGTTAGGAAGAAGTGCTGGCTACAGGTACAGACGCCTCCCTCAGTAAACCTGACATGCTGTCCATAAAAAGTTAATAAGACCCTAGTGAGGCAGGATGAAATGCATTGTTCTCTTCCAGGGGATACTCATCAATAGTCATAAGCACTGAATAGTCCCGCCCACGTGCGGGGACCCCGGAGCAATAGCCAATAATATGCATATACCTACATATATATCCATAAACACATATAAGTAAATATATATATATATAGGTGATATGCATAAAACAAACATATATGCAGCCTGATATTATATACTAGGCTCAGAAAACCTGCCTCATTGCATGTAAAACCTTTTAAATTTGAACAAATAAACATACCCCATGATATAATCATGATTAAAACAAGTAAACCACTTTAGTTTGCTTTGAAACAACACAACCTTTATTTTCAAAGGTAAAAGGGGTAAGACCATAGAGGCAGGTCAGCCTAGAGAGGCTGCATATAGAACAGTTAGGAAAAACTGGCGCCGTGCCTTTAAGACCTCTTGGAACCCTCAGGCTCCCATCATGCACTACAGGTGACAGTTAGGTC
This sequence comes from Calotriton arnoldi, assembly GCA_963921515.1. NCBI lineage: Eukaryota > Metazoa > Chordata > Amphibia > Caudata > Salamandridae > Calotriton > Calotriton arnoldi. The sequence goes on from CAWUFW010002009.1 coordinate 1,716,602, forward strand.
AGTTCTTTTGGACGGCTCCTTCTATGAGGACCCTGGAGTTTGAGCTCCCCAGTTAGTGGTTTTTTATCACTAATTCTGGTTTTTAGTGGAATATTGTTGTTTCACTCGACGTCTTTACTGACTAGCTGTTAGATTCAGCTGTTTTTTTTCCTAAATTTTTCACTTTTTTCCCTTTCAAAATGCCGGCCTTATTTTTTAAGTGCCCGGCCTGTGGAAAGATGTCCAAATCGGACCCACACTCGGTCTGTATTGCTTGTCTCCCTTCATCACACAAGCCAGACCAGTGTTACCATTGCAGCAAGTTTTCCAGAAGAACCCTTAAGGAAAGGGAGAAGATAAAGCTGCACTCTATGCTGGAGAGAGGAAGTAAGGCAAGTACTAAAGGAGAACTGTCTGCAAGAAAGCCCTCCTCTCACTCAAGACGCAAAGAAAAAGATGACGAAAGAAGACATCGGTCGCCGTCGAGGGACAGATCAACGTCCAAGGTACCGTTGTGCTCTGAGTCAGCGTCGAAGTCGACGTCGAAACGTCCTTCGACGTCGAGGGCTCCAAGTCATCAAGAATCGCGTAGGCGGACCACATCTGGCTCACCTACAGCGAGAGGCGGTGAGATACCGACGTTGGCACATCAACGTCGAAGCCCGCCGGCGAGAGCACCTCCTACGACGTCGAAGACACCACCGACGCCGAAGGTACTGCAAGCTTCGTCGTCAAGCAGAGCGGTTTTGGTGTCGACGCCGGCAAGACAGCCGTCGCCGTCGAGACATTCGACGTCGAAACAGGCATCGCCCAGGGGTTCAACGTCGAGAAGGGCGCGTTCGGCGTCGAGAAGGCAGACTCCGAGGAAGTCGCCTTCGACGGTGAGAAGGTCGACGTCGAGAGCGAGATCGCCGTCTAGGACTTCGGTGTCGAGGAGGTCGACGTCGAGAGCGAGATCGGCGTCGAGAAGGTCGACGTCGAGATCTAGGTCCTGCAGATCGAGGTCCAGATCGCCGTCGAGGGGGTCGACGTCGAGGAGGTCGGCGTCGAGGAGGTCGGAGTCAGCGACGGAGAACATCCAAATGGCCTCCAGGAGTGCTTCTTCCTCTCCGGGGCTTCAGATCGTACAGATCTCGCCAGAGCGCTCTCCAGCTCCGCCTGCACACCCTGTAACAAACATCTCTCCTAGATGGCTGGGAGATATAAGGGAGTGGAAGATACGGAAGGTTACCAGGGTGGTCCATTCACGTAGCAGATCCAGGTCTCCATTGATACAGTCGGTGCACTCCTCAGGGCGGCATGATCGACGAGCCCGGTCACGCAGATCTCCATCGGTGAGAAGGCATACACCCCGCTCTCCCAGAAGTAGAGCTTCTAGACCTAGTCATCGCTCTCACAGGAGTAAGAGCCATAGGTCGTCTTCATGGTCTTCATCATTTAGACCATCTAAAGCGGACTACTCACCCACTCTTTCCTCAACACCTCCGAGTAGGGTATCCCCGATTGACGATCTCAACACCTTCAATGAGGTTTTGTGTAGGGGAGCGGCTAAACTTCAGATTGAGATGCCTGTTCATGTTCCAACAACCTCAATCATCTTTGAAACGCTGCATCAGAGGGCGTCATCCAGACCTCTACTTCCCTTGGTGCCTGGTCTACTGGAGCCTGCGTTGCACAAGTTCTTGACTCCAGCTTCAGTGGGTGCTGCTCCCTCAAGAATCTTAAAGAAATATAAAGCTCCTGACACAGACCCTCTGTTTCTGAGATCCGATCCACCTCCGGATTCAGTCATTGTCTCGGCCGTGCGGAAGAACCAGACAGGGGCAGCGTCTTCCACGGTACCACCTGACAAAGACAGTAAGGCCATGGATTCAATAGGCAAGAGGATGTGCAACACCTCCGCATCCTACATGAAGGTAGCCAGCGCTTCGGCCTTGCTGGGTCGTTATGACCGCTCTCTCTGGGACTCCCTGTCACGTTTCACGGACAAACTCCCTAAGGAGGACAAGGAAGACTTCCTGGAGGTCCTTCAGGAAGGGGGCCTGGTGTCCAACCAGATCATCAGCGCGGCAGCGGATGCCTTAGATCTAGCATCACATGGGTACTCTCATGGAATCTGTGCCCGTCGCTCTTCCTGGCTAAGGTTGACGGGGTTGAAGCCGGAGGCCCAACATCGGATCCTGAACCTGCCGTTCAATGGATCCTCGCTCTTCGGATCTCATGCCGATGATGAGATGTCGCGCATGAAGACAGAACTGGACACGGTCAAGGCAGTGGGACTCAAAAAGAGGAAAGACTTTAAACGGCGCTATCGCCCCTACGATCGGCGCAACTACCAGCAGAGGGTTCAAACCCCTCAGTGGTCTACACAACAGCACCAAGGGAGATCCCAGTACAATCAGCGACGTCCAGGCAGAGGACGAGGAGGTTCCTCCAGGCAGTCTGCACCAGCTGCCAAGCAGCAGCAACAGCAGAAACAGTGAGTGCTTGCTTCCCTAAACCCGTTACCCACTCCGGTGGGGGGAAGCATTCGTATGTTTCTAGAAGAGTGGACCAAAATTACACTGGACAAGTGGGTTCTAAACATCGTAAGGAACGGATACTCCATCCGGTTCAAGTCACCTCCACCTTCTATTCCTCCCCGGAAGACCACCTCCCATCACGTAAGTCTTCTACAAGAAGAGGTATCTGCCCTGCTTTTAAAGGAGGCCATCGAAAAGGTTCCATGGCAGCAACGTCATCAAGGACTTTACTCTCGTTATTTCCTAGTCCAAAGAAAGGTCTCGGCAAAGAGTTCAGGCCCATTCTAGACCTCAGGCGACTGAACAAATTTATTCTGAAGGAAAGGTTCAGAATGCTGGCCTTGCATCAGATAATTCCACACTTGCACCCACAAGACTGGATGTGTTCCATAGATCTTCAGGATGCCTATTTCCACATTCCCATCTCTCTGAAGCATCGGAAGTTTCTAAGGTTTCGCATTCAATCCGACCATTACCAATTCACAGTCCTACCGTTCGGTCTCAAGTCAGCCCCTCGCACTTTCTCAAAGTGCATGGCAGTAGTAGCGGCGTTCTTGAGAAGGAAACAAATATTCGTCTACCCCTATCTAGACGATTAGCTTCTCAAAAGTGCTTCCCCAGCACTTCTGCAACTACACCTCGCTTACTGCGTTCGACATCTGCATCGATTGGGTCTGCATGTCAATTTCAAAAAATCCATCCTCAACCCAACGCAGAGAATTCATTACTTGGGGGCAACTCTGGACACGGTAAACGCAAGAGCGTATCCTTCGGAGGAGAGACTGTCATCCATCCTCCTCAAGTGTCAGACCATTTTGCGGAACCCTTACCCAACAGCCAGACAAGTCTCGTCTCTTCTGGGTTCTATGGCATCTTGCATCTTTCTAGTCCCGAATGCCAGGCTACACATGAGACCTCTTCAACAGGCTCTGGAAGATCAGTGGTCCCAGATCTCCAATCGCTGGGAGGACACGATAACGATACCTCTGTCTGTCAAACTCTCCATCGGCTGGTGGATGCGGAGGTCTCATCTTCTTGTGGGCAGCCCTTTTCACGAGGAACCTCCAAAGCTGACTCTTGTAACAGATGCGTCTCTTCAAGGATTGGGCGCCCACATGGGGTCCCTGCAGGTACAAGGCCTGTGGTCGGAGAGGGAACAGCTCTATCACATAAACATGCTGGAGCTCAGGGCAGTTCATCTGGCCCTCAAGGCGTTCTTTCCGTCCATCAAGTCCAATACCCTCCTTGTTCAAACGGACAATACAACAACAATGTTTTACCTGAACAAGCAGGGGGCACCAGGTCCAGGCCTCTGTCGCTGGAAGCACAGGCGATCTGGAGGTGGCTTCTGGCTCGGGACATGAAGATCTCAGCGGTCCATCTTCCGGGCATCCTAAATGTTCAGGCAGATGGCCTAAGCAGGCATTTCGCAGAAGCGCACGACTGGGCGCTAAAGCAAGAAGTAGCACAGGACATTTTTCAAGCCTGGGGGGAACCAGACATAGACCTGTTCGCAGATGCAGACAACGCAAAATGCCACGTCTTTGCCTCCAGGTTCCCACAACAAGGCTCCAAGGGGAATGCTCTATGGATAGACTGGTCAGCGACATTACTCTACGCATTTCCACCAGTCCCCCTCATTCCTCTAGTGATCAGGAAGCTGTACAGATCCAAAACGAGGATGATCTTGGTTGCACCAGACTGGCCTCGCCAGTGGTGGTACCCGGACCTTCTTCGTCTTTCGACAGTACCGCACAGGAGGCTACCCTGTCATCCAGATCTGCTGACCAGGGCGGGCGGCAAAGTGTTCCATCCCAATCTGCCGTCCCTGAAGCTAGCAGCATGGCTCCTGAATTCATCCAATATGGGCACTTGGGTCTCTCTCAGGACTGCATGCAGATCTTGAAAGAGGCTCGACGTCCTTCCACAAGGAGAACATATGCTTTCAAATGGAGGCGATTCTACATGTGGTGTAATGCAGAGGGTCATGATCCTATTCATGGTCAGGTACTGTTACCATATTTACTGTCTTTGGCAAAAGCAGGATTGCAGTATTCATCTATTAAAGTTCACTTGGCCGCGATAACAGCTTATAGGAAGTCCCCCAATCAGGTTTCCTTTTTTAGAATGCCAGTGGTTAAGGACTTTTTAGAGGGCCTAAAGAAAGTCTATCCTCCAGTGAGGGCTCCATCTCCCTCTAGGGAACTCAATATCGTTCTCTCCAAGTTAATGGGCCCTCCTTTTGAACCTATACATAAGGCCTCGCTGCAACATCTTTCTTGGAAGACTGCATTCCTTGTGGCAATCACGTCTGCTCGCAGGGTGAGCGAGATACAGGCTTTGTGCTCGTCGGAGCCTTATCTCATTTTTCATGCAAACAGAGTGGTACTAAGAACTCACCCGAAGTTCCTTCCGAAAGTGGTTTCGGAGTTCCACATCAACCAGTCGATCACTCTTCCCACTTTCTTTGTGAACCCTGTCACACCTGCTGAGAAGGCATTACATTCACTGGATCTTAAAAGGGTTTTGAAGTTTTATCTGGATAAGTCTAAAACTGTACGCAACACTGACAGATTGTTTGTTAATTACGGACCATTGAACACTGGCTCTCCGGCCTCTAAAAGGTCCATTTCTAGGTGGATTGTGTCATGCATTATGCTATCTTATCAGCTAGCACACAAACAGCTCTCAGGCAGGCCGAGAGCACATTCTACAAGAGGAAAAGCAGCTACAATAGCTATGCTGAGTAAAGTTCCTATTCAAGACATATGTAAAGCAGCCACATGGCGTTCGGTGCACACTTTTGCACGCCATTATTGTCTTGATTCTGACACTCAAGCTGATGCTAGGGTTGGCCAGGCATCCTTGAGGAACTTATTTGGGTAATATAAGTTGGATTGGTTGGCATGATATAATGGTATTCGCCCGCAGAGTATGGGGATGGCTTGCTACTCTAGTCAGTGCTTATGACTATTGATGAGTATCCCCTGGAAGAGAAGGATAAGTTACTTACCTGTAATCCTAGTTCTCTTCCAGGGGTATACTCATCAAAGTCATAAGCAACCCTCCCTCCTCCCCGGACGAATACCATGTTCATGTGAGATGTATCTGTTACCCATACTGTGATCACACTGTTTACGCCGTCCAAAAGAACTGACCTAACTGTCACCTGTAGTGCATGATGGGAGCCTGAGGGTTCCAAGAGGTCTTAAAGGCACGGCGCCAGTTTTTTCCTAACTGTTCTATATGCAGCCTCTCTAGGCTGACCTGCCTCTATGGTCTTACCCCTTTTACCTTTGAAAATAAAGGTTGTGTTGTTTCAAAGCAAACTGAAGTGGTTTTCTTGTTTTAATCATGATTATATCATGGGGTATGTTTATTTGTTGTTCAAATTTAAAAGGTTTTACATGCAATGAGGCAGGTTTTCTGAGCCTAGTATATAATATCAGGCTGCATATATGTTTGTTTTATGCATATCACCTATATATATATATATATTTACTTATATGTGTTTATGGATATATATGTAGGTATATGCATATTATTGGCTATTGCTCCGGGTTCCCCGCACGTGGGCGGGACTATTCAGTGCTTATGACTTTGATGAGTATACCCCTGGAAGAGAACTAGGATTACAGGTAAGTAACTTATCCTTACCAAACTCAGGGGCCATGGTCACGCCAAATTGAAAACAAATCATAGACAATTGCAGAAACCTCCCTCGGCGCTAGTTAAATAGTGCTGTCCATGCTGTGCAGAGTGTAAGGCACAAAAGGTGATGGGAGGAATGCTTGCAATTTATCTATCCACTGGCACTCGCTCGGGTAGCATCCCAACCCATAGTCCTTTTCTTCACCATGCCACCTCAGTTTGTCCAGAGCCGTACGCAAATGATTCTTGACCGTGCTCCTCATGGGAACAGTCCAACCCGAACTGCCAGATCATGGTATGTATTATTTTTAAAGATGAAACATCCGGAATTAAGTCGACTAAAAAAATTATTTTGACTCATGTCATTTATTGTACCTGCGAATAGAATTGAACCATGAACGCATAATGTGTGTGATAATCTACCTTTCCCTTGTTTCGCACTGCCTATTAAATTAGGAAATCCAAACAAATATGTAACTGCATGTTGGTGTTTTGTACCTTGAAATCATGCTTGGGCTATCGCACGTTGCAAGAAACCTTTCTTTATCTTCATTTTTCGGTGGCGGTCTTTAACATGACTTGTTTATAGCCTAATAAATCTTTAAAGTAGAAATCACACCTATATTTTAGTGAAGGGTTTCTCAAAGTCACTGATAGAGAGCCTGGGTTTGCTGCATACATTAGACCGAGTGTTTGGTACTCAAGCCCTATGTGTGACAGATTTGCATTTCGCATGCAAACACTCTTGTTTGTCACACACGTTTTGGCTGCTGGTTCGGGAATAATATTTACTCCTATCACCAGACGTAGGTTGAGTTTTTATTTACATTACATGTAAGTAAAGCACTGCAGCTAAAGAAGCAGACCTGATGTCAGGTGGGGCATTGAATGACATGACCGCAGCCACACCTCCATTTTATCAAGTCAGTAGTTTACACGGGAAACAAATGTTTTCAGGCGTTGCAACCAGCATTGCTCCTCTGAGATCGAACTAGTACCCTTAGACATGATGAAATGCAGAGCAATGGATGATGGGAGATTAAGAAAGGCGCGCACAGTAACTCAGAGCTGCAGTAAATAAAGTACTTTGAAATAGACGTGAAGAAAATGTCATCCCAGTAATGAATGATTTTGAAGAAGACTGTGTGAAAGTCAGTATGTCAGCATGACACCAGTGTGTACGTTTATGTAGCGCTTCCCGCACTATCCAAGGCTATTCTACTGCAGAGTAAATGAGGCGCTAGGACAGCGACTTTCACCTCGCACAGTGTGCGAAGAGGCTCAGGTGGAAGTCAGTCAGAGCATCCCTCCCGCCAGGAAGAGTACACATTTTGTGCATAGGTAATGTGGGGTTTGTGGTTTTCGTACAATAAACACTGATTTGATCAAAAATGAACGGATTTTTGAAAAGAAGTGTCTTTTATGAGTCTGACCTCTCTCACCAGCCTTTCAAAATACATGGTCTTAGCTTACATTTCTTGGGCAATTTGACACTCTGATGCTAAGGCATCTTTTCTTTGAGTGTGTTGTGTACATATCAATGCACATTGAAGGGAAGAATGCTGCAGGCCGGGTTTCTGCAGCAGGGACAAGGTGACCACTCTCCCCCCCCATCGTCCCACTTCAGATTAATCGCCAGATGGTGCTGAATGTTGTGCGACCTGTCGCCCATCGAATCAGACTCTTTTCCTCTCCAGTCCCTGTTTTTGGTGATCTGCTGGGCATTGAATGCCACACTCATTTGCTTGAACGCCTCGCCACATGTTTGGTGACAACAACTGTCCATGGTCTGTCTCTTTGTGCTCTGCCTTGCCACCCATAACCATTTACCTGGGGAGTGGTGCCCTTTGTAAGGAGAAGTCTGCCTTTTGTTGGTTATTTTCACCCCATGTGCTGTGTGGGTGTTATCGCTTTGCCTACAGAATATAGACGGGATCGGTGCAAGGACATTAGGTGCTCCATACAAAAAATATTTTACTACTGAAGCGCCTCCCTTCCACTTAGTATGCGATTTTCTGACCTTTTCTTGCAATCTGGCACTCTTAATCATGACCCTTCCCGTGCACACTTTCCCTCTAACTCACTGTCAAAAGATTTTTGAGAGAGTGCTGCATGCCAGATTGAGCCAAATAATGTTTGAAAGTTGAGTGTGCTCCTTGATATATGTGCCCTATGACTTAAGTGCTCAAACAGCAGGCTCTGAATTCGGAGGGGATTTACCAGAACTGTTTTACAGGAGGTGTGTATCTCGCAGGTAGTAACTGTAAACTGGCAAGTGTTGCTTACCACGGGGTGGGTGGGAGTAAGATCCCAACACAGGTGTGTTGGGTCGGGAGGGGGGTATGAGGAGATTACTGAACCGGAGGAAGGAGTCAGGACGTCCGACCGGAGAAGGGTCACAATTGCTCTATTAACCTTCTTGCTTCTCAAATTTGCTTGAAAATGCACCATTTACCCACTATTTTTTCAAAATTTCCCCCCCGAACCCCCCTTAAGATGTTCGGGCTCGCTCGCTGCGCTCGCTCGCCACGGTGCACTACGACAAACTTTACGCCCCACCACTTTCAAATGTCACCAGCCACCACTGTTCAGACTGTTCAAGAGCATAATTGCCATCGCAACCAGTTTCACGTGGAGTAACCTGGTCCCAGTGCACCCTCTCCAGGGTGTCTGGAATATCCAGCTCTATTGCTTGATGCCTGGTTCTCCTGTGGCTCTGGTAGCTCCTATTTTACCACACCCTGTGCTACCTCTTCCATCTCCTCATAGAGCATCTCTGGTCATTCCTGTTGAGCGTCCTCACGAATCGCCGACACCTAGAGGAAGATTTTGCACTCCTAGAAAGTTCTAGGACTTTTCATCTTGGGTCCAGCTCTCCTCTGTGTTCAAGCTCTGCACATTGTTCAAGATCTCTGCAGTGTTTGTAGACAGCATTTCATCCTTCGACCACCTCAGTTTGCCAATACGCATGCACTTTGCTTTCGATTTCCCCCAACGAGTGTCTCACTGATTTATAATATGTTTAATTAGCTGTTGGTCAGGGCAACCACAAACCTTAATATATCTATTCCAACAACCAAATGTAAAACGGCTGTCTTTTTTTACTTTTCACCATCTTTCCTCTGCAAGACCGTTTCTCACGTTAGTCCCAGTATGCCGGAGCCAGCATTAGAGCTATTCTTTACTTCAGTCTTGGCAGATCTACTCTTGTACATTTCTAGAAAAAAAATACAAAGCATTGGAATGACACCCATTGTTCCTACTTGCAGATGCTCTTCCTGATCCTGTTATGGTTTCTCCTGAGAACGAGAGCAACCAGTAAAACCACTTGGACGAACTGTTTGTGACACGTCTGTAACCAGACTGAATAAAGTGATTGTTACTTACTTGCTCTGGCGATTCACCTGATCCTTCTGACAAAGGGTTTCCAAGATTTCTGCAAGAGAGGATGGTGGTCTCCAATAAGTTAATTAGTGCTGCTGCAGATTGTGCTGACCTGATTGCTCATTATTACTGTCATGGGCTAGCTTTATACTGTTTGTCCTGGCTGCACCATACCAGTTTAAAACCAGGAGCCCTACACCAAACTTTAAGCTTATCTTTCTCTACTACCGCTCTGTTTGGGCCAATGCGGAGGACGTAATGTATCGCATGAAGGTAGAACTGGAGACCTTTAAGGTGGTGAGTTGTAGAATTAAAAAAAAAAAAAGAGTACTGGACTTTATTTGCAGCAGAGATTTCAACCCCTCAATGACCCCAGCAGTACCAACAGCTCCAGTAACACCAGAAGCAACCCTGCCAGTCTCATAAGTCTGTAAAATGGAGAGGCACCACGTCAAACCCATCAAGTAGTGACTCCTATATCCCCATTTTCATTCCCCACTCCCAGGTGAAAGCATCAGCAATTATCTGAAAGAGAAGAAGAATATAACAAGACAGATGGGGCCTGAATATTGGTCAGCATGGCTATTTCTTGAGGTTTTAACCATCGCCTCTATTCATTCCTCCAAACAAAACTTCTTAATACCATTTATGTATTTCAGCTGGAGGTCAACACTCTTCTATACAAAGAGGTTTGGAAGTATTCCTCGTTTGAGGGGTCCAAAATAGTATTACTGACCCTTTCTCACTCTTAGCCCAATGAGCAAAATGTAAAGAAGTTTTGAATGTTGTCTGTTAATTAAATCTACCATCAACTCTAACCGGGGGCTTTGAATGTGTGTAATAGACCTCCAAGATGCTTATTTCCACATCTCCTTTGTGCAGAAACATCACAAGTTCCTGAGTGGGAAATATGCACTGTCCATTTAGAATCCTTCATTGCAGTCTTTAGTTGGCTCCTAGAACATTTTCAAAGTGCATGGGCATAGTTGCTGACCACCTTGGGGAACTTTAAGAATTTTTTTCTTCATATCCCTACTTGGATGACTGGCTTGTAAAAGCAGCCCCTTGCGAGGAGGCTCGGCAACACTTTATTGTAACTATTTCTATTCTGCAGTGCTTTAGTCTCAATGAGTGAACCACTGAAATCAACTTTCAATCCTGTCCATCTGCTACTTGGGGTCAGTTCTAGACCCTAAGCAGCAAGAGTGTATCCTTCAGAGGAGAGGCTGTTTTCTATCTGTCTAAAGTGTCATAAACTTGTAAAGATGAAACGTCCAGCGGCCCCTCAAATGTCATCCTTTCTGCGATAAGTGTTGTCTTGCATATTTCTACTACCCAGTGCCCAACTATAGTTGAAACCATTGCTAAAGTTCCTAGATGATCAATTGTGCCAGTACTTGGGCAGCTGTGAGGATAGACTAACTCTCTCCCAGGTTACCATCGAATCTCTTCCCTGATGGTATCTGCTGACCAATCTTCTGAAAGAACTTCCATTTCATCAAAATGTCCCACTCCAGATCATTGTGACGGTCCTTCCATGATTGGCTACCGAGCATGCTTGGGTCGTCTGCAAGCACATGCAACATGGTCTGAGAAAGAGAAGTCCTATCACAATAGCCTGCAAGTATTGAGAGCAGTGTATCCTGTTCTTAAATATTTTCTGCCAGGCATCAAAGCAAGATCTTGTTTGTACAGATGGACAACACAACCATGATGCATTATCTCAACAAGCAAAGTGGGACACTATCCAGAGTTTTGTCTCCTTAGGTGTAGACAGTATGGAGTTGGCTGATTGCCAGGAGCTTGCATATCTTAGCAATCTGTCGTCTTCATGTAAACAAGCATTAAAAATGCAATAGGTCTCGCCTTTCATTAAGTTAAAGCCATTTGCTTTGCTATACAATACCATTAGCAAAGCAAATGGCTTTAACGTAATCAAAGGCGAGACCTATTGCATTTTCAATGCTTGTTTTTGTTCACGCTGCTACTCACAAGCTTTTTTATGGGTGCTCCAGGAAGAAGACAGCCCTGATAAGATAAGGATCAGCAATCAAAGGCTATGTCTGTTTTCAAGAAACATGTCCTGCTTTTCTGTTACTATAATATGATACAGCGTAAAATTTGTCAAAATCATCCATTTAGTTTTCTTTTTAAGAAACTTTTACACGATAATCCCAACACTACTAGCCTATCATAAAAAATATTTGTGATATCTTCAAATGCTTTTTTTATTTAAATAGGATAGTGTTCTGCTTTTGTAAAAATGTTCCTTTTTAATCTTTTTATTTTCTTAAGTGTCTAAAATATAATTCAGAATCCAAGGGAACTCAAGACCTGTAAACAGGGCATATTAGATGTACCCAATACATCTGGGCTATTTGTTTTAAGCAAACAACTATAACCCGCAGGTTTCTACAAAAGGACTCCTCCTTTACTGGAATAAAAAAAAAATTTGCTCACGCAGGAACTATACACAGGGCAGCTTTCTTTCTAGAAATTGTATGAATGTTAACAGTGTTTTTCTGAAGCTTTTGCGTGATGTTTTGAGCGTTTTTAAAGGGAAGGCTTTTTATATGTACTCAGCACTGCTGTAGAAAGACAACAAGCATTCAGCGCCACATAAATCAAAACAATGCCACCCCACACAACATAATTACAATCAACATAATACCACTTAACACCACATAATTCAACTCCACCTAATTGCATGCTACTCAATACCACATAAATACACTCCACATAAGTCCACTCTGACACATAACAATCCACATGAATACACTCCCCACCATGCCACATAATTCCATTCAACATATTTTCCCTCAACACCACACTGTTCCATGCCACGCTATTCAACTCCACACAAATCCATTCCACACTACATAATTCAACACCAAACCACATTATTCCACTCCACAACACAATTCCACTACACACCACATATATTAAATTTAGAACACAGAATTCATCATACCACAAAATTCAACTGCACACCACATAATTAAACTCCACTACATAACAATCCACAACATTCCAATACAATAAAAAACACCAAATTACTATTCACATAATACAACTGCACACCATGCCACATAATTCCACTACACAAATCCATGCCACACAACAATGCCACAACTAACAATTCTAATCTAACCCACATAATTCCACTACACACCACATACATCCACTCCCCAACACATAAGTAAGATATTTACATTTACAACACCAGTACCGCTAGCTCTTATTTTTAACACCCAAACACACAGATCTGGAGCTTAGCTCCTAACCATTTGGTCTTTTTCGGCACAAAAATGCAATGCTATCCACACAGTTCCACGCCACACAATTCAACTCCACACTTTTCCAACATACACCACATAGTTCAACACCAAACCACATTATTCCACTCCACAACACCATTCCACTACAACTCAACACAATTGCACAACACACCACATATGTACAGTCCACCACACAAATCCAATCCTCACCACTCAGTTCCACACCATGCCACAAAATTCAACAGCGCACCACATAATTAAATTTCACTACATCCCACTCCACAACACAAAATACCATTCCACATAATTACACTCCATAACACAGAATCCCACTCCACATGAATCCAGTACACTAAATACCACATATTTGCTAGCCACATAATTCCACAGTACACCATGCCACATAATTCCACTACACAAATCCTATCCACACCACACAATTCCACGCCACACAATTACACAACTAACTAATCCAATACAACCCACATAATTCCACTACACACCACATACATACACTCCATAACATATCGGTAAAAGACATTGCCATTTACAATGCCAATAGCTCTAACTCAAACTAATGCGCTACCGATTACTTTTTTTTGTTAAAAAATGTCCCAGCAGTAGAATAAGTAAGGGTGTAGTACCTTTTATGGCTAATAGAGGTCCCTTTACAACTCCACAAAGACACCTAGTAACAGCCTGTGGTACTGCACCTTTTTCTTGCTTTGTGGATTTTCTTTCATTACTTATGCTACTGCTGGGATATTTTTTAACAAAATAAAATCTAACAAACATCATTTGCAACGCGAATAGCTGAAACTTTTAGTTAGGCGAGACCTATTGCATTGCAAATGCTTGTCAGCTAGGTGGGAGAGAGACAGTTATCTATTTCCACACGCTCTTGGAAGGGGTTGTTCGGGATGGACAAGAGAGCAGAGCTGGGCGCTGCGCTCTCTTTGAACACGCTGGTGAAATGGGTTGTTCAGGGTGGGGGAGGGAGTGAGAGCGAGTCAGGTTGGTTGGCCCCTGAGGTAAGGTGTGTTTAGGTTTCCTCACAGAAGGTTGCAGCTTCCATGCCCTGATATGAAAGGGCCCATTTTCCGCATGAAGCTAGCCAGCTGCGTTGGAGCTGGCAGGAAGCTGACACGCTTTGTTCGGGAATGAGTTACGTTTGCCAGGCGGAGCTCTGCCCCCATCCCACTGCGGTAACGCCAGAGGCACAGGAGTTGAAGTGGAATCGGAGACTACATGGCGACTGATCCAGCACTCAGGAACATATAATTTTCCAAAGTCAGGGCCCATTTTCCATTACCCAACAAGCTCCTTTGCGCTGGGATTAGTGTAATTCTAAAAACTATACCGACTTACCAATCTCCATTATTATGCTCTTCCTAAATTACCAAATATGGTGATGCAATCTTTATATTGTTGATCATGTAGACAAATCAAACTCATGAATAAAAATTACTCTAATAAAGACAGACTCATTTGTATATTTATAATTTTTTATCTAAATAATGTAAAGTAATGCTCATTAAGTACCAAAATACAGCACCAAATCATAGACTGTCACAAAGCAAACAACATCAGAAGAGAACATGTCAAATTCATAATCAATGACAATGCTTTAAGGAGTGGATAGGAGAAGAGACAAAAGATTCAGAGACAAAATACATTTGCATATCAGGCTATACTACCCCAATTAGGAAACCCTATTCCCTGGCCAGGGAAACAGCAAGGACCCCTCAAGAAGATTTGAAGAGGCAAAGACTATGTCAGGAAACACAGGAAGAACAGCAAACCGACGATATGCGACGATCTCACCCCAACAGTCAGCAACGATGTCTGTCAAAAACCCCTCCCTCCGGGCACCTCAATTATACCCTAAAACCCAAAAGACCAACCCACAGAAGTATCTAACTTAGGTCACGCTTCACATTTGATTGGTTAAGGAAGGGGGTTTACTGTCACACCACTCTCTACACACACACATAGGTTTTAAAGACTTCTTTGTTTTAGTCATCCATATGACATCAACTTTTCTCCCCAGGAAATAAAGTTCAAGTCTCTCATTTGTTTCCTCTTCTCCGGAATTTATCTATTACTTTGTATAACTTTCCCGCTGAGTGCGTCTCTGTAGAGGAAGCTTCCCTCCACGTTCATAACATTTGTTCTTTTCATTCGGATCTTGGCAGGCACTCAGGATTCGAAGGACAAAGTCAGGTTCCTTTTTCCCTCTTGCTCACATTTTCATTTTTTCTAGGATTAATTTTCAACGCAGCTGACTTTAACCCTTTATGTGTCATGCAGAACGAAACCCATGCTTGTTTCTACAATGAACAAAACACAAACATTTAATTTTCATTTTTGAAAAGCATTTCTCTTCGCACCAACCCAAATGCTGCATTTATCCCTGCGCAACCCATGTTAACGTTTACATTACAGCGGTTATTAATAACGTGCACTAAAGCAGCATTAGTCCTTTATTTTCATTAATCAAAAGCACTTTTGCGGCCTACTTCAGTAGTTTAGTTCGCGCTTGCGCAGAAGCATTTTTCCCCATGTTAAGCTACTCTCATTTATTTTTCACTGCACACAGTTATTAAATGTTACTGAGGGTTCAATCCAAGCAGGCTTTATTTTACACGAAAACCCTGCTCCATCAATCCCCCCTTTGATGGCGTTTTAAGCCATCACCAAAATACTCACCAATACAGATTGTTATTCTTTAGAAGGCAGATGTTCTCTCACGTTTAATCATTATCCCATCTAAATCCTTCATGACTTCTTAATAATTCCCTTTCATATCTTCTAATTCTATTTCTTCTCTCTTTCTTTTCCTTGTTCTATGTTTATCATCTGACGTATCTCTTTTACATCTACAACATTTATAGATCAGAAAAATCATTAGTATTGCTGTAGCCACTGCAACAATAGGTGTTAGTATTCTTACCAAAATACTATTTCCAAAGGTAGAAAACCAATTGCCCACTGAGGAAAAACTCTTACCAAGTTTCTCCCAAGCACCATCAACCTTCAATTTAGACAAATCTTGATGAAGATCTGTAATATTCTTAATATACCCTTCAAGACTCTTACTCTTGTCATGTATATAAGTGCAACATTGTTGAATTTTCAACATATTGCAGACTCCACCCTCTTTAGCCAAAATTACATCAAGGGCAAGTCTATTTTGCAAAACCATAGACCTAATTGCAACCATTTCAGTATCAACCATTAAGAATACTCCAGCAGTGTCTGTTGATAAACGATCAACAACTGTGGACAATTTTCTAATTCTGTGTGAATTCAGAATAACTCCAACTGAAGGTACCAGTGCTCCAAAAATGTCTCCTACTATTTCTGAAAAACTTGTGCTCTTATTACGCATTAGTCCATTCTTTACTTCATTGTTTCTATGATTCTGATCAACATGGTATTTTTTGGGAAAGACTATACCAAGATAACATCCATACCAATGTGCAGGCAACCTATAATAGGCATTCTTACCACACACAATAAATTCCTGGAAAAACAGGATCAGTTCCTCCTTTTATTCCCCATCCTCCCGTGATTAGAAAGGTATGATCACATTCACTAGAACCAATGAAATAATTATCAATTTTTTGTCTAAGCAAGCAAAGCTTCCCTCTATGATACCAATCTAGAGACATTGCAGTGTAAGTCTCGCCTTTCTTGTAATCTCCCTCTCTGAACGCCCATGGAGGTACATGAGTCTTTTGCTCAGCAGCTTTTCTTTGAAACTCCTGTCTTCTATCTTCTACCATGTTAATAAATTCTATCTCTTCAAACCGTAAGCTACATGTAAGATTGTGTCTATGTGCATATACTGTGTCCAGTGTCTGTGTAGTATGAAAAAATTCTCCCATGTATTCTGCATTTCTAGCACTATTTATCTTATTCATGTTCTTTCTAATAGGAATTTCTGAAAACACTAAATACATATTCGAATAGAAATATTGCAATCTCCCTGTCTCATAAAAGAGACTTTTAGTACACTACAAGACACACCAAATGTTAAAGGTAGGTGATGGTAAGTCACCCCTCAGAAACAGACGACGGTAATTGCATGCACACAACAATCTCTGCCATCCATTGTATCCACATACTCATACAATAATTTTGTGAATACAACTAACGAAAAATCATTAATTGATTTATCATCATGATAGATAGTCATCTTCCATCACTATATTAGTATTTGGAACTTCTTTAAGATTTTTAGTATCTACTTTTTCACTCATCACACCATTAGTATTATTCTGATGATTAGTTACCATTAAGACAGGCACGATAACAATTAGTATTAACCACAACACCATTAGTAGTAGAATACTTAATAAGCAAGCCCTAATACATCTACGTTTAAAACTACGATTCTGATGTCCAGTCTCTGCTTTTTCTGCCATTTCTAATGAAAAATGTATAATAAATCTAAAAAAAGAAATAAAACTAAAAAACTAAGATTTTTTTTTCTCCAAAAATTCTCATTTTTTTTTTCTAACTATCTAAGGTAGTGTACCACTCCACACTTTGACTTTCTTCTCTACCCCTCTTTTTTTTTTTTTGATCTACTTCAGTTTACTTGATTCAATTATTTTCCGCCATTCTTTTCAATGAATTTTCAATTTTTTGTTTTCTGTATCTTAATTTACACAGTTCTTTTAAGGTGGTTCAAAATGGTCTCCTTCACTTTGCTTTGTACCAATGTCTTGTTTGATCTGATCTGAATCTTCAACAACTTCTAGCACTATATATGTCCATTCCGGAGCTGTATATTTTTTATGTGGAACCCTTATTGTTCTTGTCTTTCTAACGGTTTCTTCTTCTGATTCACTTGGTTCAACCTGATCTGATACTTCTGTTATTGTCTCTGGTGATTTCTGTTTCAGAGTGTATTTCAGTCTTTTCACTCCTTTTGGCCACACTTCACCTTTTCTCGCTCTTTTAGCCTGTACTGCTTCTTCTGCTTCGTTGTCAAGATCGCAAGTTCTCTTACTCAGTTCTTTTTCTTGTTGTCGTACTTGCTCTTGATTTCCATTCAACACTTCTCAATTGTCACTTTCAACAGCAGTCTTACGAGACCCAGTAGCTGGTGCCCACTTTATTCGACTTTTCTCCTGTCCAAGCCTGTGTTCCACACTTTCAGAATCTGCAGCTTCCGACTCTGTGGCTTCACGTTCTACAACTTCTGGCTCTTCTTGTCTCGCCACCAGTCGCTGTTCTGCTTTTTCTCGTCTTTCAAGTGGACTTGGGACTCTTCTTGTATGACTTGCATGTATCCAATTCGGCAAGCCACCACACTTTACTGCTGTCGTCGTTACCAGTATGATCTGATAAGGCCCATGCCATCTAGGTTCCAAACACTACTTTCTCACATGTTTCTTCACCAGGATCCACTCACCTAGACTTCAATCATTTGCTTGCTCCTGCTGTGTTGTGGTTGCAATCTCTCCAACCTGATGAGACACAGAACGCACCACATCAGCCAATCCTTTGCAATAATCAAGCACGAGATCATCAGTAATATTCATTAGTTGATTTGCTGGTACAATCGGCTGTCTTATTGCTTTCCCCATTATCACTTTGTGTGGGGATAATCCAGTCTTTTTATCAGGAATGCTTCTTAAACTCATCAATACCAGGGGTAAAGCATCTGGCCATTTCAGTGTTGTGGATGCACATACCTTAGACAGTCTAGATTTAATAGTGCCATTAATTTGCTCGACCACACCTGAGGCTTCTGGTCGATAGGCACAATGCAGCTTTTGCTCAATTTGTAATGCTGCGCAAATCATCCGAATTATTTCATTAATAAAATGAGTACCTCTATCTGTTTCTAAAGAGACTGGAAATCTAAATCTAAGAATGATCTCTCTCAAAAGCAGTTTAGCCACTGTTAAACTATCGCTCCTTCTTGTTGGATATGCTTTTACCCAACGAGAAAACAGACAAACAACAACCAACACATATTTTAGTCCATTACAAGGAGGGAGCTCAATGAAATCGGCTGGCGACCTCGTGAAAGGTCCAGCCGCCTTTCCAATTCTGCCCCAACTAACAACTGTTTTCCTCCCTGGATTCTGCTGCTGGCATGTTACACATCTTTGGCACAGACTCTGCAATGACCCTAAATTTGGGGTTATACCGTGACTGTTTGAAGAGTCTTATCATAGCACCTCTCCCTACATGTGTAATTCCATGGTAAACCCTAGCCATCTGCGACAGTAAACAATCTGGCATCACTACTCTGTCATCTGTGTACACCCATATTTCATCTTCAGGCCTCTTTTTGCAACCTGATTTGATCCAAAGTTCTTGCTCTTCCTCACTAGCTTATCCAGTATTGGGGTATCTTTCATAGATTCACATGCCTGAATCATTCCCCGTCGTCGAGGCGGGAGTCCCACGGTAAATTACAAAAGTAGTGCCATAAGTAAATAATAGTAGTAGGCTAAAAGAAAAGCCTAAGCCCTAAATCTTAGTAGCCTATCTATATCATTATAATAAAAAGAACCAAAAGTCAGCTCCAACCAATCAGCTACCAGCACCCTCTAGAACACTCTCAGCAGAGGCAGTTCTCCTCAGATTTTCACCGCACGCCGTGTGGAAGGGAGTCTCCCTGAGTGCCACTCAGTTCTTCTCTACAACTCTTCAGAATGTCTGACAGAAAAGCTCTGTTCAAACCCTGCAGGACCTGTGATAAGAAGAGGGTCCATGTTGATGACCAGCATATAAGGACTGCATTTATTGCCTTTATCCTAAGCATGAGGCAAAGGATTGCAAAATCTGCCGTACTTTCCCTACCAAGACTCTTAGGGATAGAGAGGCAAGACTGCTTTTGTGGCTCAAATCCTCTTCGGCTGAGGATGACCAAGCCTCAACTTCTAGCAAAAGAGCTAGATCCCATGACAGCTCTTCAAGTGAGGGAAGAAAACACCATAAATCTTCCCATGATGTTTCTGACCCTTCACAGAGGTCACCTAAGCTTTCCTCTGGGTCAACGCTGTCTCCACCCTCTACATCGGTCAAGGAGTCTAAGATGATATCTACTTCAAAAACTGTGAGTAAAAGCCATGTCAAATCTCTCACTTTGAATCCATCGACGACGATTTCTGTGACTTCTTCTGCCCCATCGTCGACAGCTACTGTCTCGACGAGGGCCATTACATCGCCTATTCTATCTACTAGAATCTCAATCACGACCAAAAAGCCTGTTTTTGAAGAATCGTCGACGAGGAAATCATCGACGAAGTCTCCGTCGACGACCACGTCGACGTAGAGTCCATCGACGACGGTACCGTCGACGAAGCCTCCACCGTCGACGAAGATATCATCATCGACGAAGTTTACGTCGTCGACGTCTGCCCCGTCGACGATGTCACTGTCGATGACTGTTCCGTCGATGACTGTTCCGTCGACGACTGTTCCGTCGACGACCGTTCCGTCGACGACCGTTCCGTCGACGACCGTTCCGTCGACGACCGTTCTGTCGACGACGGCACTATCAGTGAAGACACCGTCGACGAAGAGCCCGTCGACGAAGAGCCCGTCGAAGACGGATTTACCAATTCAATCTCATGTATCAGCGGTAGTAGTTTTACCTACGCAGTCAACGCCCATATCGTCTGGACCTTATCAACTCAAGACATTTCAAAGGCATCAGGATTACAGTAAGATTTCTCCGCTTCTGCCTTCACACCTTTTAGAAACTTACGTTGAAGATGAGGACGAAGACAATGAGGGACCATTTGGCATAGCTCACCATCCTTCTGAGCTTAACATCAAGTGTCAGGATGACGACGATTACCAGGAACAATATTACCAGGAAGAACTTATGGTTCCACACCACAGATTTCATCGAAGGGAGTCACGCCAGAGGGAAATGAGTCCCCTCCCTCCAACGCTCATACAGGATCTCCAGGCCATGCTGGCGGATTACCGTCAAAGTTTTCCCCCACAACAGGCTGTCCCAGAAAATCCACCCCCACCACCGGTGGTTCCTGATCCGTTACCTCAGTCTGAGGTTCCTGTTACACCGGCTCATCCTTCAGGTCCTTCTGAACAGGTGCAGCATGACACTACCTCCTCTGAAGATGAGGTTGAAGAGGGAGAATTACCTGAAAATACTCATATTACGGATCCCTGGGACGAATATATAATACCGATGCCTTCTCCACCCCTTCCTCTACCTTTCTGATTCTCCCCTGAGGACATCGGGGGCTTTCATAATTTAATGCAGCGGGCGGCAGCTAGATTCCAGCTGCCTGTTATGGTCGAACAGACAGACTGGTTTTTGCATGATTTCAAGGAAGAGTCCAGGAAGATCACGCGAGCTGTACCAATCATAGACTATATCTGGAATGAAGGAGTTAAGATCATGAAGACGCCTGCATCTATTCCGGCAGTGCTTCCTCGCACAGAGAAAAAGTACTGTGCCCCTGCTAACAGCCCATCTTGTCTGATTGGTCATCCACGACCAGATTCGGTAATTTCCCAAGCCGCCCAACAGCGATCTAAAAATCCTGCAGCACCTATCACCACACCGCCTGACAAGGAAGGACGTCGGCTGGACCTCATAGGTAAAAAATTCTCTACCATGGCAGCGGCCTCTATTAGAGCTGCTAACTCTCTAGCGATAATCGGCCGTTATGACCGTCAAAAGTGGTCAGATATGGCGGGTTTCATTGACCTCATTCCTGAAGACCGTAGACAGGAAGCAAGGAAAATTGTTGGAGGGAGAACGAGCCGCATCTGAGACTATAGATTGCGCACTGGACATTGTAAACACCAACTTTCGTCAGCTCGCCGGGGCTGCAGTGCTTAGACGCCAGGGATGGCTTAAAGCCACAACTTTCAGACCTGAGGTACAAACAAAGATTCTAGACATGGCCTATGACTGAGAGTCTTTGTTTGGTAAACACATTGATAAGGCCCTCCTTGCTATAAAAACTGACACTGATACCGCTAGATCGTTAGGCGCTCTTCAATACAGGCGCGGATCTTTCAGAGGCGCAAGAGGACGTGGTTTTACATCGAGGAGGATACCAAAACCAACAAAACAGGCAGTATCAATCACAGTATAGACCGCCTTACAACCAGTCATCATACCGCCAATCCTCTACGGCTAGATTCTCCCATCAGGGTGGTCTAAAACGATCACAGAATCAAAGTCGAGACACCAACAGGAAACAATGATCTCCACAGGGCGCCAACCAAATTACCCTCCATACCCGTGGGCGCGAAGATTTCAGCTTTTGTTCACAAGTGGCAGGAAATTACTTCAGACCGATGGGTTCTAGACCTAGTAACCAACGGCCACACCCTGGAATTTATCAAACAGCCACCTACTACTCCCCCCAGGGGTCCCCCTCCCCCTCGTCTTCACTTATTATTCAAAGAAGCCTTAACGATGCTCCTCAAGAATGCGATAGAGAAGGTTCCATCATCTCAAAAAGGAACAGGTTTCTATTTTTGTTTCTTCCTGATCAAGAAGAAGTCAGGGAAATGGCGACCGATTCTGGACCTCCGCAAGCTCAACAAATTCCTCAAAAAGCAAAGTTTCCGGATGGTTACGCTTTCCGAGATTTTAAGCTGTTTAGAAGAAGGAGATTTTATGGCTTCTCTGGATATGGAAGACGCGTATTTCCACATCCCTATCCACCCCAAACATCGCAAATATCTTCGCTTCACAGTGGCTGGCGCCCACTATCAGTTCAAAGTGCTCCCGTTTGGGCTGAAATCGGCACCAAGAATCTTCACGAAGTGCTTGGCACCAGTGGCAGCAGCATTGAGATCTCGAGGAATCCTGGTGTTCCCTTATCTCGACGATTGGCTGCTCAAAGGTCCTTCGGAACACGAAGCCAAGGTTGCCACAACAGCATGTCTCCATCTCTTCACTTCTCTGGGGCTGACTATCAACGAGAGCAAATCACAGTTACGTCCACTCCAAGTCATTCCTTTTCTCGGAGCAATGCTAGACACGGTCCAGTGCAAAGCATTCTTGTCAGACGACCGCCAAATACGTCTCCAAAAATTAGCAACTTTAATTTCAAGAAGGTCAGTTTCTGTCCGGATGTTTGCTTCACTCCTGGGGATGTGCTCTTCTGCAATAAATCTCATACCCTTGGCACGGATCAAAATGAGACCTCTTCAGGAGGAACTACACCTTCAATGGCAACAAGCCGTGGGTTCGTTCGACGATTCCATCAAGGTCACGCCGCGCATGATAAATTCTCTGCATTGGTGGTCACAAGCAGCGAATCTAGCCCAAGGTCTCACATTTCTGCAAACCATTCCAGACTTCGTTTTAACGACCGATGCCTCCATGGAGGAATGGGGAGGTCATCTGCAAGATTTGAAGATTCAAGGAAAATGGTCTCAAATACACAAACAGCATATCAACACATCTTTCTGTCTCTGCAAGCTTTCCTCCCAAGGATTGCAGGTTCCTCAGTGCTGGTCCGTACCGACAATACGACCAGCATGTATTACATCAACAAGCAAGGAGGAACAAAATCAGCGACGCTCTCGCAGGAGGCTCAGGAATTGTGGGAGTGGGTCACATTCCACAAGATAACCCTGAGAGCCGAGCACGTCAGGGGTCTCCACAATACTCTGGTGGACACGCTGAGCAGGTCTCAATCGGACTGTCACGAGTGGGAACTGGAGCAGGAGCAGGCGAACAGAGAGTTCTAGGCTTGGGGCAAACCAGCACTGGATTTATTCGCAACGAAGGAGAACAAGAAATGCCGATACTATGCCAGCAGGTTCCCTCAACAGGGCTCAAGGGGGAATGCCCTGTCCATGCGATGGTCAGGGATTTGTGCATACGCTTTTCCCCCAATACCATTGATCCCGAAAGTGCTCCGCAAAATGAAGCTGGAGGGTTGCCGTCTAATTCTGATTGCACCCCATTGGCCAAGGCAGTATTGGTTCCAGGAACTTCTGCTATTGTCTCACGACAAGCCTATTCGCCTTCGTCCGACTCCTACGATGTTGAGGGACAGCGGCCAAGTGGTTCATCCGGACCCACAGTCCCTACACTTGCACGCATGGCTCCTGATTTCTTAGAGTTCAAGGACCTCAACATTTCACAAGACTGTCGTGAAATTTTGGCCAAAGCTCGTGCCCAGAGCACAATTAAGACTTATCGCCTAAAATGGAAGCGATTTTGCTGTTGGTGCGAAGCGAATAATATTCACCCAGTTCAAGCTCCTGCGGAACAAGTTCTCCCTTATTTGCTTTCCCTAGCCAAGTCTGGACTTACCTTTTCATCGGTCAAAGTCCATCTTGCTGCTCTGTCCAGATTCAGAAAATGCACTGAACTTCCTTCTCTCTGTTAGTCTTCACTTGTCAAACAATTCATGAAAGGGCTTTTCAGAGCCTTCCCTCCAGTGCGAGCACCCCCTCCAGAGTGGGAACTCAACACCGTGCTAGCGCAATTAATGAAACGTCCATTTGAGTCAATCCACAAAGCAGATCTCAAATTCCTCACTTGGAAGGTCGCCCTTTTACTGGCTCTGACTTCTGCAAGAAAGGTTAGTGAAATCCAAGCTTTCACTATCACGGAACCCTTTTTACATTTTACTCAGGACTACGTAACCCTTCGAACAAATCCTAAATTCATCCCTAAAGTACCGTCACAATTTCATTTGAATGAACCGGTAAGATTAAGAACTTTCTTTCCGAATCCATCCACTCCAGCTGAAAGAGCATTACACTCTCTGGATGTTAAGCGCTGTTTAAAATTCTACCTACAGAAAACTAAGGACCTCAGACGTTCCAACCAACTGTTCGTGGCCTATGGTCAAGCAACACTTGGAGCTGCAGTGACAAAGACAACAATCGCCAGATGGCTGGCATCTACGATTCATTTCTGCCATGACAAAGCCAACAAACCTTTACAGAGGAAAGCCAAAGCTCATTCTACAAGAACTATGGCGGCTTCTACAGCATTGTTTGCTGGAGTGACTCTGGAAAATATCTGTCATGCTGCGACATGGAAAAATGTCCACACGTTCACGAAGCATTACTGTCTTCAATCTGCTCAACAAGAAGATGCAGCAGTTGGACAGGCTGTCCTACGCCATCTTTCATTAGGTCAGATTCAGGTACTTTTCTCTTTTATATGCTGTTCTCTTGCTTTCAATATTCATGCAACATATATATTTATATGTCTATAGAGAGGTATATATCCATATATTAATATTTATGTATTCTTATTTTATTTCGTTAATGTATTTTAACATAGTTTTGATTTCTTAAAGGCTTGGTTATTTAAAAAATAAATAAATTCTCAACCATTGTGGATGCAGTTTGGGAGTTTATGAACACTTGTCTCCCACCATCCGCAAACGACAGTACATTTGGTATACTGCTTGCTACTCTGATTCAGGCATGTGAATCTATGAAAGATACCCCAATACTGGATAAGAAAACAAGTTACTTACCTGTAACTACAGTTATCCTGTATTGGTATCTTTCATAGATTCACATGCACCCACCCTCCTCCCCGCGAGTCAGTTCTCTATGATTTGGGATACTTACTTCCCACTTGTGCTAAGAAAATCTGAGGAGAACTGCCTCTGCTGAGAGTGTTCTAGAGGGTGCTGGTAGCTGATTGGTTGGAGCTGACTTTTGGTTCTTTTTATTATAATGATGTAGATAGGCTACTAAGATTTAGGGCTTAGGCTTTTCTTTTAGCCTACTACTATTATTTACTTATGGCACTACTTTTGTAATTTACCGTGGGACTCCCGCCTCGACGACGGGGAATGATTCAGGCATGTGAATCTATGAAAGATACCAATACTGGATAACTGTAGTTACAGGTAAGTAACTTGTTTTCTTCTTCCTGTAACTGTCTAACTTCATCCCATGTTTCAACTGAAGAGAACATCAAATGACAATCTGTATTTTTCTTTTCTGATCCTTTGTTAATTGAAACTGAATTTTGTGCACAGAAACGAGCTACTTGGTCAGCGTATCTTTCCACTAGTCACATAATCATTTCCTGATTTATGTGCTTGACATTTGACCACTGCAATCTCTTTGGGCAATTGTAGTGCATTCAGCAAATCCTTTACATCTTTACTATTTCGTATCCGTGATCCTGAAGAAGTCAGAAATCCCGGTTGCATCCACAATTGGCCAAAATCATGCACCATCCCAAAACCATATTGACTATCCGTAAATATGGTTATTATCAAATTTTTGCCAGTTATACAGGCCCTGGTCAAAGCGACCAATTCAGAAACTTGAGCCGAATTTATCCGTCTTATACAAGATGCTTCAAAAAGCATAGCACTGTACATACAGCATACGCAGCACGCAGAACACCTTTCG
This sequence comes from Calotriton arnoldi, assembly GCA_963921515.1. Taxonomy (NCBI): domain Eukaryota; kingdom Metazoa; phylum Chordata; class Amphibia; order Caudata; family Salamandridae; genus Calotriton; species Calotriton arnoldi. Next base: position 1,742,784 of record CAWUFW010002009.1, read on the forward strand.
TCCCTCAAACAGGAACCATCCACAAACATAACACAATCTGATTCTGACAACGGTACATCCTGTATGTCAGGCTTTGGTTTCGTGCACAACTCTGTCACATCCAAACAATCATGATCTGCTTCATCTTTTACTTCTTCACAACTTGAAAACAATGCCTCTTGGTTCAATGTTGTACATCGCGTTACTGTCACATTTTCAGCACCCAAGATCACTCTTTCATATCTAGTCAAACGACTACTTGTGATATGTTGGGTCCTGGTACGTGTTAATAGAATTTCAACAGAATGTGGCACATACTCTCTCACTGGATGTCCCATCACAATCAATTCACTCTGCTCCAGACTCGCACAAGTAGCAGCCACTGCTTTCAAACAACCTGGCAACGCTGCAGCCACTGAATTCAAAGTAGCAGAGAAATATGCCACTGGACGACGTGCCATTCCATGTGTCTGTGTCCAGACTGAAAGTGCACACCCAACTCTCTCACAACAGAATGATGCAAACTCTTTACCATAATCTGGCATTCCCAATGCAGGTGCTGGACACAAACTATCTTGCAATTCCATTAATGCTTTCATACTCTCCTCATCCAATTGAATCGGATCAACCACATCCTTGTGAGTCAATCTCTGCAATGGCTTAGCTGTCAATGAGAACCCATTTATCCATTGCCTACAATATCCAACCATACCCAAAAACATTCGAACCTCTTTCTGTGTTTTGGGAGGTCCCATTTGCAAGATCACAGCAATCCGATCTTGTGATACTTTCCTGACTCCTTTTTCAATTTTGTGTCCCAAATATTGAACCTCTTTCTGACAAAACTGTAATTTTGCTGGTGACACTTTATGCCCACCTTCTGCCAAATGATTCAGTGAAGCAATTGTATCTGTCACACATGCCTCTCGTGTTTTTGATGCCACCAGTAGGTCATCAATATACTGGACCAAAACTGAGTCTTCTGGCATAACCAATGACTCCAGACATTTTTTCAGGATCTCATTAAAAATTGAAGGACTCTCTGTATACCCTTGAGGAACTCGGCACCATGCCAAGACACGGTCTCCGAACCGGAACGCAAATAAATACTTGCTATCCGGATGTAGGGGTATCGAGAAAAACGCTTGACACAAATCAATCACTGTGAACCACTCCGCGTCACAAGGAATTTGATAAAGAATCACTGCTGGATTGGGCACTATCGGACAACAAGGTACTACAATCTTATTCACCTTTCTCAAATCTTGCACAATCCTATACTTCCCACTCAGTTTCTTAATTCCCATTGTAGGTGAATTACATGGACTTCCAAGTATTTCTCTCAAAATTCCTTGTTCAATCATCTGTTCAATTACAGGAGTAACTCCCTCTATAATCTCAGGACTCATCTTGTACTGTGGTGTTTTCGGAAACTGCACCCTGTTTGACTAAAATCTGTATATGATCAACACCTTTCATTAATCAGATGTCCTTCCCTGAAAAATCCCACACATCAGTTGTCACTGTATTCCTCAATTCAATAGGCAAGTCATTCGCTGTAAACAAACGATATAAATAATTCACTTCTGTCCCTAGTTTTGCCATCATCATTTTAAAAGCAACATCCTCATCCGGAGTCTGGAAAGCAATACCATCCGGTGTACAATAGATGGTACAATTCATCTTGCAGAACAAATCCCTACCTAAAAGGTTCACCAGACTCTAGTCACACACCACAAACCGATGCAAATCTTTGAATCTCCCAACATGAACCTCCATTGGTTTAGTTACTGGAGTCTTAATATGCTTATTTGAAACTCCCACAACTTGGATAGTTTCTCCCGAGAGGGGTATGTGAGAAGTTGGCCTGGTATATGCTGTCCACTAATTAAAGTGGGCACCTTGTACCAGTCCAAACGACCCTTATGATGTATGAGGTCAAAGATAACCTTGAGAAAGCTATCTTAGTGGTAGCTGTGGAGAGCAGCCTTCAGACTTAATCTTGATGGAATGTAAAGCAGCTTGTTTTACCAGAATATCACCTCCTATATTGACTAAATGAAGGAGAACCACACAGTAGTTATATAAAAAATATGTATTTATTAATATAACACTCTAGTATCCTCTACACGAGGATAGAACACAAAGCACACAATACGAGATCAATAGAACAGTTGTAAGTAGCACAATACACAGTGGGCTCCAGGGAGAGACCAAACCATATACTAAAATAGTGGTATAACAATCACGACTCGGGTCAAGACAAGGTCTAGAGCACGTAGAATCGCTGGGACCCCAAGGAACCACCCAAGGTGAGTAGATAGGGACCCCACGGAGGATGGGTGCAGTGTGCTAACACGACCACGGGCTCCGTACAATTCTATGGGGAAGTTGCGGTTGCTATTTTAAAGTTTAAGGACCCTTCTAGGAGGACTTCGAGCAAACCCTTTGGAACTTAAGAGTTTGAAGAGCCACCCCACCCGTGGATACCCTAGTACCCGAGTTACCTATCCTAGAGGAACCGGGTGCATAGGTCTGGAGTGGTGTCGGAAACCACTGTCATTCTCAATGGAGGGCTGTGAAGAAATACTGCTGCCGTGAAGGTGAAGAGGGTCCGGTGGAATCCAAGCCTGGATTCTAGAAGGAAGGAACCTGAAAGCAGGGGGGACAGAGTCTGGGTCACTTCAGAGTGGAAGAGAGAAATCCCTTGGTGGAAATATATATTCTATTAATACTGGGTCGCTAAATTCCCAGGACAAAAATTGTGGCCCAAATATTAGAGAATTCTAGGTTGAAGATATTCCTACACAACTAAGAAAGGTATATTTAAAAATTCTTGAGTTTATTTAAAATTAATCACTTCATATAAAACACATTACACTTAAAATGACATCAAATTCACATACCTATTAAAATCCTTTGTTTACATACATTCCGAGCAAATGGAAGTACACTAATAATACAATACAGTAGTTCAACACGAAAAATCTTTTTACAGAAGCTTTGATCTCTAATATATGACAACAAACATTAAACAGAGAGACAAATATAGACAGTGCAATTTGTCATTAAAAACACAGCCGATTGGAATAATTCAGGTGCAAATCCTAGATACAATCTATAATCCTTATCTAAAGGGTGAGCTGTTTCCACGCATTGTGTTGAATAAAGCGTCGACGCGTTCCGATGGTTCAAAACAAAGCGATCTTTCAAAATATGTCGCTCTGTCTTCTACATTAAAATCGTGGATTATCAATCTTGAAAAAGAATTTTGCACCCCTCACTTATACACACTCGCCGATAAAATCTTCAAAGGAGTTTAATTTCCATTTAAAAGTTCAAGGTGAGATTAACTTCAAATTCGTGTGGGGCAGCTGCAGAAAAACGTCCTAGACGACCCGCAGTGGAAGGATGGTTGAAAGATCGCTTTGTTTTGAAGCTATAATAAGGATTGCCATCTATGATTTTATGAGGACTGAGATCAAAGGCAACCATATAGTGCCATTCAAGAGAGACGTATATTTTGTCTTGATAAAGATGGGTAAACAATAGAACCATCGAAACGCGTCGACGCTTTATTCAACACAATCCGTGGAAACAGCTCACCCTTCAGATAAGGATTATAGATTGTATCTAGGATTTGCACCTGAATTATTCCAATCGGATGTGTTTTTAATGACAAATTGCACTGTCTATATTTGTCTCTCTGTTTAATGTTTGTTGTCATATATTAGAGATCAAAGCTTCTGTAAAAAGATTTTTCGTGTTGAACTACTGTATTGAATTATTAGTGTACTTCCATTTGCTCGGAATGTATGTAAACAAAGGATTTTAATAGGTATGTGAATTTGATGTCATTTTAAGTGTAATGTGTTTTATATGAAGTGATTAATTTTAAATAAACTCAAGAATTTTTAAATATACCTTTCTTAGTTGTGTAGGAATATCTTCAACCTAGAATTCTCTAATATTTGGGCCACAATTTTTGTCCTGGGAATTTAGCGACCCAGTATTAATAGAATATATATTTCCACCAAGGGATTTCTCTCTTCTACTTGTCAATAGTACCCTATTCCCCTGGTTTGAGCAAGGGGTCCCTCTCAAAAAATGTTTACATTCACTTCAGAGTGACCAGCGGCTCGGTAGACGAATGCCCACCGATGTCGGGTGCTTCAGGTGCGAAGAAGGGATGCTTGACTCTGCAGCCACGAGGACCAGAAGACATCGACCAGGAGCCGGAGGTGAGCTGTCCCACGAAGGATGTAGAGTGCTGAGGGGTCGGTGTCCGGCTGGAGCACCAACAAGCCTTGGCAAAAGCAACCCACGCAGGAAGGTCAAGCAGGTTACGGTGTGGACCAGCAAGGTCCAGGGGACTCATTAAGCAATGGAGCGTCAGGGCACGTCTGGAGCAACCAGGAAAGCCCAACAGAAATCAAGATGACCCTCAGTAGGACCCACAGGCCGAATGACCAGGAGTCGCGAGGGGACCTCGAGCAAGATTACAAAGTACCAGCCCACGGAGCACTCGGTGCGAGGAGGCCGGAATTCTTTGGTGCAAATACTGCTCAGGGTCAGGACTACACTGAGTCTAATGCACAAGCTCGGGAATCGCCAACAAGCATATGCAACTGCAAATTGATGCGGTGCACAGGGGTTCAGGTTATGCAGTCCCCACGAGGGATACTGGCCTCAAACTTGCTGAGAGGGCAGATCGACCTCGGGGACCTTCAGAAACCCACCTCCTGTGTTGCTGAAATCTTCGGAGTCCACAGGAGCCCAGGAGAAGCAGACCGGTCAGTTGCGTTAAGGTGCCTGCAAATGCAGGGGAGTGACTCCTTGACTCCAAGGGAGATTCTTCAGTTGTCCTTAGTGCACCACAGGTCCTGCACGGAGCCTGTATGGAGCAAGGGCACAGACAAAGCTTTGGACGGAGAGGGAGACTAAGTCGGGCCCAATCGATGTCCAGAGTGGCCAGACGGTCGAAGGTCAGTGGTTTCTTCTTGTAGAATCTTGTCCACGTAAAATCTAAAGTCTTGCAGCCAGGTAAGCCCTTTTGTACCCACTGGAAGGGGTTGGACAGATTCAGGGGACCCTCCTAGGGGAGGGTCAGGACAGAGGGGTGGTTACACCCATGTCCTTTGTCCAGTTTCGCGCCAGAGCAGGAGCCAATGGCTCCCAGAACTGGTTTGAGCTTGACGATGCACAGGGACACCAAATGTGCCCCCAGTGCAGACTTTCAGGCACTTTCAGAGTGCACCCACCCAGCCCCAATACACTAAATCCTGTCTGGGAGGTGGTCACACCTCCCTGTGACAGGATGCCTATTGTGCTGCCTTCCTCTGCTCGAGCTTGGCTCAGCAGCAGGAGGGCAGAAATGTGTCTCTGGTCGGCAGCATTCATTTTGTGCTGACCGGGTCGGGAAGGCTGGCACCGGATAGACCAGTGACCCCACGAAGCTCATTTCAGAAGGATGGAATCATACCTCCCACACCGGTTACCGGTGTGGAGGTATGATTCCAAGGTGTTTGATGCCAAACACAATATGTTTCTATGCAGCCATTTTCGAGATAGCATTTACCGCGAGGTTATAATGCACCTCTACCTATATGTCCGGCTGAGTCACAGACAACCCGGGAGAGTGGTCTCTGAAGGCTGCAGAGAGGCTCTGCTCATGCAGGGGCACCCTCTAACTAAAAACCCAGCACCCTGCCTTCAGGATTGATAAGGCCTGCTATAGGGGTGACTTATAAGTTTTAAGTGTAGTGACCTATAGATATAGTGAACCTATATCTAAAGTAAGTGGTGCAAGCACCAGCTTACACAGGTTGCAGTAGCAGACCTGTAGTTCCATTTTGCATGGCCTCTCATGGGTGGCATAATACATGCTTCAACCCATGGGAGGCCTGTGGGGTACCTATGCCCTGGGTACATGGGTACCATATACTAGGGACTGATAAGGGTACCCCAGTATCCAATTTGGAGTGTACCAAAGTACATGTGTAACTATTTAAAGGAGAAAGCAGATAGACTGGGGTCCTGATTAGCAGGATCCCAGTCAGACTAGTCAAAAACAGTGCAACATCAAGCAAAAAGTGGGGGAAACCATAAGAAGCAGATCCTACTTTCCTACAGGGTAGGTTTGGAATTTCTGCTGTTCTCACAGTAGAACGGGTAGCACCAGTGTCCACTAGGATTGTAATATCTTTACCTTCCACTTTTCCATCGACAAAAGGACCAGACTGATCTACCTCTAGAGATGCGCCAAGTACGCACTCTTCCTCCCCCCTGCGGCACCGTCATTGAGATGAATCTGAATCACTCTCAGAACATTGCAACCAATATTGTGGAACCATTTGTACATTTTGATTCTTACCAACTTGTTCACTCATGTGAAATCCAGCATTCGCACTGTATCTCTGTACGTGAGCATTCACATTTGGCATAGGTGCTTGAGGCACTTGTACCTGTTGTACCTGTTGTACCTGTGGTGTAACTAACTGTTGCTGCTGCAATTGTTGATTCACAACCACCTCATTCTGCATCTGTGGATTGAAATTTTGAATCATTCCATTACTTCCTAGCAAAGCCTTACACTCATTCCTCCAATGTCCTAACTGACCGCATCCATGACACGGAAATTTCTTTTTCATCTCTTCTTTGTTACCTTTGCCTCTACCTTTTCCTGGTAACTGTACTTGAACAACTCCATTCGGTACAATATTCATAGGCACTTGACCATTTTGAAAATTCTGATTCTGTCCTTTCACCTGGAAACTTGCTTGTGAACCATCAACAAAATTCCCATTTTTCTGATTTGCCACTTTCACCTGTGCCCACATCACTTTCTCCTTCAATTTCTTATGTCTAGATTCAATATCATCACTACAATACTTTGCACACCTCAGAATCTCATTGACTGTCTTATTTTGCCAACAAATCAAATCCTGCTGAATCATATTACTAATCTCCGGTTTCAATCCAAACACAAACTTATGGACAAAATGTCCCATATCCTTGTCTGTGATGCTCTCAAAACCACTATACTGTTTGAACACTTGTAAAAGCCTTTCATAATAAACATGTACTGACTCTTTTGACTCCTGGGTCGTCCTATCAATCTTAACCCAATCAGTTTCTTTCGGAGACATTTTACCCTTCAAATAATTAATCACCTGATTATATTTTTTCATCACCTCTTCTGATGGTGCTCCAGTGTTAATAACTCTAGGATATTAATCTTTTGGCCAATCAACTGCAATTTTACACTCAGCCCACAAATCAGCTGGAACCACAATATCAAACAAGCCATCCAAATCTTTTAACAAAACCTTTGAAACTTTTTCAAATCTTTCTACTTGTTTGTACCACTCAACCGGTTCCTCTCTCAATCTGGGAAACTCATTTGTAAAAAACAATATATCCTGTCTTGTCCAAGGGATATGAACATATCCACCACCCGGAACCTCTCTCATTGGATATATCATTTCAGCGTACTCTGTCTTTTTTAGTGGAAGCAGAGTAGATGCAACCACACCCTTATTGGCAAGAGCCTCCTCTTTCTTTCTCGTCCATCTACCCTTCCATCGTTCTACATCGCCCCATTTCTTCAAAGTACTTATCAACTCCTGTATCTGCAATCGTTTTCCAGAAGCAATCAAACTCTCTAAGTCCTTGTCACTGAAATCCAATCTATACGTCTTTTGCAAAGCTTTTGACTTCTCAATATCAATACCATATTCTTGTGCAGCCTCTGCCAACTTCTCATGCAAATTTTTCGCTTTCCATGTAATATTCTTGCACAGGAATAACAACTCTTCATCCTGATAAGTACTCTATCTCTCCGGACTAATTGTACCAATAATCATTTCTTCCAAGTTTACTCTCAATCTACCTATATCCATTCTTGGTTTTGACTTACTAGGTGCCATTCCTTTTATCCATTCATCCAACTCCTCAGGTGAAGGTCCCACTGAACCAGTACCCCCTGACATTGGAGTTGTTTCCCTCACATTCGGCAATATTTTCCTAGGATCTATCTGTACACTCCTTTTTGGTGTTTCAGTCACATTTCCATTTACCGTAAGATCAATCAATGACGTACTCGTCTCACCTGACTCTGATGCTTTACATTCCTAGCACCATTCACTGGAACCGTCAATGCATGTACTCTTGAAATATTTTGACCCTCACTATACAATAAATCTTTAGGACCAATCGTCACTGGTACTGACAACGCTTCTGCATTCAGACTCATCTGATTAATTTTCTGAGTCAATTCTTCCTTTGCTCTATTAAGCATTTCAATCTCTTTTTCCTGTGAATTTCGAGTAACCTGTGTAATCTGTGAAACGTGGGGAACTTGGGGAGCTTCTATTTCAATTAAAGGTGCACTTGGAGTAACTCCATCTGGATTCTCCTGATATGGTGGAGGTCTTTTCAATAACATCTCTTCTAATAACTCATCATCAATTTCATACGGATCCATATCTAATTCAGAAGTCTCTACATTATTCTTTTCTCTTTCCACTTTCCACCAGTTTGATCCTCAGCAACTAATACTGGATATAATCCATCTAGGATCACATCTCTCCTCCATCTCTTCATTTGAGCATCCCACTTAGCCTCTGAAAACCATCTCATCGTATTCTTATATTTTAATCCATTCCTGTCTCTCTCTCTCTCCTGTACCCTTCATGCTCCCACTCTTCCAGCGCCTCATACTGCATAGGTCTAGGATTTGGTTACAAGGAATTCATCTGCCTTCTCAGATTCTCTAAAATCTTTACATTAAAAGTACCATGTTCTGGGAAAGCTAACACTCCATCATCCTCGGTATACCTCACCCAATTATCCAACCATGTACATGTATGATACCCACGCTCTAACATCATAAATGAAGCAGGTGATCTTGGAGGAGGCACAGGAAGTCCCTCTCTAGTCACAATTGGTTTATCTTTTTTAAAGAAATCCTGAATCATTTTTAACAACTTCATTTTTCAACTCTCGCTTTTTCTTCGCTAAATACTCTAAGGAAACCAGGAAACCTTCCGTAATTCCGTTCACTCTATTGGCTTACGCTCATCCAATGCCAGCACGACTCACACCAACCAACCAATCAGAGCACAATACACACCGGCTACTCTGACCAATGCCAGCGCAGCTTTTTGTGATGTCAGTATAACTCCTGCTACTGACCCTCCCTTCACAATAATAACACGGCAATGTAAAACAAAATATTTCTAACTAGATTCTTATTAGAAACGACACAAAACAGCTCCTTTGTCTGCTCCACTAGTAAAATAGTTCAATTATTCAATAGGATCTCTTTTGCTTTCAGTAAAATAGCGACTAGCGCCACTCTACCCTCAAACAAGTGGAAAGAGGTCTTAGAACTCCTCTAGGGATAAGGCCAAAGTTTCACAAGAGGGCTTTTTATTAAAAGAGGTCTTGGTACTGCTCTGGGGATAAGGCCAGAGTTTTGGAAGCGGACTTTCCACTATTTCATACACTCTCCTTACAACAGAGTAAGTCCCTAAAATAACATAGACAGCCTTTCGCCGGTCTCTATTACAACAGCAGACAAAGAACTTCCAGTGTAGTATTTCTCTACACTATGACTTTCAGCGTGGTTTCTCTCCACACTATGACTACCACATAGGCTTAATATAACATCCCGGGATCTTTGGCAACTTCGTACCTGTACTTCCAAACTACATAAAAAACAAGACACTAACTCTTCATATTAGTAATCAAAATCATTAAATCAATTATGGATTTGCCTAAATAACCAAAACCACCATCAATTTCTGCTACCAAAACTGATCCAGCACTCGGGAACATATAATTTTCCAAGGACAGGGCCCAATTTCCATTACCCAAAAAGCTCCTTTGCGCTGGGATTAGTGTAATTCTAAAAACTATACCGAATTTCCAATCTCCATTATTATGCTCTTCCTAAATTACCAAATATGGTGATGCAATCTTTATATTGTTGATCATGTAGACAAATCAAACTCATGAATAAAAATTACTCTAATAAAGACACTCATTTGTATATTTATAATTTTTTATCTAAATAATGTAAAGTAATGCTCATTAAGTACCAAAATACAGCACCAAATCATAGACTGTCACAAAGCAAACAACATCAGAAGAGAAAATGTCAAATTCATAATCAATGACAATGCTTTAAGGAGTGGATAGGAGAAGAGACAAAAGATTCAGAGACAAAATACATTTGCAAAGTTATGCAAATACAGATATCAGGCTATACTAACACAATTAGGAAACACTATCCCCTGGCCAGGGAAACAGCAAGGGCCCCTCAAGAAGATTTGAAGAGGCAAAGACTAAGTCAGGAAACACAGGAAGAACAGCAAACCGACGATATGCGACGATCTCACCCCAACAGTCAGCAACGATGTCTGTCAAAAACCCCTCCCTCCGGGCACCTCAATTATACCCTAAAACCCAAAAGACCAACCCACAGAAGTATCTAACTTAGGTCACGCTTCACATTTGATTGGTTAAGGAAGGGGGTGTACTGTCACACCACTCTCTACACACACATAGGTTTTAAAGACTTATCATTTGTTTCCTCTTCTCCGGCATTTATCTATTACTTTGTATAACTTTCCAGCTGAGCGCCTCTCTGCAGAGGAAGCTTCCCTCCACGTTCATAAAATTTGTTCTTTTCATTCGGATCTTGGCAGGCACTCAGGATTCGAAGGACAAAGTCAGGTTCCTTTTACCCTCTTGCTCACATTTTCACATTTTCTAGGATTAATTTTCAACGCAGCTGACTTTAACCCTTTATGTGTCATGCAGAACGAAACCCATGCTTGTTTCTACAATGAACAAAACACAAATATTTCTTTTTCATTTTTGAAAAGCATCTCTTCGCACCAACCCAAATGCTGCATTTATCCCCGCGCAACCCATGTTAACGTTTACATTACAGCTGTTATTAATAACGTGCACTAAAGCAGCATTAGTCCTTTATTTTCATTAATCAAAAGCACTTTTGCGGCCTACTTCAGTAGTTTAGTTCGCGCTTGCGCAGAAGCATTTTTCCCATGTTAAGCTTCTCTCGTTTATTTTTCACTGCACACAGTTAATAAATGTTACTGAGGGTTCAATCCGAGCAGGTTTTATTTTACACGAAAACCCTGCTCCATCACGACTATGCCCCTCCACGGGCCTTCTGTGGAGAGGGTCTGATTGCAGATGAGAGCGCTTGTAGGAGGGTTCTGATCATACGAGTGTAAAATCCAGCCTTTCCCAGCAGGGAATAACTCAAAGACCGTTAGCTAGCCCTGAACTGCTGGCACAGGATAGGACAGTTGCATGCAGTTGCTGGAAGGGCAGGGCCTCGTTTGCTGTTCAGCCCGCTCCGACCCATCCTTGACTTTGGAGCATCGCGATAGAAATGCTCCGTTCTTAATTTCTTCAACATATTGTTGCTAAGCAGTCTTGAATGGGCGCTTCTTTGAGGTACTTGCGCATCGGTTATTTGTTGGTGAATTAAGCTACTGTATCACTTTCACAAAGTTATCAAGCTTTTCGATATTCCCCAAGTACAGGACCGATTAACATCTTGGGCCTTCAGTTCCACGTGAAAATGGTGTACTGGAAGCTGAGGCTGTGGCAGCTGACTTGGACGTCCCTCTTGCCAACCTGAGCTTGTTGGAAAGGTAGGTGTTATACCTGCTGCTCAGCGTGTGTGTCTGTGGAGTGGAATGTTGGTGTGAGAGCTGGTTATGGAATGTTGGATGAGAGAGAGTGTCATTTGGAGTAAGGGCTGAGCAGCAGGGAGGCTGCTCCTGGTGGGGCTCAACCTTGTAACATCTTGCTTATAATAAATCTACATGGAAATCTACCTGGACTGCTTATTTTTATTACAACATATTTTGGCGACGATTTTAAGGAAAAGATCCTGCGTGTGCAACTTCTGCGGACTGATACCATGAACTTTGAGAAACTTCAAGGTAAAGTAACTTAAAACTACATATTTAAAGAAAGCTGGCACCCCTGAGCCCCACCAGTGACCACCCCATCGGTCGCCCACAACCCAAAGGTGCCAGTTCCAACCGTGATGTGCCAGTTCCTGCTCTACTTCCCTCCCTCTCCAGCTCCTTTGGGACAGTGTTCCCCTGTCCTGTCACTTTGGGACAGCGTTTTCACAAAGTGCAGTTTCCTAGAAGGGCGAATCTTCCTGCCTTCTTCTGCTCTTCTACTGCCCTCCTGCTTTAAATGAACTTTTTCTGTCCTGCAGATGTATCTACCTTGTTTTTTTTTTTGGGAAGTTCTGTTCCTGTCCTGCTGCTCAGTAACCTGCATTGGGAGAGTATCACCTGTGACCTGGATATTAGCTGCCAGCACTATAGTGTACTGTTTATTTTGGACTTGTTCTAAGGGTTGTGTCATCTTTTCAGCTGGTTTGGCGGAAATTGACAACCTCCCAGTTCATCCTGCACTTTCTACCTTTCTCACTGCTAGATTCTACCTGGGTTGTCCCAACCTGTCTGTGCCAAACTCTGCCGTCTCCATTTCAACTACACTGGAGCTACAAACCCTGCCCATTTTCTGCGTTCGCTCTGTATGTCATTTTGCAGTGTTTCTTTCATTGCCTGCACTGTGTGGATTGCGAGATTTGAGTTTGTGCCAGGGCGCTTCCTTTTGGGACCGGATTGAGCCGATGGCAAGACATTCCTGCGGTGAGCTTTTATGTTTTTTTTTTTGTCACTTTCTTTGACATTACTAAAGGCAACTGGGAACTGTTGCCCACCGTTTATTTTTAAAATTCTGCTCGCGCACCTACCACCTTTTACTGTTGCGCGCTAGAGCAGAGGAATACCTGATGACGTCTTTTCTCCTTCTGTGAGGTCCCCGTCATGCTCCTGGTTCTACGCAGCTTTCTGCCTGCTGCCGCACGCCCAGCTGCTTCAACGCGCCGTGAGCCACCCGGCTCAGCGTCTGGAGCGTGCCGCCATCTTTGGATTGGAGGCATTACTTTTGTCACTTACTGTTCTCCCTTACAGTTTTACGGTACGTTTCTGCCAACCACGTTTTAAAAAAATATAAAGTTCATTGGAGATTTCATCGGGAAGAGTAACGTCGCTGTGGTTCATTACGCTTCATTCGTTTCAGGATGGTTTTCTGGAGTACTATTAATTTAAAGTACTTTCTCTTTCTTCATTCTACGTAATGGGAGAATCTGCTGATCGACGTGTGAAATGTCAAACTTCAGGATCATATCGTCTTCGCCCGAGACACAGCCTGCTGCGGGGACTCCAAGCCCCAGAAACCCTTGACACACGCGCCCGGAGGCGCTGACGCTGTTCCTGAGCGCCCAGGGGGCCTATTTCACCACTCGCGGCACCCGCTTCGCGAAAGCCGCTTCGCCCGAGACACAGCCTGCTGCGGGGACTCCAAGCCCCAGAAACCCTTGACACACGCGCCCGGAGGCGCTGACGCTGTTCCTGAGCACTCAGGGGGCCTAATTCACCGCTCGCGGCACCCGCTTCGCGGGACGCGCCCGGGCTAAGCCCGGGCCAAGGGCAGGCCCGTCTGTGCACGTCAGGGACCGATAAAGGCCGGGCTGGGCCAGCCCCCTAAGCCCTCATAGCGGACACATAGTTGGATTAAGGACTACCACTTGTAGAAGTAAGCCTGTAAGATCTTGTTTTTTAATCCCTAACGTGTTTTAATTGTAAACATTAATAATGCCAAAAAGGAAGATGAGTCATGCAGCCATTGCAGTAAATGTAGAGGCAAAGATAGCGGGTCAAACATCATTGCTGTCTTATCTCACCGGGGCTATGGGGGCCATCGAAGAGCAAATTAATACGGTGGAGGAGTCCCTATCAAAAGGAAGGCGGGGAACGGCAAGGGAGGAGGGTGGTCTTAGTTCTAATGACTTAACACCCTCAAGCGTGAACAACATTGTACAGGGCCCCCGAAATGGTTCTATACAAGAGATCTCGGGTCACATAGTTCAAAGCGACCTGAGTGACCTTGTGGAGGACATACAACCGCCCCTGAAGCGTAGCAAAAATCTAGGTAGCCCGGAGGGTACACCATTGCAGAAAACCGGAGGGCAAAGCCCGGGGAGGAGAAAAAAGAGTGCCCAAGGCAAGAAAAGGATTACTCTGGGTAAAATGTCCTCCCAAAAACAACCTGCACGCAAAAATACTGCTGGCTTAGGAAAACTTACCATGCACGCTCAGATGGAGGGTCAAACACTGGCATTGGAAAAAAATCTCAAAGTGTAGACACATTGCATAGCTATATGGTTGGCGCATTGGAAAAATTGTCAGAGAGAGTGGCCAACCTGGAGGGGCACCTAATGTGAAAAACTTGTATAAACATCGAGGGTACATCGAAACACGCACAGATAAGGATGCACGCAAATGGGCCGACTAGTGCGACCCATATAGCTACAGCAAACCCAGTAACCAGGGTTACTACCACTGGACCCCCAACTCATGGAGCTAGTGTAGACATGATTGAGCAACACAATATTAACGGGATAAATAGGCCGATGGGGGAGAAGAATAGACCCAAAAATGGTTTAGGGACAGACCCCATGGAATTAAGGCGAACCCTGGAGCCCCAAGCATATTCTCGCCTTGATTTGCCACCGGCAGCAACACCATATGTGGTAATTCTGGCCAATGCCCCGGCACTGAAGACATCAGAATTGGAAACATGGATAGAACTTCGTAACAAGTCTCTCCATTGGCTGGGAAGGCATAGTGGCCTTACTGATGTGCTATTTAAAAATTTTAAAATGGCAAGGCGGGTTGCATGGGAGGGTAAAGAAAGAAAAGAGCTCCAGGGAGATTGTATAGTCCTGACGTTTAGTGACCCTAGGTTAGTGCATGCTATTTTAAATAGGATGGGAAATGTTTCCTTTATTTATGACGCAATTAATGTATTGCCATTAGGAACCTTTTATCCACCTGATCGGTGTTTATATAGGCCTGACGGAAAACAATTTGTTTCGGGCCCCTTTGACAGAAAATTCACAAGGGACTCGCATGTGGGACATATAGTAGGAGGGAATGTCCCACTTCGTAATCGCTTTGAACCACTAATAGGAATGGAAGACATACATTGACCCATCCTAAACTCAGGGAGGGAGGTGGTTCAAAGGAAAACGGCCATGATCCCCCAAATGCAGAGATACGCAGACACTGAGGGACTTGATTCTAACATCCAGCGCAAGAAGGCATCAGATCAACCATTGCCCAAAGATATCAACAGGGAGGTTGGGGACAGATGTGTAGTCCCAGCTGAAACTCTAAGCAACACCGGTAAGGGTCTGATTGAACATATTATATTATGTACACAAAGGGTAAATGCAGGAGAATCGACTAAGCCAAATATCAGCAGTACGTGTAGAATATTAACTTGGAACATCGCAGGGTTATCGGCTAAAGTAAGAGACCCTCAATGGATAACATGTATAGATGAATATACTATAATTTGCCTCCAAGAAACATGGGCAACTGAGGAGATGCATATAAATGGCTTTCAAACTTGTATTACCCCAGCGAGTACCAGTAAACACGGTCGCAATAAAGGAGGCCTATGTATATATGTCTCCAACGCGGCAGCGGTTACTAATGTGAAAATTATAGATGGCAGCGAATTTTACCAGATCTTGACAATGAACCTAGGTGGGCAAAAGGATGTAGTCTTAATACATTTTTATAACAACATTCCTAAAACATTGATGACAAATGTCCTCACTAACCTATGTAAATCCTTGAAAAATCTTGAGGAAAAATGTCGGGGGACATGTTCATTATCTGGGTGGGCGATTTTAATTGTCCCTTGTGTCAATACAGTGAACAGGGTATCTGTGGCTTGGGGAAGGATAATGAAGATACACCCTCACACTTCTTACACACAAGCCTAGGAGATCTGTTAAATGACATAGCCTTTCAATTTGATCTAGGCTATGCAAATGAATTGTGCTCACCTCCCATGCCGTTCCAACCGACCTTTAACGGGAGGGGATGCAACTCAATTATTGATTTTGCCCTAATTTCTAAGAGATATTCTTGCAATGTACTTACTTGTAAGACTCTCGACATCTTAATGAGTGACCATTATCCAATATGTCTAGATCTTTCCATAAGAGGGCTGGCGAGCAGAACTGATAGGAACTTATTATATAACTCTGACATCTATCTCGCCAGCACAAATGGGTACACTCTAAATTGGGCAAAAGTGGATCCTGTGGTATTCCTCCAATGTCTGATCAATAACACCCCAGAGGAAATAGAGATATGCCTCTCACAGGATAGGGATGACAATGAAATATTTAATGCCTTCCTCAAGATATCAGCTGAGGCCCGGAAACTACTAACGCGAGAAAAACTACATGGCCAGCAATCCTCTCAGGGCTGGTTCGACAAAGAATGCACGAAGGCCCTTACCCATCTAAAAAATGCCCTGCATAACGAACCGAGGTGTAAGGATGGAATAAGGCAGGCAAGAACTTCGTATAGTTTAGCGCTAAAAAATCGCAGGGCACAATTAAAAAGGGAAGCATGGGAGGCTCTACATGAGGCCTGCATAAAGAAAGATAACACTGGTTTTTGGAGAGCGGTCAACGCTCCTTTCTTTAATAATAGAGAGACCGACACTATAGATATGGCCATAAGTGGAGACAAGTGGGTAGAATACTTTTCAGGTCTCTACACCGGTGAGACCATAGATGATAATACGTCAGTGACACCAGTGCCGGGATCAGAATATTATACTGATCATGGACCGTTCCCCATAGAGATTGATATTTCCCTTGAGGAGGTAACTAGAGCCATAAATGAGAGTGCCTCAAGGAAAGCACCAGGGCCGGATGGCATTCCGGTGGACGCCTATAAATCTAATATAGGGTTATGGGCTCCACTTCTAACGAACGTATTAATTAGTTGTAACCGCCATAGGTTGATTCCCACATGGGATGATGCCATTGTAATACTCCTATTTAACAAGCATTGGCATAGCCAATAGGTCTCGCCTTTGGGACCTTATAAGTGTTTAGCCATGCAACAGTTGCATAACTAAATACTTATAAGGTCCCAAAAGCGAGACCTATTGGCTACACCATTATAATCGCGGCACCCGCGCTTTACTTTTAACATTAAAAGTAAAGCGCTTTAACATTAAAAGTAAAGCGCCGGTGCCGCTGATTGTAGCAAAGTAAAGAAATAGATTATTTTTCTATTTCTTTACTTTTGCTAATCAGTGCACCCGCGCTTTACTTTTAATGTTAAAAGTAAAGCGCGGTGCCGCGATTATAGCAAAAGTAAAGAAATAGAAAAATAATCTATTTCTTTACTTCAAAGCCAGCGAAAGTGAAAGTGATCGCGATCGCGATGCACTTAATGACCCGTGACGCGCGTGCACGCTCACGTGAACGCAAGCTGGTCGCCAGCAAAAGCCACTGCTGTTTGCACTTCCAAAACCCCCTTACTAAAACTCTCGCCCAGAGCAGCGCTAAGCGCTGGCTCAGGCGAGACCTAAAAAGGGGAATAGAAATGAACCTAGTTGTTACCGCCCGATTTCTTTATTGGATGCTTTTATGAAAATAGCGGGAAGGGTCATTTTAAACAAGCTCCAGACATGGGCTGAAGAGACAGGAGTCCTATCAATCTTCCAATATGGTTTTCGCTCAGGCGTAGGCACCATTGAACAGGGACTTAATTTGTCACTGATTATAGATAAATACACAAAAGCAAAGAAGGGCAAACTTTTCCTCACGTTTGTGGACTTAAGCTCCGCCTTCGATTGTGTTAAACATGACAAATTGTGGAACACTCTTAAAAATCTAAAGGTTGATCCATCACTGTTGATGTTTATAAAGGAATTATATAGGGGGGCAGGTGCGAGGGTACGATACGGTAAGCAGGGGGAATGCTCAGCCAAGTTCCCCATAAAAAGAGGGGTGAGGCAAGGGTGCATCCTTGCCCCCCTGCTTTTCTCGCTCTACATAAATAGCCTAGGACAGCACTTGAGCGAGCATCAACATGATTATCCAACCTTTAGGGATACCCCAGTCCCTATTTTATTATACGCAGATGACGCTGTTATAATGTCACGGACACAGCTGGGATTACAAAGGTCTGTCTCTAACTTTGTTGCCTATATGACAGATAGGGGCCTAAAGGTAAACATTGCTAAGACATTTACAATGAGTTGCGGGACTAAAACGAGAAAGACATGTGACATCTTTATTGATAATAAAAAAGTTGAAAGCACAGATAGTTTTTCTTATCTAGGAATAGCTTTTGACAGAAAGGGATCCTGGAAAGTGGCCATGAATGCTAGGAAGCTGACCCTCTCGAGAGCCATAGGAGCAGTTACTAACTTTTCAAAGAAACTAGGTGGAAGACCCGTCCCAGAGTTGCTGGCCATTTAGAAGTCCAAATGTATTTCAACAGGGACCTATGGGGCTGGTATATGGGGTATTGAATGTATAGATCAAATTCAATGTTGCGAAAATACCTTCATGCGCTATTTGTTGGCGGTTCCCAGTTCTACCGCCACTTTTAGCTGCCACAGGGAACTTGGTCTCATATATTTCTGATATTATAAAGATCAATCCCCTTCTGTTATGGCACAAGTTATGGGCATCTACGGAGACGGGTTTTAACAGAGATGTAATCATGGATTGCCTCAAACTGGACAGGGTGGCGAATATGCCATGGATTAGCTATATAAAAAGTATGGCGCATGACATAGGCCACCCGGAATACTTTGAAAAACCTAGTAGTTTGGAAACTGTATCCAGAAAATCTCTAAAGGCACACTGCCTGAACCATCTAGAGAGCAAACGTTGGCTCATCGAGAGAGAGAAGAAAACGGTCATGGAAAATCACTTGATGACCACATGCATAGGTCTACAACCCTACCTGGCATTAGTACAGAGCAGCTTTTCCCGTATGCTTCTGGCCCGATTTCGTTGTGGGTCTTTTTTCAGATTGGTCACATTTCCTGAAATAAATGATTGGACAAAACATTCCCCTATATGTCCATGTGACGATATTTCCACAAAAACAACTATGCACTGCACTTTATTTTGTAAATACTATGTAGTCCCGAGGAAAACGTTTTTAATCCCTATTCTTAGAAGATGGGATTTAAGACAATGTAGAACCGCCTTTTTAAGATTACAAATGTTGGAAAATGATTATACTATTATGGCCATCTCTTCTTTCCTAAAGGCTGTTATTAGGTTCCGGAATACTATGTGAAGCTATTGTGTAAAACAGTGAATTTGCATCTTTAGGTGTATATATATGGTTTTTATTATGTTCTCTTTTCAAATTATGCATTTTAATTATGAACATATGGATTGCATTGCTTATTTCCCTGTATTCTGTAACATAATTTTGGAAAAAATAATTTCTTCCTTTTTAACAGTTTTTTAACATTGTGCTTTTATGATTTTAATGAATCAAAAATCGAATAAAGCTCACCTGAACTGAACCTGAACACTATGGGACAGTGCCATACTTTGGGTGAGAGGTCGCTCACCAGTGTTTAGTCTTCATTGTACTTTGTTTTAAAAAAAAAGTTTTTCCACAGTAACCATTCTTCATTACCTATTTTAATGCCTATGTACTTTCTTTCATGATTATTAGTCACACTTTTGTAGTGTGTGTGCCTGTAGTTTTTTTTTTCCAACAAAGTGGTATCAGTTCCTAAGAAAGAAGAAAGCGAAAAGGAGAAAAAAGGGGCTCTTCAACCAATTGTGGTTGTGAGTGATTTGTAATCGTCTCCATATAACGGTTGAGTGTGCTCGAGGTGGGGATAGACCTCCTGTTGATTCTTGTGCCCTGACACACCCTTGCGAGTGTAAAGCATCATCATTGGGCAATGCTCCTCGTGGGGGTGGCGCTGCAGTCCCTCACGGGCCCTTCAAGAGGGCTCTTTGATGGAGATCTTTTAAGGAGGTGCCGTACTTGTGCATGTGGGTGTGTGGACCAAGTGGATCAGTGCAGGTGAAGTTAAAATAACCTATCGGTACCCAAATAAGTTTAATGTTGGGTCCTTCAGGTAGATTAAAAAGTAGTGAGGGTTTGGAGACTATCCTTCAACAAAATAAAGGAAGGGACCAGTGTGTTCCCGCCGCTCTCAAACCGTAAGAAAAATGTGTGGTGTATTTAAAAGTGAATAATGGTCGACATGTTTCGCGCAAACTGTTGGTCCCTAATGGATCCCTGTGCGCTTCATCAGGACCGTGTGCATAGAATAATAGAATGGGAATCAGGGAAAGACACCCTATAATCCCACTTTACCTATCGTCAAGTCAGATAAGACGTCTCTGCGTCCGAGACACGTATTATTCGTGTTCTCAAAACCCAAACCCTCCCCACGTTGAAGAAGGGCCACGCCGGCGAATGGTCAGGCAGCCGAGTGGAGCGAGCTTCTCTCCCTCGTTGTGGTGCCTCTTAACCTGTCGCCCGATCAGGTTTCGCCGGTGCCTGTAGTACCTGATAGGACTATTGTTGTAGGCATTTTACAGTTTCTTTGTGTACATGTTGTTTTCCAGGCAGTTTCTCTGAACTTGATTTCAAATTCTGCTCATATTTGAAGTTCTGCACTTGTTTTTTTTTGTTTTGATACGTTGCATGTGTGCCGTGGCTTAATAGTGCATACTTGGAGTTATGTTCCCTAGCATGTGAAAATTGTCAGGCATATCATATAAGTGAAGAATAGTTTTGATTGTATTGTTGCTTCCCACTCTTACGTGGTTTTGGGTTGGTGATGCTCTACCACCCATTGATGTTGAAATGTGCATTTTACAGGTTCCGTGTGGAGCGTACTTTTCCTCACGTTCAACCCATATTTTGTTTGGGTGGAGTTTCTGCTTGGTGTCTGGTTTACTTACAGGTTCCGTGTGGAGTTTGCTTTTCCTCACGTCACAACCCAGATTTTGGTTTGGGTGGAGTTTCTGCTTGGTGTCCGGTTTCCTTATAGGTTCCGTGTGGAGCTTAATTTTCCACACGTCACAACCCAGATTTTGGTTTGGGTGGAGTTTTGCTTGGTTTTCATACAGGTTCTGTGTGGACTCCCTTGCCACACATCACAACCCAGATTTTGGTCTGGGTGGAGTTTTTGCATGTTTTTTTTTTTTCTTTCTTCTGTTTCCGTGTGAAGCGCTGTCTTTTACACGTCACACCCTGTCTTTTGGTGGGGGAAGTATTGAATTTTAGTGAACACCTTGCAAGTATGTTTTCCGTCGCGCCTTTTAGTTGGGACCCTTCCTACCTCTTGTTGGCCTGGCCAGCCTTCTTGTTTGGTTTTTTGGGTTCAGTTTGTGTTTTGCTGGCGTGGTAGTGTATGTGTTGCTTTGGCTTAGTTTTAACCCCTTCGCTGCTAGGCCTTTCCCCCCCCTGTGCTAAGCCTTTTTTTGGCTATTTGGGGTAGTGCGCGCTTAGGCCCCTGTAACGTTTTGACCACATAAGGTATCCATGCCAAATTTGCGTCCTTTTTTTCTAACATCATGGGGATTGTAAAGGTACCCAGGGTTTGTGGATTCCCCTGGAGGGGACCCAGAAATTAGCCAAAATACAGCTAAATTTTGTTTTTTGGGGAAAAATGCGAAAAAGGGCTACAGATGAAAGCGTCTTGTTTTTTCCCTGCAAATGGCATCAAAAAGGGGTTGTGGTGCTGAAATCACCATCTTCCCAGCTTTCAGGGACAAGCAGACTTTTGTCAGAAAACCAACTTTTTTTACACAGTTTTGGCATTTTTCTGGGACATAGCCTATTTTTGCTATTTTTTGTGCTTTCAACCTCCTTCCAGTTAATGGTAGAAATGGGTATGAAACCAATAATGGATCCTGAAAAGCCATACATTTCTGAAAAGTAGACAAAATTCTGAATTCAGCAAGGGGTCATTTGTGTAGATCCTTAAAGTTTTCCTCATAGAAACTAACAGTTAAATAAAGGAAAAATTGAAAATTAGTTGAAAAAAACAGCCATTTGTGTCAACGTTTTCACCTGTAACTTGTTCTAATTATGACAGCTATTTGAAGGCAATATACCGTTATATCCGCTGGACCTTTCTGGTTGTGGGGATATATAGGACTCGTAGGTTCACCAAGAACCCGACGAACCCAGAGCCAATAACTGAGCAGCATCTTGCAATGGTTTTTTATTATGTACCGGGTATATAGCAATTATTTTGGGAAAATGTATACATGGAAAAATTGTTATGAAAGACACCTATGTATTTCTGAAATGGGAACAAAATGTAGATTTTAGAAACAGTAGATATTTGCACATTTCCGAAATTGGGAGTACCCATACTAGCATGAGAATTATAGGTCATTTTTCAAAATGACTTATTTTTTACACATTGTCTTTTATTTGGAAGGCAGAAATGCATCGAAAGTCAATAGGTAATAACAGTTGCTCTACAATTCTGTGTTACCCTAAGTCTCCCGATAAAAATGGTACCTCACTTGTGTGGGTAGGCCTTGTGCCCACAACAGGAAATGGCTCAAAATGCAACGTGGACGTACCACATTTTCACAATGAAAAATTACCCTTTTTTTGCAAAGTGCCTAGCTGTAGTTCTTGAACCCTAGCTCTGCGGGCACTTAGGGAAACCTAGCAAACCTATACATTTTTGAAAACTAGACACCCAGGGGAATTCAGGATGGGGTGACTTGACTGGCTCTCACCAGGTTCTGTTACCCAGAATCCCTTGCAAACCTAAACAATTGGCAAAAAACCACATTTTCCTCACTTTTCTGTGGTGGAAAGTTATGGAATCTGCGTGGATCCACAAAATTTCACCCACCCCGCGTTCCCCAAGGTCTTCCGAAAAAATGGTACCTCACTTGTGTAGGTAGGCCTAGTGCCCGCGACAGGAAGCAGCGCAAACGCAACGTGGACGCACCACATTTTCACAGTGAAAAATTACCCTTTTTTGCAAAGTGCCTAGCTGTAGTTTTTGAACCCTAGCTCTGCCGGCACTTAGGGAAACCTAGCAAACCTATACATTTTTGAAAAGTAGATACCCAGGGGAATCCAGGATGGGGTGACTTGACTGGCTCTCACCAGGTTCTGTTACCCAGAATCCCTTGCAAACCTAAAACATTGGCAAAAAACACATTTTCCTCACTTTTCTGTGGTGGAAAGTTCTGGAATCTGCGTGGATCCACAAAATTCCACCCACCCGCGCTCCCCAAGGTCTTCCCAAAAAAATGGTAGCTCACTTGTGTGGGTAGGCCTAGTGCCCGCGACAGGAAGCAGCGCAAAACGCAACGTGGACGCACCACATTTTCACAGTGAAAAATGACCCTTTTTTGCAAAGTGCCTAGCTGCAGTTTTTGAACCCTAGCTCTGCCGGCACTTAGGGAAACCTAGCAAACCTATACATTTTTGAAAAGTAGACACCCAGGGGAATCCAGGATGGGGTGACTTGACTGGCTCTCACCAGGTTCTGTTACCCAGAATCCCTTGCAAACCTAAATAATTGGCAAAAACACATTTTCCTCACTTTTCTGTGGTGGAAAGTTCTGGAATCTGCGTGGATCCACAAAATTCCACCCACCCCGCGTTTCCCAAGGTCTTCCGAAAAAAATGGTACCTCACTTGTGTGGGTAGGCCTAGTGCCCGCGACAGGAAGCAGCGCAAAACGCAACGTGGACGCACCACATTTTCACAGTGAAAAATGACCCTTTTTTGCAAAGTGCCTAGCTGTAGTTTTGAACCCTAGCTCTGTCTGCACTTAGGGAAACCTAGCAAACCTATACATTTTTGAAAAGTAGACACCCAGGAGAATCCAGGATGGGGTGACTTGACTGGCTCTCACCAGGTTCTGTTACCCAGAATCCCTTGCAAACCAAAAAAATTGGCCAAAAAACACATTTTCCTCACTTTTCTGTGGTGGAAAGTTTTGGAATCTGCGTGGATCCACAAAATTCCACCCACCCCGCGTTCCCCAAGGTCTTCCGAAAAAAATGGTACCTCACTTGTGTGGGTAGGCCTAGTGCCCGCGACAGGAAGCAGCGCACAACGCAACGTGGACGCACCACATTTTCACAGTGAAAAATTACCCTTTTTTGCAAAGTGCCTAGCTGTAGTTTTTGAACCCTAGCTCTGCCGGCACTTAGGGAAACCTAGCAAACCTATACATTTTTGAAAAGTAGACACCCAGGGGAATCCAGGATGGGGTGACTTGACTGGCTCTCGCCAGGTTCTGTTACCCAAAATCCCTTGCAAACCTAAAAATTGGCAAAAACACATTTTCCTCACTTTTCTGTGGTGGAAAGTTTTGGAATCTGCGTGGATCCACAAAATTCCACCCACCCCGCGTTCCCCAAGGTCTTCCGAAAAAAATGGTGCCTCACTCGGGTGGGAGGCCCAAGTACCCGCGACAGGCAAGGGCCCACAACGTATTGAGGCGACCTCAAAATGGCCTATCACAAAACGACCTGGTTTTGCAAGGGGGGTCCCATGACGTTTTGGCCCGGGGCTCGGCGGCCACCTAGGGAACCCTACCAAACCCACACATTTCTGAAAAGTAGACACCCGGGGGATTCCAGGGAGGTATGGCTTGCGTGGATCCCCCAACGTTTTCTTACCCAGAATCCCCTGCAAACCTGACATTTTGCTGAAAAAAATCCCTTTTTCACACATTTTTGGGTGTTAAAGTTGTGGCATCACGGGGCTGACACAAATTTCCTACCACCCAGCGTTCCCCCAGGTCTCCCGATAAAAATGGTGCCTCACTCGGGTGGGAGGCCCAAGTACCCGCGACAGGCAAGGGCCCACAACGTATTGAGGTGACCTCAAATGGCCTATCACAAAACGACCTGGTTTTGCAAGGGGGTTCCATGACGTTTTGGCCCGGGGCTCGGCGGCCACCTAGGAAACCTACCAAACCCACACATTTCTGAAAAGTAGACACCCGGGGATTCCAGGGAGGTATGGCTTGCGTGGATCCCCCAACGTTTTCTTACCCAGAATCCCCTGCAAACCTGACATTTTGCTGAAAAATCCCTTTTTCACACATTTTTGTGTGGTAAGTTGTGGCATCACGGGGCTGACACATTTCCACCACCCAGCGTTCCCCAGGTCTCCCGATAAAAATGGTGCCTCACTCGGGTGGGAGGCCCAAGTACCCGCGACAGGCAAGGGCCCACAACGTATTGAGGCGACATCAAAATTGCCTATCACAAAATGTTTTGGGCCCTTGCCTGTCGCAGGTACTTGGGCCTCCCACCCGAGTGAGGCACCATTTCTATCGGGAGACCTGGGGGAACGCTGAGTGGTAGGAAATTTGTGTCAGCCCGTGATGCCACAACTTTACCACACAAAAATGTGTGAAAAAGTGATTTTTTCCAGCAAAATATCAGGTTTGCAGGGGATTCTGGTAAGAAAACGTTGGGGGATCCACGCAAGCCATACCTCCTGGAATTCCCCGGTGTCTACTTTTCAGAAATGTGTGGGTTTGGTAGGTTTCCTAAGATGGCCGCCGAGCCCAGGGCCAAAAACCTCACTGGTGTGGGTGGTTCAAGTACCCGCAACAGGCAAGGGCCCAAAACGTATTGAGGAGACATCAAAATGATCTATCACAAAACAAGCTGGTTTTGCAAGGGGAGTCACCTGGGTTTTTGGCCCCGGGCTCGGCGGCCATCTTGGGAAACCTACCAAACCCACACATTTCTGAAAACTAGACACCCGGGGGAGTCCAGCGAGGTATGGCTTGCGTGGATCCCCCAACGTTTTCCTACCCAGAATGCCCTGCAAACCTCAAATTTAGCTGAAAAAAATGACTTTTTTCTCAAATTTCTGTGTGGGAAAGTTCTGGAATCTACGTGGATCCACAAATTTCCTACCACATAGTGTTCCCCCATGTCTCCCGATAAAAATGATACCTCACTCGCGTGGGTGGGTCAAGTACCCGCGACAGGAAAGGGCCCAAAACCTATTGAGGCGACATCAAAATTTCCTATCACAAAACAACCTGGTTTTGCAAGGGGGGACACATGTGAGGTGCCATTTTTCTCGGAAGACTTTGGGGAACGCGGGATGGGTGGAAATTTGTGGATCCACGCAGATTCCAGAACTTTCCACCACAGAAATGTGAGGAAAATGTGTTTTTTTTGACAAATGTTTCGGTTTGCAAGGG
Organism: Calotriton arnoldi; assembly: GCA_963921515.1. Taxonomy (NCBI): domain Eukaryota; kingdom Metazoa; phylum Chordata; class Amphibia; order Caudata; family Salamandridae; genus Calotriton; species Calotriton arnoldi. The sequence continues at coordinate 1,768,929 of CAWUFW010002009.1, forward strand.
TTTCCCTAGGTGCAGGCAGAGTTAGGGTTCAAAATCTACAGCTAGGCACTTTGCAAAAAAAGGGTCCGTTTTCACTGTGAAAATGTGGTGTGTCCATGTTGCGTTTTGGGCCGTTTCCTGTCGCGGCCACTAGTCCTACCCACACAAGTGAGGTACCATTTTTCTCGAAAGACTTTGGGGAACGCGGGGTGGGTGGAATTTTGCAGATTCCAGAACTTTCCACCACAGAAATGTGAGGAAAATTTGTTTTTTGGACAAATTTTTAGGTTTGCAAGGGATTCTGGGTAACAGAACCTGGTGAGAGCCAGTCAAGTCAGCCCATCCTGGATTCCCCTGGGTGTCTAGTTTTAAAAAATGTATAGGTTTGCTAGGTTTCCTGGGTTCCGGCAGAGCTAGGAACCAAATTCAACAGGTAGGCACATTCGAAAAAGTCAGTGCCTAGTGGGCTTTCTGCCGCCCTGGGGAGGGGGAAATCAGGGGCTATTGCCCCGATATGCCCCCGAGGGGGCAGAAAAGACTGTGGCTATTCTTTTGGGGGTCGGGGGCATTGGGATGCCTATTCTGGTCAGCCCCCACCCCTGCGTATAAAAAGCCAGCATAATCGCTGGCACATAGTGGGCTTTCTGCCCACCCGGGGGGCAGATCAGGGGCTACTGCCCCCATCTGCCTCCTGGGAGGGGCAGAAAGACAGTGACATCTTTTTGGGGTGGGTGGGGGCATTGGCATGTCCATTCTTGGCAGCCCCCACCCCGAACTTTGTAAAAAAAGAAATCCCTGGTGGCTAGTGGGCTTTCTGCCCACTTGGGGGGGCAGATAAGGTGCTATTGCCCCATCTGCCTCCCAGGGGGGCAGAAAGACTGTAGCATTTTTTTGGGGTGGGGGCATTGACATGCCCATTCTGGGCAGCCCCCACCCCTACCTATATAAAAAAATCCCTGGCGCTTAGTGGGCTTTCTGCCCCTCCCCGAGGGGGCAGATCAGGGGCTATTGCCCCCATCTGCCTCCTGGGGGCAGAAAGTCTTTTTTTTCTTTGGGGGTAGAGTGGGGGCATTTGCATGCCCATTCTGGGCAGCCCCCACCCGGCCTATAAAAAAAATAATCTCTGGCATCTAGGGTGTTTCTGAACCCCCGGGGGGGGGCAGAAAGACTGGAATTTCGTGGGGGAGGGGTGGGGGCATTGGCATGCCCATCTTGGGCAACCCCCACCCCTAAATGTATCGAGGGGAAAAAAAAACCTGGTGTCTAGTGGTCTTTCTGCCCCCCAGGAGGGGCAGAAAGACTGTACCTTTGCGTCGGGGGTGGGGGCATTGGCATGCCCGTATTGGGCAGCCCCTACCCCAAATTATAATTTAAAAATAATCCCTGGTATCTAGTGGGCTTTCTGCCCCCTGGGGGCAGATTGGGGGCTACTGCCCCCATCTGCCCCCAGGAGGGGCAGAAAGACTGTACCTTGCGGCGGGTGGGGTGGGGGCATTGGCATGCCCATATTGGGCAGCCCCCACCCCTAACTATAATTTTTTTAAATCCCTGGTAGTGGGCTTTCTGCCCCCGTGGGCAGATTGGGGGCTACTGCCCCATCTGCCCCCCAGGGGGGGCAGAAAGACTACTTTTGTGGCCGGGGGGGGGGCATCGGCATGCCAGTTTTGGGCAGCCCCCACCCCTAATAAACATCCCATAAAAATCCCTGGTGTCTAGTGGGCTTTCTACCCCCCCGGGGGGGCAGAAAGACTAATCATGCCAAAAATGTTATGGGGGGAGCAAAGGCTCTTGCCCAAGGGGCCGCTCCCCTCCCTGGTGCCTAGTGGGTGGATCCCTGCTTGGGGATCGCCCTCCTGGGGCGATCCCAAGCAGGGATCCACTAGGGAGGGTACCATTGGAAAGGGAGATTCTCCCCTTTCCAACGATACCTCTCCTGAGTTTCTACGTGCTCAGTGGGCTGAGATAGTTTCAGTTTCTACGTGCTCAGTGGGCTGAGATAGCCCCTGAGCACGTAGAAACTGAAACTGAAATGAGCCTCTTGGCTCATTTCAGTTTCAGTTTCACTGAAATGACATCAGCGCGACGTGCGCGCCGATCGTCATTTCAGGGAAACCAGGGGGGGGGGCCTCGGGAGCGGGGGAGGCTCTTCCCCAGCTCCCGAGGCTTTAGGGAGGAAAGGGAATCCCTCTGGTGCCCGCACCAGAGGGATTTCCTGTGCTGGGTCCCATGACGAGCTGGACTCGTCATGAGCAACGAACACTGTGTGCCATGACGAGTCCAGCTCGTCATGAGCATCGAAGGGGTTAAGGGAGCGTGGATTTTGGTTTTTTTGTATGAGAAAGGGAGAAGTGGTGAGTGATAGAGTTGCTGGATTGCGTAATCTTTTACTTCTTCCAAACAATTATCTTTTTGCTATTTTGTTTACATGTATTTCTCCATCTACATGTATTGCATGTTGCCCCTCTTGCATGTATTTATTATTGCCATCTTGTACATGCATCTATTTTATTGTAATTCTTTTGCTGTTGATTTTATTGGTATTAAGAAAGGGAGATGTGTTATACCTGCTGCTCAGCCTGTGTGTCTGTGGAGTGGAATATTGGTGTGAGAGCTGGTTATGAGTGTTGGATGAGAGAGAGTGTCAGTTGGAGTAAGGGCTGGGTAGCAGGGAGGCTGCTCCAGGTGGGGCTCAACCTTGTAACATCTTGCTTATAATAAATCTACCTGGACTGCTTATTTTTATTACAACAGTAGGCCATCTTTTGGGGCTGCGCCATGTGGACAGAGCTCGTAGTAGGTGCTCCGGGCAATTTGTCGTCATGGCCACAAGTTAGAGGAACATTTACGAGGGTGCTAGAACGCTGCGAATCATTGTCTGGACTGTACCATGTGTAGGTATCCGTGCTACTACAGTGTGTAGTGATGTTTCACTGCAACGTATCTTACTACTATAGTGCTATGGAACTGTATAATATGGTTTTGACAAGGGGTACAGAAAGTGTATGAGGAGGTATTAAAAGCAGGGCTTTAAGTGGGCCGGGTTTCACCGGTGCTGAGCACTGGCACCTTTTTAAAGGGGACCTCGAAACGGGTCTCTATCGGGCTCTGTTTTGTGCCCTGGCACAGGCGGTCCGTTTTTTCCGGACTGCAGTGACAGCAGGCACATCGATGTGCGCTGCTCACACTGCTCACTTCTTCTCACTAGTGGAGAAGTTACGGCATGGGATCATGCCAGGTGAGGGCTGTAGGGGAAGGGAAATCCTCTAAAGAGAGTCATTTTCTCTTTGGATTTCCCTTCTCTTTTTGAAACTCAGGAGCAGCAACATCGTCGTGGGGTCACCAGGGCTTTAAGTGGAAGCTTTTTCAATATTATATACAAGCCATAGTTGCTGCTTATTTTTCTTATGCAACTAACAACCACTGACAAAGCCAATAGTCCTGACTTGTAGGTATGATGTTACTTGTTGTATCATATATCTGGATGCAATGACAGAAACCGCAAAATACAAGTCGGGCAGCACACTACGCTAAGCACAGAATTTTAGCATACTTGTTTTTAAGCCACGCCTTTAATTACATCGGCCACGCCCCTTTGAGAGACCCCCCAGTTTTTTCATCCCACTTAAAGCCCTGATTAACAGTACTCCTGTGGGTAACCCTTTTGATGTAATGGGCACTTTGCTAATTTGCTGTGCAAATGATCCTTAACTGTATACTATGGGTAGCGTTCTGGCCATGTGCAAGGGGACATTTCCCCCTACTTCTAATCGGCCGTGCCCTCGGGGATAGGGTCCCGGGCTGAAATCGTCGTGAGAGGCATTCCCCAGCAGCTGCGCAAAGGTAAGCACAAAGGGCGTGGCATCACCCAGTACTCAGCCATCCCTCCTCATAGAACTACACAGACCATCCGCAATACTGACTGTCAACCTGCTGGTGCATCGGCCCACATGTGGCTGGGGTTCACTTCCAGAGCGATTGGGAGGCTTATTCGGGACAGCAGGCGAAAAGGGCTTTCGTTTGCAGGTTGTGCTGTTTGTTGAGCAAATCGCAGGATGGGTCAGAGAGCTATGAAGAGTCCTCAGTACCGCCCATTAAGCTGTCACTGAGTACCTTCTGTATGACAGGCAGAGGTAACATCCGCATTTAGGAACCACCTGGTGCTTTGGGAGGGTTGACAGTATCAAAATGAAACTGTGTCATAGGAGCCCTCGCATTTAGGGCGAGTTTTTTTCGGTGGCAGAAAGGGGAGGAGTCACCACGGCTGGAGACCGTGTCCATCAGTCCACGGTCAGTCAGTTCCTATGCATTATGTTTACAAACTGCCCTCAATTAAATTTACAAGAGGAATGTGTTGGTAAAGCTGACTTGTTTTAATTACCACAATCAGCCCACGCTTTAAGGTAGCTTTGTCTATCCATCAAGTTCTGGGGCATAATACTGGCAAACTAGATAAGGTGGCTACTTGCAGTAGCAATGTGTGGTTAATGTGCTGGTTACAGTTCTGAATGGTCATATAAAACCTCTGGGTCTTAATGTGCCTGCTACAGACTACTGGGTGTACTCTGCAGCACACTAACTCACTGGCAGGTCTCCTGTGGCAACATACGCTCCCAGTGCCGTTAACTCTGTGCCGTGAAGAGCTGCCGCCTGCTGAATACCATTTAGTGCTGTTCTTTCTGAAACTAGGGCTTTGTATTGGAACAGATCAAAGCTACGCCATTAATTCCTTTTGTCAGACTTGTAGCCTGTCTAGGAGCAGGTAAACAAGACAAACTATTTCCAGTTGGACATAGCTACACCCCTGCCTCCAGATCCAGCATCCCACGGAGGAAGTATCTAAGAAACTTCACTGGAAAAAGTGTCCTAGAAATAAACCAACAATGAAAGCATTTAACAGAAAGTGCTCTGAAAATGTAAAGAAAATATGTGTGATAATAGGGGAGCAATGGGGGAAGGCTGGAAACGGGCATTTCCTCAGTTTAAGCTAATCAAGGAAAATTACACGACTACTGACCACATTGCAGCTAATGCACGTATGTAGGACGACATGTTGGCACATGTATGTGTAATTGTACTAATAATTTATATCCCACAGAATACATATTGAATTGTTTGGCACTTAAAAATTGGTGGTAATTACTAACCAAGCTGGTGATACTGATTTTATCAACTAAGAAGAGTGTCAGATTGAGCAAGTGCCTACATGTATTCCATATCGTGCTTTGTGGGTTACTTACAGGTGCTACCAGCTGGCAACACTAAACCATCTTGCCAGTATTGGAACATATGACTTGTAGGTCACACAAGAATGTCTGCAATGAACAATAACCCGCTTAGACGTCTTGCAAACCTGTGGCCTGGAGGTTGCACGCACTGCTTTGTAGCAGGTACAAAAACCCCTCTGTTTATGGTGATTCAAACCTGAAACCAGCATGTTACACAGAGATCTTTGCAGTAAGTGCTTACCTCCAAACTATCAAAAGCACTGCAATGCTATAGTGGTGACCGATTAAGAGCAACACAAGTGCTAATTAACAATAACCATTAGTCACCTAAGACCAACTTTTAGTATAAAACCCAGAGGCATGCTAGATACTTTATATTTTAATTTGCAGTATTTATAATAAGTAAAGCAACTCAGAACAGCAGTTATCTTACACCACTATCAGCCTTAAGTGAGGATGCATCGGTACCAGCTACCACATAACTGTACCAAAATTGGACACACACATTACAATGTTCCCCCACGTCTTTGTAACTTTTGAGTGTACACAGTACATAATGCTGGCCATGGTGCTACAACTGTTCAAAATGTTTAGAGCTGCACCCCAGGACCGGTAGGTATTCCAGTAAGAAAGCTAATTGAGTTTTTTTTGCAGAGATCCTTGAATGACCTGCAGATCACAAGTTCCAGTCCTTAGTGGTTTGTGCACACAGCTGCAATTTTCGTTAATTAAATCTAGGGCCTGCTGTCCACTAGACACGAGGCGAGAACAGGGGGCAATTTTCTTTAACTATATCTAGGGCCCACCGCCCACTGGGCACACGGGAGGACCAGGGGGCAATATACTTTCATTAAATCTAGGGCCTGCCGCCCATGGGGTACGCAGCGGGCCCAGGGGGGCATTTTGTTATGCAGAGTAGCAAAAAGAAAAAGTACCACAAATGCTGCACAATTTCAAAATTTGTGCAGCGCAATTTGCTGATCTATGCCATAGTATCCTGTGAAGTGGTCGCAGCCGTTCATATCTCAGCATGAGATCTGTGGGATCCACGGACCCTCCACATCCCTAGAGATGCATAAATATTTTTTCTTCAATGGCTCCAAAACTACAGAGTAGATTTACACCAAATTACAAAAAAAGATCTTTCTGGACCAAGATCTAATTTTTTTCTCCAAAATTGGTATAATTCTGTTCAGCGGTTCGGGCTGTTGTTGTGTCGAAAGCCCCTATCAGAAATTGCATAGGGAAAACATGCGTCCGTCCCACCCCCCAATTTAAGTTAAAAAAAGGTAGCTATCTGGGAACGCGAGTCCTTGCAGTGGACTCTCAGATCCTACTGAAATTTGAGTGGCTGCCAACACTTCAAACAGGAAGTGTTGGCAGCCATCTTGGGACTCTGCTTGAAGCAGAATCCCACAAAAAAGTAAAAAATTAAGAAAAGGAGGCAAGGTAGGAATCCCCTGCCCCCCCCGAGATATGCACTTAGATCCTCTATTAGGGCCTAGCCAAATGTGCAGAGCTGTCCTCAAGGTAGATATTCAGATCCCCTACCAGTGTGAAATTGGCAGATCTGAGAATGAGGGGCGAGTAGATCAGGGAGCATCATACACCAATTGCCAGCGTATCCCGGCGGACGGTCGATTATTGCACCAAAGAGTGTGAAGTTAGGTGCGAGTTCTAATGAGAAGGAGCGCTTCACAGGCACGTATCAGCACATCTTGTATAATGCATTTATAGGGATTTTTAAACACAATTGCAATCGCGCCACCATGTAGGAGTCTATCCCTTCTCACCATGGAATCGGTTTGGGGTAACAACGCAATTACATCTGGAATGGAAGCCTCATGAAGTCAGGATTCCGTTATGAATATGGTATCTGGTGAATAATCCACTAAGAAATTACAGAAAAACTGTTGGTGTCTGGGTAAAGAGAATACATTAATACTGTAAAAGTGAAACTTACTTTCATTCCTATTAAGTGCAGTGGTAGCTGCACCGCCCCCTGCTGTTGCCATGCTAATTGCTTTTCCCATGGCAGTTTGCTACGGGTTTTTATGTAAATGTCATGAAAAATTGCAGTGCGTGCAGGCATATAGGCTGTTGGACGGGTCAAGAGACGCTGGACACATCTCTGGGCAGGAGGGGCGCAGTACTCAGTTGTTCAGATAAAAAAAACAATGCGTTTGGCCCAGAACGGGCAGGGTTCCTGGCCCCTGGTCCTGTTTGGGCGCACCCACCGCGTGCATCTGTATCATCCCTAAATAGGGGTGTGCAGCTTAAACACTAGCGTGGTAATCAGGTAGTGCGTGACACACCACAATAGCCGCTATGCAAATGATACGAGTAGCCCTGGCTCCAGACTATCAGTGGGGGTAATCATCCCTTTATGTGGGAACAGGGCACAGCCTATTCAGGTGTCAGTGTCTGCCCCTTGCCGCCCAGGAAGTGCCATCAGAATACAGGTGAATATTCAGACACACTTGACATCCCTATGTTTGTGGCTGTCTAGAGGTAATGCACAAGGTGTAGCTGTCACCTACCCCAGACTTGTATTGGAGACAGGCTGCAGGCACACAGCAGTAGGAGCAGAGAAATGTCCACTTTCTAAAAGTGGCATTTTTAAAACAGTAATGTTAAATCCAACTTTACCAGTAAAGAGGATTTATCACTACCATTCCAAAGATCTAAAACATGATGCAGCTACTCCTTTCTAATCTGGAATTACAGCTTGAAAGTGTATTAAGGAATTCCCAATGTTAACCTATGAGAGAAGTAGGCCTCACAGTAGTGAAAAACTAATTTAGATGTTTTTTACTACCATGACATGCAACATTTAAAAGCACATGTCTTACCTTTTAGTTACACAGCACCCTGCCCTATTTATTTCCTAGGGCCTACCTTAGGGGTGACTTATGTGTAATAAGGGGAGTTTAGGGCTTGGCAAAGGGTTTTAAATGCCAAGTCTAAGTCGCAGTAAACCGCACACACAGGCTCTGCTGCGGCAGGCCTGAGACCGGTTTGAAAAGTTACTTTTGTTGGTGGCACAATCAGTGCTGCAGGCTCACTAGTAGCATTTAATTAACAGGCCCTGGGCATATGGTATACCACTCTAAAAGGGACTGGACTTACAAGTAAATTAAATGTACCAGTTGTGGATAAGCCAATGTTACCACAATTTAGGGAGAGAGTTCATGCACTTTAGCACTTGTTAGGAGCATCAAGAAGAGCTTGATCTTCGCTTAATTTGCTTCTGTCCAGGTCTTGTAATAGCCCCTCATAACCCCCAATCGGAACTACTACATCCTCTGTATATAGATCTTCATAGAAGTCCTTAAACACTTTTAAAATCGCAGATGGCGTCTCAACTACTCTCCCCATAGGATCCTCAATGGCACTTATACCCCTGTCAGCCTCTTTTTTTTCCTGATTCGTCTCACTAAGAGTTTACCAGTAGCCTAACCATACTCATAGCATTCATTCTTATACAAATATTTCATTGCGACCTCCTTACTGAAGTACTGACCTCTCTTGTATCCTGGTTGCTTTGCAGTCTCTGTACCAATTTCCCCTCACCTTTAGTAAGTTCTTCATAGAGCACCCGAAGCTCCTTCTTTCTCTGCTTCTGTAAATATAAACCAAAACTAAAGGCCTCCCTTCTGATTCCCTCTTTTAAGGCATCCCATACTATCTCAATAGTGGCAGAATTCCTGTTTGCAAAAACTGTTCCAACCAACATCTAATGTGGCTAGCATGCGTTGATTCTAATAACAGCTTTCTATCAAAACTAAAAACACAACGGGGCCTGATAAAACCAGACAGTGGGATCTCAAGCATCAGCGGATTATGGTTGGAGCATACTCTAGGAAATATCTCTATTTTAGCCTCTGACACGTGTCAAAGATATAAAAAAAATAATGTAATCTGACCAACTTATTACATGGGAAAGAATAAAAGGTAAATCCAGGATCTGGATACATATATTTATCCCATACATCCCCAAGTCCATGATCAAGAGTAAGACGCCGTAAAGCTCTTAAAAACCATAGGTTTCCTCCCTGAGTAATTGCCCCCCCTCATTTGTTTGTGTGACACCTCCTAAATGAATATTTAAATCACCACATAGCACCAAAGGTGTCGGCAAGAAGCCAGTTCTACATTAAGAAAATCCAAAATGTCAGCTTCATCCATATTTGAACCATACACCCAGCATAATGTGAACCTAGCTGGGCCAATGCAACATTCTACAACCACCCATTGACCATACTTATCTACCAGAGTCTGTCCCGCAGTACATATATCGTGTGTTTTGTTAAAATAGCAACTCTGCGGTTCATTGTGGTTTGTAGTGTACAGGCTAAGAGTGTAAACCCAAATTCCATTAATACTCCACGCTTCCCCCACGGAATAAGAGTTTCCTGTATGCAGACTAAATCAGGTTGCATTGACCTCAGCTCAAGAGCCACTCTATGCCTCTTATTCCTATCATTAAGTCCACATATATTAATAGAACATATACGTAGTCTTTGAAAAATCATCGCATGACCCCCTTATGGCTACAGGAGATGCCCCTATCTTCTTGCATTAGAATTAAGATGGGCCCTCAAGACAAATTAAACCTCCTTAAGTATATTAACCACTGCTTGTCTTCAATTTTTAGTTTATGTATCGATATATTGCTATCTTGCTTATTCCTTTCAACAGAATAGCTTGTTATTCTCCCCTCTCCCAGCCAGACACCCCATGCACCCTCCATCTTCCTCTGTCCTCTCTCCACCCACTCCCTATCCTCCCCCACAAGACCCCCTCCCCCACACCCATCCTTCAAGGCATTAGGACCTTAAGGTCTATTGTGATGGATTGCGATTCTCACCCCCCCCCCGAACCTCATCTTTATATTAACTGCACAGTTTAGTCAAGAATAAGTAATCCTACCCTTCCTTCATTTTTAAATATCTGTATCCCCTAACCTGCAATATTCAAAGTTGTCAGGAATTCTTTAGCTTGTATTTCGGAGACAAAAAAAGTGGGTTTCATCTTTAAATATAACTTGAAGCTTTGCAGGATTCAATAAAAAAACCTAAGCCCCCTAATCCCCCTTATTCTGAAACAATGGAATTAACTGTCTAAGTTGCCACCTCTTCTCCACGGTCGTCTGACAATCTGGCCTGACCAAGAATTCATAGCCTTTTACCCGGCCTTTTCCTATCCTGACGTGCCAAATCAAACAGGGCTTGACGTAGCAAAAAATTATTCAATCCTATTAACACTGCCCTAGGTTTTACACCCTCTAGGCCAGCTATAGAGGTCAATTTAAATGGAAAATAGTGAGCCCTCTGTACTTCACGCTCTCAACACCATTGTGATAGTTCAGGAAATGCCTTTGTAAAAAGTTCCACAATGAATTTGCGAACATCTGAACCTCCTCCAGGACCCCCAGTACTCTCAGATTATTAGGTCTCAGACGATTCTCCAGATCGGCCAGTTTCCATTAAGTGTCATCTCTGAGTTCTGAGCATATCCGTCACTTCCTTCTGTGCTGATAATTCGTCTTCCAATGTTGAAATTCTGTTCTCAGCCTCCCCAATCCTTTCTGCAAATTCTGAACATGATTTGGCAGCTCGACAGATAGCATTCGGCATTTTGCGACAGGCTGTTTGTGTTCTTTGACTCTGTTCTTGTCTCATCCCTATGTTCCATTATGCTTTGATAAATGGTTTTCAATGATATCTCTTCGGATATATCTTAACCCGAGGAGCCCATCCGAGCCGCATTCAGGGGCCTCTCTCCAGGATCTCCAAGTGTTGCTTTAAACAAATAGTACCATAGGAGGCCGCCCGTGCCTACATTTAATCCTGTTTACCGGGCCCATTCTTCTTCCTAACAGAACACGTCTATATTTTGTTTCAGAGTATGTACTCTGTATCTAGAGATGATAAAACAAACAATACAAATGCATCTGTATTTGGAAAACAATAAACACTTTGGAGTTTTTGTGTTCCTCTTTATTCCTGAACGATTGCCCAGCCAACACGTGTTTCGTCTGGGGAACTACCCCGAGACTTCATCAGGGCTTCACTTCAGCGTACTCGCTGCTTTAGCCACCACCCGTGGCTCCATTTCTCCGGTGCTCTATTCTCCGGTACTCTTGGCGGACCGTACCTGTGTCCACACACTTCACTTCTTCCCTGTAACCGGGACGGAAGTATAACCGGTTTAGAGTGAAGCCCCTCCATTCAATCTCCCGTGGTCCTTACTCCGGAGCACACCGATAAGTAAATACTTTCCCTTAAACCAGCCGGGACGGAAGTACAACCGGCAGAGAGCGATCCATGATCTCCTTCTCATTGCCATAAGCCCTGATGAAGTCTCGGGGTACTTCCCCAGACGAAACACGTGTTGGCTGGGCAATCGTTCAGGAATAAAGAGGAACACAAAAACTCCAAAGTGTTTGTTTTCCAAATACAGATGCATTTGTATTGTTTGTTTGTATCATCTCTAGATACAGAGTACATACTCTGCAACAAAATATAGACATGTGCACAGCCCTTCAGCAATTTTGTAAGACCTCTGGTCTGTAACTCAGGGGCTTCAGAGTTAACCCCTTCCTGTTGGCACCGTCCCACAAAACCATCAGCCTGATATACGTACACTCGATGCAGGTGCCACATACATAAAAACCCTGTCCCTTGTTCTTCTTCCTAACAGTACCTTCAGCCGTTGCAGATGCTACTCCACTAGCAGGGTTTTTTTCCTCCTCCACGTGTAAACTGCTTGACTCACTCCACCCACTGCCCAATGACTCTCCTCCATAGTTCCGCCTGCAGAGGGGAGAATCCTTCACTGGATGTGTTTGACTGGTCAGATAAGGAAAGAAACTTGTCCCCAGAGTCCACCTCATTACCTTCCCCCATCATTTAAACTTGCTATTTGAAGGTCGGGGTGGTATAAAGTTCCCTCTAGTACCGTTATTGGTACACCCTCTTCCCCCGCCCCAGAAGCATCTGTGTTAGTCCGCTTAGTCCCAGAGCTATTACTCACCTCTAGTGAAGTCTCAGCCTCTACCTCCATTCTCTCATTCGCAGCGGGCTGTCTCGGGTCTCCTCCTGCTCCCAAGACTGAAGATCTTTGGTAGTAAATTTAGTCATGAAGAGGGTTGCCGGCGTCTACTTCTTTCCTGCCCCGGGGAGGGGGGGGGGGTTCTTAGTGCTAGCGTCAGGTTTTTTCATTTGATGTATCCCAGACTGCCGAGTTCCCATCTCTGGCTTTTGCTGTGCACTGCGGTATTGCAAGTCTTCGATCCTCTTGGAGTCTTAGGCGGTATTCCAGCGAGCACAAAGCAAGTACAGCGCCCAGCCCTGCCCAAGATACAACAGGAATTGCCAGAAAGTTGTCAGCAGGTAGCCCATCCAAGAGGTATAAAATAATATAGCAGATGCCGACCCGCAGGGATTAAATCATAAGCACTCCAAATCTGAAAAGCAGCCATATAGCGGTCGGAAGGGAGGACCACGGGGGTCTGGTCAGGAGGAGCGCAATATTTATTTATTTTATTTATTTAAAGAGTTTTATATAGCGCTGGCTAGACCCGAAGGTATCAGAGCGCTTTACATAAGGTTCCACAAAATTACACAGTACATTAGAATCAGGTAACATCAGTTGCTAGAAAAACATTTCAACAGCATAGATGCGAGGAAGGGTAAGGGGACAGGAAAGGTGGGGTAGAGGAAGATAGGACAGGGAGACTAAAGGAAATCTGCCCCGAGTCCGGCTGGGTAGGTGACGGCTAAGGGGGAAGTCCACAGCCCATCTCCTCTTTAGCTACCAGGTAGCTCCACCGGGCCAGGGCCAAATAGCAAGGTCTCGGTTAAGAAGCAAAACATTTTAAAGAGTATAGGAAGATGAGAAAAGTGGAGCGTAGAAGGGGTGGGGGAAAGGAAAAAGGGGTAGGGGGAGAAAGCGACAGAGAGACGAAGGGAAGTCTGCCCAAGGTCCGGCTGGGTAGGTGATGGTCGCGGGGGAAAGCCACAGCCCAACTCCTCTTTAGCTAGCAGGTAGCTCCACCGGGAATCGGTCAGCTAGATAGGTCTCAACAGTCAGAGGAAGATCCCAAAGTTAATGTCAAGGTGGGTGAGCCAGGGTGGAGGGGGAGCACCTCTAGCCTCACTAGAGTAACCTCGAAGTGCCAGTCCAGGGAGTCCAGTGTGGGTGGAGGGGTTTCAAGGGTGAGGAATGGAAGAATAGAAGGTAGGAGCCTAGGAGTTTAGTCCATTTGTGTGGAGGCCAAGACGAGGTCAGGCACCCAGGTAGTTTGAGGTCCCTCAATTGCTTCATCCTGATGATCGTGACTCCCACGGCCGCCATGTTGGAGTCAGGCATCCCCTTGAGCGAATGGATTCTCCCCCTGCTTGCTGCCCTGGAGGGGAAGCTCGTGAAAGGATTGTTCGTGCCGCGTATGGGAGGTACTAGATGTTGAGTTAAGTAGAGGGGGTGAGGGGAGGACGGCCAGTGTGTGCTTGGGTGGTGAAGGAGTAGGAGAGTATAGCTGTATTATAGTAGCAAGCAGGAGAAACGGCCGCCATTATGGGATCAGGCGGGGCACCTCTTATATCCCTCTTGCTCTTCTCTGGAAGGAAAATAAGCCTCAGCAAAAAATGAGGACGAGACTTGAGGCGCTGGTCGTTAAAAGGTAGGTGGATGGCCGAAAATCAGCGGGATATAAAATGCTAATGGTCCCGGCCGCGGGAGCTTCTTATCCAGCTTCAGTTCGGCGGCCATCTTGGTACAGTCTGCCTTAGTGCTGAGGGTCCATGTTGTTCACTGGACCAAATCTATGTCGGGCGTGCAAGCCTGAGGGCGAAGATGCAGGGACTCAGCAGTACCTGATGTTTTGGGCCACCAGTGGATGTTGGATCAATGGCGATCCTCCGCTCAGTACTGCCTCGCGATATTGAAGCTGACTACATGGCGGCCATCTTGCTTCTACACTGAAAAGTACAGATTTATTTAATGCTTTAAAATTGATAACTCCGGTTATATTGTATGTATTGATTTCATTTTCAGGTCTAAAAATATATAAAAATCAGAGCTATTTTTATAAATTGGTGTCGGATTTCTCTCGAGTTGTGTAAGTTACTTATTGTCCATGTTGGTGATGTGAAATAATTGACACATGGTCCCCTAAGTAGTCTGTCTGCTCTTTGCCACTCGATCAGAACTGAGAGAAGGTGTACTGAGCAAGTACCTGGGGTCCATCTTTGTGTACTGTGCTAGTATTATATGGTACGGCACCCCTGTCATTCCATATAATACTTTGACCTTGCAATAATGGTGTTTCAGCAGTGGGATTCCAGAACTCGTTTCGGTTCAACACTTAAACATAAGTATTTTTTTGTGCTCGAAAATCCTCAATTGACTTCAGATACAAAGTGTTTTTTTTATTTTTTTACAGAGTTTTTTCAATAGAGTTTTAATTGAATTTGCCAGGGCCCAGTGTTGCATCTCTATAGCAATAGTAAATGAAAGAGTACAAAGTTTAAAAGTGTTTTAGAAAGTAGGCCAAAGTTTTTTTTGTTTTTTTTTTTAAAGTTTTCGACTGTCTAGATAAAGTAGCACAATGAGTGCGCACAGAATCTTGAAGTAGTCACTTTTCCAGTACTCAGGATCTTAGAGCTTTGGGAAAACTTAGGGGCATTAGCTACAAAGCTACTGCCAGAAAGTAGGATCTAGTACAGGCCCTCCAAGAGGATGAGCAAGATAAAGCAGAAGACCTTATCAGGTGAGCCTGACACAGAGGAAGATGTCTTAGCAAGTAAGGGAAGAGGATGAGAACCGAGATCTCCTGCCCTTCCCAAGACCACCCTCACCTGCAGTTAGTGGCAGAGGCCGCTCTAGTAGTAGAAACTGTAAGTAGGGTAGTAGGAGACTTTGAGGGCAAGCTTGCCCAAATCTCCCTGGAGGAGAGAAAGCTTGAACTTGAGGAGAGGAGACAAGCCTTAGAAGAGAGACGGGCTAATCTGGGCCTAGAGCCTAAGGATGGTGGCAGCAATGTTAATAGGGACAGGGAGGAATCCTGTGACCCCAAGATTCCAAAGGGTGAAGTCCCAAGTTTCAAAGATTGAGATGATATTTCAAAATGGTTTGCAGCTTTTGAGAGAACCTGCACCATGAGAAGAGTAGGCCGCCAACACTGGGGCTCACTACTGTGGGAATTACTGCCAGTTAAGGGCAGAGATCGACTTCTTACCCTAGATGAGCAGGTAGCTGAGTCCTATCATCACATGAAAGAAACCCTCATGGAAGGGTTTGGACTCACTACAGAGGAGTACAGACCCCGATTTAGAGATCCATAAAGAAAAAAATCAAACTTGGGTAGATTTTGTTGACTCCTCAGACAAGGCACTGGAAGGCTGGGTTATGTGGAAACTTATGAAGGGCTGTATAATCTGTTGATGAGTGAGCACATTCTAATAAATACTTCCACAGAAAAATTACGGCAGCATCTGGTAGGTTCTGAGTTATCTTCTCTCAGAGAGCTGGGAAAGATTGCAGATAAATGTGTCCGATCCAGGGTTACCCAGAACGAGACCCAAGGTGGAGGTGGCTCCAAGAAGGGTGCTCAAACTTCCCACCAGGAGAAGGACGAGAGCACTGATGAGGCTAAAAAGACAGAGACCTCTTCAGGCCCCCAAAAGACTTCCAAGAAGGGTGGGCCCAGAGACTCTTCCCAGTTTAAAGGACAGGGGTATCGGGGTAAGACCTGGGATCCCAAGAAGGATGGGACATGCTTTGACTGTTAGCAGGCAGGGCACATGAGGGGTGATGTAGTATACACCAAGAAGTCCCCCAATGTGGGACAATCCAAAGGTATTGTTAGTGTTGGGATGGGAGTGAGTACAGGTGTGCTCTGGAGGGTCCAGAGAACCCACTGATTCAACTTTGGTTTTTCTGGGAGGGGTGAACATAGAAACCTTAGCAGTCTTACCACCAAGCTTTTAGAAGTACAGACAGTGGCCAAGATTCAATGGGACTGAAGTAGAGGCTCTGAGGGATACAGGTGTCAGCATGGTCGCAGTCAAACTGGTTTCCCCAGACCAAATGGTCCCTTGTGTCAGTCAGCAAATTGCCAACGCTGATAATGAGACTAAGCTTTATCCAATGGCTTTGGTGAACTTAGAGTGAGGAGGAGTTACTGGCCAGAAGAAGGTGGTTGTGTCTCCTGCCATACCAGTACAGTGTCTATTAGGCAATGATCTGGAGACGTCTGCATGGGCAGAGGTAGAAAGGAGGGCTCACAGAGAAATGCTGTGTCTCCCTGAGTGGGTGTGTGTGACAACTAAGACACAGGCTGCACTTCAGGGTAAAGAGCTGGAGCCTGAAACCATTGCCAAGCACTTTAAGAGCAAGAGGAAAAGCAAGAAGACTGCTGACCCAGCTTCTGAAGATGCATAGGATGAAGGGGGAGAACTCTTTCCAGGTGGAGGCCCTGATGCTTGAAGAGGGACCTAAAACTGAGGAAGCCTGACCTGGCAGAGTTCTCAGTGCAGGGGGACCCTCAAGAGAGGAACTTTGCCAGGAGAAAAGGACATGCCCAACCCATGAGAGCCTCAGGCAGCAAACATCCAGGCAAAACAGGGAGATGACAGTGGCACTCACAGGGTTTATTGGGAGGACGGATTGCTTTATGTGGAGGCCAGGGACAGCCAGAAGAGCGGTGGTTCCCCAAGCATACAGATAATTCATTGTCACTTTAGCCCATGGCATCCCCCTGACTGGACATCTTGTTCAGTCAAGGACTTGGATCCGGTTAGTGGCCCATTTCTATTTGCCCGAAATGTCAGAGAAGCTGAAGGAGTTTTGTTGCTCCTGTCCAGCCTGTGAGGCCGGTGGCAAGAAAGGCTCACCACCAAAGGCTCCCATAATGCCGCTACCTGTGGTTGGGACTCCCTTTGAGAGGGTAGGATTAGACATCTGGAAACAGATTTATTCTAGTAGTAATGGACCATGCTGCTAGGTTGTAGGAAGCTGGCTGTGTATATACTGTACTAAATTAAGGTATAGTGTGCACAGAGTCCAGAGGATCCCCAGAGGTATAGGAGAGGATAAAGCAGATACTTTACTCTCAAGTTAGTGGTAGCTGGGCTGAGCAGTTAGGCTTATCAGAGGGTAGTGTTAAGCATTTGTTGTACACACTCTGGCAAGAAATGATGTCACACACTTAAAAACTGAATCCAGACCAAATGTTTGCATAAAAAGGTGTTACTTTGTTATTTTTTATTACTGGAACCAAGAATTACTTAGTTGCAGGTAAGTGATACTTTCAAAGCAGTAATACTTTTCAAAATATTTTTTAAATTTTTTAAATTTTATTTTAGAGGTTTTATATAGCGCTGGCTGGACCCAGAGGTATCAGAGCGCTTTACATGGGTAAGAAGGTGGTCACAGTATAGAACAATCAAAAAACCAACATGTTAAAAAAAAAAAAACTAGAAACATCTTAAATTTACATAAATCACAAAACACATATAGAAAGAGCGGGGCAATATACATCAGTAAGACAAGGAAGTGGGAGATCAGATTTCGTATGGTGGTATGAGAAGGGGAAAGGCATGAGGGCAGCAGGGGGTAGGAGGTTAGACGAGCAACAGGGAGGAGGGAGGCAAAGGGGGAAACTTTGGTAGGAGGGGAGAGTAGTGTGAAAGTACTATGAGAGGGAGAGGATGAGAGAAGTGGGTAAGGGGGAAAGCTGCGCCACTAGAATGTGGTGGAAGGGGAGGGGGGGGAGGAGAGAGAACGGTAGGAAGGAAGGGGGGACCAGAAAAAAAAATGGAAGGGGAAAGGGAGAGTTCAGGGCACTGGTTAGGAACCCCAGTATTTATTGAGGAAGTGCATTTTGAGTTCTTTTTTGAAGCTGGAGTAGGAAGGGTTACATCGTAGGTCTTTTGGGAGGGCATTCCAGATGTTTGGGGCATTGCCGGAAAAGGAGCGGGATGGAGTGGATTTCTTTTTTTTGTAGGGGTGGGACTAGGAGGAGAGCGTTGGTGCTTCTCTTGTCGTGTGCTGCCCGCTTTGCAGATTTTGTTGGCGAGGTATGTCGGTGTATTTTGATGGAGAACTTTGTGTGTAATGCAAGCGGTTTTGTAGGCGGACCTGCCTTCGATGGGGAGCCATTTAAGGGTTTTGAGGGCATGGGAGATGTGGTCAAAGCGTTTGCAGTCGGTGATGAGCCTTGCTGCTAGGTTGAGCACAGATTTGAGCGGAGAAAGGTGGATCTTGGGGATTCCGATGAGGATGGCGTTGCCGTAATCAATACGCGAAAGGACAAGAGATTGGACAACTAGTTTAAAGTCATCAGTTGGGATAACGGGCTTAATTTTCTTAGATGACGCAGAGTGAAGATGGCTCCTTTAGCTGAGTTTTTGATGTGCACATTGAGAGTTAGGCTATTATCGAGGGAGATACCCAGGGATTTTACTGAGTTGGACAAGGATAGGGAGCAGTTCAGGGCATTGAGGTCAGAGATCCAGGTTTGAATGGGGAGGTGGTTGTTTTTAGGGGAGAAGAGAATGATTTCAGTTTTTTTGGGGTTAAGTTTGAGATGATTTAATTGGAACCAGGATTGAATCTTGGTGAGGGTGTTGTTAAGGTGTAGGATGTCAGCATGGGTTTGATCTTATGGTAGAGTTGGGTATCATCGGCATAGAGATGGTAGTTGATCCCAGCTTGTTTAAGAATGAGGGTGAGGGGTTCCATGAAAAGGTTAAAGAGAGAGGGAGAGAGAATAGATCCTTGGGGAACTACTAGGGAGACCGGAGTGGGGTTTGATAAGCAGTTGAGAATTTTAATTTGCTGTGATCGGTGTTGGAGGTAGGAGACGAACCATTTGTGTCGTACCGTTGAGGCCGAATCGATCTCTGAGAACATTAAGTAGAGCAGAGTGGTTGACTGTATCGAACGCAGCGGAGAGATCAAGGAGGATCAGTAGGCAGGTCTCGCCATTGTTGAGGGAGTGGTGGATGTCATCGACAATGTTAAGCATGGCAGTTTCGGTGCTGCAACCTTTCCTAAAGCCTGATTGTCGGGGGTCCAGTAAGTTGAAATTTTCAATGTGTTTATCTAATTGGAGCAGGACACATTTTTCGAGGGCTTTAGAAAGAGGGGGAGGTTAGAGATGGGGCGGAGATTGTTAAGGTCATTGGGGTCGGCCATAGGGTTTTTAAGAATGGGAGTGATTTGTCCAAGTTGAAGGGAGGTGGGGACACAACCCGTGGCAAGGGAGGTGTTGATGATAGAGGTCCAAGATGGGGTAATGATGTGTTTTAGGTCTTGGACAAAATTGGAAGGGAGGGGGTCTTTAGTGTGGGAGGACGGTTTTAGTTTAGTAATGATGTTAAAAACATCACGTTCAGTTACAGGGTGGAAATTATGCCAGGAGGCATTGTTTTTTAGTTGAGAGTTAGGGTGATTGGTTTCAGGAGGTGTGGTTATGGGTAAGTGTGGGGAGTGGTTATGGGGAGGTATTGTAGAGGGTGTGTGCGAGGAAAGGTGAGGGTGAGGAAAAGTAGTATGCTGGTTCGAAGTGGGATCAGGGGGTGTGGTGAATGCGGAGAGAGTTATTGAGATGTCAGGAGTGATTTGGGGGGTGGTTGGGATCAGAGTTGAAAGGAAGGATTGCTCTATCTTCGCGATTTTATCCGAGAAGAAGTGAGCAATTTCTTCACATCTAGTCGTCGAAGCCAGCGGTATTGGAGGTGCGGAGGAAGTTTGGTTACGAACAATGTTGAACAGTTCTCTGGGTCTGTTTTTGGCCCGATCGAGTTGAGTTCGGAAGAAGGATGCCTTTTCGTTAAAAATGTGTTTCTTGTAGGACGATCTAGCTAGTCTGAGGAGAGCCAGATGTGAGGGAGAGGGATGCTGTCTCCATGTTCTTTCCGTCAGTCTGAGTGTACGTCTTTCTTTGTTGAGCTCTGAGTTAAACCATGATTTGGAAGGGATATTTCTTTGATTTTTTTTAGTTTCAGCGGGGCCAATTGGTCGAGGGTATCTGTGACTGCTTTATTAAAGTGTTCAGTAAGCTCATTTGCGTTTTGTGAGGGAGGGATGAGGAGAAGTTGAGCATGGAGTTTGGACTCGAGTACAGCAGGGGGGATAAGATTTAGATTTCTGGTCCATTTCATAGGTTTAAGGATTTTAGTGGGGGGGGGGGAGGTGCCGTGGCAGCTATGGTGAACAGTAAGAGATGGTGGTCAGACCAGTCGATGGGGACGATATTGGACAAGAAAGCCAGATCCTTATTGGTAATGATAGCGTCCAGGATGGCTCCATTGGTGTGGGTTGGGGACTGCATAGTTGTTTGAGGTCATTGATCTCGAGAAGATTGGTGAGGAGGGTGATTGTGGGATCATCGGTATCGTTCCAATGGAGGTTAAGATCTCCAAGGAAGAGATTTTTAGAGTTGGATATTGAGGATTGTGTCAGAAGGTTGGATAACTCCTCAACGAAGGGATGAGGATCTCCAGGAGGGTGGTAGATATTATGTAGGCGAATTGGGTGGGAACCTTGTACTTTAAGTTCAGCTTCAAGGTATTCAAAGGTGGAGTGTTCGGAATTGTTAACAAGGGAGAGCTGAATTTCGTCTTTGAAGATGATGGCTAAACCACCACCTATTCTGTCAGGTCTGTCTTTTCTAAGGATAGAATATCCTGGAGGGGAGAGTAGGTCAAGTATGCTCGTAGAATGGTCATTTAGCCAGGTTTCCGTTAGGAACGCAATGTCAATGGATTCGCTAAGGATAGTTTAGGAAATTTCAGTGGCATGTCGGACAGCGGAACGACAGTTCACAAGCATGCAGGCGAGTGGTTTGGGATTACATTTGGGGGGTGGGCAAGAGTGGATGGTGGTGAGTTGAGGAGGGGGTCTGGGTGAGACGGGAGAGAGGGGAATTCTGTTTGTCCCCAATATAACGGGGATGTTGGAGTAGGGGGGTGGAGGATTATTGATTGGTGAAGTGGGACGGTAGGAGTTGCATAGGTCATTAATGTCGGACGGGGTGAGATGGCAAGAGGTGCGGAGAGGTCTATGCATACGGCAGCGGAGAGGAGTCGTTCTCCAAGTTTGTAGTTGGTGGTGTTTTTATGGCCAGTGCAGGGGGTGTTTGCCCGATAGAGGAGGGTTCTGGTTCTGTGGGCACTAAAATCTATTCTAAGACGAGTGAGATCTCTAGTCAATGTGGAGCGGTCGCGTTCTATGTTGCGTAGAGATTGGGTAATAAGAGTGAGGGGGACATTGTAGGAGGGGGGAGGGGAATAGGGGGTGTTCTGTATTAGCTGCGGAAGGGGGTCTGTTATTTGGAGGGAGTGAGAGGTCAGTGGGGGGGGTAGGAGGAGAGCTACGGTTGTAGGGCGTGAGAGGATGCATGAAGGGGGACAGGAGATACGAGACCTCAGGGGAAGAGGTAAGCGAAGTTAGAAGGGCGTGATGATTGTGGAGAGGGACAGCATCAGGGTTAAGGGGCGATATGTATTTCTGGGAGTGAGAAAATGGTTTTGGAGAGGGAGATGATGGGGCCGGAGGTAGCATGAAAGGGGATTCAGGGTGGAGAGGATGGGATTCAGGTTGGGGGGGGAAGGTAGGAAGGCAAGGGGTTAGGAATAGGAGTATTAGTGGAGGGAAGAGATAGGACGTTAGAGTGCGTGTGGGATTGGGAGCGGGGGGTGTAGGGGGGATATCAGGAAGAGGGAGGGTCGGTAGGGGGAGCGGATAAATGGAGGTCAGCGATTGCGGAGTGGCGTTGGCTGTAGAGATGTCAGGGGAGGGGGAGAGTGGGGTTATTGATTGGAGGATGGTGTTATTGATTGGAGGATGGTGTTGTCTGTAGGGAAGGTATGGGGGAAGGGGGGGTAGGATGTAGGGGAGAGACCGGCAGGGCGTTGTGTGGTTGGGAGGAGGGAAGGTTAGGAGCGGATTTGTAAAGTTGGAGGGCCAAGGTGCTGAAGTGGTGTTCAAAGGTGGTGAGGTGGGATTCAGCGGCTTGGATGAGGATGTTACCCGTTTTGAAAATGGAGATGTCAATTTCACCATGAAAGGCTGGTGAGGGAGTGGCAGATAATTTAAAGCCATAGGGAATTTTGATTGAGTTGGTGACTGGGAGATATTGTAGGAAGATGCTTTTCCATTTGGAGGGGCGTTTAGAGTAAAAGATGTAGTTGGTTTTAATGGGGGAAGTGAGGCTGATGTAATTATCAACAATAAGTGTTTCAGGATTTCGGATGAGGAGTTTGTGTTTAAAAATTTTCTTAGCGTTTTTTGACAGATTGGGGGGGGTAGAGAATGGACCATGAGTTAGGGCCATGTTTGGAAAGAGTAGAGTCCTGGGGGGTGAAGGTAAGATTGAGGGGGGGCATGCTGGGTCAGTGAGGTGATGGTGAGAGATGCGAGAGGGCAATGCAGGCAATACAGGGGTCGGAGGACAAGAGTGAAGTCGGCGCTAGATGGGAGACGGGTGGGAAAGTAAGGTAGGGGCTGGGGCAAGAGTATGCAGTGACAGTGGGCCAGGAGGAGAGGGGGGTCAGAGCAAGAGAGGAGAGGGGGGGGGACAGGTCGGTGAGGTTCGTTAGGAGACGGAGAAGGATTAAACAATCATCATAGGCCTTATAAAAGTAGAAGGTTCGGTGAAAGGGGGAGAGATGAGAGGAGGGGGGGTCGGTGCTAGGGGAGGAGATAGGGGGGAATGGTAAAGGGGAATGGTAAAGGGTGGAAGAGGGGCGGGAGAATATTAAGGAGGGGAGCAATAGGTGCGAGTATAGGGCAGTTAAATTATAAAAGCATTAGCAAGCAAATATGAGTGTGCGTATAGGGCAGTAGATTATAAATGCATTCACAAACAAATATGATAAGAGACGTCATGACATAGCTAAAATAAAGATAGAAGTAGCATTAGGAGGCCTAGTCGGTCAGTACAGAATTAAAAAGCAATCACAGGCATAGATAGTCGTAGAAGTTGTAGGTTACGAGAGAATGTAAAACATATGAGGGCCTAGTCGGCAATCAATGGAGAGATATAAATCTGAAAGAGATAAAAATCAGAGCAGAGGGGCAAATTATGTACCGTAGAGAGCCGTTACAAGGTGGCTGATCAGTAGTCTTTAAGTTTGTGTAAAATTAGTCCCCGTTATCACCATAACACCTCTTGTGGAAAGAAACCAGGTAACATAATCCCTGCATAAATTCAGATAGTTGGGATCAAAGCCAGGAACTAAGCTACTCCTGCTCTGACACGTAGTTGAGCTTTGTCAAGGACCATAACACATCAGTCTTCCATAGTCATTAGTTCCCCTTAATACAGCTGCCAAGTTGGGGACCAAGAAAAAGTAGAACTAGTGGGCTCCCAGGGGAGTCGGGTCCGGCGGTTGTTGATTCAGGGAGACACCACTGCCCGTGGACAACGGGCGTGAGGACAAGATTCGGGCTAGACAATCTTGAGGCTGATTCCAGAGGGTGAAAGCTCAGTGGGGGTAGAGAGGCAGGCTAGACCAAGGTAAAAGCTACTGTGTCAAAGATTAGGCAGAAGCTAAGTTAGTGGCCAGGCTAAGGGGAAGCGCGCATTAACATTTTGTGGAGTCCCGGGAGGTGAATACTCGGTGGCGGCAGAGAGGCAGGAAAGGACCGGGACATGTAACAGGTGGAAAGGAGGGAGGTCACACACCCTAGAGTCGCTGATTAGGCCGCAGCTTAGAGAACATAAAGAATTGGAGGCAAAGCAGAGGGGAAACAGGGCCAAGCTGAGTTAGGGGGGCCAAAGGCGGAGTGTCATCAACAAGGTAAAGAGGGAAAGACTAATACCTGGTTCGGGTTACGGGCGGCATGGAGGGAGGGTGCGGACCTAAGTGGCGATGAGTAAGACTAAAGCTTGTAGCAGACCAGACCGTAACCATGAATTGCTGCAGCTTAGAGCACAAAAAGAATTGGAGGCAAAGCAGAGGGGGATCAGGGCCCCGCTAGATTAGGGGGGCCAAAGGCAGAGTATCCTCAACAGGGGTAGAGAGGGAAAGGCTAGTACGGTATGGGCGGTATGGTTGGAGGGTGCGGACCTAAGTGACGATGAATTAGGCTAAGGCTCGTAGCAGAACAGACCACAACCATGAATAGCCGGAGCTTAGGGGAGGGGGGTTAGAAATGAACAGCAGGCTCGAAGCCTGGTTAGGTTTCAGGCTGAGTCGGAGGTCGGATCAGAACACGAGCGGTCATTGGAGGCCTATATAGAAATGATCAGGGCTTCACCAAGAGTATAAGGTGGAGGAGGCAGTGTCGAATCGATAAATAAATAACTGAATAGCCCCCAAGCGGGAAAGATGTTACGTTTACCCCCGGTAGATAAGAGGCGTCGCAGTTCTGAGGCCACACATCGAACCAGATCCTCCAGCGGGGGGTTAAGCGGCTCCACGAGCACAATCCCGGAGGCTCAGACCTGCAGGAGAGCAGCGCAGTTCCGAGATACCCACTGCGTTGGTAGTTCAAATGAGGTGCTTCGTGCACAAGTCATTCAGGGATCACACTCATTAAGGGGGGCAACGAGACAGATGGCGAGGGGTTAAACGGGGCTCCCGGAGATCGTCTCCACCGGCATACAAACAGCCCCCTGATGTTAGAGGCGGCTGAGGCTGAGACGACCAGGCAGAGAAGGAGAAGGCGCGTCGGGAGTAGATCTTCTTTGAAGGTAAGCTAAGTTTGAGTCCAGACGATCCGGTGTGTTGTAGAAGGAGATGTAGGAGCTAGAGGAAGGCGGATGGCGGTGTTAGCAGGGGGATTTAAACTGATATGGTTATCCCGAACCCAGGAGCTCCAGCAGAGATCTCCTACTTGGTGGCCATCTTGGCTTGGAGTGTGTACTGGTTTTGTATAAGCATACAAGTTACTTTGCAGTATAGGAAATCCGTTGTAAACACTTTGGAATACTTGAAATTACTTCAGATTACTTTCTAGTTACTTTCCAGTTAATTTTCTAACTTGGTGTAAAACAAACAGATACAGTTTAGGCACTGCAGCACATTAGTAAGCAGGGCAACTCAATTGTGGACACTAAGTTACTTTGTTTCAATACAAGGCAAAGTTAACACTTAGAACATTTTTCAGGCCACACCATGCAATCCTATGTGAAAAACGAAGTTAGTACTTGAAGGTACATACGACTTTTGGTGTCTTCTTTTGGTGACTTTTGGGGGTAGAACCAAGGTTCCCCAAGTTTTAATTCGGCACTCAAGGTGCACCACCAGTGGCACTAGGGCGGCTCGGTGCAGAGTGCAGGCGTGCCGATGCTAGTCAAAGGGGACTAGGGGCACATTGGTTAGAGGCTGCTCACGAGAAGGTAAAGCGGCTTTGGAGGACAATCTTCAGAAGTTGAGGTAAGTACAAAGGGCAAGGCAGCACCACAACCACACCACCAGTGGCACCGAGGTGACCAGGTTCAGGGTGCTCACACAGTGTCTTGCCGCCAATATTACCCTATGGAGATAGTCTGTTCCAGTTTTAGGCTGTAGGCTCAGACCAGGAGGTCTCTTCGGTGGAACCCACAGTCAGGGGAGGAAGTTGGGATGCTGTTGGTTCTGGTCACCAGGGCACAGGGCCTGAGGATGCAGGGGTGTCTTCGGACATCTGGTTTCTCCTTACTGGGTAAGTCGTGGTCGAGGGGGGGGGGGTCTTGGTGCAGAGGCTGTAGGCTTCATCACGAAGGCCGGGAGACGTCCCCCCTCAATGAATTCAGGCTCGATATGGCTGGGGAACCTCTCCTAGGCCAGTGGGCCTCCTGGACTCGGGCCCTGGGCGTCGGGTGCAGAGGTAGGTCTGGAAGGTGAGTCTTCGTGGTTCTGTAGGGTCTTGGGGTTCATTTTGGAGACAGAGCCGCTGTCTTTGGAAGTCTTGGCTCTTTCTCGAAGCTGATCAGTCCTCTCAGGGTTTTTGGAGGTCGCTGGTCTTTAGGCTGGAAGTCCTCGTGCTGCAGGGGTTGCGTGATGGTACAGGCAGGTCGATAAGGCTGGGGCCAGCGCAGTAGGCGCCTGGATCTTCTGCTGCGTTGTCTCCTCCAATCTTCTTACGTCGTCAGGAACTGCTGAGCTGGATTCAGGGATGCCTCCAAATACTGTTAGGGGTGT
Organism: Calotriton arnoldi; assembly: GCA_963921515.1. NCBI lineage: Eukaryota > Metazoa > Chordata > Amphibia > Caudata > Salamandridae > Calotriton > Calotriton arnoldi. The sequence goes on from CAWUFW010002009.1 coordinate 1,795,276, forward strand.
TACTGGGGTAGCCAGGTAGTAGCCAATGGACTGCTATTCTTAGGGTGTCTACACCCTTAATGTGCTCACCCCACGTGGTGGAGTGAGCACAATCCCTGATTCTGATTGGGGATGCCTTCCATCTGCAAGATGGCTGGCACTGAAGAGTGGGATTCACCTGTCCTTCACCACCTGAGAAGTGGGGTTGGCAGAGGTGGCCACATCTTCTTGGCTGTCCTGTTTTACCCACCTGTCTTCCTGCCGAAAAGAGGGTGAAGACAGGAAGGGGGCTGGGGGTCGCATTGCAAAGGTGGCAAAGCCTTTGAAGCTCCCCTGCCACAGATGGCTCTTCCTGACTTGGGGGAGGCGTGAACACCTCTGCCTAGGAAATGCTTCGTTTCTGGGCCCTGAGAGTGAAGGCTCCCACCTTAGGGGTCCAGAAACTTGTCTTGTGGTGGCAGGCTGCTGTTCACCGGTTAGAAACCCACCAGTGGTTGGTTTGGTTCAGGAGTCCCCTCTAGAAGGGACCCCTGAGTGCATGGGATAATAAATCTGACACTGAAATCCGTGAAGGTTTGTTATTCTGAGATATTTGATACCAACCATCCCAGGATTCAGTAAAGCCATTATGGTGCTCGGAAACTCGTAATGACAAGTTTCTAGACCATATACTCTGTATGGTTTCACTGAGCACTTTTAATATCTAAGAATGGCCTTCGATATAGGGGCCTGTCTGCTCATGCAGATAGGTCCTCGTATGAGGTATAGTGCACCCTGCCTTAAAGGTGACTTACCTAGGCCTCATACAGTGCTGGGCAGGCATGGCACACAGGGATGTGTGCCATGTCGATTCTTCACGTTTAACTGCACCAAAACATGCAGGCCATGGCTGCGATGGCGCATGTTTGTGGTGAGAGGTCTGAGGGTGGCGTAATACATGCTACAGCCCTCAGGCTGTTCCATTTGTACCATAGGCACCCCTTACAAGGGATTTACAGGTAGGCCAGAGTTGTGCCAATTATGGAAACAATGGTACAGGTTAGGGAAAGAACACAGGCCCTGCGAACCTGGTTGGCAGGGACCCTGGCACACTCAGTCAAAGTGCATCAGGTATCTGGCAAAACGTTGGGGGGTAACCATACAAAATGGGCACTTTCCTACACAACCCCTCCCCCAAACGAAAGAGTATGAGATTAACCTTTCCCAAAAGTCTTCATTGTCTAAGTGGAAGAACCTGGAAGGTCCATCTGCATTGGCATGGGAAGTCCCAGGTCTGTGTTCCACTGTAAAGTCCATTCCCTGTAGGGAGATGGACCACCTCAACAGTTTGGGATTTTCACCATTCATTTGCATTAGCCATCTGAGGGGTCTGTGGTCAGTTTGGATCATGAAGTGAGTCCCAAACAGGTTGGGTCTTGGCTTCTTCAGGGACCAAACCACAGCAAAGGCCTCCCTCTCAATGGCACTCCCACGCTGTTCCCTGGGGACTAGCCTCCAGCTTATAAAAGCAACAGTTTGGTCTTTGCCATCATCATTGATCTGGGAGAGGACCGCTCCTATACCTAGGTCAGAGGCATCAGTCTGCACAACGAGCTTCTTGGAGTAGCCTGGAGCTTTTAGAATAGGTGCTGAGCACATTGCCTCTTTGAGGTTTGGGGACCTAGACCACTGGGCAGGCCCTAGGGCTTTCATAGGGCTCAATAACCCCGAACTCCAGCCTCTTGCTTTCTTCAGCCTTGATGCTCTCCTTAACTTGGTCAGACTGCCAATAGATCTTTGTTTTGACAGGCAAGCTGCCCCCAGTGTCCACATCATAGGTACACCAGTGTGTCTGGCCAGGGGTCAAGGAGATGAGCCCAGCATACTGCTGCAGGACATGCCTACAGTCAGCCTGCAGTTGTGCAGTGAGGGTTTCTGAGTAGATAACTCCATCAACTGACCCATCTTTAGGACTGTAAGAGAGGTGGTCAGGGAGAGGTTCACTCTGTCTCCTGATCCTCATCAGTGACCAACAGCATGGACACATCCGCCCCGTCACAAAAAAGTTTCAGGCGGTTTACATGGATACCCTCTTGGGGTGCCTGCTTGTGCCCAGGTCTACCAAGTAGGTGACTTTACTTTTATTTTCAAGGATATGGTAAGGGCGACTCCATTTGTCCTCGAGGACCCTTGGTGACACAGGCTCCAAAACCTACACCTGTTGCCCTGGTTAGAACTCCGCCAGTGCAGCTTTTTGGTCATACAGCAGCTTCTGGATCGGTTGGCTGGACTCAAGATTTTTGGATGCCTTTTCCATGTACTTTGCCATCCTTGAATGTAGGCCTAGTGCATAGTCCACAAGATCTGGTTTAGGTTAATGGAAAGGCCTCTCCCAGCGTTCTTTTACAAGAGCAAGTGGTCCCCTCACAGGATGGCCAAACAGAAGTTCAAAGGGGGAAAACCCTACTCCCTTCTGAGGCACCTCTCTGTAAGCAAAAAACAGGCATGGCAAGAGGATATCCCGTCTCAATTTGAGTTTTTCAGGGAGCCCCATGATCATGCCCTTCAATGTTTTGTTGTCTCTCTCAACAAGACCATTGGTTTGTGGGTGGTAAGGTATACTGAATTTGTAGTTCACGCCACACTCCTCCCACATGCGTTTTAAGTATGCAGACATGAAGTTGGTACCTCTGTCTGACACCAACGCCTTAGAAAACCCTACCCTGGTGAAGACACCAATGAGGGTCTTGGCTACTGCAAGAGCTGTAGTAGTCCTAAGGGGAATTTCTTCAGATTACCGGGTAGCATGATCCACTACTACCAGTATAAATGTGTTTCCTGAGGCTGTGGGTGGTTCAAGGGGACCCACTATGTCCACACCAACCCTTTCAAAGGGGACCCCAGCCACTGGTAGTGGAATTAAGGGGGGCTTTGGGTGTCCACCTATTTTGCCACTGGCCTGACAGGTGACACAGGAGCTGACAAACTCCTTCACTTTCTGGAACATCTGGGGCCAGTAGAAATGGCTGACAAGCCTTTCCCAAGTTTCAATCTGGCCCAGGCGCCCAGCTAGGGGGATGTCATGGGCCAATGTGAGTAAGAACTCTCTATACAGCTGAGGCACTACCACTCTCCTAGTGGCACCAGGTTTGGGGTCTCTGGCCTCAGTGTACAGGAGTCCCTCCTCTCAATAGGTTCTGTGGGAGCCACTGACATCTCCCTTTTCCTGTGCCGCAGCTTGCTCTCACAGGCTCTCAAGAGTGGGCAGACCTGCTGTTCAAGGCACAGCTGTTATGTAGAGGCCACCCCTGGGCCCAGAAACTCAACCTGCTAAGGCCCTTGTTCCATGGGCTCAGTTCCCTCTGGGGCTGACAAGTCCTCTCCCTGAGGAGAGGGGCCCTGAGCTTGTTGCTGTGTAAAAGCTACTCCCCCAGTCTTCCTACCTTTCCTCTTTGAAGGTTGGCCCATCCTTTCAGGCTCCAACACTTACCCTGTGCTTGAGTTTGTACTCTTGTCTTCATACACACACTACCTCAGGGATCTGCAGCATGGCTGCATGGGTTTTTCGTTTTACCTCCGCCCATGATGAGGTCTCTAGGTCATTTCCAAGCAGACCGGCAGCTGTGAAATCTTGGAGACACCACTACCTGCTTCAGGCCAGTCAACCCCCCCCCAAGTCTAAGGTCACCATAGCGATGGAATGGACTGTTGTGACACTATCAGCGTTGGTGACAGGATAGGTCTTTCCAGTTGGGCATTGTCCTGGGGAAACCAGTGTATCTCTCACCATGGTGACACTTTCACCTGTATCCCTCAGGACGTTTAACCTAGTCCCATTCAGTAAGGGGTATTGCAAGTACTTTTTTTTAAGTTAGGGGGCCAGACAACTAAAGTATCCAACTCTCCCTCCCCTTCAGAAACTAGAACAGCTTCAGTGTGGACCCTGATTTACTCTGGGCACACTGCTGATCCCATCTAGAGATTTGCCACACCAGTGCTACCTAACGGTGGACTAGGGGCATTTATGTTGGAACAGGCAGAATCTCCAGGTTGGTGTCCTTCTTACAGGTGTGACACCATGCCTTTAGGGGATCAACATTTTTACCCTTATACCCACCAGTGGGCTGGGTAGACTTCTGGGACCCACCCTCCTGAACAGGTTTTTGGGGGCCTTTAAAAAACTCTTTGTATTTTTCTCTTGGGAGGGGGGCACCCCCTTTCCAATGGGTAAGTTTTTTAACCCCTTTCTTTTGGTCACCCCCAGTGGAAGTTTTGGTCACCCTAGTCTTGACCCTATGGTTTGCCTTTTTTTCCAATTAATCCTGCACATCCCTTCCAGTTACCCAACCATCTAGTGTTTATACTGATAGGGTTTTGTGAGCTTGTATTTGTAAAGCGCATGTTGACCCGTAGGCCTCTTGGCGCTGAATAACAGATGATTATTGTTACGCAACTCAGTGGTGCTCATTTTACCGACTTCAGAAGGATGAAAGGCTGAGTGGATCTGCCGGGACTTGTACCTGTGACCATGAGGTCGAACACAGGCCCATACAGTAGACGCATTAGTCCACTAAGCCCCCAGACCCAGCCTGTGTACTCCTCCGTTGTGAGTCCAAAGCCCTCAATCAGGGTGCACTGCATGAGGTCATAAGACTCGGCATCTGGCCCAGTGAGGGTCAGAAGTCTGTCTCTGCAGTTGCCAGAGAACAGTTCCCAAAGTAAGGCTTCCTAGTGTGACTTATTCACTTGCCTCATTCTACAGGCCCTCTCAAAGGCTGTGAACCATTTGGTGATGTCATCGCCTTCCTCATATTTGAGGACAATTCCTTTAGGGATATTAGGGTCATAAGAACTCTTTTCTCCTAGGTTCGATATTGCTGCCACCATTGAAGGGGGTGTGAGGGTTAAGCCCATCTCTACTTTTTCTAGAGCAAGGAGTCTGGACTCTAGGTCTAATCTTTTGGTCAACCTTGCTAGCAAGATGTCCTCTTCACTGAGGCTGTCTTCAGTGATCTCACCAGGACCTGACCCACCTGTGTGGGTTGTAGGTGCTGTGAGTACTATCCTTGAAGTCAGGGCCGTAGGGACCCTGTCCTCACCATTTAGAGGGGGAGGTTGGGGGTTGTCCTCCCCATCACTAACCTCTTCTTCCGAGTTGGGATCCTCCCCCCTCAGAACGGTGGCACTTAGCAAACTCTGCCAAGAGCTCCTGGAGGTTGGACTTTGATGGATGGGACCCCATCGGAATTTTTTTGAGCTTACACAGAGACCTTAACACTCATCTCTAGATGGAGTAAGGGGTGAGGTGGAGCTCCTCAACCATATTTGGTGTATCAGTTTTTATTTAATATTTCCCCCCCCTACTATAATAAGTTGGTTATTTAAAAAAATACTAAAAGGGACTTAACCAAGGCCCTGACAGACTTTTAAAAAATTGTCAATTCAAAAAATGAATTGAACTAAAGGCAATTTTTGGATTGTAGTCGTGTGATCAGGTGTTGGCTAAGTAGTCCAACAAATGCAAAGTCATAGACCTCCCCGCTGATCCACCAATGTAGGAAACTGGCTCTGTATATACTATGCCAAAGTAAGGTATAGTGTGCACAGAGTCCAGAGGATCCCCAGAAGTATAGCAGAGCATAAAGTAGAAAATATCTTACACCCAAGTTAGTAGTAGCTGGGCTGAGCAGTTAGGCTTATCAGAGGGTAGTGTTAAGCATTTGTAGTACACACTCAGGCAAGAAATGATGTCACATACTCAAAAACTGAATCCAGACCAATTGTTTGTATAAAAAGTTGTTACTTTGTTATTTTTTATTACTAGAACCAAGAATTACTTAGTTGCAGGTAAGTGGTACTTTCAAAGCAGTAATACTTTTCAAAATACGGTGTGTACTGGTGTTGTATAAGCATACAAGTTGCTTTGTAGTATAGGAAATATTTTGCAAGCTCTTTGGAAAACTTGAAATTACTTCAGATTACTTTCTAGTTACTTTTCAGTTAATTTCTAACTTGGTGCAAAACAAACAAATACAGTTTAGGCACTGCAGTACATTATTAAGCAGAACAACTAATTTGTAGACATTGTTACTTTGCTGCTCTTATAACATTTTTAAGAAAAAAGGCCACACCATGCTATTCTATGGGAAAAACGAAGTTAGTTCTTGCAGGTAGGTACAACTACTTTTGGTGTGGTTCTTTTGGGAGTAGAACCAAGGTTCCCCAAGGTTCAATTCTGCACTCAAGGTGCACCACCATCGGCACTAGGGCGGCAGAGTGCAGGGGTGCCAATGCTAGTCAATGGGGACTAGGCGCACATCGGTTGGAGGCTGCTCACGGGCTGGTAAAGTGGCCTTGGAGGACAATCTTCAGGAGCTGAGTTCAGTACAAAGGGAGGCCCAAGGCAGCACAACAACCACACCACCAGCAGCACAGGGGAGCCGGGAGCAGGGTGCTCACACAGCATCGGGCGGCCCATGTTACCCTTTGGAGATAGTCTATTCCGGTTTCTGGCTGCAGGCTCTGACCAGGAGGTCTCTTCAGTGGAACCAGCAACCAGGGGAGGAAGTTGGGATGCCAGACGTCGTTGGGACACTGTTTGTTCTGGTCACCTGGGCGCAGGGCCGGAGGATGTAGAGGTGTTTTTGGATGTCGGGTTTCCCCTTAATGGGCAGGTCGAGGAGGCTGTAGGCGTCCTCACGAAGGCTGGGAGATTTCATCCCTCGATGTATTCAGGCTCGAGACCACAGGTGAACCTCATTTGGACCAGCGGGCCTCCTGGACTCGGGGGGGAGGGGTGGTCTCAGGTGCTGAGGTAGGGGGCTGGAAGGTGAGTCTTCGTGGTTCCGCAGGGCCTTGGGGTTCTTTTTGGAGACGGAGCCACTGTCTTCAGGAGTCTTGGGCCTTTTTCAAAGCTGATCAGTCCTCTCATGGATTCTGGAGGTCGCTGGTCTTCAGGCTTGAAGTAGTCGTGCTGTAGGGGTTGCATGAAGGTAGGGCTGGGGCCAACGCAGTGGGCGCCTGGATCTTCTTCTGCTGCGTCATCTTCTTCACCAATCTTCTTAGGTCATCAGGAACTGGTGAGCTGGGTTCAGGGGTGCCCCTAAATACTGTATTTAGGGGCGTAACTGGAGTAGTCAGGTAGTAGCTTATGGGCTGCTGACCTTAGGGTGACTACACTCTGTGTGCTCACCCCACGTGCTGGGGTGAGCACAATCCCTGACCCTGATTGGGGGGTGCCTTTCCTCTGTAAGATGTGTCGTGTATTTCCTATAAGACCTATATAGGATCTGCCCGTTTAGACAACATACACTGCTGGGCTGGTGTCCAGACTGATTCCAGACACCCCCACTGCGTATGTTGGCCAGTGTACCAGCTAGCTCGTAATGCCACTATATCCTCCTCTTACCAAGGAGAGAATAGTTCTTGGCAACTATCGAACATGACAACCCTGATCCCTCAGGACTGTGGAAACACTAACTTACTTTTCGCTCAGTCACTTATGCTCACTTGTTCTCGGAGAGATGCACAGAATAAACGGTTGGGACGTTTTCAATAAGTATTTATTGAACAGTCTTTATTCTAGTGTAAAATAAGTGCACTGAAATCACCAGTAGACAGTAGCATATATAAATGAGTAGTAGCACTAAGCAAGTAAACAGATGGTAGGTTTCTACCATTTTGCTAAAGCCAAAAATTTAGGCGAGTATATAAAATACATGGCAATAAAATGCGTAATCCTAGGATGCACCCTAACTAGATGTACCCAAGTGTTCCTAGCATGTGAGTAGGTGTAAAGCCAAGAATCCCTCTAGGATAAAGCCAACCTCATTACCTGATGTGAGACTGCAGGACCCCGTTCTGGTCTCGAGTTGGGCACCCCGCGAGGGATGTTCAGACCACTGCGAGCTGAACTGCCTGCATACAGGAACCTCAGCGTCTCGCGTCAGTGTGTCGGCATGTAAGTCGTGATCTCCGCTAACTATTTCAGCAAGATGTGATGTTTATATACCCTAAGATATCCCCAGGGGGTTCTACCTTGCTGTGCCAGTGTCGGACATAGGATGACGTTGGGAATGAACTTTATACATAGTTATTATGCAGTAGATGATGGTCCTGCTGTGATTCCAAGAAACTAAGAATCCTTATGCATAATTTATGAGACCAGTGTTCAGGGAAAAACCCTCCGTACTGTGTATAGTATTGTAACTAGGTAAAAGGTCAGTCCCTCAAATCCGTTATGTATGTAATATAGGAGAGAATGTAGGTCAAGGGTTATGATGTTACCTGGACCTATATGGAATATAACACCCACTCCTCATCCAACTGGACGACATTACTAAATTCTAGCGTACTACCAAGGCGTCTAGAAGTTTGAACGCTAACAAATAAAAGCATCTAAGAGAAGTTAAAAAGCGTTAAAAACCCTTTAAAAAGTTTACGTAAAAAGAAATCACTCAAGCCCTGGCTCTAAAGAGTCCATTTATATAGTCCGAACAACTACAAGCATCTGAAAGCCATGCAGGTCGAAAGGTTTCAATTTGGAATTTTGTTATAAGGAAAAAGGCCAAATCTTCCCAGTGAGCGACGTGCCTAATGTTTGTGTCCTTGCTGGTAGACGCAACATTGCTGATGCCTGCATACGCGCTTGACGATCCCTGTAACACCTCGCAAAAAATGTAAATTGAGCACAGATGATCTTCCGTACTGCCTGCAGCAGATGCCGGGGCAGCCTGTGCCATATCAGAGGCCTGAGTGTTGGCGGAGGAGCCGGTGTCCATACCAACAGGAGCAGAAACTACCTGTTGTGGCTCTAAGAATGCTGCCAACAACATCGGAATGCGCTGAGGACACTGCAGAACATGGGCCGTTATCGGGTCCAGTAAAGCATCAATGTCTGGTTGCGCAACCGATGGAAGTGTCAGACAGAGGTCCAACACGCATTCTTCTCCGCAGAACAGGCATCGGAGAACAGGTAGGTCACAGTCCAACCAGACCGGTCTAAATGACAGGAACCAAGAGGCGCTCAGTTCCCGAAGGCGAGGTGTGCCCAGATGTTGTACCATGCGATCACGGTATTTGCGCTCCAGGAGAGCTGTTGCTACTTCCTTGGTGGCTGGGACGTCCATTGCGCAGCAGAAAGGTAACAATCAGGACTCCTACTATTAGAAACAGGATCAGCTGAAGCCCTCCAAAAATGCTTCCAAAGACGGAGCGTATAAAGTTTGGTATAACTCCGAGGACCGTCTCAAAAGGTGTTTAACAGTCCGGAACCTATGGTCTTAAATAGGTGTACAATACCCGTCGTATCAGACATGTTAAAGATACGACTTACCATTTCTGTGAAATGGAAAGGGCAGTTTGTACGTATAAGTGCCTGTATCTCAGCCGCGGACCTTGCGATCTGGAGAACAAAAGTCTCCCGGGCGGAGGTTAAGGGCACGGTTTGTTGTAAAAGCATGGCTTTCATTCTGCTCAGAGTATCAAACCGTATAACGGAAACATTTAGCGAAGGCCATAACGGCGCCTCCCTGACTGTATGGGTTTGTGGAAACAATACTTGCATACAGCAAGTAACCCTGGAGCTCACGGTGACTAGATATGCGATGCCCGGAAGCATCCCACAACAACCTTGATCATTCAGCATCAAGTAACTCCTGTTCGAGAGAAGCCTGAATACCGGTTTAATCACAGCTGCCGGGGTACCCCTCAAATGACAGGAAAAGTTCGCCACAGACCCATTACAGGCCCCGTGTAGCATAATATCCTGGCATATGAGAGATCCACTTAAAGCGTTCTCGCAGTTAGTTCTGCTTAGAAACACTTCCAGATCCCCACTCCTGCATCGAAATCTGTATGGTAAATCCCAGGATTCCCTGATGAATTCCTTACCATCTTTTCATATCTGCCTGCATGTTGTTGTTCTAGGCAATATTGAAACTGGAAAGTTGCGACCAGTAATGTTATATGGCCGTGGACTAACCATTCTGTGGACGGTGACTCTGCCACAGTAAAGGGTAACCTATCCAGTTTCTTAATACGCAACATTGTATATTTTGCTCCCCTTTGTGCCGTTTTCATCTGTTTTTCTGTTAGATTGTATGCAGAAAATAAAGACGTAATGTTGATAAAACGCCAAGGCACATAACTGGCGTGCAATGACTGCAGCGTCCAGCTTAACAAAATAATAGAACGTAACTGCGACTGTCCGTGTTGTAATATGAACAAATCCTGTTCTATTACATTGATAGCTGAAGATACAATGTTGCCCAGTGAATATATCCTGGATGTTTATGTAGTCATACCATTGTCAACTACGGCTAACGCCTTTTCTAGGTTAACTCTATCTATTTCTCTTAATCTCTCTTCAGCTTCTTGTTGGGAGATTTTCCAGATTTCGTTATAGACAGCATACAAAAAGCGCTTCTGACATGGTTTTCTGGGACCTAATAAAAAATCCCGTAGGTCCACATCCTCTGAGAGTAAGGACAAGTGTTGTTTCACCTGGGGTAGTGTTGAGGTCTTTAGCCAATCAAGGCACAACTTCCCAACACTGTATGATGTCACTACCCCCGGATGTTCTCATTGTACATATCGTGGGTCTAGCCTATGGATACTAAACGCTTCGGTGGTACCCCTGAATCTCTCCCGACATCTATTTGTGTCTGTGGGCCAAACCAACCATCCCTTCCAATTGGGGTCTGATCTATTGTATTGCAATATGTCATCCAGCTTAGCCCCTCTTTCTGACGTAAAATTCCCAACGGTGTTTAAAGGAGTTGGAATTTGGGGCATGTTCATGTCCTTATTCTTGGCTAATCCAAGACAGGAAGTCTGTTGCACAGTGTCATTCAGAAAAATCATCTGCTGTGGGATGAGGCATGCTCTAAACAGTGCTTCTGTCCCCTGGACTTGCCAGTCCCTAGAACCTCGGATTCATTTCAAGTCTACAATGTCCATCCATAAGTCAAAACCCTGTTCAGACAGCTGGGTGATAAAGGAAGCAGAATAAATCTGTTTGGTGTTTGTTAACATATTTTTCTATGCAGATATAGGTGAAACCTTATCATAATACGAGGATGGGTCAGAAATGTTAAACCCTGAAAAATATGAAAACTTCTGTGCAAACGTTTTTGAACTACTCTTCGGTGGTGTAGGGCAATGTTCCCACTGATGGTATTTGAAAACATTTCTAGGTTTACTAGATTTATGCAAGAAATGATGACCATAATGTTGATAACAATACATTCTGTCAAAATCTGATGTGTCTTCTAACATTTCAGTGCTAGAAAATGCGGCAGATTGTTCTAAATCAGACAATAAGTTATTACCAGTTTCAAAATCCCAATCGTCAGAAAATGTACTGGAGGTAATGATATCGTTCAATGAAATTTTAAACAAATGTGGAATCTTTAAAAGCTCAGTCGGTCCGAATATATCATAATTTACTTTGTCCCACACTGTACCATCCGTTATAGGAACTGCTGAAATGTTCACGAAGGACAAGTCTCTTTGTTCACGATGAGATGAAACATGAGGTTTTAAAAATAAGTTCACTTTTGACGTTGCAGAGCTCTGTTGAAGATAAGTTCCATTGTTGAGCAAGTGGAACGTTATTACTAATCCTAACCAGAAAAGAAAAAATAAAATACTAGTGATTATCCAAAGTTCTAGCCAAGGTGATACTAAATAAGTTTTCCTAAGAAAGTTAGTCTTTGATCCGTTGTTTGCGAGAAATTTTGGCTGGCGTCTTTTCAGGTTCACTTGGATCCAATGAAAAGGTATCGAAGTCGATGAAATAGCCAGATGCAGTCCGATCTATCTTTGGTAGCTCAGCAGGGTTCGTTGAACTTGTTGATTGCTCTTGTTGAGGCATGTTGACGTAGACATCCTTATTAGGTTGAATTGAAATTTGTCTTTCACTTTGATTTTGAGAGTTTGTGTCAAGGGGAACTAGTTCCATTGCATTGTTATTGATTCCGTTGCTTTGTAAAGGTGACTCTTCAAATGTTGTGTCTTTCTGTTTGAGCTTCCTGTATGGTAGCGAGAGGAGGACGTCTGCTACTCAGAAGCCCACAAGGCCTACTATTCAGTATCGGCCACATAGTGCGATTTGATCAGATCGATTGAGACAAATCTCTTTTCTTTTCCTGCAAGGGGCGGTAGAAGTACAGTTCTTGATCCTTCAACGGCCAGGACAGGTACAGGCTTTCGATAGGATGGCTCGAATTCTTTCTTGTCCACAATCTTTTCTCTGACCAGATCCCCAACTTTAGGGATCCAGGCATGTCTTGCCGATGCTGATTTGACTTCCCCGTGGCGGTTTTCCTTGTTTCGACGTTACTTAAGGAAGCTCTGGAATCTTTCAGATCCTGTAAAACAGTCAAACGTTTATTGATGTCAAACAGTTTTTCATCCGCCACTGTGCCTTCACAATCGAGATCAGGTACCCACATTCTTGTCCCAAACAGGACCTTGTAAGGAGTTGCACCTCCCAGAGAGCTTCTTGGCTGGTTATTAAGGGCCCGCTGGACCCCATGTAGGTGATTGACCCAACTACCACCCGAGCCTAATACCCTAGCTGTTAAAGATTGCTTTAAGTCCCGGTTTTTCCTCTCCACAACCGAATTTCCCTCGGGATGGTACGGAGAGGAGTACTGCAATGCTACACCCAAACTTCCCATGGCTTCCTTGTAAGCCCTAGAGCTGAACGCGGGGCCACGGTCAGAATGTAATGTGCCAACTGCGTAGGTCCCTATGAAGACTCGCAAATCTTTTATAACAGTTCGGGCATCAGCCGAGCGCGGAGGCCATACCCATAAGAATCCTGAACAGGAATCCACTGCAACCATGATATACTTGTAAGCCCCGTCCGATTGTAAGGGGCCGCAGTGGTCCAAGTAAATGCACGCGAGCGGTCTGTCTGATATTAACAATGGTGTCTGCGCTGGGCGAGCTACGTGGACCCTTTTATCTGTTGACAGCTATCGCACTTTAAGGCGAAGTCTTTGGTCTGCTTTGTTAACCCTGGCCACCAATAGCGTTGTTTCAGTAAAGAAACTGTCGCCATAACTCCTGCGTGCGCAGAACCCAGACCCTCGTGTGCTGCCAAGATTACACCTAACCTGTGATCCATGTTTGGTATTACTCTATCCCCCACTCCAGGAATCTGAGCAAATGGAACGTTGTTTGCATCTAACTTGTAGGAGTACTTGAGCGGAAAACCTTTAGGTAGTGCTTTGCTGTTGTTGCGTGAAGCAATCACAGCTACCATTGTGCTACCGTCTACCATTGTTTTTGAACGAGTGATTCCAGCTACGGACACAGTGCGTACTGCCCCTTCGCAGCTTCATCAGCCAATGAATTTCCTTCAATGTGAACGCCATCACGTTGATGACTCCGTGCGTGTATCACGTGAGCGCTTGGTAGTTCGTTCTTCAACTCTGCTACCGGTTACCATAGTTTTCTATGTTTAATTGTGCCATCTTTTGCATCTTTGTACCCATTCTGTCCCCAATAGTGGAGATATTCGTTGTACGACTGGACACAGTAAAAGGAATCACACACTATCAGTGCGGGGAATTCTGGATCCGTATTTATCAGTGCCAGTAACAGTGCTTTTAATTCTGCCAACTGAGCCGTGCAGTCTCCGAGAGACAGCGTTTTTGTACAGCTCGGACGGAACTTGCCGTCCTGCATCCTACCTTTTACAATAGCGCATGCTGCACTGTATTGTTGCTTACTCCCTATGGGCAGTTGAGCAGATCCGTGAGTATAAATAATGTATTCATACCGATCTAGAGGCATTATTTCATTTGGTAGAGGATATTCTTGTTCATATTGCAGGAACGCTTGTGTTTTTAAACTAGGGTCATATCTATATTCTACATCTGTTTCAGTGAGAGAATTAGCCCATTGTATCCATCTTGGATGTAACCCTTTTGCATTTGGGACACTTGCCTTTGTGGCAGCATCTAAGGCCGGTACCGGGGTCACGACAATTATTCATTTCCCCTGAGCCAGCGCTCTTTCTCACTACAGCAGTCTGTGCTGCCGTCAGAATGTTTTCTGTTGGTGCAAAACGCATTTCAGCGTTGGTGTACAAATGCGATTTATATGCAATTGGTACTCTTTCACCTTCATTTAATGTTAAGTAGGTGTACCCAGATTGACCTGCAGCTCCGCGGATCACCAGGTTGCGTACGTTCACGCGTGTCTGTAGGTGTTTTGATGATGATATATCAGCTTGTAGGTAACGAAGGATATTCGTGTGTTCCTGTGTCCATTGTCTAACTGAAAAGTCAGGTCTTATTAGGTCTTAGAAAGGTTTTACTCTCTGCGTAATCCAAAATGTATTTTCTGCAAAAATTCAAAAACCCCAGGATGGACTGTACATTTTTTAATGATTTTGGAGGTTGTAGCAGTGCACACTTTTCTAAAAAGTGGGCTGCCAGGCTTTTGCCTTCACTTAAAAGCTCATATCCCAAAAATAGGACATTGAGGTGGGCTCTCTTTGATTTTTTTAAAGATAAATTTGTAGCCCAAAATAATGGTGCTTACCCTGGTCAAGTGTTCCTCTAAGTCATCATCCGTCAGATAAATATCATCTACATACGATAATGCTTCTTCATCCAAATTCTGTAGTAACTCTGTTACCCTCCTTGAGAATAACCCCAGGCTGTTCTTATACCCTTGGGGGAGTCGCCAAAATTGACGCTGGGACCCTAGCGCTGAGAAGGCTGTCAAATATCTGCTTTCAGGCGCTATGTTTTGGCAGAAAAATCCATTTGCGATATCTAATGTTGTTTTGTATTTTTTCCGCACAATGTTATTCATTAATGCGGCACCATGTGCATTCTGAACTGCAAATGTTTTTGTGCATGAGTTTAAGTGTCTGTAGTCTAAAACTAGACGATATGAATTGTCGGGTTTCCTTACGGGAAATAAAGGATTATTCATTGGTGAGGGTCATGGTTCAATTACACCTTGGTATTCAAGTTGATCTAGGATCTCCCTGACCTGTTTTTTAACTTCCTGTTTTATGAAGTACTATCTTTGTGGAGTTGGGTTTGTTTTTATTGGAATAACGTGGTGGGGTGACTCTTCATCCCACCCTACGTGGTTGCGGTATAATGCTGGAGCAAGGGCCACCGCCCACTCCTGCGCACACGTATGTCTTAGGTGTGCGAGGACTAGGTCGGAGAAAGCTGGAAAAATTACAGTTTCCCCCTTTGGGCATTCCATAACAATAGTAGGTGGCCAATCTCTTTCTGCTAATAGGATGTCATAGCCAGAAGTCAGGTTCTCCCAGAAGAGACCCTTAACTTGTCTCGGCTTGTCCCCCTCCATTTGGAGTGTTATTTCATGTAACTTGTGTGGGACACTCACCCCAGTGTCAGGTGTTTCCACCGTGATATACTCACTCAACTCCGCTGTCACCAGAAATTCCATCAGGTTCCGGCGAGCTATTGTTACCTCTGCCGCGCTGTCTAGCATCGTCAGAGCCAATTCCCCGTTCGGTAGCTGAGTCCTCAGAATTCTGGGCATGTCTTACTTTGAGACCTGCTACCTTCTTTTTAAATTGAGGTTTTGCTTTAGGCTTTTCTTCTTTCTTTGAAGCGTAGTCTGAAGTGCGTTGCTTGTCTCTGGACTTTGTAGGCTCTTCTTGTCTTTGATCTGACCGTCCTTCCCTCTCGGATTTATTTGATGAATCCTGAAAGGAACGAGAGGAACGAGTATCAGTATCCTGATACCTGTCACGTTTTTTAATGTTATCTCTATTTCTAAGATTATATCTCCTTTCTGGGGGCTCCTGCTGAGGAGACCTTCCCCTGGAGTGAGATTTGTTGTTTATTATTGTCCCATTTCTTCTTTGAAGAAACTGGTGTTTGTTTTGCCTGTTCTTTATCTGAATTCCCCATTAGTTGAGGTTTTACAGGTCTAGCTCCCAGACTGTCTCTACCTAACTCTGCATAAGCAGTTTCAATTATTTTAGGTAGTTCTGTCTCCTGTTGTAATGGAGTGTACTCTCTCAGGCGTTGGCTTATTGCCACTGATGCTGCTTCTCCTTTAATATTTGCCAATATTATCGCAGATACCTGGGCAAGGTTATTTAACAACTTCATCCCCGAGCAGGCTCTGCTTAATACTCGTTCAGTATTTGTCTTAATACGTCTGGTATTACCGCTAAAGAAGGGATACCATGAGTCCTGGTATATATTGCAGCCAAAACTGTGCCCCAAGAGGTACAATCCTCTATAGAGGGAGCTATCCCCATTGGCAAGCAAATAGTAAGTATTCTATGATTTTCCTTAGGACCAGTGTGTGGAAACACCGCCTCCAGTTGTGTAATTTTCTGTGCTATCCAGAAGGGCATTTGTTCACGTTTTGTGGGCATTTTACCCATTACTGCGTGCAGTGTCTGAGGTGTAATTTTTGCTGTAGGAGCTTGGACTGGTCCATGTTGTGTAGCCGGTTTTGGCTGAAGTGTGATTCTTCTCAACACAAACTGTGTCATGTTTCTGTAAAGTCTTATTAATTCTTTATGCTGTACAAGTAAGTCTCCTCCGGGCATTGTGTCAATGTCGGGATGTGGTGTGTATGCCGCTAAAACTGGCCATGTTGCTCCGTCTCTTCCGAGCAGACCGAGTCTTACTCTATTTCTTGTATGGGGGAGGGCACCTTTAAACCAGTAGAGGTGTTCTTCATAAGTGAGTGGAATTTCAATGTCCTCATATGGACTATACTCATTTGGTATATCGTCTTCTAGATAGTAGTGAAATGTTTTGGTTTGTGCATTTGCCTGCGGGAATTTAATCCATGAATAGAATACCTCTGTTCTATACGATTCGTGTGCCTCAATCACGAAGGTCACTTGTCCACCCTAATTGTAACACCATATGCTACTAGTTTTAGGGTGACGGCATTTCTAACATCTGCAATGTATATTGCATCTGCATAGTCTTCTTCGGCTGAGAAGTTTAGTGCATTTCCTTTATCTACGTCTCTCTGTTCAGTCATTATTTTTAGAAAGGAGAGCGTTTCAAGGGAACTGAGATAAGGTGTTATGCACAATAGGAACACAGTATCCTTCAAGCTTGATTAAACCAACAGCCAATACATAGGAGTTTTCCTACTCAGCTGCGGCGGATTTTTTTCCCCTCCCACTCCTGACGTCTCTGGGGAATGTGAATAGGGGTCTCTGATAATAGCACGACTGAACTACTCAGATTTGACTGTTAAATAAGTGCCAATATCAACGTTGGCGGCACCATGTCGTGTAGTCCTATAAGACCTATGTTCGAGGCATGTGAGCTGTAGATGCATAGATCGCCATCTAGTGATGGGCCCGGATGTTTGCACTTGTTTTTCTTCGAAGAAGTCTTCCTAGTCACGAGGTAGGTGACTCCTCCTTTCGGTGATAGTGCGCATGGTCATCGACTCCATCTTCAGATCGTTTTTTTCTGCCATCGGGTTCGGATGTTACTCGCTGCGCTCCGGTTCGACGCCGATCCTTCGGTTTTCCTCGGTGCGTAGAACACTCACCCTTGACGGTATTGTTTCCGATCGCGTATTCCATTCTTCGCGTATCGTGTGTATTGACAAAAACCCCTATTTCGGTCGGAGAGCTCGTGGTAGGCCGTCGGGCCTAGCCCCCGGTTCGACTCGCAGTCGATGGAACGAACTCCCTTTAAATTCTGTCCTCTGTGCCACACGAAATACCCACGCACCGACTCACACGAAGTGTGCAACCTGTGTTTGTCACCAGAACACAGTGAACAGGACTGTGACGCGTGCCGAGCTTTCCGCTCCAAAAAGACTCCTCGCGACCGTCGGGCTCGACGACGCGACATGCAGAGCCAACACACAGGCTCCATTCCGGACCTCTTCGGATCTGAATCTGATGAAGAAGCCGGCGACGCTATCGGAGCCGAAGAGTAACAGGAACAGATCTCCATTTCAGACGACGGCTCCGACCAGAATGAAGACATCCCGCATGGACAGGTACTGTAAGTACAGTCGCTACCTCGCCCTGAATCCCAAGTCAACCGAAAAAGAAGGGTCCGGACAAACCCGCGCCCTCGGGCCCCGGTCGGCCCCGATACCACGCTTCCGACGCCCTGCCGTCTGGCTCGGCACCGAAGCCTACCAAAAAGCCTTCCGGCTCCGAAAAACCTCAAGCCAAGTTGGGTACAGAGCCAAAGCCTTCGGGGTCGAAGCCAAAGTCCGGCTCCGAACCTCACCACTCGGCACTGAAAACCACCTCTGATCCGAAAACACCAACCCCGAAGCCGTCGGCACTGAAAACGTTGGCGCCGAAACAGACTGATGCACCAAAGTCACCTAAAAAGCACAGTTTCGGTGATCCGCTCCAAAAACCGAACCCAAAACAGAAAATATTGGTCATACATCCGAAAACTGGACACATTACCACTAAAGTGACTCTAAAGAGAGGGACTAATACCGAAGAGGAATATCATATTCCATTGAAGAAGAGAAATATTGGAACAAACCCTTCCCCTTCCCCTCCTCCTCCTCTTCCATCACCACCTTCGCCTGAGTCTCTACCTGTGCCAACTTCACCTGAGCACTCACCACCACATACACCTGACAATCGGGGTAATTGGGATGAGGATGATGATAATAATGATGGTCAGCCAGGACCTATAGATGAGTGGGATGACTAAAACACTGACTCGCCCACAGACAATGATCCTGACCTATATCCTACCAGGCCCTCTCCACCAGACAGTGTAGGCTATATTGAATTGCTAGGCAGGGCTGCCAATTACCATGGGGTCCAGCTCCATAAAGAATCCCTTGAAGAGGATTTCCTTTTTGAAACATTGAACAGCACACAAACGTCAACACATATGTTACCCATGCTGAAAGGAATGACCAGGCATGTAGACAACATATTTAAGGATCCTGTCAGGGCACGTATCCTCACCCCTAGGGTGGATAAAAAAATGCAAGCCTGCACCATCTGATCCTGTCTACATAAGAGGACAATTACCCTTAGACTCGTTGGTAGTTTCCAATGCACGCAAAAGTGCAAACTCCCAAACAACTGGAGACGCTCCACCCCCAGATAAGGAGTCAAAGCTTCTCAATGCTTCAGGGAAAAGGGTAGCCTCCCAGGCAGCTAACTTCTGGCGCATATCTAATACACAAGCGTTGCTAGCCAGATATGACCGTGCGCATTGGGATGAAATGGAACAACTCATCCAATTTCTACCCCAAGAACATAAATCTAAAGCGCAAGACCTGGTACGTGAGGGACAATTAATTTCAAACAACCAAATTAGGTGCTCCCTAGAAGCTGCTGACACATCTGCCAGAGCGGTAAACACTAGTGTCCTTTTAAGAAGACACGCCTGGCTACGCATATCAGGGTTCAAACCTTAGGTTCAGGCCTCCATATTGAACACACCTTTTGATAAAGAACACCTTTTTGGGCCAGTGGTAGATTCTTCACTTGAGAAGATGAAAAAAGATACTAAAGTGGCTAAATCTATGGGAGCCCTTCAGTCTACACAAGGCCGTGGTTCCTTTCGGCGCTCTTTCTATCGGGCAGGGTCCAAACATACTTCCTCGGAAACTGCATCCACCTATAAGGGCAATAATCAACCCTCAGGCTCAAAAAATTACTTCAGAGGGGGTTACAGAGGGAACAAAGGCAGAGGTAGAGGTTTTAACACACGTACCTCCCCCTCCAATACAAAACAGTGACTTGACCATAGTTCCCCCCCCGACCACTTAACACCTGTCGGGGGAAGACTGTCATAATTCCTACCAAAGTGGCAGTCAATAACAGACAAGTGGGTTCTACAAATTATCCATTCTGGTTACTGCCTGGAGTTCATCAACACTCCTCCAAACATTCCCCCAAAGTCACACAAACTTTCACCGAATCACCTACACCTCCTCAAACAAGAGGTACAATCCCTACTACTAAAAGGAGCTATAGAGCCAGTACCACCACAACATCAAGGGTCGGGCGTGTATTCCAATTCCCAAAAAGGACGGCTCTCTCAGACCAATATTAGATCTCAGAGAACTACATTTTTACATACAGTCAGACCATTTCCACATGGTAACACTTCAACAGGTACTACCTCTTTTGCAAAAGGGCGACTTTCTGTCTACTCTAGACTTAAAGGACGCCTACTTTCATATTCCAATCCACCCGGCTCACCACAAATTTCTCAGGTTTGTGGTAGCAGGTCAACATTACCAATTCAAGGTACTCCTATTCAGAGTCACCACTGCCTCCAGAGTCTTCACAAAGTGTCTGGCGGTAGTAGCTGCTCATCTGAGAAGACAAAGCATCCATGTCTTCCCATACCTGGACGATTGGCTCATCAAAGGCGGCATTGTTGATACGTGCCGGAAGCATACTTCCATAACCATTCAGTTACTTCACCAACTGGGGTTTACTGTCAATGTGTTAAAATCACATCTTCAGCCAGCCAAAACTCAGAACTACCTAGGAGCCACTTTAGATACTCAAAGGGCTCTAGCGTTTCCCAACGCAGCCAGAATTCGAAACATTCAGGCGTTAATTCTCCAGTTTCAAGCCAATCAGTCACTTCCAGCTCAAGTTTTTATGCAGCTGTTGGGAATGATGGCGTCTTGCATCATGATCGTTCGCCATGCCATGCTGCACATACGTCCACTTCAAGAATGCTTAGCCAGTCAGTGGAACCAGTCACATGGTCTATTAACCGATCTAGTGTTGGTAAGCGGCCGTACTCATCGCTCTCTGCAGTGGTGGAACACACAAAATTTGTCAAAAGAACGGCCGTTCATAGACCCGGTTCCACAGACAGTATTAACAACGAACATGTCCATAACTGACTGGGGAGCTCATCTTCAACAACACACAGTGCAAGGTCTGTGGAGCCACCAGCAAAGGTTGCTCCACATCAATCATTTAGAGCTGATGGCAATCTTTCTAGCTCTCAAAGCCTTTCAAGATCACCTGTCTGGCAAAGCTGTCTTGGTGCGAACCGACAACATGACAGCTATGTATTACATACAGAAACAGGGGGGGACACACTCTCACTTAGCCCAAGACATCTGGAGGTGGGCTATTCACCACAATATCTATCTCCTAGTGGAACACCTCCCAGGAGTCAACAACCAAATTGCGGACCTCCTTAGCAGGCAGAGGTATCAAATACACGAATGGGAACTTCACCCTCAAGTTCTTCACCCATACTTCCAAGCTTGGGGAGTTCCACACATAGATCTGTTTGTAACACCCCAAAACGCAAAGTGCCAAAACTTTGCTCCAGGTATCCACCCCTGTTATCCAAAGGCGATGCACTATGGACGAACTGGTCAGGGATATTTGCTTTTCCGCCTCTCCCACTCATTCCATTAGTGGTTCGGAAACTCGGGCAAACATCTCTCACACTAATCCTAGTAGCTCCAACATGGGCACATCAACCCTGGTTTACAACCCTGTTGAAACTCTCTCTGGTACCGCATCAAAAATTACATTTAACTCCCAGTCTCCTCACACAGAGCCATGGAGAAATCAAACACCCAGATCCCAAACAATTGAACCTCGCGATCTGGCTCCTGGAGTCATAGTTTGGTTATCTGAACCTTCCACCAGACTGTATGAACATTATTAAGGAGGCCAGAAGGCCTACCACAAGAGTCTTCTACGCAGCCAAATGGAAGCGATTTGTTATCTATTGCAATAAGAATAACATCAACCCTCTTGATGCTTCCATACAAAATATCTGCTACCTGTTACATTTGCAAAACCAAAGGGGATGATGGACGGAGTGTTGAACATTGCAAGCACTCACCCCTAGTCAACTGATCTGGGTTTAGTCCATCATCATTCTTTAGCTCACTCCGCCACCCCAGTTCAGACATGGCCATATGCAAATCAGTCTGACCCTGTGCCTCATGGGAACAGTCCAGCCCGAACTGCCAAGCCATGTCTTCCCTGGACCGGAAACAAGCATCCTGGGACCGGTTTCTGGCTTACAGCCATCATCAGCCAGGCTATCTTGAATCCAGTGGCAAAGTGAGCACATTTGCAGCAGTCATCATTGGCCTATACATCCATCAGACTGCATCTCGCTGCAATTGCAGCCTATCTTCAAAATAGGCAACATTTATCGCTCTTTAGAGTGCCTGTAATCAAAGCATTTATAGAAGGACTAAAAAGAGTTATACCACCAAGACTTCCACCTGCCCCAGTGTGGAATCTTAATATAGTCCTCACAAGGTTAATGGGCCCACCATTTGAACCCATGCACAAATGTGAACTACAGTTCCTCACTTGGAAAACAGCTTTCCTCATTGCAATCACTTCATTGAGGAGAGTGGGTGAACTTCAGGCACTAACCATAGAAGAACCTTTTTTCCAACTACACAAAGATAAAGTGGTTCTTCGTACCAATCCCAAATTCCTACCCAAGGTAGTATCTGTATTTCACATAAATCAGTCGGTTGAATTACCTTTTTTCTTCCCTCAACCTGACTCCATTGCAGAACAAGCTCTAAACAACTTAGATGTTAGAAGAGCACTGTTGTATTACACTGAAAGAACAAAATCTTTTCGTAAGACCAAACAACTCTTTGTCGCTTTTGCACCACCTCACAAGGGCAATCCTATATCCAAATCAGGTATTGCTAGTTGGATCGTTAAATGTATTCAAATTTGCTATGCAAAAGCCAAAAGGACTCTTAACGGTACACCCTAGAGCACATTCCACTCGCAAGCTAGGGGCTACTATGGCTTTCTTAGGGAATGTCCCTATTACTAACATCTGCAAAGATGCAACATGGTCCACACCAGACACATTCACCAAGCACTATTGTGTAGATGTGTTAGCCAGACAACAAGCTAATGTGGGCCAAGCAGTACTTAAAAGGCTGTTTCAGACAACTCCATCAGTTACAGGATAGCCACCGCTTAGGGGAGACTGCTGTATAGTCGATGCATAAGCATGTGATCCACAGCTCACATGCCTCGAACGGAAAATGCTACTTACCCAGTATGCATCTGTTCTTGGCATGTAGAGCTGTAGAATCTCATGTGCCCACCCACCACCCCGGAGACCTGTAGCTGCTGTAGTTCTCTTGTTACTATTCATACATACACATGGATACCTCTATTCTTTACTACTACTCCATTCTCTCACCCTCTGCGGGAAAACAATCTGAAAATGGAGTCGATGACCATGCGCACTATCACCGAAAGGAGGAGTCACCTACCTCGTGACTAGGAAGACTTCTTTGAAGAAAAACAAGTGCAAACATCCGGGCCCAACACTAGTTGGCGATCTATGCATAAGCATGAGATTCTGAAGCTCTACATGCCAAGAACAGAAGCATACTGGGTAAGCAGCATTTTCCATAGGATCTGCGCGTTTAGACAACATACACTGCGGGGCTGGTGTCCAGAATGATTCCAGACACCCTCACCGGGTATGTTGGCCTGTGTACCAGCTAGCTCGCAATGCCACTATATCCTCCTCTTACCAAGGGGAGAATAGTTCTTGGCAACTATCGAACATGACAACCCTGATCCCTCAGGACCGTGGAAACCAGCAACTTACTTTTCGCTCAGTCACTCATGCTCACTTTTTCTCAGAGAGATACACAGAATAAACGGTTGGGACGTTTTCAATAAGTATTTATTGAACAGTCGTTATTCTAGTGTAAAATAAGTGCACTGAAATCACCAGTAGACAGTAGCATATATAAATGAGTAGTAGCACTAAGCAAGTAAACAGATGGTAGGTTTCTACCATTTTGCTAAAACCAAAAATATAGACGAGTATATAAAATACATGGCAATAAAATGCGTACTCCTACGATGCACCCTAACTAGATGTACCTAAGTGTACCTAGCATGTGAGTAGGTGTAAAGCCAAGAATTCCTCTAGGATAAAGCCAACCCCATTACCTAATGTGAGACTGCGGGACCCTGTTTTGGTCTCGAGTTGGACACCCCGCGAGGGATGTTCAGACCCCTGCGAGCTGAAGTGTCTGCATACCGGAACCTCAGCGTCTCACGTCAGTGTGTCAGCATGGAAGTCGTGATCTCCTC
The DNA here is from genome assembly GCA_963921515.1 of Calotriton arnoldi. NCBI lineage: Eukaryota > Metazoa > Chordata > Amphibia > Caudata > Salamandridae > Calotriton > Calotriton arnoldi. Next base: position 1,819,316 of record CAWUFW010002009.1, read on the forward strand.
TAACTATTTCAGCAAGATGTGATGTTTATATACCCTAAGGTATCCCCAGGGGGTTCTACCTTGCTGTGCCAGTGTCGGACTTCGGATGACGTCGGGAATGAACTTTATACATAGTTATTATGCAGTAGATGATGGTCTTGCTGTGATTCCAAGAAACTAAGAATCCTCATGCATAATTTATGAGACCAGTGTTCAGGGAAAAACCCTACGTACTGTGTATAGTATTGTAACTAGGTTAAAGGTCAGTCCCTCAAATCAGTAATGTATGTAATGTAGGAGAGAATGTAGGTGAAGTGTTATGATGTTACCTGGACCTATATGGGGTCCCTATATGGAATATAGTAGATGGCGGGCTCTGAAGAGTGTGCTTCACCTCGCCTCCCCCACCTGAGGGGTAGGGTTGGCAGAGGTGGGCACACCTTCTGGACTGTCCAGATTTTCCTGCCTGTCTTCCCACCGAAAAGGGGGTGAAGACAGGAAGGGGGTCTGCTCCTGCTAACAGAAGAGGCAGGAGGTCACATTGCAAAGGCAGCAAGTCCTTTGAAGCTCCCCTGCCACAGATGCCTCTTCCTGACCTGGGGGAGGTGTGAACACCTCCACCCAGGATAGGCTTTGTTTCTGGGCCCTGGGAGCAATGACTCCCACCCCAGGGGTCCAGAAACCTATCTTGTGGTGGCAGGCTGGTGTTCACCAGTCAGGAACCCGACTGTCGTTGATTTGGTTCAGGAGTCACTGGAATCAGTGCAGGTTTATTATTCTGAGATGTTTGATACCAAACATCCCAGAATTCAGTAAAGACATTATGGTGCTAGGAAACTGGTAATGACAAGTTTCTAGACCATATACTTAGTATGGTTTCACTGTGCACTTGTAATATCTAAGAATGGTCTTATATAGGTGCCTGTCTGCTCATGCAGATAGGTCCTCACATGAGGTATAGTGCACCCTGCCTAAATGGTGACTTACCTGGGCCTCATTCAGTGTTTAACTGGACTAAAACGTGCAGACTGCAATGGCGCATGTTTGTGGTGAGAGGTCGGAGTGTTGCTTAATACATGCTGCAGCCCTCAGAGGCCTTTCCCTGGCTACCAAGCCTTTGGTACCATAGGTACCCCTTGCAAGGGAAACAGGTAGGCCAGAGTTGTGCCAGTTGTAAAAACAATGGTACAGGTTAGAGAAAGAACACAGGCTCTGGAACCTGGTTGGCAGGGACCTAGGCCACACACTCAGTCAAAGTGTATCAGGTATCTGGCAAAACGTTAGGGCAAACCATGCATAAAGGGCACTTTCCTACATAGGTATTCAGAGGCAATCCCTCTTAGGACTGCAACTGCTCCTGCAGTAGCAAAGGCCCTCCTTGGAATCTTCACCAGGGTTGGGTTTGCCAAAGTGGCCTCCGATAGGGAAACCAATTTCATATCTGCATACCTCAGGACTATGTGGAATGAATGTGGTGTGAGTTACAAATTCACTACGCCCCATCACCCCTTGACTCAACCAGGAGAGATTCAACAAGACAATTAAGGGCATGTTTGTGGGACTCCCAGACAAACTTACAAGAAGATGGGATGTCTTACTGTCATGCCTCCTGTTTACATACAGGGAGGTTCCTCAGAAGGGGGTTGGATTCAGCCCCTTTGAACTTCTGTTTGGACACCCTGTAAGGGGTCCTCGGAGTCTAGTGAGGGAATGTTGGGAGAAACATCTCAAGCAACCCAAACAGGACATAGTGGACTATGTGCTTGACCTATGCTCACGCATTGCTGAGTACATAAAGAAAGCAAACCAGAATCTTCATGCCAGCCAGGAGTTTGTAAAGCACTGGTGAGACCAGAAGGCAGCCTTGGTTGAAAATGAACCAGGACATTTGGTGTGGGTGTTGGAGCCTGTGGCTCCCAGGGCCCTCCAGGACAAGTGGATTGGGCCCTATCCAATTGTCAAAGAAAGGGGAAGTCACCTACTTGGTTGACTTAGCACCCCTAGAAGTCCTCGCAGAGTACTTAATGTAAATCGCCGTAATCCATACCAGGACAGAGCTGACATGACCATGCTCGTGGTCACTGGGGCAGATCAGGAGGAAGAAAGTGAATCTCTCCCTTATTTATTGTCGACAAATCCACAGGATGGTACAGTGGAGGGTGTTGAACTCTCTTACACACTAACTGTACAGCAGCAGGCTGACTGCAGACCAGTTCTCCGCCAATTTGAAGAGCTCTTTTCCTTGACCCCTGGTCATAGAACTTGGTGTGCCCATGATGAGGACACAGGTGGCAGCCTCCCTGTCAAGAACAAAATCTATAGACTGTCTGATCAAGTCAAGGCATGCATCAAAACTGAAGTCAGTCAGATGCTGGAACTTTGGGTAATTGAACCCTCTGGCAGTCCCTGGGCTAGCCCAGTGGTACTGCTCCCCAAGCCCCATTCCAAGGAGGACAGGGTCAAAATTAAACTTTGTGTGGACTACAGAGGGTTGAATGCAGTGACCAAGACTGATTGCCCACCCCATTACAAGAGCAGATGAGCTTATTAATAAGCTAGGGGCAACCAAATTTCTCAGTACCTTTGATTTGACATCAGGGTGCTGGCAGATGGGACTGATCCAGGGAGCCAAGGAGAGATCTGCATTCTCCACCCCAGAGGGCCACTTTCAATTCAAAGTGATGCCTTTTGGATGAAAGAATACACCTGCCACTTTTCAAAGGTTGGTGAATAGAGTTCTTTCAGGCCTGGATGATTTTAGTGCAGCATTTCCGAACGTTATAGCTTCCTTTAGCTCCACCTTGGAGGATCACTTGGTCCTCCTGAGAGAAGTTTTGCTGGCCCTGCAACAGGCAGGCCTCATATAGAGGCCAGTAAGTGCCAAATAGGGCAGAGATCTGTTGTCTACTTGGGCCACCTTGTAGGTGGAGGCCAAGTTAAACCTCTCCAACCCAAGATCCAAACCAGGATGGAGTTTGTAGTGAAACACAGACCAGAGACTGACCATGCCAATGCAGATGGCCATTCCAGGTTCTTCCACTTCGACAATGAGATTTACTAAGAGGGAGGTTAGTGTTCGTCACCTTTCGTCGGGGAGTGGGGGTCATGTTGTAAAGTGCCCTTTTAGATGGTTATCCCCCCACTTTTTGCTGCTATATGCCGTGCTAATTTATCTGAAAGTGTGGTGAGTCCTGCTAACCAGGCCCAGCACCAGTGCTCTTTCCCTTAAACTGTAACTGTAAATGGGTACACCCAATTGGCAAGTACTTTTACATCCCTGTAAGGCCCTAGTATATGGTACCAGTGGTACCCAGGGCACAGATGTAAAAAGGGTACCAGGGCTGCAGCACTTATTGTGCCACTCTGAGTGACCTGAGTAAAACTGAAGTCTGCAGGTCTGCCATGTCAGCCCTGCACGAGCAGCTTGCCTGCTAGAGTATGACTCTGCACACAGCATGGGACAGGGTCCCGTCACTGCATTTAATATATATCAGTCACCCCTAAGGTAGGCCTCCTATACCCCAGGAGACAGGGTGTATTATATTATGTGTTTGAATATATGTGCAAGCATATTTTGCCCGGTGGTAATATTCTAAACATAATCCTACCACAAGTGATTGGTGGTCCATTGAATAACATGGCTGGCATATGGCATTACCTAAATGTCCAGCTCCATGATGGCTTGGCAGATTCTTTTGTGTTTGGTGTCAAACACCATGCTTTTTAACCCCTGACACGATGATGGTGTCGAGGTTTAACCAGCATGTACCTAGGTGGCACTTTAGACAGTGTCCACCAAGTTAACCCAGTGTTCTCGTGCCTTGGCAGGCTTTTTAGAAGGTTTGCTTTCAAGACAGAAGTCTGACCTCATGCTGAGGAGTGTGTGCTGCTCCCAGAGACCAAGACCTGTGTAAACAGGAGGTGACACCTCTGCCCACACAGGATGGCTGGTAATTAGTCAGGTGCGGCGGTGACCTCAAAGGCTTCACTGGTGCCACTGGACAATGAACTTGTCCCCCACTCGAGAACAAAGCCTCCCCCTGCACTGTTTTTCGTAGGCAGGTGGGAAATGAGCTATGCAGGAGGCGTCCACCTCCACAAGGCTGACCACATCTCTAGGATGTTGCAGCTGAGGTGTATAGCCGCGGATGGTTTTGGCCATCTTGAATTTAGGCTAGAAATCAGTTTTTGACTATTTTTAGTGATATACACCCACAGGATGTCATCACTATTGGGGTGGATTAGCCACAGTACTAGATGCCCATTGGCTACTAGTCCTCACACCCACCAACACCTACTAAATCCAGGATTTAAGGGACACCCCAGGCAGCTGAACCTAAGATTTGATGTTATACCAAGAAGAGACCCATTTCCACGACGAGGCAGGGCTCCACAAAGAGAGGCGCTAAGCTCTGTACCTGTGGAAGCCACCCTGCACCTGCTGGATTTCGACTATCAAGGCAGGAGGCCAGTTACAAAAGGAAGGTGAACCCCTCTGCAAACTCTAGACTTCACAAGAACTCTCTTGGGCTAGAGGAACTAGCCCCCTGCAGTCGCCAGGCACAAACTGTGAAGTCCATGACCTTGAAGTCCTGTTTCCTAAGCTCTCTGGCATGACTGCTCAAAGTTCTTGGACAAATGGCTTCTAGGAACTGTAGTCCCGACGCTCAGCAAGGCTCAGCTTTCTACAGTGTTCCTCTAGACAAAGATTTCCTCAACCGTGGTGCTTGCAGGTACAAAGGCTTATTGGTGGTCAGTCCGACTACAACCTGCTTTATTCGACGCTTCAAGAGAAGAGAATCACATGCACTAATGACCAACCACCCCTGTGGCTCCATCGTAAAGATCTTGCTTTTGTTTACACCCTCTTTTGGCACTCCTAACAGCTCCTCTTTCTGCAGATCCAGTTCAGCACCATGGATAGCCAAGAGCACCTCTGCACCAGAGTCCTCCCGAGCCAGGTAGAATGAATCTGCCTGAAGTCTCCTGGCCCAGGGCTAGCTCCTTGCTTAAGTTCCAAAGGATATTGCTCAACTAGCCCGGCAAGTACCTTTTTGCTAAGGTAACCTTTCCAATACTGCGAGCCTGATTGACAGCTAAAGTGCACCTATGCACCCAGCTCCCCTGAGCCAGGTAAACTTGTGCTAGCTGTTGTCAACTGGTCTAGGGACTCACAAGACCTTAACTCAGAGTGTGTGTTCAACGGAACCCACTCAAAGTACCAGATTGCATTTATATGTTTTTCCCATTGACTGCAATGTTCATGTTTTCACATTGAAAAGTACTGATTTATTTAATGCTTTAAAATTGATCACTCCGGTTATACTGTATGTATTTATTTCCTTTTAATGTCTAAAAATATATAAAAAACAGAGCTATTTTTATAAATTGGTGTTGGATTGCTCTCGAGTCATGTCAATTACTTATCGTCTATTTTGGTGATGTGACATGCTTAACACATGTTCCTCTAAGTAGCCTGTCTGCTCTTTGCCACTCTACCAGGAGTGAGAGAAGGTGTCCTGAGAGAGTACCCAGGGTCCGTCTTTGTGTATTGTGCTAGTATTATATGGTAAGGCACGCCTGCCATACCACATAATTCTTTCACCTTGCAACAGGCACTACTGCTGTCATCGTCAACACTTCACGAGAAGTCTGCTCTACTGCACCATCTCCTTCAGCACCTGAATCATTCCCTGCTGTTGTAGGGGTTATGCCTGCTACTATGCCTGTATACGGAGTAGTTCTAAAATTCAAAAGCTCACATATAAATTTATCATAATCAGCATTTTCATCTTTCTTTTTTGTTTTTTTTGTAAATCCTGTTCCTCCTCAGTAACTATAGCATGGAATGTTTTTAGGCACTCAGTCATTTCCTCTCTCTAGCATTTCTCCTGCCGATCCAATCAAGCCAATGTCTAAATGAACTCCTCAATTCCTTTTGCTGCTGTCTTTCTTTCTCTATAGATATGCGATTCCCATTTATTAAGCGCCTCAAACTGTGTAGGTTTCGGCGTCGGTCTCATAACGTACATGGTTTGTCTCCAGAAATCTAACGATAAAGCTACCCTCTAATGGAAATCGTTAAACTTCATCATGTGCAGTATATTTGATCCAATCTGAAATTGAGGTACATGTATAGTCCCCGGCCTCGTTAATCATTTCATAGGCTGGTATTCCTTCTGCTGGCTTTTTCTCTCCTTCCCTAATTATTTCAGTAACCTTAGGCTTTATCAACAAACTTCCACTTTTTTACACCCATTAAAAATTCAAAATTAACCTTAAACTAAAAAACCACAACAAACGATCTAGCGAACAACCAGTTGCAGCGCGGCTCTGTTAAACGTCAACCTATGAAAGCGTGGTTTCATCAGCAACCAACCAATCAGAGCACTGCTTTGTGATGACGTATCACCAATCCCAGCCCGGCTACGTGACTTTTTAACCAATCATAACTCGACGTATCTGTGAACAGGAAAACAATCCCAAAACCTCTTTAGAACCAAATAACTGAACCCTTGTCTCTTTACCCTAGAAAAGAAGGAAAAGTCAAATCAAGTAAAATATTTGGGTTGCAAATCTTAAAACTTCAGAAATAAGAATAAAACTAGAAACCAAGAACAGGAATCGGAAATCCCCACAGTTCATACTAGGTAGACCTCTGTCCATTGGCAATCTACCCTAGTCAGTGCGCTTGCTCCTATGCACTCAAGAGCAAGTTACACCAACTAAAATTAAACACAGCCTAGGAATTGGTTAGTTCAGAATCCCTACACCTTGCTCTACACACCACAATTACAGACAAATAATCAAAATATATCTCTATCTTGGATTTTTGACTAATTCGATAACCAAACCAACTCAGTCAGTAGGTCCTCAAATGCATTTACAAATATGAATAATACATCAACACAACAATCAATCCACCAATTGAACCGACACTCGTCATCGCTTAGCCACACAACTCCACAAAGAAACAGAAATGCATCAGAATCTCATACATCAATGCACACTCCCAAAATCAATTCTCCCTATTCATATGCGCTAAAAATTGTTCAGGATCACAGAGCCTGTGACTTCTCATGAGTCTTTAGCATCAGAACTCTTAGCAAAGTTCCAGAAACTCCTTGAAATTATGGGAAAATCGTAGAAAGTCTCAGGGGAACCCCTACTAAGAGGGAGGTGCTCTTACGCAACCATCCTCTGCTACCAAAAATTGAAGTAGCCCAAATCCCAATAATTCACCGAACCCCGATAGTTTGAACAACTCAAAATGTATCTCTGGCAGTTCAGCTCTAGCACTGTTGCGCTTGCGATAAGTCACCACCCTCCACAACATCAGACCCAAAAATGTAGTAGAGTAAAATCAATTAGTGACTGGGACCACTCAATAACTGAGTTCTAGATTGAGACAAATTTGAATTTTATTACAGAAATCTCAAAATAAGCAATACAGAGAAATGCCGAAAATGCCATGAAGGCTCAGATATAGATTACATATCAGAAATCAAAATCTTCTATATCCTTGTTTAAGCAGTGAAGGCTCTTAAAATTCTAAGTGTCAAAACACATAAAGAGTACTGACAGCATTCCAATAGGAGATGAAACATCTCAAGTAAATTTGGACAAAGTCTCAGGATAAAAATGAGAAGTCATCCCGAGCACCCAAAACCAGGGGTATTTATACACATTTTAATCATAACAATTAACTAAACTGCAGATTCAGCATGCCATGATCATTGTTGGCTCATTTTGGACAAATAGAAATAAACATGTAATTTAAGATTTTCATGATACTAACCCAGTTCTAAGGTAAACATTCCTTTTGTTAGCTTCCATAGTAACAGCAATCCGGAGATGCAAAATACTATATGAAACATTCTCAAACAAAGGCTCATACATTAGTTTGTTAGCAGGCCTACATCCCAACTTCCAGCTGAAGTGTCCTTTAGAAAGATACATCAAGAACACAGTGGAGACTTTCATTCACAGTAGATCATGCTCTCTAAGGAAAATAACTCATGCCGGCTGTGAGGAGACTAGACTTACAGGGGGATATTGATTGGGAGTGGGGATAAGCAGGAGCAGGTTGAGCAGGACACCAGAAACTGCATCCATTTTCATAAAATGACGTCACTAATGAAAATGTGGCATAACTAAACTAGATTAATAATCACACTTCTAAACTCATGCTTATACTCAAATCGTTTTAAGCTCCAGTATCATATTTCATCGGTTAAGGCTATTTTTATCACAACAATCATTAGTACGCACAAATTATTTGTCACCCAAAATTACACATTAGAATTTTTTTTCAAAAGAGTTACTCTGGTATACTGGGATCAGGCAGCAAGGCAGGCCTCAAGCAGAAGGGCAGTCCTCTGAGGGTACAAGCCAGGCTTCAAGCAGCAGGGCAGTCCACTGGCAGAAACAGAGCAGTCCTCTGAAGTACAAGGAAGGCCTCAAGGAGCAGGGCAGTCCTCTAGAGTATAAGACAGTTCTTCTGGGAGTCCTCTGCAGGGCCAGGAGTGAAATGAAGAGTGGGTCTGGGGATCTTATTTTTATACCTGCTGCCAGCTTTTAAGTGGAAGAAACTTCTAGAGTTCCCCCCCCCCCCCGCCACCCCCCAGATTGTTCTGGAATTTCCTTCCTCTTTCCAGGCTTCAAATGGTATTGGGGGGGACAAAAGGCTAGTGTACGTTCTTTGTGAGAGTGCACATTTAGGCAGGATACCCCATCCTGCCAACAGCTAGTCCCCCTTTGTCTCACTGTCTGGGAGGAATAAACTGAGGCCAACTTCCATGCTAATCAGTCATGTGACACAGGCTGTAGGCAAAAAATGTTTAGGAAGCGAAAATGCCAATTTTCTAAAAGTGACATTTTCAGATAGTGACTTTAAAATCGGACTTTACTGTTAAAGAGGATTTTAGATTACGATTCTTTTAAGGCCAAACATAACATTTCTACTTGTTCCCAATCAAAAATGATTATTTATTAAATGTAATAAGGTAATCCAATGTTATGCTATGAGATAGGTAGGCCTTTCAGTAGTGAAAAGCAAATTAAGTTTTTCACTACCAGAACATGTAAAACTTCAAAGTACAGGTCCAGTGTTTTAAATACACTGCAGTCTAGGGCCTACCTTAGGGGTGACTCAGATATATTTAAAAGGAAGGTTTAGACTTAAAGGGGTTTGTTAGACCTGTCTGCCTTAGGGTGGTCTTCCTCCCAAACGTTTTGCCTTCACCCCTCCTATTTTTCCTAGTCTTAGGATTCTGTGCACTTTACCACTGCTAACCAGTGCTAAAGTGCATGTGCGCTCTCCTTAAAACCTGGTTCTAATGGCTTATCCCCAATTGGCATATTTAATTTACTTGTAATTCCCTAGTAAAGTGGTACTACATATGCACAGTGCCTGTAAATTAAATGTTCCTAGTGGACCTGCAGCACAGATTGTGCCACTCACTTAGGTAGCCCTTTAAACATGTTTCAGGTCTGCCATTGCAGCCTGCGTGCAGTTTTAAACTGCCATTTCACCCCCCCCCCCAAACCTTCCTTTTCAATACATAGAAGTCCACCCCTAGGATAGGCCCTGGACAACCCAGAGGGCAGGGTGCAATGTATTATAAAAATTGGACATGTACTTTGAAGTTTTACATGTCCTGGAAGTGAAGAACTCTTAAATTAATTTTTTACTATTGCAAGGCCTACCTTTTGCATAGGATAAAATGGAATTTAACTTGATACATTTAATAAGCTGTAACTTCAAAATGGGAACAGGTACACAGTTCATGTTTGGTGTCTTTGGAATTGTAATGAAAAATCCTCTTATGGTGAAACCAGTTTTTAAATTACACTTTGGAAAATGCCACTTTTAGAAATTTGACATTTTCCTGCCTTATCCATTTAATGCCTGCAGCCTATCTCTGGGTCACATGACTGGATGTAGATGACAGTTGGGCTTTGTGTATTCCTCCTACATAGCCACACACAATAGAGGGCCTAGGGGTCCCTGGATGGGCCATCACTGACATGATGGGAGGGCAGAGCTGGGCTCAGCCCTACTTGCACTTGAATAGGCTTTGTCCTGCTTCCACACAAAGGGCTGCATACCCCTTGTAGTTAGTCCGGAGCCAGGCAGAGAGGACAGGAAGCCTGTGGCTTCAATGGGAAATCTCTAGAAGCTTCTCCCATGTCAAAGGAAGGCCCAGGCTCAGACACCAACTCTTAAGTACACTTCTTGACCTGTGGATACAGTGCCAGGAAGATGGACTGCTGTGCTACTGAAAGGATTGCCACACTGTTGGACTGCTGCCCTGCTGTACTGAACTGCAGCCCTCTTGCCTGGGGGAGAAGGACTGGACCTGCATCTGTTGAACCCAGGACATCAGAGTGACTCCTAGGGCTCGTTGGCTGACCTCCTGACTAGAGCCTCAGTGACAGAAGGCTCCAACAACCTTGAACACAGCCCGTGGACTCTGCCATCTGTGAGTCCTACCCTGCCAAGTGGCGCCACCCCAGTGCTGGACCCTTGAAAGTGAGCCTGAAGGTGCTCTGTCTGCCCATCTGTGGGTCCGGCAGAACTGATGCATCTCCTCTACTGCACTACGCGACCCTGAGCAGAACCGACGCATCGCCTCTGCTGCAAGATTTTTCTCAGCGCAAGGACTCCGCATCGACCTTGTAACCTGCATCAGACCCGCCACTTTGCGAAGCATCTCCGGCGCAGGCCCTCGCATCGCAAATTTCTCGTTAACAGGAGCCTCAGAGGTGACGCAGGTCCTCACATCGCAGCCTTGCATCCTCGGAACAGACGCATCGCCTCGACTTTGTGGTGCTTCATCGTCTCCGGACTTTGCATCGCAACCCCTCATCGACGGGATCCTCAATGATGACGTAGGACCTCACATTGCAGCTTCCCAGCTCCTCAGAACAGACTCATCTCTTCAGGTGCGTGACACTTTCTCGACGCGGGACCTCGCAATGTTCCACAGCTAGGATTTAAAGTACTTTGTTCAGCAGGCCTAACTGGGTCCCTGTAGCTGGCCTGCGCTCCATCGCGATCAACCTGAACTTGGGACTTTGACCTGCTCCGGCAATGACCAGATATCTACAGTTAGCACTTTGGTTTTTTTGGCTCTATTTTCACAAGTTCCACTAGTTTGATTTTTGTCATTTTGATCTTGTTTTATTTATTAAAGATTAATCTATTTTTCTAAAAGTGGTGTGGGATCCTTTTGTGTTGCACAAATTCTTTACACATTGCCTCTAAATTAAGCCTGACTGCTCTGTGCCTGGGGACTGAGCACAGGTTAATTTGGGATTAGTTTGTGACTTCACCCTGACAAGGATTGTGGTTCCTGCTTGAATAGGGTTTCACCCCCCTCAACCAGTAGCCCAATTTCATAACGGGTTATTTTGGCAAGTGAAATTGACAGTTTAACCTTTTTGCTGCAAGGCCTTTTCCCCCTAGATCGCTAAGCCCTTTATTGACTTTTTGGTTAGTCTGCGATCAGGACTCAACTTTTTTTCCACTTAAGTTATCATGCCAAATTTGCATCCTTTTTCTCAAACGTTCTGGGGATTCTAAAGGTACGTAGCTTTTGTAGATTCCCCTGGATTGGACTGAGAAAATAGGTAAAATATAGCTAATTTGAGGGTGGGGATAGGAAAAAGTGCTCTGCAAAAAAGTGTCTTTGTTTTCCTTAAAAATGGCATCAACGAAAGGTTTGATGTGTTAGTCATTATCTTCTCTGCTTTCTCGAACATGTAGAGCTAAATAAAAAATAAAACTTTTTTTACCACAGTTTTGGTATTTTTCAAAGAAGTAGCACATTTTATATAATGTTTGTGCTTTCTACCTACTTCCAGTTTGTGGTGGAAACTGGGGTGAAACCCATGGGTGATCCTGGAAAGCTATAGATTTCTATAAAGCACACAACATTCGGAGTTCAGCAAGAAATAATTTGTGTAGCTCCCTCAAGGTTTTCCCCAAAAAACTAACTGTTAAAATAAAAAAATATTGAAAATGAATAGGAAAGGACGCCCATTTGTGACAACATGGTCGTTTGTAACTTCTTGTCACGATGGCGGATTTACAAAAGCAATATACTATTATGTCTGCTAATCCCTTCTGGTTGCGGGGATATATAGGGTTTGTAGGTTTACCAATAACCTGGAGGTACCCAGAGCAAACAACTGAACTGTAACTTACAATTGTTTTTCATTGTGCACCTAGTATAGAGCTATTTATATAGTAAAATATAAAGAGTGAAACATGGGTATCAAGGCCACCTATGTTTTTCTGAAATAGACACCAGATACAGAGTTTCTCTTACAAGCCATTCTTTTTACTCTTTTACCCTTTTTCATGAGGTCCTATGTCAACATCACTTTTTCTTCGTGCCAGACTAAACATTTGCTTTGACTCTCAAAGTCAAGCAGTGATCCTTTCCTTGATAACAACACTCCTCCGTCTTTTGAAAAATATATGTTGTAATAATACCTTTATGACAAAATGGTTTCATGTTGCTTGGTTCATATAGCCTTGAAGAAGCGCTAGGCGTGCATGCCTTTACAGGATGAAAACATGTGTTGGCTTTAAAGTTCATAACAATGTAATTTTGGAAAAATAATAAAAACACTGAACCAGGACCACACTTATGCATGATCTGAATCCTTTCTTTATTAATATCCTCCAAACCAACATTGCCAAGATAATCTTGGGAAGAACCAAATACCAATAAAATCTTTTGAGGACATGCTCATTTTCTCTTTGCATTAAGTTCTAATAAGAGGTGTAGTTGGCCCTACCCTCACATGAGTGCCTCCAGATCCTCCACACCAAAAGCAAGCATGCAAAAATGGGCATTGATTGGAGGGCCTTGAGTGTGTCGGGCCTTTACGTTTGTTTCTATTATATACACACTCTCCTGCGCCAGCTAAACCCCACAAAACAATGACTGGCTTTCGTAATCGTCAAGAACTCAGGAACAGTAGACTAGATGAAGTCTTTAAAATGACAAGCACTGACACCAGCAAACCAAAATCTTTCTCAGCAAAGAGCACGTTTCAATCCTTGGAAAAAGCTATAAAAAAAGGAAACTTCTAAATTTGGGAAAAGCTTCTCTCAAAAAATACCTGGAGAGAGACGGAATCCCAAGGGGTATTAGAATACTAATCTTCCCCCCAGTGGAAACAACATCACCCGAAAGAATCAAACAATGGGAAGATAATCTTAGGACCATATCCAACAACATGATTAGACACCTTATAGATATTGCACATGAGGAGTATGAGAAATTTAGAGATGAATTTGACGCTATCACTAAAAGAATTGAAGATGCGAAATAGGGTGACATAGCTAATAAGAATTATGAGATTCTCAGTACAATTCTAGATTAATATGAGGAAGATATCAAGCAGAAAAATAGAAAATTCAGAGGAGATCAAATTGACTGCCAGCTCAGAAGAAAATACACCTTCGCCAATAAATATATTAATATAAAGCCTGGAAACTCCCAACCTGATCCCTCAGAAATCCCAGGAACATCTGCAACATCTGACTTGGAATCATGAAGTGTGGATTTATTGGACCCCACAAAAAGAAGTGGGGTGCATTTTTATGAGGAAGTAAGATGACTCCAGGTAGGCAATACAGTAATAATACGAGAACACTACCGCCAAATACCAAAACAAACAAACCAACTCCAGGTGTACAAACACGAGCCAGAAAGAAGGAGCAAGCCAAAGAAAAGGCAACACAGAACAACCATTGGTCAGCTTATCCTCCATACCTATAAAGGACAACAAAATGAAGGTATTAAATAAGGGCCTCTCGTTTTGCCCTGCAGCCAACTGGGACATAGTACAGACCAAAATTGACCTTTTCAAATTCATACGAAAACTGAAACTATCAGCATTTGTTTTTTAATGATAAAACAACCAGATCAAGAGCTACACAATTTCAATCCATAAAAAGTGAACTTGCAGTCCAGGACCTGGAAGAGATACATTTATTTACTCACTTATCTGAGATGAAAGACATTCCTGATATATGCTCAACAGCTGAAGAATTAGGAGCAGACATCTCGCACTCTTGAGAAAGCAAATTTAAACCTAAATCGAGCTTCACACCAAACCTGTCTTCAGGGAACCCTATTGACCTGTTTCATACAGCAGTGATAAATGACCTGGACTAGGAACATCAAAAATATATCTCCAGACTCAAATATCTACCCAAACATATAACCAAGGGAAAAGAAAATGCAATAAACAACGTACAGCAAAACACAGAACTGATAATCAAGGAAGCAGATAAGGGTGGAAATATAGTAATCCTTAACAAGGATCAATCAATCAATTAGGGGGTTTGTTGAGCGCGCTACTCACCCGTGAGGGTCTCAAGGCGCTGGGGGGGGGGGGGGTTCGCAACTCCATTAGCCGAAGAGCCAGGTCTTGAGGGCCTTCCTGAAGGTGTTCAGGGAGGGGGCGAGTCTGATGTCTGCCGGGAGCTCGTTCCAGGTTTTGGTCGCAATGTGAGAGAAGGATCTTCCACCTGCTCTGGCTCTGCGGATGCGTGGGGTTTCGGCCAGTGCGAGGTTGGAAGATCGGAGGTTTCTTTTGGGTATGTGGAAGTTGATTCTGTCGTTGAGGTATTTGGGTCCGGTGTTGTGTAGGCATTTGTAGGCGTGGGTGAGGATTTTGAAGGTGACTCTTTTCTCCACGGGGAGCCAGTGGAGCGTTCGAAGGTGTTGGCTGATGTGTTTATGCCGGGGGATGTCGAGGACGAGTCGGGCGGCGGTGTTCTCTATCACCTGGAGTTTTCGGAGTAGGGTCTTGTTCATGCCGGCTTATAGAGCGTTTCCATAGTCCAGTCTGTTGGTGATGAATGCGTGGGTGACTGTCTTCCTGGACTCCGGGGGGATCCATTTGAACGTCTTGCGGAGGGTGTTGAAGCAGCTGGAGGCGATGGCGTTGACCTGTTGGTTCATGGTGAGGGATGAGTCGAGTACGATGCAGAGGTTTTTGGCGTGGTCCGAGGAGGTCGGTGGGCTTCCGAGGGCTGTCGGCCACCAGGTGTTGTCCCATGCTGAAGGGGTGGTTCAGAGTACAAGGACTTCTGTCTTCTCGGCGTTGAGCTTGAGGCAGCTGTTGGTCATCCATACGGCAACCTCCTGCATTCCTTTCTGGAAGTTGAGTCTGGCGGGGTCTTTGGTGAGGGAGAGGATGAGCTGGGTGTCGTCAGCGTAGGAGACTATGTTGAGGCCGTGTTGTCGGATGATGGCGGCGGGGGGGCCATGTAGATGTTGAAGAGGGTTGGGCTCAGCGATGATCCCTGTGGGACTCCGCAGGTGATTTCCGAGGGATCTGAGAGGAAGAAGGGCAGTCTAATTCTAATTCTTTGGCTTCTTCTGGTGAGGAAAGATCGGATCCAGTCTAGGGCTGTTCCTTGTATGCCAGCATCGTGTAGTCTGGCGACGAGTGTGCGTTGGGAGACTGTGTCGAAGGCTGCTGATAGGTCGAGTAGGATGAGGGCTGCGGAGTGGCCTTGGTCAAGGAGGGTGCGGATGTCATCTGTGGCGGCGAGTAGGGCAGTCTCTGTGCTGTGGTTGCTTCGGAAGCCGGATTGGGATGGGTCGAGGATGGCATTGTCTTCGATGAATCGTGTCAGCTCCTTGTTGACTGTTTTCTCTGCCACTTTGGCCGCGTAGGGGAGGAGCGAGATGGGCCGGTAGTTTTTGAGGTCGGTGGGGTCAGCTGTCGGCTTCTTGAGCAGGGGCCTGACTTCTGCGTGTTTCCAGTCATCTGGGAAGGTGCCTGTTTCGAGGGTGGTGTTGATGGTGCGTTGTAGTTTGGGTGCGATGGAGTTGGTGGTGGCTCTGTGGTAGATGTGTGGGGGGCAGGGGTCGGTGGGGGCCCCCAAGTGGATGCCTTTCATGGTTGCGGTGGTGTCTTCGGCTGTGATCGGCGTCCAGGTGGAGATGGTGGGCTGGCCGGTGCGTGTGGGGGGCGGGCCGGCTGTGGCGTCAGGTGGAGGGTCGATGAAGTTGTCGTAGAGGTTTTTGATCTTGAGGTGGAAGTATGTTCCAAGTTTGTCGCAGAGGTCTTGGGACGGGGTGATGTCTGTGGCTTCGCTGCGGGGGTTGGTAAATTCCTGGATGACAAGTGGAGAGGTGTGGCGCAGCGGCCAGGGAAGCTGACTTCGGAGCACAGGGCTCACGGTTCAATCCCCGGCCACAGCTCAGCACCATGTGACTGGGCAATAGCTCACTTAATTTCCACGACGGCCCCCAGCGCCTTGAGACCCGTAGGGGTGAGTAGTTTGCGCTTTACAAATACCGGATTTACGATTTTATTTTTTATTTACAGTGAAGAGTTCCTTGGAGTTGATGGAGTTGGCGATGATTTTGGTGTGAATGAAGGTCCTCTTGGTGGTTCTGATTCGGCTGTGGTAGTCGGTCATGGTGTCCTTGTAGGTGGTGTGGTTTTCGGGTGTCTTGGCGTTTCTCCAGTTCTTCTCCAGGCGCCTGCAGGTGAAAAAAGGCATAAAGATGCTGAACTGCACACCTGGCTTCTATAAGTCTGAACTTGCAGAAAACACAGAATTCGAAAACTATCTAAAGAGCTGACAGAACTGGTGTTTCTCCAATACTGCCAGGACACAAAGATACCGGATTTATACATAACTGTGTTTCAATTATTGATGTCTTGAAGATATATTGATTGATTTTTACAATGTTATTTTCCCACGTTCTCGTACACTTCTGACTTGAGAATGTTCCCCCTCTCCTCCCTCCTCCAATAATAGCAATGTCGGTCAACATGACAACCATATCTGGGATTATTATTCCCCCCTTCTTTTAGAATAACAAAATCATGTGGTGCTTCTTCAAAACTAGCATGACTCCTAAAGAAACCAGACCCATACCCTACTTAATATCACTTACCGATGACTAAATGATACATTTGGTTAATATATATTGATCCCCTCCAGTCTCACTCGCCCTGCTGAGTAGAGAATGCTCCCCGTTTTCCAAAGCAAGGACATGACAACCATATCTGGGATTACCCCCCTATTCTTCAAACAGCAGAATAATGCAGTATATGTAGACCAGGGCAAGTGCACTGACTACAGTATAGATATAATTGACGCTTTTCACACCAGAATAGTGCTATTTCAGATCTGTGTCCTTATATAAATTTTAATGCCTAATAGGCACTCTTAATTAACCAGACAATGCCTTGACCATTAGTAAAATGTTTACAATGAATATGAAATTATGGAGACAACGAAGAAGGTGTGATAGAACCTCCTGTAGTTATCAATATGGTTACCTGCCAAAGATGGTGCCCACTGTGTTATACCTAAACCGCACCTTCCTACTAATCGCAATTAACAAAGGACTAAGGGCCGAGTTGCAATAAAATGGCACCCATATGGGATGCCAATCTGTTTATGAACCCGGGACCGCAGAGACCGACTCGGGAGCACTGACGCTCAACAGGTGAGCTTCAGCCACAACCTTGAAGCACTGTTTCCGTGTAAATTAACTAAGCACGCTCAATATTTGTGGGCGCATGCTGTAGCTTTTACTCGGACTGTTTTTGGTTAGTACGTGGTTACGCGTTCAGTGCTAAATACATTCAGCAGCACCACCTTGCTTGTGAGCGCTGACATATGCTAATGCGAAGACTGATTCAGGAGCATTGACACTTAACGGTCATCCTCAGCTACAATCTTATAGTACTGGCGCTGTTTCAATTAACTTAACTCACAATTCTTAACGGGCGCATGCTTTAGCCTTTTACTTAGAGCGTTCATTCTGTAAACGCGGTCATGTGCTCAGCCCCAACTGCGTTTGGTACCACCTACTTACGAGCGCTGAAACTAGTTACATGCTTAGCCAAGCCTGCCGACCTCTTGAGGGATATTGATGATCTTAGACCGCTTTTATCTGGAACGTAGCTATGCGTCCAGTGCCAATCAAGCCCAGCACTTCTTTCAACATTGATGATAATTATTCTGTTAAATTCTGATTAAACTGACAACCTCTGCATTTAGTAGCATTTATTAGGCCGCTTCTATTTGAAACAGAGTTACACGTCCAGTGCCAATGAAGCCCGGTAATTATTTTGTTTATGGGCGCTGACACCAGTGATTTTCTAATGCTAAGGTACATTTCTACTTGAGGGACACCAATGTTAATTATACCGTTCTAAAGCGATCAGAATGTGACTGCAATAACAATGACCTTGATTAGATGTACACACACTGTTCTGTTTAGAACATAGTCTCGCGAAGTATGCTCATTAGTCTTACACATCTTTAATTTACGGGCAATGACACTGTCCTTATTGTAATTGCCTAAGCATGCGCTCACTGGAGGGGCACCTACGAATATATATATATATATATATATATATATATATATATATATATATATATATATCCTGCTCCAGTACACCGTTCTAGCGTGTCACTCTTTAGGCGGGTGCTTTAGCACGGCGGTGCTCCGTGATAAAATTACAGCTCCAAAGTTCCTCCCCTTCTCAGAAAGGATACCAGCACTCACAGGGTCAGGTTTTCGCAATCTTAATTTATTATTCTTAGCGCAGCAAACAAACGCGTTTTGGAAAGGTTCCTTCGTCAGTGTTTACATTTTACACTGAGAGGCGCCGTTTTTAAACATCAAGCGATGGGTCATTGAAACAAAAGAGGGATTACGGTCACTGTTATATAGGCGCCATGTTGTCGTGGTGTATATTATTAAAGAAACCCATTCACATACTTATATAGGCATTTACAAAAATCAAACATGTCTCATTGCAATTTGATATTCAAATAATCTCATAATGAGATATTGTGTGATTAAAGCTTACAATTAAACTTTCTCTATTTCTGACAATTTCAATTACCACTGCTTAAAAATAATCTCTCCGTGGATCGGCATTTGGCAATCCCCATCTGGGGATTGCCATTTATCCCTCTGTTCTCGCTACATTGATCAGTTTTACAACTGTCGTCCTATATTAAGGATACCACGGATTTCAATAACCACATTGAGAGAATACAATGGCATTCATCGTACTGCCTAATTGTACTGGATATCACAAGCTTGTACACTTGTATTAACCATGTGCAGGGACTCAATGCGGTAAAATATTTTTACAGAAGAGACCATTAAAACTCGTAGAGCATAACAGTATGTTGATGGAACTGATTGAATTCTGTCTGCTAAATAACATTTTTCTTTTTCAGGGAGACCTTTACAGGCAGGTATCCGGGCCCGCAATGGGCACCTGCTTCGCCCACAGCTATGCGAATTTATTCGTAGGCTGGTGGGAGGAGCAGGTGGCCTGGCCCACAGACAATGACATCTGGACCAAAGAGATAGTAACCTGGTATCGATACATCGATGACCTTTTTCTGATATGGAAGGGGTCAATCAATAAAGCAGAGGAATATATAGAATACATGAATCAGAACGATGTCAACTTCCGATTCACAGGGGAGATTAGTTCAGTGAACTATTTGGACCTGAGGGTGGAGATACAGGATGGAAAACTGTCAACAGCCCTATTTAGAAAACCTACGGCCGGCAACAGTACGTTTGCATGCCACCAGTAGTCATCCACCCAAATTGAAGAACAGTATACATTACGGGGAATTCCTCAGGTTAAAACGTAACTGCTCAAGAAAGTTATTTTGATACAGCAATTAAGGAGAGTTTCAGCAGATTTTTGGCCAGAGGATACAGTATAGACCTTTTAGAGAATACCTTAAAGAAAGTTGAGAATTTACCAAGAGACAGATTAATCAAAAAGACAGACCAAGAGAAGACCAGAACTCAGAGTGAGGGAAAGTTCCGCATGGTTACAACTTATTCAGAAGATGCGGAAACTCTCAAAAAAATCATGAGAGGAAACTGGCATGTGCTAAAGACCGATACAATCATTGGGGCAGATATTCCACCAGCTCCATTGATTACTTTTAGAAAAGGCACGCTCACTGAAGGATAGTCTGGTCCATAGTCATTTAGATATAATTCCATCTAGAAAGGGAACACTAAATGAGATGCGAGGTTTTTACCCGTGTGGTAAGTGTAAGGCCTGTGCTTTCAGCAAAAGGGTACTTACCTATGAAGTGAAGGGAATCAAATCAGGCAAGAGAATAAACAAATTTATGACCTGCCAGACCACACATGCTGTCTATTGCCTGAGGTGCCCGTGTGGCCTCAGGTATATAGGCAGCACGATTCATAGTGTGAAAATAAGGATACTTGAACATATGCGTGCCATAGCGAAGAAGGATTTGAATTATCCAGTCGCCAGACACTTTGCTATTAAACATAAAAGTAACAGGGACTTATTACAGTTTTTCAGTATTGATTGTATCCCAACAAACATCAGAGGGGAGACAGAGTGTTGAAATTAAGGAGATTGGAGTCACGATATATAATCGACCTTCAAACCAAGACCCCGAATGGGTTAAACAGTGGGGAGGAGCTGATAGTACATCTGGGAACCTAGATTGTGCAACAATGTGTTTTTCAGGAGAAAAAAATGATGAGTAATCGCATTTCAGTGGTAAATGAGATTTCTTCTTATCTGACTATTATTTTATTGGTGGGTGCCGATATACGGCTGTATGTAGCGAGAACAGAGGGATAAATGGCAATCCCCAGATGGGGATTGCCAAATGCCGATCCATGGCGAGATTATTTTTAAGCAGTGGTAATTGAAATTGTCAGAAATAGAGAAAGTTTAATTGTAAGCTTTAATCACACAATTTCTCATTATGAGATTATTTGAATATCAAATTGCAATAAGACAGGTTTGATTTTTGTAAATGCCTATATAAGTATGTGAATGGGTTTCTTTAATAATAATATACACCACGACAACATGGCGCCTATATAACGGTGACCGTAATCCCTCTTTTGTTTCAATGACCCATCGCTTGATGTTTAAAAACGGCGCCTCTCAGTGTAAAATGTAAACACTGACGAAGGAACCTTTCCGAAACGCGTTTGTTTGCTGCGCTAAGAATAATAAATTAAGATTGCGAAAACCTGACCCCGTGAGTGCTGGTATCCTTTCTGAGAAGGGGAGGAACTTTGGAGCTGTAATATATATATATATATATATATTATCTACTGGCGGTCGCCAGTAGATAGTTATAGTTAGGACCTAGTTTCCATAGGAAAAGTATTTTCTGTTTTCCCAATAACTTTGGCGCCGGATGACGAATCTTCGCAAAATTTTCAAAACTCGTGGGGCGCTCCGGTCAGCTCCTGTCTTGAAAGTTTCGGGGTGATTCGGTAAGCGGGGGCCGAGAAAAAAGGGGGGTCCCAAAACGTGTTTTCTCCATGTTATTTTCCATAGGAAACTTTAGACACGGCTACAGCCCGAACTGCTGAACGGAATTACACCAAATTTGGCAAAAGGTAGCCCTTGTTTCAGAAAGAGCTCTTTTTGTTTTGTTAAATGGTGTAAATCCGTTCAGTAGTTCCTGAGAAATAAAAAAAAAAGAGGGCGAAAAATGAATTTCCCATAGGAAACTTTAGACACGGCTACAGCTCGAACTGCTGAACGGAATTACACCAAATTTGGCAAAAAGGTAGTGCTTGGTTCAGAAAGCGCCCTTTTTTTTAAATGGTGTAAATCCGTTCAGTAGTTGCTGAGAAAATCAAAAAATAAAAGTTTCGATATATAGAGGCACGGAGGATCCGCGCACCCTCCCGACCACGAGCTTTATTCTAATTGGCTGTCAACATTCCAAACCAGGAAGTGTTGGCAGCCATCTTGTGACTCGGTAGAACCGAGTCACAAGAAAACAGAAAAACAATTGCGTAAAACAAGAAAAGGGGGCAGGGTAGAAACACCCTGACCCCCTAGGCCTGCTCAGGGGGTCCCACAAGAACCCCCAGGGCCCAAAAAAGCATTAAAAAAAAAAAAAATCGCCCGAATTTGCGCTGGGTGCACGAATCCGGCCGAAAAAAAAAAAAAAAAACGAAGCTCGGGCTCCCGCGCTTCGTTGTATTGAAGCCCCCGGGTGGGCCAGGTCCCGGGGGCAGTGAACAAAATGTGTGGGGGCCCCAATCCCCCACACTGCCCCGAGGACCGCCACCTCCCGGGGCTTGATTACATAGTTGCGGGGGCACGCAGCCCCCAGCCCCGGGGACCGCCACCCCCGGGGCTAATTTTAAAATGTGTGGGGGCCTCAAAGGCCCCCAAGCCCGAGGACCGTCACCCCCGGGGCTTTTATTAATTATTTGCGGGGGCACACGGCCCCCGCTGCCCGAGGACCGCCACCCCCGGGGCTTTTCAAATAAATAATTAAACCTGTGGGGCGCTCAAACCCCCACACGCCCGGGGACCGCCACCTCCCAGGGCACTAAAATGCAAATTTGAGGGTCCGTTACGGAACCCCGAGCCCCGAGGACCACCACCTCCCCGGGGCCTCGCGGCTCCCGCCCTGCCATAGCAAACTGTGGTTTGGATTTTGGAAGAGAGTGCAGGAAACCTGCTCTCTCTTCCAAAATCCAAACCAGATTGCTTTCCACACGGGGAGCTGCATGTTAGCAGCTCCCCATGTGGAAAAGCAATGCCGGCTCCCGCAGGAGGCGGGGAGCCGGCAGGGACCGTGGGGGCATTGGGGCTCCCCACGGTCCCCAACGAGAGGCCAGGCCCCGGGGATGGGGTCCCCGGGGCAGGAGTGGCCCGGGAGGGGGCCACGCGGCCCCCTCCCAATAATAATTAAAAAAAAAAATCACGCAAAGGCCGGCCCCGGGGATGGGGTCCCGGGGCCATAAATGGCCTGAGGAGGGGGCCACGCAGCCCCCTCCATAATAAAAAAATATTTGGCCATGCCCCGGGAATGGGGTCCCCGGGGCCGGAGTGGCCACGGGAGGGGGCCCACGCAGCCCCTTCCCGTTAATATATATATATTTTTTTAAAAATGGGCGTCAGGCCCTGGGGGATGGGGTCCCCGGGGAACCACACAGCCCCCCTTCCAAAAAAATAATTTAAAAAAATACGCGATCGTGCCGGAGGCCCCGCCCCCTCCCAGCAACACTCTGCAAACGCGCCCTGTGGCGCGTTTTAAGTTGGGGAATTAATTCCCCTTCAATCCTGAGGGTCCCTGGGGGCCAACTAGCCCACCAGGTACCTCCGGTAAGCGCCATTGCACTGCGTTGCAGAGAGGTGGTCCAGGCCAAGCCCCTTTTTACACCTCTCTGCAACGCAGCTCTGTGCCGCTTACTGGAGGTACCTGGTGGGCTAGTTAGACCCCAGGGACCCTCATGATTCAAGGGGACTTAATCCCCCAACTTACAACGCGCCAGGGGGCTCGTTTGCAGAGTGGTGGAGAAAGGGGCATGGCCTTTGTCTACCTCTCACCAATCCCACTGCGTGGGAGCTTACTGGAGGTAAAGGTAGGCTAGTTGGCCCTAAAGGACCCCCAGCAGTGAAGGGGACTTCAATCCCCATCCAAGAGCGTGCCAGGGAGCGTGTTTGTAGAGTGGTGGGCAAAGTGGGCGTGGCCTGGTATGAGTACTTACCAATGCTGCTGTGTGGGACTGACTGGAGGTAATAGTTTGGGAAGTTGGCCCCCAAGGATGTCCTCGGGGCCAACTACCCCTCTTGTTACCTCCAGTAAGTCCCACACAGTGGGATTGCTAAGACGTCTTCGGAGGCCATGGCCCCCTTTCTCTACCACTCTGCAAACGTGCCTCGTGGCAGACTACAGGATGGGGGATGAAGTCCAATTTAGTCTTGAGGGAGTTTGGGGGCCAAGAATCTTTCCTGGTACCTCCTGTAAGTCCTACGCTGCGGAATTCCTGAGCGTTGGTTGGACGCCCAGCACCCTTTCTCCACCACTCTGCAAACGCGACTACTAGTTAAAGTAACATTTTCTGCACCTCTGACTTAGAGGTAGTTTTAATCCCCCTGCCCTATTATGTACTAGGGCCTTACAGAGGAGGTCATGCTAATCACAGGGGTACCCCAACGCATAGTGTTCCCTAGTGTATGTAGGTGTTTTCACTGTATTCTAAGTGTCTTTTAGCATTGCACTGGCTCCGTTCCTGGTTAGTCAGTCAGTTACCACCAGTACCCGTCTGAAAAAGTTGTGGGCACAGGATGATTTTGCAACACGGCCTCTTTCTGCTCCTCTGTTGGTTCTTTCTGCACATGTCTTGCCTCTTCCTGCTCTTTTCTTCGTCTTTGTGGACTTCTGTTGCTTCTTTCTGCATTTCTTTTGCTTCTTTCTGTGTGTTTTTTCTTCTTTGTTCACATGTCCTACCTCTGTAGGCATAGTTAGAAACTAGCATTTAAAAACCTTTGAAATTCACTTAAAAAACCATAGGTTTCAGGCACGTTATAGTTAGAAATTAGCATTTAAAAAACCTTTGAAATTCACTGAAAAAACCATAGGTTTCAGACACGTTATAGTTAGAAATGAGCATTTAAAAAACCTTTGAAATTCACTGAAAAAAACATAGGTTTTAGGGAAAGTTATAGTTAGTTGGACATTTCACTCGTATAAAACCAGAGAAATTCCCCCGTTATAGTTAGTTCAGCTAACTATAACTCGCGCCCCCGCAATGCACTGCTGATGACGTCACGTATTACATCACTCATGACATGGTCAGTGACATCACTGATGACATCACTGATGACATCTCAAATGACATCACTGATGACATCATCCATGTGATAATTTGATGCATCTTCTCACACCCTAATATAACCTTTGATACACCCACTCTAAATTACAGACTGCCATTCTCAAAACCATAGACACTCCAACACCAATAACTACATACCCACTCACTGATTCTTAGGTTTACACACACATCCACTCACTCACCCGTACAGTGACTCATACTTATGGTCACTCCGTACAGGACTATCATATGCACTCATACACCTATATAGACACTCACACACCGCCACTCATCCATAGAGGTACTCACACACCTAGTCAGTCATGCAAATAATTAATCACACTGCCATTTACTCACCTATACAGTTATACACACACCACCTCAATTACTCATACAAATACTAGCACATTCTTACGCTCTTATACAATCACTGATACAAGCACACACTCAACCATACAGCCACTCTCACAATCACACACTCTCACTTATAGCCATTTATATACTCCAACACACATATATACTGCCTTTCACATATGTAGTTACTCACACATGTACCACTGAGATATACATTCATTCACTAACACACCCATGCACACACTCACCCACCCATACAGTCCATCACAGATGCACTCTTGAAACCATGCACCCAGTGAATCACCCACTCACACATCTATGCACAGAGACACACACACCCCACCCACACAAACACTCAGGCACCCATACAGATACTCAACCAATCAATAACCCATGTAGACACTCATGTAGCTATTTGCAAACCCATGCAGCCGCTTACACACCAACAGACAGACGGATACAGACATTCACACACTTTAGTCACTAACCCATGCATTCAGTAAGATACGTTTAATCACTCACTTATAGAGTCAGTCACGCACCTACTAAATCATACATTCAGACACTTATACACCCACTCATTCTTCAATACGCCTTTCCCTATATATATTAAACATATTTAAACTTTACAGAAACACAGTCACTGGATGATGTCATCAGTGATGTCATTTGAGATGTCATCAGTGATGTCATCAGTGATGTCACTGACCATGTCATGAGTGATGTAATATGTGACGTCATCAGCAGTGCATTGCGGGGCGCGAGTTATAGTTAGCTGAACTAACTATAACGGGGAATTTCTATGGTTTTGTACGAATGAAATGTCCAACTAACTATAACTGTCCCTAAAACCTATGGTTTTTCAGTGAATTTCTAAGGTTTTTAAATGCTAATTTCTAACTATAACGTGCCTGAAACCTATGGTTTTTTCAGTGAATATATATATATATATATATATATATATATATATATATATATATATATATATATATATATATATATATATTATACACTCGATACACAATTACCAGGAGTCATGTTGCTCCGATATGGTACGAATGACCTATTTTTAACTAGCGCTTTCCATACGCACTAAATCAATTGTACACATTCTGGATACAAACACCGTCATCTTTTAAATGTCCAGAACGCGGGTAAACTATAATCTGCGCTTATGATGCTCAAATTGATCTCAAAACCGCACAGATCATGTTGGGCGTACCTCAGAACTTTGGAAATATCTCAATTAATCTTAGAGAAAATAACCAGATAGGAGGCAAAGTAATGTGGCCTTAATTGCTCTTTACCATTCGGCACATACAACTGTGACCTCACAGTTGTCATCCACTCTTTCTTTTTCAGGAAGCCTTACTTAAGAAAACTGTGATTAGATACCTTACTTGTCATTCTATCTATCTGTGGAGAACCCAGGTAAAAATCCGTTTTGAGAATACTTACTTTTTGCCAGTGCCTATTAATGTACCGATTAAAAAACACAGACACTGGCAGCTCCTTTATATCACAAGTAATCCTTCTCTATTATAAAACCACCATTTTATTTCCTCTTAACGTAAGCCTGGAGCATTCTTTTTCCCCTTTTTCATGAGGTCTTTTTTCAACATCACTTTATCACGCCGGAATAAGAATTTCCTTTGAATCTCAAAGTCACACAGTGATCCTTTCATTTGTATCAATACTCCTCATTCTTTTGAAAAATATATTTAGCAATAATATCTTTATGACAAAATGGTGTCATGTTTTTTTGGTTTCATATAGCCTTGAAAAAGCCCTAGGCTTGCATGCCTTTACAGGGCGAAACACGTGTTTGCTATAACATTCATAACAATGTAATTTTGAAACACTTTTGCATGGACTGAATCCTTTCTTTATTAATTTACTCCAAACCAACATCGCCAAGATAATCTTGGGAAGAACCTAATGACAAAATCTTTGGAGGACACACTTGTTTTCTCTTTGCAACAGAGTTTAGGAGCAGTGGTTATTTGTACATCTCTGAATTTGTGGGTACCCATACTAGCATGTGAGTCAGAGGGCTTTTTTCAAAATGTTGTCTTTCTTACACACTGGCTTACATTTGGAACGCTCAAATGCAGAAAAAAACAATTGATAACATGTTCTATTCTGTATTCCCACATGTCTCCCAATAATAATGGTACCACACTTGTGTGGGTAGGCTCAGTGCCCGCAACATGAAAGGCCCCTAAATACAATGTGCAAACATCAACATTTCCTGTCACAAAATTGATCTGATTTGGCAATGGGGGTAGCAACTTTTTTTTTTTTGGGTCGAAATCGAAGGTTACCCAGGGAAACCTACTAAAACCAGACATCTCTGAAAACTGAACAACCAGGGGAGTCAGTGGTGATGTGCCTGGCATAGATCCCACAAGATTTTCTTTACGCACAGTGACATGAAAGCCTCAAACTCTGCCTAAAATTGCGCATTTTCCTTATATTTCTGTGATGTAAACTTCCAGAATCATCAGGAATCTACATTTCTACCACCCAGCATTCCTCCTCTTGTCCAGATAAAAATGCAACCCCACATGTGTGGCTGGGCATAGTGCCCACGACAGGCACACATTAAACCAAGGTCAGTGGGAGTTTCACAAAGCAACTTCATTGACCCTGGTTTGATTTGTGCGGATCAGCTCATTTTACTTTCACTTATAATGATGTCAGCACGCCATAGGCGCTGATCATCCTTAAAAAAAATGTAAAAATGCGTTGGGTTGCTGTGGGTATTAAAAAAAGGAAATCCCTCTGGTGCTTGTACCAGAGGGATTTGCTGCCGCAAGTGCTAGGGCGTGCTGGAGCCATCCATAGTACCTGAGCGTTGGCCTGAGACATGTTTTAAAGGGCTACTTGAGTGGGTGGCACAATAAGTGCTGCAGGCCCACTAGTAGCATTTATTTTACAGTCCCCAGGTACATGTTATACCACTTTACTAGGTACTTATAAGTGGGTGTAAGCCAATTTTTCCATGTTTAGAGTATTGAGCACAAGCACTGGTTAGCACAGTGGTTAGCACAAGCACTGGTTAGCAGTGGTAATGTGCACAGAGTCCTAATGCCAACAAAATTAAATTCCTAAAATAGGAGGGGTGAAGTCCAAGAGTTTTGGGGTGACCCTGCAGAGAGCCAAGTCCAACATGTGGCATTTGGGGATTGTATCGGGTCAGGGTTAATAGTCTGTTTATGTGCCTCTATGTCTGACTTGGGGTGAATGTTTTGATTTGTTCTGCATTCCGTCCATCAATTGTGTGTCTTTTGCTTTCTCGCCCTAAGTGCGCCAGGTATGCCCAGACGTGGGTCCTGAGTTCACTGTGCCACTGGAATCAAGCTATCCTGGCTGAAGAGGGGTGAAACCCCGAAACCGGTCCTAGGATGCTTGTTTCTGGTCCAGGGAGAACCTGGCTTGGCAGTTCGGGCTGGACTGTTCCCATGAGGCACAGGATCAAGACTGATTTGCATATGGCCAGGTCTAAACTGGGATGGCATGGTGAGCAAAAGAATGATGGATTTAACCCAGATCTCTTGACTGGGGGTGAATGTTTTGATTTGTTCTGCATTCCGTCCATCAATTGTGTGTCTTTTGCTTTCTCGCTCTATGTCTGAGTTGTTGAAATTAAAATGGTTATAAAATACAAAATATGAGATGTTACTAAAAAAAAAAAAGTACAGTGTAGTATAGATAGAGTGACCTTTGAATCTGCTCCTTTCAACCTTTTATTTTCATGTGTTTTTCTTGGTTTGCGATTTCTTGGTTCTACTGTTGATCAGATTTTATTACATGGATGGTTACATTGTCCCATTTGTATTCTGGTTATAGTGGTTGGTTATCAATTTTTCCCGTTGGTAGTCTGTAACTGAAATGACTACCGCTTGTACATGAACACCAATGTAGTGTTTTTGATCTGGTTACTTTGTTGATCCATTGAAATTTTAATTTAATGGTCTATGATGTTTTTGTTTAGGAAGTGTGTGCTTGTATGATGCCTTTGCCTGTCATAAGGACCAGTGCAGTTCACTAATCACCCTTGCCTGTTCTCTAGTTTTACTTTGCTGTCATACTATGCTGTTAGGTTTATGGATTCATTGCTCACAAATTAACAATGTATGGGCTTTCTTAAGGACACAACCAAAATTCTGTCTCTCTATCAAATGTATCTACTGCACTGTTTTTGCTGTGCTTGCCTTTCAAATTCTTTTGTTAAAACACAAACACCATTTTCTGACTCCTTTTCATAATAATGTTCTTTTAGGGTCCTGCTTCACTTTTCTAATGCTATCTTGTTTGGCAAATGAACCCTATCTCAAGCTTCCATTTTTTGGTACCCCATGAGATTACTTCATTAGGGGAGTTTCTCTGTAGGGCAGCTAAAGACCAACAAAGTTGCTCAACTATTATGAAACGCATTCCCTAAATTAAAAAAGGTCCTTTAGCTCTGCTTGTTTTTTTAGCATATTTCAACTGTCATGGTTTTCAGCTGTTGTGTTGATGTGCTTCTGATCTGCATTGGATTGTTTAGGCAGCATTTTATAATTGAAAAAAATAACTTTTTTTTTTTTAACTAGCAATTGTACATGGAATCGAGACATTGCTTAGCGGCTGCTAATGTTGTTTTACTTCAGGCTGACCATAGAGTGCCTGCGGAATCTGTGGAAGAAGGTACGTTTTTTCAACTAAATAACAAGAAAGTGAAACTATAGCAGAACAGAACTGATTTAAAACGTGTAGGGTACTCTATTGCTAATCTTTTAGCACAGGTACATCATACTTGTACTTTTAAGCCAGCCTTTGCACTCATTTGATGTCGTGCCTAATACCAGAAGGGGCGGAATGAATTGCCTAAGGGGCTGGGAACACTCCTCTGTACCTAGGACGTTTTCCACCCCTACCACCCGTCCCCAATAGCACCTCTTCAATGCTCTCCACCCACCAAATAAATTCTGATATTCGGCTCAAGAGCGGGGAAGCCGACTGGTTAGTATTTAGGTCCATTCCAGCCTGCCACTACTGGTTTTTGGGCACTCTTCTGGAACTCCCACACGTTCGCTATATCGATTTTTGTGAATATCCTACCCAGCTTGCACAGTATAAGGTTGGCCAGTGAGATATCTACATCACTGGGGATTCCCAATAATGTGAATTGACCCTGATTTCTGTTGCACCCCCAGTTCGTTTGCATGAGGTACCTTCTTACGTTGTGTATCTGAGGCAATTTGGTGTCCCAACCCATACTATTAACCCATATACCTTAAACTCCTAACCATGAAGTCCTATACCTTTAATTCTCATCTGTACCCCCAACTCCTAATATGTGAATGCCTCACCCTTATGTGTCATACCACAAACCCTGCATCCTTAGCCCCTATACCCACCCCTTTAACCATTACACTCTCTATCCTTGAGCCCCAACTCTTTACCATTTTCACACTGTCCTTGTTTTAATATATTTTGGGAACAAACACTTTGGGAGATGTTAATATTGATTTTAGAACTAATAAATGAGAAGTGTTATTTTTTAGATGTTTTCGAACTATTGAGGCAATAATGATGCTTGGAGTTTTTTTTGTAGATACTTTGGCTCTTTGATTTACATGATTTCGATAAAGATGCTGATACAGTTAACAGGTTTTTCAGAACCCTTTTTGAACCGGTACTTGTATTTTATCACAAGTCATCCATGGATGATTCATTAAGCGGTTTAAAATTGAGATATTTGCCACTATTTGCGCTAGAACTATGTTTCTTTAATAACTGGTCCTGATGGCTGGTACTGCTGATTATCTTTTCTGAGTACTTGGAGTTTTCAGAATATCTTAGCCCGCATAACTTACTTTCATATTAGATTGTGTTATTTGGTGCAAATGTTAACTAAATGTTTGTAGCATAAGTGGCCGTAGATACACATGCTCTGCATGCTCCTGCCACCTAGTGTTGGGTTCAGACGTTTGCAAAATGTTTTTCTTTGAAGATGTAATTTGAGTCACGAGGTATAGTGACTCTACCCTTAGTTTGACAATCAAAGAGAGTCCGTCCATGTTGTTTGGACTATCATTCCACTCTTTCTTTTAGATAGACAATAGAAAGTTTTCTTAAAATAACCCTCACCCACCAAGATGTCCCTTGGCGGCATGCTTCATCATAGGGTTCTTCCCGTCCCGCTGCTGAACAGGCATGCTGCTACCGACTAATACGCAGGAGCACTTTTGATCATAAACTATGAAGAGGTGGGAGTTATAAGAGTGGGAGGGTCTTATCTAATGAAAAACTAGAGACAAAAATACCTAGCTAAATAGGAAAAAATGATTTATTCTGGCCTCTAGCTGGTATGGTTAAAAGAGGAATTGAAAGACATACTTTTATGTGTATGTATTTCAAAGGTCTACATGTTTCAAGCCATTACCCCAAGGCTTTTCGTCAGGACCACCATACGATTCCTAGTACCACTCCTATTGGTGAACGACTCATGTGAGTATCCTTAATGAGTAGAAATAAATATATACACAATATAATACCCAATCAGTAGTGTTTCTTTTAGATATGTATTTGGCCACAATTTGGCCTCATGAGCTCAGGTAGGGGAAGGGATGCTTATAGTCAAACCTTCTTCAAAGCTACTCCTTTACCAGTGGAGATAGCCTGCCCATGGCTCCGACGATGTCCCATAGTTGGCAATGCTCATGGGCACCAGCTCTATTGTTAAATTGTTTATTTTCCCCCCATCAGGTTCGGATGTGTACCGATCAGGTTTGTGTTGAGCACCAAACATAATTTACCGCCAGACCCACTCGATTGCTCAGCTCACGTACTTATGGAAGAACTCGACAGATCCTTGCTCCCTTTTCTTTTTTGTCTCTACTCGGTGACCCACGAGAACTAGACTCCCCTGAGCGTCCTTCTGCCAGGGCCTCAGCCCCTTCCCGGGTAAGAAATGAAAGGATGCCCTTCCAAAACTGCCCCCAGTAGCATTCCAAGTTCCCCTGGACCGACCAAGTCTGCAGTCTCTTCATCTCCTCTGAGCATAACGTCACCACGTGCCAGGCGTGCCTCGGCATTCCGGTCAAAGAAGACTCTTATACCGACGCAAGCTGAAGTGGGCCCATCGTAGACTGCAGAGGCAGGTGTCCAATGACACTCCTGACACCTTCAGGGAGTGCCACGTCGAGACGGAGGAGGAAGCCGGTCACTCAGATGCCCTGCTGGTCCAATCCAGTTCGGAGGCAAGATCACCACCCCAGTAAAAGGGAAAACAACTTGCAAAATCTTAAGGCTTCTCAGTCACTGAAGACTTTCTCTGTGTGTCTGGTCGGCACCCACAAACAATGTACAGGCAGAGCACTGCCCTAGTGGGAGTCTGGCTTTGAACCCAGTCTCATGAACTGCCTTCAGACCATGGTTGGCACCGACCCAAGCCTTCAGCACCAACAACTCTCCCTTCTCTTGCCACAAAGACCCCGCAAAGACCTGTGGTTTTTTTCAGTGAATTTCTAAGGTTTTTTAAATGCTAATTTCTAACTATAACGTCCCTGAAACCTATGGTTTTTTCAGTGAATTTCAAAGGATTTTTAAATGCTAATTTCTAACTATGCCTACAGAGGTAGGACGTGCAGAAAGAGGAAGAAAGGCGCAGAAAGAAGCAAGAGAAATGCAGAAAGAGGCAACAGAAGTCGAGAAAGTTCACAAACCCATGCAGCCGCTTACACACCAACAGACAGACGGATACAGACATTCACACAGTTTAGTCACTAACCCATGCATTCAGTAAGATACGTTTAATCACTCACTTATAGAGTCAGTCACGCACCTACTAAATCATCCATTCAGACACTTATACACCCACTCATTCTTCAATACGCCTTTCCCTATATATTAAACATATTTAAACTTTACAGAAACAGTCACTGGATGATGTCATCAGTGATGTCATCAGTGATGTCACTGACCATGTCATGAGTGATGTAATATGTGACGTCATCAGCAGTGCATTGCGGGGGCGCGAGTTATAGTTAGCTGAACTAACTATAACGGGGGAATTTCTATGGTTTTGTATGAGTGAAATGTCCAACTAACTATAACGCCCCTGAAACCTATGGTTTTTTCAGTGAATATATATATATATATATATATATATATATATTTCACCAATCCTGGCATCCATAAAGAACAGGCGCTGACTCCGTCAGAAGTTAATCAAAGAAAGGTTTTTATTCCAAGAGGTTGACCTAGACGCGTTTCGGCGGCGGACCGCCTTGCTCACTACATCAGGTATCACTGAATTCACTCTTTATATATACATCTGTAAAGCACATTCAGTTGGTTGTCACAGCAACCGTCTGAGGCAAAGGACATAGAAGAATTGACATGTTAACAGTGACAGTGCAAAAATAAATTAAAAAACTAAAAAACACATTGCCTACTACTGTTGTTTAAGTCAATAATGCTCACACCACAACAGTTATTTGTAAATAAAGAAAATGATAAGATTTGTGACATGAATAAACCACATATTCCTATGTCCTGAAATATAGTGATTATACCAGTGTCGGTTACGGGTATGTTTGCTTCCTCAGTTCAAAGGAGAAAGTGAAGAGTTACATCTGCATTAGCATTGTTTCATCCCCTCAATAAAAAATGTATATATATAAATATATAGAGAAGTCTCTCTCACCCTATCCTATCGGCTACTATAGGATGCGGTTAACTTTAGAGATGTGTATGGAGTAAATGCCTAAATGTATATTTATAGTATATCGATATACAAATCTCTAAATGGTGGGTGAGTTTTTATGATAGTAGTGGAGAGGAGGAAAACCAGACGATGTATCATGCCCCAGTGGACAGTAACTCCCAGATCTCTTTCTCCTAAAGATTGGTGATCTCAGTGCAGTTATCGACCCGTGCAACAGCTGTGAAAAATAAAAGAAGTGTGAAAAGTGTGCCAACAGAAACTTTAACAAAAATGACTATGTAGTGAGAACCTAACGCTGCGGAAAGGGATCAGGAACAGGACAAGCGGCTAGCATATCAAAGATGTACATTAAGTGCCTCATCTGCATTCATCCCATTTGGGATTTTGGAATCAAGAAGAATTATATACCTCGATTCTAATCTCCTGAGTGATAGTTGTCTGTTCCCTCCTCTGATGCTTTTGGGGACACTGTCAATCACAAAGAAGAAAAGTTCTTGAGCTTTACCTCCATGGCATTTGTTTATGTGCCTCGCTACCGGATAGGTAGGGTCATCGTGGATGATGGCCCTAAGATGTTGTAATATCCTCACGTGTACGGGGTGTATGGTGCTCCCCACGTACTGTTTGGCACATGTACATTGGAGAACGTACACTGCGAAGTCTGTTTTGCATGTGTAGCTTCCTCGGATTTCAAAGGGCGTCTGTCTGAGTGGCAGGGGAACTGTTTTGGTGTTGATACCATGTTTGCACGCTTTACATTTGAAGCATTTATGAAACCCTCTGAGGTTTGAGCCAGCCTGCTCCCTTATCTATTGTTGGTGCATTACAGACAAGTTCCTGGCGCAATGATTTCGCTCTTCTAAATGTAATCTGGGGAAGTTTAGCGCAGGTGGGACCTATGACCGGATCGCTTCGTACTAGTTGCCAATGCCTGTGCAATATTTTGCGGAGGTTTGTATGGTAAGCATTGAAACCTGTAATCAATCTAGGGGTTGTCTCCTTGTTGTGTGTTTTTATGTTGTTATTACTCTTTTTGGTGATTAACAGGTCTTCCCTTTTAACATTGGCACTTTTCTGTTCTGCGCGGGACAGTGTTCTAGAGCTGTATCCTCTATTTTGTAATCTCTCAAACAGGCCCTTGGTGGATTGTCTCAATCCCTCCTGTGTGCTGCAATTACGCTTCATCCGAAGGCATTCCGCATATGGTATGCTCTCCTTGAGGCATGTAGGGTGGAAGCTACTGGCGTGGAGGATTGTGTTGCCGGAGGTTGGTTTTCTGTATGTCCTAGATTGTATTTTGTTATTTTCTACATATATTTCTAAATCTAGAAATTTGATGGATTCTTTACTGGTGGTACAGGTGAATGCTAGATTAATGCTGTTGTTATTGATTTCTTTGGCAAAGCTTTTAGCGCTTTCTTCTGAGCCTTGCCACAAAATAAATATGTTGTCTATGTACCTGACATACAGACTGACATGTTCAGTCATAGATGTACTGACATGTTCAGTCATGAGTACTTGCTCCTCCCACCAGCCCATATGCAAATTAGCATAGCTGGGGGCGAAGCAAGTACCCATGGCTGTGCCTTGTGTTTGTTTGTAGAAAAGTCTGTCAAAGATAAATATGTTGTTGTCTAAACACCATTCTGCCATTTGTAGCAGCATCATGGTGTGTTGGTGTAAACAAATTGGCCGTTTCCCCAGAAAATAGCTTAATGCATTCAAGCCATCCCGGTGTCTTATGCTTGTGTACAAAGTATGAACATCGAATGTCATAAATACAAAATTGTCATTCCATGTACGATCATAAATTTTTGTTAAAAAATCTCCCGTGTCCCTGATGTAAGCTGGGAGTTCATGGACGTAGGGCTGGAGAAAGAAGTCTATATATCTCGATGAATTTTCAAACAATCCTCCGATCGCGGATATGATTGGTCTTCCTGGGGGGCACTGGGCATCTTTATGTATCTTAGGTATTAAGATAGAGTTGAGGCGTTACGGGATAGTCATTTTTTAGGTAGTCCAGTTCTTGTTTGGAGATAAGCCCAACACCTCTCCATTCGTATAGTGCCTTATGAAACTTTTCTTTGACTCCCATGATACTGGTGGTACTGATGCGGCTGTAGCATTCTCTATCTTGCAGTTGTGCGCCTCCAAATTGTATTTGTCTAGAGGCCACAACACTACATTGCCGCCCTTGTCGGACCATCGGACCACAATATCCTGTCGTAGTTTGATTTTTTGTACAAGGTTGATATATTGTACCCTTTGATTGTGATTTGTCTTAATGAAATCCTTGCTACTCAGTTTCGCCAATTCCTTCAAATCCTTGACTACATTATCTGCAAAGATGTCTAATCCGTCTTTTGGCATCATCGGGGTAAAGACTGATTTAGGTCTGAAGGGTGTACGCACACTTTCATAAATGTCCAGATCTGTTCTTATTGCCACTTCCATCGGAGATACTTGACTTAGTAGATCTTCGCAATCTAGTTCTGCCAAATCTATAAGGAGGCTCATGTCTGCCACACAGAGACTCCCAGTACTTGTAGATACTGTCTCCTGTTCATTCGCATTCTTGGTTACATTGAAGAAATGTTTTTGCAATTTGAGCTTGCGCATAAATTGATAGAAGTCTACCCTCGTTTGTGTATAATCAAAGTTAGTTTTGGCACAAAATGACAACCCTAACGATAAAATACGTTGCTCCTCTTGGTTCAGAGCCATTGTGGATAGATTGATTACTGTGTTGTCAGTGTCTATGTTTGTATTTACCTCAGTCTGTTTCTTCTGTAGGTTGTTTTTGTGGTTCTGTGTGCCTCGCTTCCCCCATCTTCTGTCCTTCCTTCGCCTTCTGTTTGACCTCTTCCTTTGCTTTTTAGTTCTGGGCGTGATGGCCGTGGTCATAGACTCATGATTCGTTCCATCCTTAAAAAACCAAACTCTTGAACTGGTGTCGGAGCTTTGCGATTGACATTGCTGCTTCCAGTGCCTTCTGGGTCTCACTCCACTTCTGAACTCAGTTCCGATTCACTCGGCTCCGTTTGTCTTGTTTGGTTTTCTGCTGATGCGGAAAGTTGTTGGCGACGGATATTCTCAAATTTCTTGGAGAAGCTATATATTCTTCCGTTTAAATAGTTATTTCTGTCCCTTTGGAATTTTATTGCTTTTCTGTCTTTTATTGTTTGTTCATATTTTGCCACTCTTGTTTGTATATCTGACAAAATCTTCTTGATGTCATCTTGGTTGTCCATTTTTTCCAGCTCTTTACAAATAGCATCTATTCTGGCAAGAGTTTTTTCGCTGTCCCTTGTAGCGTATTTTATTAGTATTTGCAGCATGCGCCCTGATGATTGTGCACTGTTATCTGCCCACTCTTGCAGCATCTCAGGGTCCGGATTCTCGTAAGTTGGGGCCACGAGAATCCTTAATCCTCTTGGGATGGGCCCCACGTCCAGGTATCGCTTCAGCGATTTGCATTCCCACCATTTTGATACTTTGTTTTTGCGCAGTTTCTCCAGTTCTTGAGTTAATTTTTTCAAGTCATTGCCTGCCGGTTCTGCTCGCAGACTAGTTGTTTTAGAGGCTGTTGATGCATTGGTGTCTGCATCGCAAAAGATATCCAACGCCGCCTCTTCCCGCTCCTTAACCCAATCCTCGGCCATCTCTGGAATTTACTCTTTTTCCGTGATACCCACAGCCCGTATTGTTATCTACGGGACTACCTCTCCCATCAGCCACCTGGGGGGACTTTCAAACCATCAACCGATCCACACCAGTGAGCTTACCTGAAACTCGGATTGCCCTTCAGCCACCACGAGAAGCAGGGCGCTCAGCTACGTGCAGATTTTCGGACGGTCGTGTCCCGGGATGTCGGCTGCGGGGGGCTCTGCGTTTTCCTTTTCGAAGACAATACCACACGGATTTCGGCGGCGCAGAGCTCCAGATCGAGGAGGGTCAGCGTTAAGATTCCGGGAAATCTTCTATATTTCACCAATCCTGGCATCCATAAAGAACAGGCGCTGACTCTGTGGGAAGTTAATCAAAGAAAGGTTTTTATTCCAAGAGGTTGACCTAGACGCGTTTCGGCGGTGGACCGCCTTGAGATATATATATATATATATATATATATATATATATATATATATATATAATCTCCAAAGCACTCCTCTGATTTAACTTATTGCAGAGAACAAAAGCGCACTCACAGCAGTGTGCAATAAACGGTTTATTGCGTGAAGAACATATACAAGTCCAGCAGATGGATGATAACACCCAATGAGTTTTGTCGTTCGACGCCTTGCTCATGGGTGGGTGGCTGTTTGTTTTTAACCATATCTTATAACATGTGAAATCATTAACATAAACAAAAGACAAGCATGTCTTACATGTAGGCACATACTGTGGTGGCCATCTTGAAGTTCGACAATTATACCATAATCTGGTATAATTTGAAAGTAACTCTAGATTGTAGCCAAGTTAAATAATGCTCATGATGATTACCCAATCATATGATATACACTGAACTTCAAAATAATGAAAAGGTAAAAATTAATAGAGAGAAATAACAATTCTGTCTCATTTGTGTTGCACTCGTAATATGAAGTTTGTAAATGCCAGCAGTATGCCTAATACGTAGGATTGAGCATGTCCATAATTCTCATGTTCGAGGCATGTGAGCTGTAGATCACATGCTATGCATAGATCGCCATCTAGTGTTGGGCCCGGATGTTTGCAGTTTGTTTTTCTTCGAAGAAGTCTTCCTAGTCACGAGGTAGGTGACTCCTCCTTTCGGTGATAGTGAGCATGGTCATCGACTCCATCTTCAGATTGTTTTTTCCGTCATCAGGTTTGGATGTTACTTGCTGCGCTCCGGTTCGACGCCGATCCTTCGGTTTCCCTCTGTGCGTTAAACACTCACCCTTGACGGTATTGTTTTCGATCGCATATTCCATTCTTCGCGTATCGTGTTTTTTGACAAAAACCCTATTTCGATCGGAGAGCTCGTGGTAGGCCGTCGGGCCTAGCCCCCGGGTCGACTCGCAGTCGATGGAACGAACTCCCTTTAAATTCTGTCCTCGGTGCCACGCAAAATACCCGCGCACCGACTCACACGAAGTGTGCAACCTGTGTTTGTCACCAGAACACAGTGAACAGGACTGCGACGTGTGCCGAGCTTTCCGCTCCAAAAAGACTCTTTGCGACTGTCGGGCTCGACGACGCGACATGCAGAGCCAACACACAGGCTCCATTCCGGACCTCTTCGGGCCTGAATCTGATGAAGCCGCCGACGCTATCGGAGCCGAGGAGGAACAGGAACAGATCTCCCTTTCTGAGGATGGCTCCTACCAGGATGAAGACATCCGGCATGGACAACGTACTGCAAGTACAGTCCCTACCTCGCCCCAACTACCAAGTCAACCTAAAAAGAAGGCTCCGGACCAACCCGCGCCCTCGAACCCCTGTCGGCACCGAGATCAAGCTTCCGCCGCCCCGCCTTCAGGCTCGGCACAGAAGCCTACCAACAAGCCTTACGGCTCCGAAAACCCCTGTTCCAAATCGGGCACCGAGCCAAAGCCTTCGGGATCGAAGTCCAAGCCCGGCTCCGAACCTCATCACTCGGCACCGAAAACCACTTCAGATCCTAAAACACCAGCCCGAAGCCGACGGCACAGAAAACTTTGGCACCGAAACAGACTGATATACCGAAATCACCTAAAAAACACAGTTTCGACCATCCGCTTGATAAACCGGACCCGAAACAGAAACTGATATCCATCCTAAAACTGGACACATTACCAAAGTTACTCTAAAGAGAAGGACTGATATTGAAGAGGAATATCACATTCCTTTCAAGAAGAGAACTGTTGGAACTAACCCTTCCCCTCCTCCTCCTCTTCCAGCACCACCTTCTCCTCAGTCTCTACATGTGCCAACTTCACCTGAGCACTCACCACCACATACACCTGACAATCAGGATGATGGGGACGGTAATGATGATAATCAGCCAGGACCTATAGATGAGCGGGACTACTATAACACTGACTCGCCCACAAACAATGATCCTGACTTATACCCTACCAAGCCCTCTCCACCAGATGACAGTGTAGGCTAAATTGAACTGCTAGGCAGGGCTGCCAATTACCATGGGGTGCAGCTCCACAAAGAATCCCTTGAAGAGGATTTCCTTTTTGAAACACTCAATAGTACACAAAGGTCAACACATACGTTACCCATGCTGAAAGGGATGATCAGGCATGTAGACGACATATTTAACGATCCTGTTAGGGCACGTATCCTTACCCCTAGGGTGGATAAAAAGTATAAGCCAGCACCATCTGACCCAGTATACATAAAAGGACAATTACCTTTAGACTCATTGGTAGTTTCAAATGCGCGCAAAAGGGCAAACTCCCAAACTACAGGGGATGCTCCACCCCCGATAAAGAATCAAAGCTTCTCGATGCTTCAGGGAAAAGGGTGGCCTCACAAGCGGCGAACGTCTGGCGCATATCTAATACACAAGCGCTATTAGCCAGATACGACCGTGCGCATTGGGATGAGATGGAACAACTCATCCAATTTCTGCCCCAAGAACATAAATCGAAAGCACAAGACTTAGTACGGGGGGGGGGGGACAACTTATTTTCAACAATCAAATCAGGTGTTCCCTAGATGCTGCTGACACATCTGCCAGAGCTGTAAACACTAGTGTCCTTTTAAGAAAACACGCCTGGCTACGTATATCTGGGTTCAAACCGGAGGTTCAGACCTCCATATTAAACACACCCTTTGATAAACAACACCTCTTTGGCCCAGTGGTAGATTCTTCACTGGAAAAGATGAAGAAGGACACTGAAGTGGCCAAATCAATAGGAGCACTTCAATCCACACAAGGCCGTGGTTCCTTTCGGCGCTCCTTCTATAGAGCAGGGTCCAAAAATGCTTCCTCAGAAACTGCATCCACCTATAAGGGCAATAACCAACCCTCTGGCTCTAAAAATTTCTTCAGAGGGGGTTACAGAGGAAACAACGGCAAAGGCAGAGGTAGAGGTTCTAATACACGCAC
Organism: Calotriton arnoldi; assembly: GCA_963921515.1. NCBI lineage: Eukaryota > Metazoa > Chordata > Amphibia > Caudata > Salamandridae > Calotriton > Calotriton arnoldi. Next base: position 1,860,105 of record CAWUFW010002009.1, read on the forward strand.
CTCCCCCTCCAATACAAAACAGTGACTTGCCCATACTTCCCCCCCCGACCACTTAACACCTGTCGGGGGAAGACTGTCACAATTCCTACCAAAGTGGCAGTCCATAACAGACAAGTGGGTTCTACAGATTATCCGTTCTGGTTACTGCCTGGAGTTCATCAGCACTCCTCCAAACATTCCCCAAAAGTCACACAAACTTTCACCGGATCACCTACACCTCCTCAAACAAGAGGTACAGTCTCTACTACTAAAAGAAGCTATAGAGCCCGTACCACCACCACCACAACATCAAGGGTCGGGAGTGTACTCCTTTTACTTCCTAATTCCCAAAAAGGACGGCTCTCTCGGGCCGATATTAGATCTCAGAGAACTAAATTTTTACGTACAGTCAGACCATTTTCACATGGTAACACTTCAACAGGTACTACCTCTTTTGCAAAAGGGCGACTTTCTGTCTACTCTAGACTTAAAGGACGCCTACTTTCATTTTCCAGTCCACCCAGCTCACCGCAAATTTCTCAGGTTTGTGGTAGCAGGTCAACATTACCAATTCAAGGTACTCCCATTCGGAGTCACTACTGCCCCCAGAGTCTTCACAAAGTGTCTGGCGGTAGTAGCTGCTCATCTAAGAAGATAAACATCCATGTCTTCCCATACCTAGACGACTGGCTCATCAAAGCCAGCACGTACCAACAATGTCTCAAGCATACTTCCACAACCATTCAGTTACTTCACCAACTGGGCTTTACAGTCAATGTGTTAAAATCACATCTTCAACCAGCCAAAACTCAGAACTACCTAGGAGCCACTTTAGATACTCAAAGGGCTCTGGCGTTTCCCAACGCAGCCAGAATTCGAAACATTCAGGCGTTAGTTCTCCAGTTTCAAGCCAATCAATCACTTCCAGCTCGAGTTTATATGCAGCTGCTGGGAATGATGGCGTCTTGAACCATGATCGTTCCCCATGCCAGGCTGCAAATGCGTCCACTTCAGAATGCTTAGCCAGTCAGTGGAACCAGTCACACGGTCTTTTAACCGATCTAGTGTTGGTAAGCGGCCGTACTCATCCCTCTCTGCAGTGGTGGAACACAAAATTTGTCAAAAGGACGGCTTTTCATAGACCCGGTTCCACAGACAGTATTAACAGCGGACGCGTCCCTTACTCGCTGGGGAGCTCATCTTCAGCAACACACAGTGCAAGGTCTGTGGAGCCACCAGCAAAGGATGCTCCATATCAGTCATTTAGAGCTGATGGCAATCTTTCTAGCTCTCAAGGCATTTCAAGATCACCGGTCTGGCAAAGCTGTCTTGGTTCGAACCAACAACATGACAGCTATGTATTACATACAAAAACAGGGGGGGCACTCTCTCCAGCTGTCACAATTAGCCCAAAACATCTGGAGGTGGGCCATTCACCACAATATCTATCTCCTTGCGGAACACCTCCCAGGAGTGAACAACCAGATTGCGGACCTCCTCAGCATGCAGAGGTATCAAATTCACGAATGGGAACTTCACCCTCAAGTTCTCCTCCCATACTTCCAAGCTTGGGGAGTCCCTCACATAGATCTGTTTGCAGCACCCCAAAACGCAAAATGCCAAAGCTTCGCCTCCAGGCACCAACACTCGTTATCCAAAGGCAATGCTCTGTGGATGAACTGGTCAGGGATATTTGCATACGCTTTTCCGCCTCTCCCACTCATTCCATTAGTGGTTCGGAAGCTCAGACAAACATCTCTCAAGCTGATCCTGGTAGCTCCTACTAGGGCACGTCAACCCTGGTTGACAACCATGTTGGAGCTCTCCCTGGTACCGCATCAAAAATTACATTTAACTCCCAGTCTCCTCACACAGAGCCATGGAGAAATCAAACACCCAGATCCCAAACAACTGAACCTCGCGATCTGGCTCCTGAAGTCATAGAGTATGGTTACCTGAACCGTCCACCAGAGTGTATGAACATTATTAGGGAGGCCAGAAGGCCTACCACAAGAGCCTGTTACGCAGCCAAATGGAAGCATTTTGTTATCTATTGCAATAACAATCACATCAACCCTCTTGATGCTTCCATACAAAATACTCTGGTATCTGTTACATTTGCAGCAGTCAGCATTGGCCTATACATCAATCAGACTGCATCTTGCGGCAATAGCTGCGTATCTTCAAAATATGCAGCATCTATCACTCTTTAGAGTGCCTGTAATCAAAGGATTTATGGAAGGACTAAAAAGAGTTATACCGCCAAGACTTCCACCTGCCCCAGTATGGAATCTTAACATAGTCCTCACAAGGTTAATGGGCCCACCATTTGAACCCATGCACAAATGTGAACTACAGTTCCTCACTTGAAAAACAGCTTTCCTCATTGCAATCACTTAGTTGAGGAGAGTGGGTGAACTACAGGCACTAACTATATGTGACATGGTGGGGCCGACAAAGGGGAAATGCAAGGACAATGGGGACTGGTGGACCGCTACACCCCTCTCTTCCCCTCTTGTTTCTCACCGACAGGACGAGTGGCCTACAACAACCAGAATCCCCTCCGGCATTGTCGACTTCCAGGAGGAAGGTGTCGGTGATTGGGGATTCCCACTCCGCGAGACTCCGCCCACGAACGACGTCACCACGTTCGGAGTGAGAAGGGATTCCAGGAAGGGTGTGTGTGATTACACCGGAGAGGAGGACGAGGCGTGTGAGCAGAGCGTTGTGTATTACGGAGGAAGTGGAGTGTCAGAAGAGAGAGCAGACCGTGCGGCAGTGTCATCAGGAGCCCCGGGAGAGCCAGGAGGCCAACGACCCCGCGATTCGCCCAGCCACGCCCCAGGAGGAGCGTGGCTGTCACAGGTACGCGAGCGGTTCACGGGTTGGATTGGGAGGAGGGACATGCGGACAGAGTAGAAGCAGAGTATCCCCCCCCCTTTCTTTCCCTCTCTTCACCTCACCTTGAGCACCCTCACGTATTTTCTGTTCGTTAGAAGTGTGTCACGGTTGTTGCAGTGTCCCCTCACTTCCCATCCCTTCGGGTTTGAGTCCAACCGAACCCTCACGTCAGTTTCTTTTCTTTGTCTTCCCCGCTGCCTACATCACGGAGTATACGGGAACCCGACGACAGACACAGTGGGAGAAGGACCGGAGGGAGCCCAGGAGCGAACGGACGTCAGCCCACCAAACAGTCTCAACCCCACATCCACCCGGAAGACTGGCGTCTAGGAGGAGGCGTGTTCTCAGTTCAATAAAGCCATCTTTACCTCGACTTGGTTTCCGTCCCGTTCATTCACCCACGCCACAACTGGTGTCAGAAGTGGGATCTCCAACACCCTCCATCAGTACCCCTTTGATGGATGCGCTCATCCAACACCTAATAAAAGGACAAGAGAAACTCGAATGGGCCGTAGAGCGGCAAATGACGTCGGCCCAAGCCGACAGGGATGTCTTCAAGGACTCTATTGCCGCACAGATGGATGGGCTACAACAAATGATAAAGGCACCGGCGACCCCCCCTCACAGAGAAGCTCGAGGCATGACACACGGTCCCTCGGGTATTTCTCTACAAAAGTACATCGCCGGTGAGGATCCCGACGCGTTCTTGTTGAACTTTGAACGCGCTGCGAGAGCCTGTGGTTGGCCGGAGGACAAATGGCCGTTCTTCCTAGCCCCCCTGTTGACCGGGGAGGCACAGTCCGCGTACCAAGTGGCCAATGCCACGGAAGACTCGCCCTACCAGGACATTAAAGACATGATACTGGACCACCTCGGCCTGGATGCCGAAGCATACCGGGTGCGCTTTTGGAAGGAGCGAGGCCAGCCCGGAGAAAACCCCAAAACCCTCTATTTTCGCCTCAAAATGGCAGCCGACAAATGGCTGTAACCACACTCAAGCACAAAGGAAGAAATCATGAACAGAGTGTATCTGGAACAATTTCTGGAGGCTTTGCCATACGGCGCTCAGAGGTGGTTAAAACAACACCCCCACCTCACACCGGAAGAGGCCATAGAGATGGCCACGACCTTTTCAAGAGCCCAGCCTCGCACTCTGACATGGGACAATGACAAACATGGCAAACCCACCTCACTAAAACCTGAGAAGAAACAGCGCCCAGTAACGGAACCACCCCGAACCAAGATCAACAGAACGGACATACCATAATTCCGCGGGCCTCAGTGCTTTGAGTGCGGTGATTGGGGCCACATAGCGCGTGTGCGCCCCAAGCGTAAAACCACCGACGAACCAATGGAAGTGGGCTATGTACCGAGATCCATTCTCTACACTGCCGAGTTGGGAACCGCATTCCATGTAAGAGTACAGGTGAATGGAAGGAGGGTGAAAGCGTTATTAGACACGGGATGTAGACAGTCAGTGATACACAAATCCCTTGTTAAACCGGCCCAATATGTCCCTGACACCATAGTACACATCAGGTGCGTACACGGAGATGTGAAGCCCTATCCTCTGGCTACCATCACCCTTACTCCTCCCGGTGGGCCCCCTTGTGTTGTACGGGTTGGGGCGTTAGAGGGACTCCCCGAAGAACTCATCCTGGGGACAGACAATGCTGAGTTTCTACAGCTATTTCACAGTACCCTCCAAAGGGAGACCAAGGAATCTAACAAGGGGGGGGCGGCTATCGGTCACTCCCCGCCCTAACGACCCCCGAACCCTGGCTTCTAGACAAGAGTTTTAGGTTTGTTCAGTCCAACGACCCCACTCTGTTCAACGCCTGGGAAGCAGCCCATGTGAATCAGGATAATGCTTCGCCTACCTATCCTCACTTCCTGATCAGAAACGGATTGTTGTACCGAAAAGGCAATGCAGAAGACCCGGAACAACTCCTGGTACCTGTGGCGTTCCGGGATCAAATACTTTTTTTTTCCCACTCCCACCTTACAGCTGGTCATACCGGAGCAGAGAAAATGACCCAAAATGTACTACGGCATTTCTTCTGGCCAGGAGTATATAAGGATATCAAGCTTCACTGTCAGACGTGTGAGGAGTGCCAAAGGAAGAACACACAACGACCACCTGCTGTCCCCCTGCAGCCATTACAGATTGTTGGAAATCCATTTGAGAGGGTCGGAATGGATCTGATAGGGCCACTTCCCCAGACACGGAAGGGGAACCAATACACCCTGGTGGTTGTGGATTATGCCACCCGGTTTCCGGAGGTGTTTCCCCTCAGGGCCCCAACCTCTTCAGCCATCGCGGATAAATTAGTGGAGCTCTTTTCAAGGGTAGGGTTCCCGAGGGAGATCCTTACGGACCAAGGAACACCCTTCGTTTCTCGGTTGATGAAGGAAGTATGCCGCGTGTTGGATCTCCGACCATATAAGAACCTCCGTTTACCACCCTCAAACGGACGGCCTCGTGGAGAGGTATAACAGAACCATCAAGACCACCCTGAAGAAGATGTTGGCGGTGGAGGGCAAAGAATGGGATCGTCTTCTACCCTTGGCGCTCTACGTAATCAGGGCTCAAGTCCAAAGCAGTCTGCGCTGTTCGTCTTTCGAACTACTATATGGGCGACAACCCAGGTCATTACTAGAAATGACGAAAGAAGCTTGGGAGCGTGAAATGGAAGAGGAGAACAGAGGAACGCTGGAGTACACACAACAGCTGAAATCGAAAATATGGAAGCTGAGAGACTTGGCGTACTCCCAGCTCGAAAGCAGCCAAAGACGACAAAAAGCCTGCTACGACCGGGGAAAAAAATGGAGAAAGCGGTCTGTAGGGGACTGGGCCCTGGTGCTACTCCCCTCATCAACAAAGAAATTCCTCTCAGGATGGCAGGGACCTTACAAGGTCGTAGGGGATCTAGGAAATACGACCTATCAGGTCCAGATAACCCCCCGCAAGAAGCAAACTTACCATATAAACATTTTTTTAAAATGGTTGGGAGCCCCTCCGAAATCCACGCAAATGGCAGTACCCACAACAGCATTAGACAGAACCACCCTTGATCAGCTCGTGATCAACGAAGACCTCTCGGATGCCAAAAAAACAGCATTACGGAACGCCCTGGTCCCTTTCTCGCCCCTGTTTTCCGACCTCCCTGGCAAAACCACCCTAGCTGAACACCGCATAGTGACTCCACCGGGAAAAATCGTAAAACAAAAGCCATACCGAATACCCGCGGCAAAAAGAGCGGCAGTCAAGAAAGAGATCCAGGACATGCTACAGCTCGGCGTCATACGTCCGTCAGACAGTGAGTGGTCATCCCCAATAGTGATGGTGCCGAAGCCGGACGGTTCGACGTGATTTTGTATGGATTTCCGAGCTTTGAACGCTATTTCGTCATTCGATGCATACCCCATCCCGAGAATCGACGAGCTGATTGAGAAACCAGGGGAAGCCAGGTATATCACGACGCTCGATTTGACCAAAGGGTATTGGCAGGTGCCACTAAGGGAAGAAGACCGAAGGAAGACAGCGTTCGCTACAGCGGAGGGCCTCTACGAGTTCAACGTCCTCCCCTTCGGCCTACACGGGGCACCCGCCACTTTTCAGCGACTTATGAATTCGGTGCTCCACAACCATTCCTCCTTTTGTTCGGCCTATTTGGATGATATCGTGATCTTCAGCAAGACCTGGGAGGAGCATCTCGACCATCTGCGAACCATCCTACACGCCCTGGAACAAGCGGGACTCCACGTGAACTCCAAAAAGTCCAGAGTAGCCTATCAAAAGGTGAAATACCTTGGGTACGTTCTGGGACGGGGGTTGATAGCCCCACAGATTGAAAAGGTGAGGGCAATCGCTGAAACACCCTTTCCTCAGAATAAAAGGGATCTACGGGCCTTTTTGGGTCTGATAGGGTATTATCGGCGGTTTATACCGCAATTTTCTACAGTGGCCGCTCCCCTAACAGATCTCCTACGTAAAAACACCAAGCCTCAGCAGTTCCTACACCCCAGCAATGAAATGATGGAGGCGTTTCAAACCCTTAAGAGAGTCATCACCACCGATCCTGTGTTAGCCTCACCGGACTTCAACAAAGCTTTTATACTGCACACCGAAGCCTCCAATCATGGGTTGGGGGCTGTGTTGTCTCAGCTATCTGATGTGGGGGTGGAACATCCTATCTTATATATGTCGCAAACTATTCCCACGGGAGACTAAATATTCCACCATAGAGAAGGAGTGTTTAGCGGTTAAGTGGGCAATGGATAAACTAAGATATTATCTTGAGGGCCGTCCATTCACGCTGTGCACTGACCATGCTCCCTTGCAGTGGATGTGCAGGAACAAGTCGCAGAACCCTAGAGTCCTGCGCTGGTTTCTGACACTTCAACCATTCTCATTTGAGGTACGCCACCGAAAGGGCAAAGACAACGGGAGTGCGAACTATCTGTCCCGTGTGTTTCCTCTCCCCGATCGGGAGAATCCTGGGGAGGAGGTGTGTGACATGGTGGGGCCAACAAAGGGGAAATGCAAGGACAATGGGGACTGGTGGACCGCTACACCCCTCTCTTCCCCTCTTGTTTCTCACCGACAGGACGAGTGGCCTACAACAACCAGAATCCCCTCCGGCATTGTCGACTTCCAGGAGGAAGGTGTCAGTGATTGGGGATTCCCACTCCGCGAGACTCCGCCCACGAACGATGTCACTACGTTCGGAGTGAAAAGGAGAAGGGATTCCAGGAAGGGTGTGTGTGATTACACCGGAGAGGAGGACGAGGCGTGTGAGCAGAGCGTGTTGTATTACGGAGGAAGTGGAGCGTCAGAAGAGAGAGCAGACCGTGCAGCAGTGTCATCAGGAGCCCCGGGAGAGCCAGGAGGCCAACAAACCAGCGACTCGCCCAGCCACGCCCCAAGAGGAGCGTGGCTGTCACAGGTACGCGAGCGGTTCACAGGTTGGATTGGGAGGAGGGACAGGCGGACAGAGTAGAAGCCGAGTATTCCCCCCCCCTTTCTTTCCCTCTCTTCACCTCACCTTCAGCACCTTCACGTATTTTCTGTTCGTTAGAAGTGTGTCACGGTTGTTGCGGTGTCCCCTCACTTCCCATCCCTTCGGGTTTGAGTCCAACCGAACCCTCACGTCAGTTTCTTTTCTTTGTCTTCCCCGCTGCCTACATCACGGAGTATACGGGAACCCGACGACAAACACGGTGGGAGAAGGACCGGAGGGAGCCCGGGAGCGAACGGACGTCAGCCCACCAAACAGTCTCAACCCCACATCCACCCGGAAGACTGGCGTCTAGGAGGAGGCGTGTTCTCAGTTCAATAAAGCCATCTTTACCTCGACTTGGTTTCCGTCCCGTTCATTCACCCACGCCACAACATAGAAGAACCTTTTTTCCAACTACACAAAGATAAAGTAGTTCTTCGTACAAATCCCAAATTCCTACCTAAGGTAGTATCTGCATTTCACATAAATCAGTCGGTAGAATTACCTGTATTCTTCCCTCAACCTGATTCTGTTGCAGAACGAGCTCTACACACCTTAGACGTTAGAAGAGCACTATTGTATTACACTGAAAAAACAAAATCATTTCGTAAGACCAAACAACTCTTTGTCGCTTTTGCACCACCTCACAAGGGCAATCCTATCTCCAAATCAGGTATTGTGAGGTGGATTGTTAAATGTATTCAAATTTGCTATGCAAAAGCCAAGAGGGCTCCAACTGTACCCGCAGAGGACATTCCACTCGCAAACTGGGGGCTACTATGGCTTTCCTAGGGAACATCCCTATTACTGACATCTGCAAAGCTGCAACATGGTCTACACCACACACATTCACCAAACACTATTGTGTAGATGTGTTAGCCAGACAACAAGCTAATGTGGGCCAAGCAGTACTTTAAACGCTGTTTCAGACAACTCCATCAGTTACAGGATAGCCACCGCTTGGGGAAACTGCTGTATAGTCTATGCATAGCTACAGCTCACATGCCTCGAACGGAAAATGCTACTTACCCAGTATGCATCTGTTCTTGGCATATAGAGCTGTAGAATCTCATGCGCCCACCCACCTCCCCGGGTACCTGTAGCTGCTGTAGTTCTCTTCTTACTATTCATACATACACATGGACATCTGTATTCTTTACTACTACTCCATTCTCTCACACTCTGCGGGAAAACAATCTGAAGATGGAGGCGATGACCATGCGCACTATCACCGAAAGGAGGAGTCACCTACCTTGTGACTAGGAAGACTTCTTTGAAGAAAAACAAACTGCAAACATCCGGGCCCAACACTAGATGGCGATCTATGCATAGCATGAGATTCTACAGCTCTACATGCCAAGAACAGATCCATACTGGGTAAGTAGCATTTTCCTTTCGGCACGTGAAGCGGCTGCAATTTATCAATCCAGTTGCGCTATATATGTAGTAAAGATTCCCCTATGCGCTGGGAATATCTAGAATCAAGGTACAACAAAACCTTTTCTTTATAATGCCTTAGTGGGCTGAGAAGTGTCTGGTCATGAATTCTCATAAGAGAGACTCTTATCTCATGTTATATTGTTATACTCAGTACTGCACCTGGTACAGCCTTATTAAAAGATAGCTTAATGGAAGGCCTTACGCAATGCGCTGGTAAGTCATGAATAGTGGCCAAGTGGGCTTAGTGGCTGGCGTGCATCTTATGATAAAATGTAAATTTCAAGTTAAGAAGAACAGCAGCAGAATTGCCCAAAATTTATTATAATCAACGTGAATTTACATATCTAGTGATACAAAAGGCCAAAGTGATAAAGAGCTCATATGAGCAAAACAGACAGATATCTGAATATCATACCCGCAGTACTAAATAATTTCAAGCAGTGAAAAGGTACAGAATAATACAAGTTATAATTCATAACCATCTTGTTAGCCTAACAAGATTGTTATGAATTATAACTTGTTGTATTAAGTGATGGTACAGTGGCGAGTTATAGTTCGTGTTGTCTGGTTAGCGAGCTAAAAAGAGCATGCAACGAAATCCACTTCTTTTTAAAGTTTATGTATTTTAAACGTGGTTTGTGTAGGGAAAATATGTTTTCCTAACTATAACTAAGCTTTAACCTTTGTTGTTTTTCATTAAATTGTAATTTAAAAAAAAAAAATGTTTCAAATTGTAGAGTCCAGTGTTGCAAGTGGAGAGTTATGAGGAGTGTTGTGCAGTACAGTGGAGGAGAGTAGTGTAAAGTCTATTGTTTATAGATTAGAGTATTGTAGATTGCAATAGTGTAGTAGCGTATCTTACAGTGTAGTAAGGTGTTATAATATAGTGTAGTGGCATGGTGTCTAATATAGTGGAGTCGAGTATCGTAGACTGGAGCAGCGAGTTGTACAGTGGAATGGCGTGTCGAACAATTGAGTAGGATGTCAGAGTGGAGTAGAGTTTTAGAGTGGAGTAGGGTGAAGTAGAGTGTCATAGAGTGGAGTGTCGTAGAGTTCTGTGGAGTACAGTGGAGTGCCATGTCATATAGCTGAGTGGCATATCGTAGAGTGAAGTTGAGTGGCGTGCTGTCAAGTGTCATAAAGTGTACTACAGTGGCATAGAGTGGATGGGCATAGAGTGTAGTACAGTGTTTTAGAGTGGAGGTGCATACAGTAAAGTAGTGTCGGACAGTGGAGCGGCATAGAGCGGAATATAGTACAGTGAGTAGAGTGGGGTAGTGTAGAGTGGAGTAAAGGGTCAGAGTGGAGTGGCATGTCGTAGACTACAGTGGTCATGGAGTGCAGTAGAGTAATATACGGTTCAGTAAAGGGTCATAAATTGGATACCGTGTTGTACAGTAGGGTGTAGTGGGGTGTCGAACAGTATTGGAAAGTGATGTAGACTAGAGTAGAGTGGCATACTGTCTAGTTGATTTTTGTGGAGTGGTGTACAGTACAGTCTTGTAGAGTGGTACAGTGGATTGGCATACAGTGTTATAGAGTACAGGGCATTGAGTGGCATACAGTGGAGTACTGTGTCAGAGTAGAGTGGAGTAAAGTGGGGGTGCAGTGGCATACAAAATGTTGTGTACAGTGTTTTATAGTAGACTTGTGTTGTACAGTGGCATACAGTTTAGTACAGTGGCGTGAAGGGGTATAGACAGGAGTAACGTGTTGAAGAGTGGAGTTGCATAATAGTAGCGTAGAGTGAGGTTAAATGTCGTACAGTGGAGTAGAGTGGAGTGGTGTAATGTAGTGCTGAGTAAAGTACGATAGAGTGCATTGGTGTGTCGTACAGTGGCGAGGAGTGTACAGGCATAGCGCTGGTAGTAAACTGTTATAAGTTGGAGTGGGGTCTCGTACAGTGGAGTGGTGTGTCGTGTAGTGGAATACAGTGTTACACATTGGAGTGTACGGGCATAGTATGAGGTATAGAGTTGGATAGTGGAGTGTGCGGGGATAGAGTGGAGTAGAATGCCGTAGAGTGCCATGAAGTGTGATAGACTTTTATTGAGTGGAGTTTTATAGAGTGGAGGAGAGTGTCTTGCAATAGAGCAGCATAGAGTACAGTGGCGTAGAGTGGATTACCGTAAAGTGGAGTAGCATACAGGGGGTGGCGTACATTGAAGAGGCGTAGTGAAGAGTCGAAGAAACTGTTATAAATTGACTTATAAATTGGAGTGGCGTCTCAAACAGAGTGGAGTGCTGTGTTATACAAGGTTGGAAAATGTCGTAAAGTGCTGTATAATAGAGTGTACGGGCATAGAGTTGAGTGAGTTTGGACAGTGAAATGAACAGGGATAGAATGGAGTAGAGTGGCATAGAGTGTAGGAGAGTTTTGTAGAGTGGAGTTATATATAGAGTGATGGAGAGTACACTGGAGTGGCGTGAAGTGGCATAAAGTGGAATAGCGTACAGTGGAGTGGTGTAGAGCAGTGGTTAACCTTTTGACTTCTGTGGACCCCCACTTAATCATTACTGTAGTCCGGGACTCCCCACTGAATCATTATTGAAATCCGGGTACCCGCTCTGAGTCATTATTGGAGTCCTGAGACCGTGGCATAAGAAATTTTGATGACTTGAAAGGCGAAACAATACACAAAAATCATCCATACTACATTCTGTTCAATACACTTGCATTGCTCTCACGAATCATCTGGGAATACAAACTTTATTTTTAGCCTTCAATTTCAAAGTCTTTCACATTTATAGAACATGTCAAATGTTTCAATTTTACATTTTACTTCTCTATTTATTTACACTTTAGCAGTCTGTTAATATTATTTAATTTTCTAAGCAGCTTCAGACCCCCTCAGTAGGGGTCGCGGACCCCCAGGTGTCCCTGAACCACAGGTTGGGAACCACTGGCGTAGAGTGTAATAGCGTAATGTATAGTAGCGTACAGTGGGGTGGCATAGTGGAGTAGTGTACAGTGGGATGCCGTAGAGCAGTGGTTGTTAACCTTTTGACTTCTGTTGACTCCCACTTAAGCATTACTGTAGCCCGGGAACCCCCACTGAATCATTATTGGAATCCAGAGACCCATACTGAGTCATTATTGGAATACTGAGAACACGGCATAAGCAGTTTTGATGACGTGAAAGGCAAAACAGTACACAAAAATCATTCATACTATATTCTGTTCAATACACTTGCATTGCTCCTACAAATCAACTGGCAATACCAACTTTTATTTTTAGCCTCCAATTTCGAATTCCTGGACATTTATAGAACATTTAAAATTTCTCAATTTTACTTTATTTATGTACACTTTAGCAGTCTGTTATTATTGAATTTTCTAAGAAGTCTCGGACCCCCAGGGGTCCCTTGACCACAGGTTGGGAACCACTGGCGTAGAGTGTAATAGCGTATAGTGTAGTAGCGTACAGTGGAGTGGCATACAGTGCAGTGGCGTACAGTGAAGTGGTGTAGACTGGAGTGGCGTACACTGGAATGGGGTAGAGTGTAATAGCATACAGTGGAGTGGCATACACTGGAATGGGATTAGGTGTAATAGCATACAGGTGAGTGGTGTCCAATGGAATAACGTACAGTGGCGTGGCATACATTGGCATGGCATACAGTGGAGTGGCATACAGTGGAGTGGCATACACTGAAAAGGAATTGAGTGGAGTTGCATACAGTAATAGCGTAGAGTGGACTGGCTTAGAGTGGAGTTGTTTACAGTGTAATAGTGTGGATTGGCATGGAGTGTTGTACAGTGGAGTGGCGCGGAGTTTAATAATGTATAGTGGAGTAGCATACAATGGAGTGGCGTAGAGTGTAATAGTGTATAGTGGAGTAGCATACAGTGGAGTGGCGTAGAGTGTAATAGTGTACAGTGGAGTACCATACAGTGGAGTGGCGTAGAGTGTAATAGTGTATATTGGAGTAGCATACATTGGAGTGGCGTATAGAGTGTAATAGTATATACTGGAGTGGCGTAGAGTAATAGTGTATAGTGGAGTAGCATACATTGGAGTGCTATAGACTGGAGTGGTGAGGTTTAGTGCAATAGCATACATTGGATTGGGGTCCAATCGAGTAGCGTAGAATGAAGTGGCGTAGAGTGGATTGCGACACACTGGAGTGGTGTAGAGTTAAGTAGCATACAGTGGAGGGCATACAGTGGAATAGCGTACAGTGGAGTGGCTTAGAGTTCGGTGGCATACAGTGGAATAGAGTAGAATGGAGTGGCGTACATTAGAACGGCGTAGAGTGGAATAGCATACAGTGGTGTTGTGTACAGTGTAATATTGTGGTGTAGAACGGAGTGGAGAGGCTTAGACTGGAATAGCGTGGAGTGGCTTCAATTGCGTGACATACAGATGTATGTGAAATTTAGCAGCAATGTAGATTATGGTGTGCAGAGTAATGCAAAACAGCGAATTGCGCTGCCTTGCGTTTCTCCAGATTTACCAATCAACACAGGGCGACACATGGTGGCCTTGCGTTCCTTTTTAAATCTGACCTAAGTATTGCATTGCCTATGTGACACCATGAGTGACACAAGTATACCACAATCCAATAATACAGCTAGGCCTTTGTTATATTTTGGGCCATGGCATACCATGATAACTTTGCAGCATACCGTGGTACATAGCGATGACAAGTCAGTATATAATTGCATTCTACATACCCCGGACACACACGAACGGTTGGCTTATCAGGGTTACGCCACACATTTTCCCAGGATACTGAGAAGACCACGCGCACTGGAGACGTGTTTGATGGGTCGGTCCATTACTGGGACGACCTTATTATGTTCTTTTCTCTAGAAAGGGTTCAAGAAACACTTTGACCTTCATTTGTGCTTAGCCTTGAAAAAGTCCAAGAGGACGAAACGCGTGTCTGCTGTTCTGGTTTGGACAAATATTGTTTGAAATCTTCTTTCCAAAGTAAAAACGCTGTGGAAGAACTCGACTCCTTTGGATTGGATTGGATCATTTCTTAATAATTTCTATCAAGAATGGTCTTATTGTGTTAAACTGGATTGTGTGTGCTGAAGTGCATTATTTCTTTGTGGATATAATTGGGTAATGGCTGTTTTTAGAGAATGAAAGTGCAGCCATATTGTTTTTACTACACTTTGGCTGTGTTCAGTGTTAGGGTCTTAGATCTAGGCAAGTAGTAAGTCCCTACCTATTAACATGTTATTAAAGTGGTAATAGGTAGGGGAATTTATTTATATATTGTTTATATATTTTTAAAGTTTACGACTATGTACTGCGGTAGTTTCACAATATTTTTTTTAAAAGTCTGTGAAAGTACAGCGGTAACAGATATCACTACATTTTACTGTCTTATAACTTAATTACTTACCCTCCTTAACTGCAGTACCATGAAGTATCATCTCTGCACCATAATTTATAATCCTGCCAATTTTCATGAAAATCCATTTAGCGGTTTTCGCGCTACGCCAAATACAATAGTCCATGGAAAATTAATTGGTGGAAAAATGTGATTTGGGATGTCCTTTTATCTTTGCTCTCCCTTAACAATTCACCACAAAAATGTACATCATCTCAAATTGTAGAAAATGCTACAGATCTGGAACGTTTTGTGGTGATTCCTCAAACGGGTGAAAAGTTATTAGGGGGCTAATATCCGAAGAATTCCTAACTTTGGTAATACTAACTAACTACAGAGTGGCAATACAATTTAATGTGGTTTCTTTCTTTTTATCTATTGTATTTGTTTATTGGGTTACATGATTAGGACCGGAATGGGAACCAAAAGCAACCCTGGTAAATGTTGTCAGGCCAGCCACCGTACGGTGCATAACTAGTGCAGAGAGCGAGCCTGACCACTGGAAAAGGGAGTTGATATGCATGGTAAATGTTGAAACATAATACAGACTGCTGCACCCAACAATGGAAAGTCCATAGTCCTTTATGTCTTTATAATATCCAGTCTGAATTGGTTCCCATTGAGGAGAGGGCAGGAATGGGAACCAAAAGCAACCATGGCAAATGTCAGGCCAGCACCCGTGTACAGTGCATAACGAGTGCAGAGAGCAAGCCTAACCTCTAGAAAAGGGGGTTGATATGCATGGTAAATGTTGAAACATAATACAGACTGCTGCACCCAACAATGGAAAGTTCATAGTCATGTGACCATAAATGTGTCTTTTAGTTGTTCATGTAGTATTTTGAAACTTTACATATGCAGTCTAGTTAATTTTTTGGGCTTCCTTGCTACATACTAAGCCCAAAGTGAATGAAAACCAATCGTTGTTATAAAAATAAGGAATAATACTTTTTTACTAATGGTCAATTATCATGTCCTCCAGATAGTTTGTATGGCTCACTGCTAGGGCGATTTTTCATTTTGTTGCACAGGGGTGCATAAGAAAGATGTTTTTTGTTTGGCTTGTTGGGCACAGTTTTATTTTGTGAGCTAGAGAGCATGCAAAGAAAACTTATGTACAATTAAGATGTATTCTAATCGTTATGTATTTGTTTATACGTTTCCATTAGCATGTGACCATAAATGGGTCTTTCAGTTGTTCATATAGTAAACCTGAAATTTTGCACATGCAGTCTAGTTTATTCTTTGGGTTTACTTGCTGTTTTAATTAGGATTGTGCCACATATGAAGGCCAAAAGTGAATGAAAGGCAATGATTATTGTTGTAAAAATGTTTTTTTTCTCCCTTGTGGCCAATTATCATGTCCTCTAAATAGTAGTTTGTATGGTTCACTGCTAGGGCAGTTTTTCATTTTGTTGCACAGGATGCATAAGAAAGATGTTTTTTGTTAGGTTGCGACAATCATTTTTCGGTATGCGTGCAGCTTTGAGCAACTGTGTAGGTCTTTTTGTGGTATTTCATATGATAATAATCTATATATATGGTTACTGCACTGGGTTGTCCAGTCTATTTTGCTTACAACTCATGTTCCTGAGCAGGGATGTTTGGTGAGAGAAGTGGTCAAGAACATCTGCTCAGATAGACTTTGTTACTAGCATCTCATATCTAAGTTCCATTGTGAGATGTAAACCGGCATGCATAGGTGAACTAAAAGGAGGATTACTGTGATGAACCCACTGTAGGGAACGCATTATGGGTGTTTCAGCAAGTGGAACTTAAAATATGGAATCTGACTTTGCTTATGGGGGATTTGCAGAGAGTTGCACAAGCTGACGGAAGTCACAAAGGTGCTTTTCCCTGCAGCTTTCTTAAAGAATGTACTGTCGATACACAACTACATCGTTTATTTTTGACACCTTCCCTATTGCTGCAAACACAATATACATCTCAAGCACAGCTCATGGCACTATGAGACTCTCCCTCAAACCTTACAACTGAAACAAAACATGCAAACTTTTACAATTACTAGGGTAACATTAAAGTAGCAGTTGGGTGTCACTCAAAATGTCATATGCATGATGTATAGATCCCACACATAAGCACACAGCAAATACAGAATAGTAACACATAGGTAAGGGAGTAGCCAGAAAATTTAAATACCTCCCACTTTGAACTAAAGCTCTTATGGCACCAAGAAAGTCATCACAACCCTCCCCAGAAGAGCTCTTGTCCAAGGATCTAGCCATTCATCCTTCCATCAATCCCCTGATATCCACCATTTGAAATGTACATTCTGTCATCTATTAATTCTTTCATTCAGTCTTTCACCATTCATTCTGTCCTTCCATCTGTGTGCCCATCCATATCCAAACTTTTTCAACCATTTGCAAACCTATCCATCATCTATCCGTCCATCCATTATTTCACTCATCCATCCCTTCATTCACACTTTCACTCATTCATCCATCCACCCTTTCACCCAATCCATCCTGTCACTCATCCATCCACTCTTCCACCCATCCATTCACTCATCCATCCAACCATTTACCTTGCACCCATCCAGGCATCCTTTCACTTTCTCATCCATCCACCCAGTCACTCATCCGTTCACCCATTCACCCTTTCACTCATCCATCTATCCTTTCTTCCAGCTCTCCACACTCCCTTTCACTCATGTATGCATTCTTTCAATCATACATCTTTATATTCTTCTTTTCACTCATCCATGCACCCATCCGCCCATCCATTATGTCAATCATTCATCCATGCTTTCACTCATCCAGCCATCCATCCATCCTCCCTTTCTCTCTCTATTCCCCTTTCACTTAGCCACCCACCCATCCATCCAACCTTCACCCATCCACCCACCCATCCCCCCACCCATCCAGTTGCGCACAAAAGAGGCCCATCAAGAACTTCACCCTAGCTGTAGTTTCTAAAGCAAGGGGTGGGGTGGGGGAGGGTTCACTATGCCCCTGCACATAGGCAATCTGAAAACTTAAAAGTCATGAGTCATGCATGATGGATGCACAGTGCCAGGACGTGAGGTGACTGGGACATGGTGTTGTTTCCAGGGCTTTAAGTGCGATGAAAAAACTAGGGGTCTCTCCAAGGGGCGTGTCTGATGTGATTAAGGGCGTGGCTTAAAACAGCTCAGCTAAAAATATGTGCTGAGCATAATGTGCCGCCCGACTGGTATTTTGCTGTTTCTATCATTGCATCCAGTAACATTAGACCTACAACAAGCCATGACTATTGGCTTGGTCAATGGATGTTAGTTGCATAAAATAAATAAAGCAGCAACTATGGCCTTGTTTTATATATTAATAAAAATGCTTCATCTCTGTAATGATGAGACGGTGTAAGAACTATAACCTCTTTTTAATTTTGTACTTTTGTTTTGTACATTTCTTCCATCTAACCCTAACAGAATGCCCTGCCCTAGACCACGGCTGGAGGAGGCCACCACATGCTGTAACATCTCAAACTGGCCCATTGTCATTCTGTATGTGGCAATCAGCCTGCATACAGAATGACAATGGGCGGGGTGGGGCTGCTCTTGTGCTCCGAGGATGAGTGCGAGGCGGCCCCATCAGGGAGCGGAGGTCTCTCACAGGGGAACTGATCTGCTCCCTGCAAGGCCTAAAATTACGGACAAAAGGCATCCGTAAAAGGGATCCTCACGGACAACAGACGTGAGGTCTAAATTACGGACGGTCTGTGAAATTTACGGACGGTTGGTCACCCTAAGCGGGGAACAAGTCTTCACCATCGAATTCCAGGCCGATTGCCTTGTTGGACTTTGCTACAGTGCTGCGGAGAACTTACCGCATTGGGGTAGAGATAAATTCACTGGTGCCTCCGATTCAATCTGGCTTTATCAAAGACACAGGAACGGCCATGAACACTCGAATGCTTTCCTTAATAATCGGCAAGGCAAGAACTCTGCGCCATAATTTGCACCTATGTTTTGTGGACTTTCGGTCCGCTTTAAACGTTGTTCAGCACAACATACTCTGGCTTAAACTTCAGAATTGGGGAATTGCACCTGTACTTTTTTTTTAACAATATATTTTTATTGAGTTTACATGGTGAAATACCAGGCCGTGGCCCGGAGGATTCATTTGAAAGACAATACATGACCATGTATACTTCGAGTCGTACCTTCTGGAAAACCTTCATATACAACAACAAAAACATTGCGCAGGTTGTCTCAAGTCCCACAGTTCTGTAATTGACCAATTGGATACACAGTCCGGAGATTTTAAATGCTAGTCCTGGTTGTGCAGTGACCAATATCTTCCGGGGAACACCGCCAATCAAGGGTCTGGAGTAAGAAGGGGGTGTAACTCGATACCCCGGTAATCCGCCGCACCTGTACTTTTAAGTGTCGTACAACTGCTGTACTCCAACACATGGATACAAATTAAACTCGGGACTGGAACAGCCCTCTCAAGGAAAATACATACCTACAGTGGGTTGAAACACAGCTTTTGTCTCCTGATGGACTCCGTACAGCTTTGACGTAGGTGTTAGAGAGAAATGCAGTGAAGGCTGATTTTAGAATGTTGATTTTGCAGTAACACATCTGTGGCATAGTCAATTGCGGGTACCCAGGCTTGAAAAGATGCTACACCCCCAACCCTGTTTGGAACCATAACGTCCTCACCAAACTCATGGGTCCTCCTTTTGAACTACTGCACTCCTGTCCCTTACAATCCCTATCCTGGAAGGTCACTTTCCTTGTTGCTATGACATCCTTAAGACGTGTTAGGAAGCTGCAGGTCGTCACTTTAGGGCGGCCTTTCTTCTGAGTTAATAATGACAGGGTTGTCTTCAGGACTAACCTTAAGTTCCTTCCCAAGGTAGTGTCCCCTGCCATCTTAACCAGACTTGTCTTTTTCCCTCAGCCAGACTCTGTAGCAGAGAGTGAGTGCCCTTCACGCCCTTGATGTCAAGCGAGCCCTCCTGTACTAAATTGACGGGTCCAAACCCTTAAGTTGTCAAAACTTAGAAAGCGCATGCTCTGTCAACGGCAAGGATAACCCTATAGATTTTCAAATGTATCCAGATCTGCTACATTAAGGCTAAGAGACGTTTGCCTGCCCTGGCCAGGCCTCATTCTACACGGAAAAAGGGGAGTGTATGAACCTAGGGCAGCTTGCATATATTCATAATTGACATGGTAAGGACTTGCATAGAAATATGGGGACAACACCAAAATTTTATGAACTGATACAAAAGTTTATTCAAATCGTACAAACAATCTAAACAGTACAAACAAATATATAGTAATGTGGTTCACATCCACACTCAAAATCATGTCTATGTTCTTTCTAAAATCAATCTACACAATAAAAACAAGGTAGACAGACAAGGACATAAACAACATAGGATAAACCAATGATATTTCATGCTTAAAATATTGTAATGCTCAAACGGTCAAATGAGAGCTGATAATAAGTAACATATGGGATTACATAATCAAATAAACATTCGGTGGCTTAACAATCGGATTTCTTTCTACGCACGTTTCGGCACAAGGGGCCTTCTTTGGCAAAGACACAGAAGGCACATGTGTGGTACCTGTGAATATATAGAAAAATGTTGTCCCAACCAATGATATGATCATAAAATGGGAAAATGTATGCCATGTTTTGTGTCTATAGGCTAACTTTAGATTAAGGACTCAAGAATTGAGTAGAAAAAAAAGAGGGAAGGGAGAAGAAATTAGACCTGAATACACCAGGAAATGTGATGTAAATCCGTATTTGTGAAGCGCGAACTACTCACCCTTACGGGTCTCAAGGCGCTGGGGGCCGTTGTGGAAATTAAGTGAGCTATTGCCCAGAGTCACATGGTGCTGAGCTGAGCTGCCGCCGGAGCCGGGGATCGAACCGTGAGCCCTGTGTTCCGAAGTCAGCTGCCCTGGCCGCTGCACCACACCTCTCCACTGGAAACAAAAATACATGTGACATACAATAGTTTACTATGCGTGCACCCAAAAACCCATATATCCAATGATGCCTGTGTTCCACCCAAGGACTCAAAATAACATGACCAAATCTAAACCTATACCAGAGTATGGGCTCCAAGGAACCTGAGGAAGAATGCACTAGTTGTGCCGATTGAAATATGAGGATTCCTGCAATAAACAAGGACAGGGTAAATAAACGAGAATCAAATGCATATTGATGTAGACCTATAATCTGAAGCAAGCTTTATATTGTCACTGAAATGAAAAAAGGCTACTCAAGCTAAGGTAAAAAGGGCACTAAGGCCCAGGATACGCTGACCTGGTGGACACAATAGTTCTTTTAAATGAATAAATAGTGGCCAAGATGTAACCTCAATGTGCCGGGCCCCGTTATTGGGGCGGCTGGAGTTGGTTGTAATGTCCATAATTAGGTGAATGGAAACATAATAAAACGACTAGCTGGGAGGGAAGAAATGATACGGCAGCTGGAGCTACATGCAAATCGAAGCAAGTGCCAAAGAAAGGTACACGTTCCGTACGACTACCTGGCTGGTGGAAATTATGTTACCAAATAAAAGTGGAATATGGAGGGGCAATTAAGTACATACAAAGTTAAGCCAACTCACCTAGCAAGTATATATGGATATATGTGAAAAGATACTGGTGCCGCAAGTGCTTAGCAGAAACCAATAAATAAATGATGAATCTACGATAAAGGAAAAAGGTATCTGAATCTGAAAGTTGACGTCTCAAAGTATTAAAGTCTATGCGAGCATTGCGAGACACCGAGCAATGACACTTATCGTAAATAACCGGAAAGCGGATACAGTGAGCTCAGCAGCCGAACGCCGTCTGGCAGGAGAGGAACCTGCAGAAGCAGAGTAAAAAATGTTCTAGCTGACGCGACAAGAATTTTCAATTCTATTAAGGACACGGAGGCGAGGATTATGCTTCTCTTTACTTTACTGGCAAAACAGCAGCCAATGAAAACTTTAAACACAGCATAACCCGGAAGGACAACCCTCTCCTTAGTATGCACCAATCATATATCACACAATGCTATAAATGTCTCTGTAGTAATAATAACTTCCTCTTTCTTTGCGAAAAACCTTTCAACACAGTCCTTAAACTTGACCGTCGAACACTGGACTCCGCCGATTCCATCATCGACTCAAATCCGACTTCAACCACAGGAACTTCTTCTGTCGAGCCCGACAAAGATGATAAACGACTCCTCAAGTCGGTTTACTCTGTTCTCCTGAAAGAGAATGAAATGTCGTAATATACCATCCACAGATTGGATGTCCAAACAAAAATGGGCGGGAAGAAACCCAATAAGAAATACACATTAACATTTCCACATAATCATCAATATGATCAAATACAATTTCATAATATAAAATACTGTTCCACGGGTGGGATAATCCTCGCCTCCGTGTCCTTAATAGAATTGAAAATTCTTGTCGCGTCAGCTAGAATTTTTTTTATTCTATGTCAGTCCACGGAGGCTCAGATTATGCTAGTTTAAAGTTGTCCCACCACATTAGTAGCAACATCTACAATTGGTTTATGATAAAACGTTTTGAAAGTAGAATCAGAAGACCAATCCGCCGCAGTCATGATCTCTTCTAAACGAGACCCTGTAGCCAAAGCTTTAGAGGCCATAGCTCCTCTAACCGAGTGAGCGCCAAAAGCTGAAGTATCAATACCTGCCAATTGCAACAACCAAGTGACCCACCTGGCTAAGGTTGCGTCAGTGACTGGGCGAAAAGGTTTCTGTAAAGAAATCAACAATTGACCTGCAACATCGGGTCTGAATTCCCGTGTGCAGTCCTCATAACATTTCCAACATTGAACCACACATAACCTACTGTGATGCGGAAAAGCAGGATAAGAAATACATCTAGAGTTAGTCTTAGTCCTTTTACAAATAGTAAACGACACCCCAGAGGGAGTGAAAACTCTACCTGCTATGTGCAAAGCGTGCACATCAGACACCCGTCTGCATGAAATTAAGCACAACAAAAGTGTCAATTTGGCCGATAATTGCTTACGTGAGAGACCCTCATTAGCCGGCCAGCTCCGGAGAAAACGAAGCACAACATTTACATCCCACAAATTTGAGTATCGGGGCTTGGGGGGATTTACCAACCTGGGGATGACCAGCCGAGATCGCTGATCTGAAGTTGTTGATAGTCCTATAGGCTAAACCCGTACTTGCCATCTCAGACAGAAAATTAACTATCGAATGGATACCGGATCCCACGGGATCCCCTTGCCGTGCAGCACACCAACTAACCCACTTACGCCAAGCTGACTCATATCGCTTATGTGTAGCTGGGGCCCAGGATTGGGACAAGAAAAACATAGCGTCCTCTGAAACTCCCGGCATCTGCCACCGTCTCCGGAAAGTCTCCACGCCATGAGAGACAACTGACCCTGCAGTACCAGCGGATGAGGTTGACCCAGAGGATCCGTCAAAATCTCTGGAATTGACAGCAGACGTACTGGGGCCGCACAAGAGGGGGCCAGCGCCGCTGGGAACCACGCTTGTGCTCCCCAGCACGGGGATATCAATATCACCTCCGCCTGCGGATCTGTGCCAACGTTCTCTGAATCATGACGAACGGAGGAAATGCATACAGCATACCCGTCGTCCACGACCGAAGAAATGCGTCCGAGTTGCTCGCCAGAGGATCCGGCCGCCAACGGTAAAACCGAGGCAGTTGTGTATTGAGCCTGGATGCAAAGAGATCTATCGTACAAGGGCCCCACTTGGCGTCTAGCTGACGGAATAGCCTGGGATGAAGCCGCCTGTCGCAGGAATCTCGAAGGAAGCGAGAGTTCCGATCCGCTACCACATTGGAGCTGCCCGGGATATACTCCGCTTTTACCGAAATGTGATGAAGCAGGCAATAGTGCCAAAAATCTTTGGCTATTTCAACTAGTAAGCGGGATCTCGTGCCCCCCAGACGATTGATATATCGTACTGCTGAGACATTGTCCATCCTCAGGAGTATGCAACAACTCGCTTTCTGTGGAGACAAGGTTCGGATCGCAAACGAACCCGCCAAGAGCTTCAAACAATTGATGTGGAGTCTCAGCTCCTCCGGAGACCATCGGCCCCCCGTCTCCACGGAGCCACACCGGGCACCCCAGCCCCACCTGCTGGCATCCGATTCGATCACTACCTCTGGGACCGACGCAAAAATGGCCTTGCCATTCCAGGCGTCCATGTGCTCCAACCACCATGAGATTTCCGTCCTGGCCTCTTGAGTTAACAGAATCTGTTCTGTGTAACGCAGACCCTTGCGTAGGTGTAGAATTTTCAACCTCTGGAGTGCCCTGTAGTGAAGGGGACCCGGGAAAATAGCTTGAATGGACGAGGCTAACAGGCCCACCAACCTGGCCAACGTCCGTAAGGATATGGTCTGAGAGGACAGCGCTCTCCTCAATTCCTCCTTGATGGCAATCCGTTTCTTCAGGAGAAGCAGAAGCTGTGCTGTCACCGAGTTCACTTGGAACCCCAAAATCTCCATTGACTGTGCCGGAGTCATTACGGACTTGTCTAAATTGATGACGAACCCCAACTCCTGCAGGAGTTGCGTCGTCCATGCTAGATGTTGAAGAACTGTAGTGACGTTCTGAGCCATAATCAGAATATCGTCTAAGTATATGATGAGTCTGACCCCTCGCTCCCTCAAAAACTGAACCACCGGTCTGAGGAGCTTGGTGAAACACCAAGGGGCGGACGAGAGTCCGAAGGGAAGAGCGGAATACTCGTACCATGAGTTTCCCCATTGAAACTGCAGGAATCTCCTGTGTGGTGGAAAAATAGGGACTGCCAAGTAAGCGTACTTTAGATCGAGGCGCACCATCCAATCTCCCTCCAACAGCAAATCCAGGAGTAAGTGTATGCCCTCCATCTTGAAGTGGCGATACACTACCCAAGAGTTGAACTCCTTGCGATTCAAAACCAGACGGAAGCCTTGGTCCTTTTTGGGAACCAGAAACAACGTGCTGATGAATCCGCGAGTGTGGGGAGTAGTCTGTACAATCGCTCCTTTTTGCATCAGAGATGCCACTTCGCTGTCTATAAAAGACCTCTCTACATGGGAAAAATGTAACGGGGGTGGAATGTATGTCTGTCGCGGTGTGTCGTAAAAATCTATCTGAAAACCCTGTACTGTTTGCAGTATCCAAGGGTCGCAGGTCAGGGTTCTCCACCTGTGGACGAACCCAGCAATCCGGCCCCCCACCTTGACATCTTCCCACTGAATTAGATTTACCTGAATAGGAAGTGTCTCTGTCATTGCTCTGGCCTCTGTATCCTCCTTTCTGGTTTCTGCCTCTACCACAGCGATTTCTGGTGGGGTAGAAATTGGACCGCTGGTGTCCCCGTCGTCCTCTCTGCTCAGCACCTCTGGAGGTCTAGTTGTAACCATGGCCGGCCGCTCGACCCCTGAAGCGTCCGGCCCTGGATAAAAGGCCAGCGTTGAAAACCTTCTTAATGTTGCTCTGGACCTTGTCCAGCGCCGAGAAAGTGGCCACATATTTGCCCAACTCTTTCACAAATTTATCCCCAAACAACATTCCGTTCGCCAAGGTTCCAGCTTCCGTTGTTGCCATGTCCGCGAGTTGCGGATCGATGCGCATTAGGAAGGACTTCCTCCTTTCAGTGGATAACGCACAGTTAGCATTGCCTAAGAAGCAGAGAGCCCTCTGCGCCCATTCCAAGATCTCCGTTGCATCTAAGGGAGTGTTGGAGTCTTTGGCCTGTACCGCTGCGTCTAGAATCTTTGTGAGAGGGCCAGACACATCAAGTAATTTATCCTGGCAGCCTCTCCATGCCCTGTCCAATCCTTTCTTAGGGTCTTTCGAAAACTTTTTTAAGAACGTGGCCATGTTGGGATCCAACTCTGGAGTGTCCGCCACCTTGCCCAGTAGGGCCGGTCTAGGGCATTCTGACCTCAGGGTGGCCCGCACCTCGCGCTCAAAACCCTGGCGCAGATTCTCCTGCACATAGTGTGCCACCTCCACACAAGGCACCCATTCAGTGGACCTCGGGTGCACAATATTTTTGGGGTCGAAAAGCAGGTTCCTAATAGTGGGGGTACTGTTCACTTTAAGCATCTTGCGCTTCTTCTTCGCCGCCTTTCTAGGCGCTTCCGATTCCTGCTCAGTCAGTGGTATCTGGGAGGGCTGGGGAAGACTCATCCTCGTCCCCTGGATGTAACAGGGATGAACTACCAGACGGGAGAGAGCCGTCGTACCCATGGTCATTCATGACATTAGCCGCCATCCGGGCAAGGACTTCTGCCGAGGAGTGATGGACCGGAGCCCCCATTGCAGCCTTAAATTTACGTTTGCCATAATTTTGCAGGGGCTGCGTAAATGGGTGGAGGGCCTTTATTAACGCCCGGTTCACAGAACCCTGAACGTGGGAATCCAGGGCTTCGACCAGTTGTTCCTCCATCTGGTGCTCGTAAGGCACCTCTTCAGAGTCTGCATAGTCGTTGTAATCTGCCCACTGGTCAACCTCCTTGGCGTAGTACGCCATCGTATGCTACAGGAGGTGTGAAGGAACTTCGGGGGGGGGAACCCAGGGGTGTCACTGCTGTCCTAATAATTTGATGTAGGGCGTGGAATAAGATTCCCCCCACGAGCCCTAACTAACCTGTCCCTAAGTAGGAAGAAATGAGGCAATCACCCTGACACTAACTACTATGCAAAATCAGGACTCAGCGTGGAACTAATAGTGGAGGGAGCCACCCCTCAAATCCTCCTAAGGCAAAGCCTTTACAACGTTTTTGCGCCTCGCCGGGCGTTCCAGGGACTGAGGGTAGGTGCAGAAGCGGTCCGGTCTGCACAAGAGCCCGATCAGTAATGAAATTCCGATCCGGGCGCTCGCGCGGACCGCGTGGCAATCAAAAGCGGACTGCCCCTCAAGCGCGCAGCGCGCGTCTGTCCCGCTCCCGCTCCACGGCCATAAATCTGCCACACGAAGCGCCGGAGCGCTTTCACAATTACAAAGCGATCGCTCGAACACACGCGCGTTAGAACAAAGCCGCAATTGGAATGTACAACGCACACTGCATGCACAATAAATCAAAGCGATACCAAAGGGGACGATGGACGGAGCGTTTGAGCTAATCAAACACTCACCCCCAGTCAACTGATCTGGGTTTAATCCATCATCATTCTTTAGCTCACTCCACCACCCCAGTTCAGACATGGCCATATGCAAATCAGTCTGACCCTGTTCCTCATGGGAACAGTCCAGCCCGAACTGCCAAGCCATGTCTTCCCTGGACCGGAAACAAGCATCCTGGGACCGGTTTCTGGCAATTCAGCCGTCATCAGCCAAGCTAGCTTGAATCCAGTGGCAAAGTGAGCAAGGGACCCACGTCTGGGCATACCCTGCCAACTTAGGGCGAACAAAGCGATACCAAAGGGGACGATGGACGGAGCGTTTGAGCTAATCAAACACTCACCCCCAGTCAACTGATCTGGGTTTAATCCATCATCATTCTTTAGCTCACTCCACCACCCCAGTTCAGACATGGCCATATGCAAATCAGTCTGACCCTGTTCCTCATGGGAACAGTCCAGCCCGAACTGCCAAGCCATGTCTTCCCTGGACCGGAAACAAGCATCCTGGGACCGGTTTCTGGCATTTCAGCCGTCATCAGCCAAGCTAGCTTGAATCCAGTGGCAAAGTGAGCAAGGGACCCACGTCTGGGCATACCCTGCCAACTTAGGGCGAACAAAGCGATACCAAAGGGGACGATGGACGGAGCGTTTGAGCTAATCAAACACTCACCCCCAGTCAACTGATCTGGGTTTAATCCATCATCATTCTTTAGCTCACTCCACCACCCCAGTTCAGACATGGCCATATGCAAATCAGTCTGACCCTGTTCCTCATGGGAACAGTCCAGCCCGAACTGCCAAGCCATGTCTTCCCTGGACCGGAAACAAGCATCCTGGGACCGGTTTCTGGCATTTCAGCCGTCATCAGCCAAGCTAGCTTGAATCCAGTGGCAAAGTGAGCAAGGGACCCACGTCTGGGCATACCCTGCCAACTTAGGGCGAACAAAGCGATACCAAAGGGGACGATGGACGGAGCGTTTGAGCTAATCAAACACTCACCCCCAGTCAACTGATCTGGGTTTAATCCATCATCATTCTTTAGCTCACTCCACCACCCCAGTTCAGACATGGCCATATGCAAATCAGTCTGACCCTGTTCCTCATGGGAACAGTCCAGCCCGAACTGCCAAGCCATGTCTTCCCTGGACCGGAAACAAGCATCCTGGGACCGGTTTCTGGCATTTCAGCCGTCATCAGCCAAGCTAGCTTGAATCCAGTGGCAAAGTGAGCAAGGGTCCCACGTCTGGGCATACCCTGCCAACTTAGGGCGAACAAAGCGATACCAAAGGGGACGATGGACGGAGCGTTTGAGCTAATCAAACACTCACCCCCAGTCAACTGATCTGGGTTTAATCCATCATCATTCTTTAGCTCACTCCACCACCCCAGTTCAGACATGGCCATATGCAAATCAGTCTGACCCTGTTCCTCATGGGAACAGTCCAGCCCGAACTGCCAAGCCATGTCTTCCCTGGACCGGAAACAAGCATCCTGGGACCGGTTTCTGGCATTTCAGCCGTCATCAGCCAAGCTAGCTTGAATCCAGTGGCAAAGTGAGCAAGGGACCCACGTCTGGGCATACCCTGCCAACTTAGGGCGAACAAAGCGATACCAAAGGGGACGATGGACGGAGCGTTTGAGCTAATCAAACACTCACCCCCAGTCAACTGATCTGGGTTTAATCCATCATCATTCTTTAGCTCACTCCACCACCCCAGTTCAGACATGGCCATATGCAAATCAGTCTGACCCTGTTCCTCATGGGAACAGTCCAGCCCGAACTGCCAAGCCATGTCTTCCCTGGACCGGAAACAAGCATCCTGGGACCGGTTTCTGGCATTTCAGCCGTCATCAGCCAAGCTAGCTTGAATCCAGTGGCAAAGTGAGCAAGGGACCCACGTCTGGGCATACCCTGCCAACTTAGGGCGAACAAAGCGATACCAAAGGGGACGATGGACGGAGCGTTTGAGCTAATCAAACACTCACCCCCAGTCAACTGATCTGGGTTTAATCCATCATCATTCTTTAGCTCACTCCACCACCCCAGTTCAGACATGGCCATATGCAAATCAGTCTGACCCTGTTCCTCATGGGAACAGTCCAGCCCGAACTGCCAAGCCATGTCTTCCCTGGACCGGAAACAAGCATCCTGGGACCGGTTTCTGGCAATTCAGCCGTCATCAGCCAAGCTAGCTTGAATCCAGTGGCAAAGTGAGCAAGGGACCCACGTCTGGGCATACCCTGCCAACTTAGGGCGAACAAGCGATACCAAAGGGGACGATGGACGGAGCGTTTGAGCTAATCAAACACTCACCCCCAGTCAACTGATCTGGGTTTAATCCATCATCATTCTTTAGCTCACTCCACCACCCCAGTTCAGACATGGCCATATGCAAATCAGTCTGACCCTGTTCCTCATGGGAACAGTCCAGCCCGAACTGCCAAGCCATGTCTTCCCTGGACCGGAAACAAGCATCCTGGGACCGGTTTCTGGCATTTCAGCCGTCATCAGCCAAGCTAGCTTGAATCCAGTGGCAAAGTGAGCAAGGGACCCACGTCTGGGCATACCCTGCCAACTTAGGGCGAACAAAGCGATACCAAAGGGGACGATGGACGGAGCGTTTGAGCTAATCAAACACTCACCCCCAGTCAACTGATCTGGGTTTAATCCATCATCATTCTTTAGCTCACTCCACCACCCCAGTTCAGACATGGCCATATGCAAATCAGTCTGACCCTGTTCCTCATGGGAACAGTCCAGCCCGAACTGCCAAGCCATGTCTTCCCTGGACCGGAAACAAGCATCCTGGGACCGGTTTCTGGCATTTCAGCCGTCATCAGCCAAGCTAGCTTGAATCCAGTGGCAAAGTGAGCAAGGGACCCACGTCTGGGCATACCCTGCCAACTTAGGGCGAACAAAGCGATACCAAAGGGGACGATGGACGGAGCGTTTGAGCTAATCAAACACTCACCCCCAGTCAACTGATCTGGGTTTAATCCATCATCATTCTTTAGCTCACTCCACCACCCCAGTTCAGACAATAAATCAAAGCCATAAGACAAAATAGAAAACACTTAACTCGCTGCTGCAGCAGCAAAGAAAGAGGAAGTTATTACTACAGAGACATTTATAGCACTGTGTGATATATGATTGGTGCATACTAAGGAGGGGGTTGTCCTTCTGGGTTATGCTGTGTTTAAAGTTTTCATTGGCTGCTGTTTTGCCAGTAAAGTAAAGAGAAGCATAATCTGAGCCTCCGTGGACTGACATAGAATTGATTAAAAAGATGAAAAATGGCGCACATCGTATGACGAAATGACGTGAGGATAAATGTCAGCACAAAACTTTGGCCCCAACGGCAGCCATGATGGAATGTATAAAGAACTCTAGGAAAGAGAACATGAATTAACAATGCCATTATTATATAGGCTATGCTAAAGGACTGTCCATAAAATAAATGAAATGTGAAAAGCATTACATCTGATGGCAAAGTGACATGGGAATAAAAACATGGGCCACTGCAGCGGCCATGATGTAGTATCTGAGATAATGCCATATGGATATTTTAATGCCTGTACAATATATAAAGGAGCAAGATAACCTGTCAGAAAGACATGCATAATTAAGAGAAAGATATTGGCATATAAGAAAACCTGGCCAACAACGATGGCTCTGATATATGTGCTATACAGATGGAAACATTTAAAACACAATGGATGCAGACCTAGAAGATTGGGGTCAATGTAATCATATAATACAAAAACGAAGAATGATCCCTGGAAAGTGATAAGGGAAACAGCCACAGAGCTCACCGCCGTTAATTGCAATATGTGGCAAAAAATAGAAGAAAATTGTTTTAAAAAAAAATAAAAATACAGGAGACGTGTGGATTCGCCTGCATTGTAGCATATTGCTTGTTCCCAAAGGATTTCCTGGTTCAATCCATGTGCAAAAGTATCTAGCGTGAAAATCCAATATACTTCTCTCTGTTTTCGCAATTCGTCAGGGTTGCAACCTGGTTTGTTGTCAATTTACTATAAAATGAGACGTCAATATCTTCAGGTTTATGCCCCATCTTGAGGTAGTGTCTGACAAGAGGGGCAGCAGTTTTGTGGGTATGTATCGCAGAACGGTGCTCAGTAAGGTGTGTTGCTAGAGACCTGAATGATTCACCTACATACCCAAGCTTACAAGGACAGAGCAAAAAAGAAATGAAATTTTTTGTTTTGCAGTTCGTGAATGTCTTAAGGGTTGTCAGTCAGAAAACTTTATTCGGCAACTTAATGCCATAAAAGTACACGTATAAGACAAGGAAAATACATTTACATTTCATTTGCCTTTTCCTTAGGAGAAAGCCTTATAATTAAAATGAAGAACGAACACCACATCCATAATAACAATCAGCGGCCAAGTTTCTAAAATACTTATGATGCAAATACATCAGAGCCCTGATAAAGTGCAATGTGCATTTTAGTACAAATACATCTTATAAAATGCAAAATGCAATATACAGATAGAAACAATGAAAAGATTAAGAAACCCTGGGAATAAAGATCAAAATTTAAAAAGAAATGACCTCTATACTGTCATTCTAAAATACAATTAGAACAAATACATCATATAAAATGCAAATGCAATGTGCTAGAAAACAAAATAATATCCGTACAGCGGGGCTTCATAACAGCTAAAAAGGATAAAAATCCTAAATATAAAAATCCTATAAAATTAAAAAAATTAAGAGACCAATTTTTTCTGTCTAATTGCTCCTGTTAAAAAGCTCGCAACCCCAAAACAAACCATAGGCGAGGATAACATTTGGAGGTACAGTAAAGCTGGCCTAACTTGGGTAAAGTGACACTCTCTGATTAATGGCAATATGAACCTTTTTCTTAAAAACACATAGTAATCACAAAAAAAGATAAAATGAAGAGTATCTTGATCAGAGAAGCTGTCACAAGGACAAGGTTTTAATGATCCTGGTTTTGAAAATCCTTGGGGAACCGCCAAAAGCCAGGGAATCATATGCAAACGAAATCTAGTTAAGACATATTGATGGAAGGGGTTGCTGACAATATGAAGATACGGCTGGATTTGGTTATCCAAGGTTAACATTATGTATCTTCTCACTGTAAATTTTGCCAGCTCCTTCTCTTCTGAGTCCCTGGCGTTTGTACAGAAATTGATATTTTACCTTTCTGATTTCGGTTTCACCCAGGGAATTTAAACTAGTAAATAACTCAGGTCTTCCTAACCATTTTACCGTCTCCTTTATATATTTTAGCCACAAAATACTGTGACCTTTATCCAATGCCAAACAGTCAGTGATTATTTTCTGATTCAGAGTAATAGTAGGGTTAGCCCAAACTCTTAACCAGCGAAGGAGAGGAGCTACCGCAATTTGATCAGATATATAACCCACTCCCAGCTCTTCATGTAAAATGTAAGCGGGGTGGAATGCGGAACAGCCAAAATCTTGCGTAAAAACTTATCTTCCTCACGCTGCATATCCCTATCTTCCTTATACCCCCATATATCACTACCATAAGTTGCCATGGGGATACATTTCTCTTTATATATTTTCATCAGGGCGGGAATTGGTTTAGTCCCTACTCTCTTGGCGAAATTTAGTGTGGCCCTCGTTGCCCTAATGAGAGTATTCTTTTTTGTGTCAGTTGTGGGCACCACGTTCCCCTATCATCAAAAAGAACCCCCAGATAAGGGAAGGTCGGGACTCTCGTTAATTCCACCCCTTTACAATACAATTTACGTATCTTTTGGGGTTTTCCAGGGCCAATCGACATGGTATGAGATTTCTTAAAATTTGTAGAGAGGTCTAAGGAATCCATAAAAGTTATAAAACTATCTAAAAGTGATTGAAGTCCCACTGCGGTTCTAGCTAATAAAACGGTGTCATCCGCATATAAAAGTGCCGGGACCATTGCCTCACCAAATCTCGGGATGTCTTTGCAGCTAGCTTGTAAAAAATCTCCTAGCTTATTTATATATAATGTGAATAAGAGGGGGGCCAGGATACAACCCTGGCGCACCCCTCTTTTCACATCCCAAGATGTTGTCAAACCACCTGCACTATCATATCTTACTGCCGCCGTATTATTCTCGTGGATAGTATATAAGAAAGACACAAGTTCCGTTTCTAGTCCCATACCCTTTAAAATTGCCCATAATTTTGATCTGTTCACACAGTTGAAAGCTTGTGTCAAATCCATGAATGCTAAGTATATTGGGCCTTTTTTTTGCAACTGTATACTTATTTATCACCAGGTATAAATTTAAACACTGGTCCAAAGTTCACTTTCTTGGTCTAAAACCGTACTGTAGATCCGAAATTACATTACGTTGATCCAACCAAGCTGTCAAACGGTTAAGAACAACCTTACCCAGTATCTTTGCTGCTGCATCTAGCAGCGAAATTGGTCTATAACAAAGGGTCTCGTCCCTAACACCCTTTTTGAAAATAGGGACGATCACTGCCTTTCCCCAGGATGCTGGGTACCCATATAAGCATGCAGCATTAAAAACATTGGTCAGGATATTAGCCCAAACCTTGGGATCAGCTTTGTAAAGGTCTGCTGGGACCCCATCGGGGCCCGGAGCCTTTCCTCCAGATGTAGATATGATTGCTTTTTCGACCGTCAGTGTCAGTCACTATCGCCGTGTCGCACGCTTTACATTGGGTGCATTTGAGGTTGCACACAACAGCCTTTTGTCCATCAATAGTTTT
Organism: Calotriton arnoldi; assembly: GCA_963921515.1. NCBI lineage: Eukaryota > Metazoa > Chordata > Amphibia > Caudata > Salamandridae > Calotriton > Calotriton arnoldi. The sequence goes on from CAWUFW010002009.1 coordinate 1,893,650, forward strand.
CTGTATGAAAGGTGCATTTATTTTCAGGCGAGAGTGGACTACATGGTCTTTGAGGTTCTTGTTACGCCTATGGACAAACAAAGGGCAAGGTATAATCTGACTGTCCAGTGTTCGGGTTCAGAATGTGCCAGTTCGCACATGTGATCTGGCGGATCTGGTCATTGAGAATGGAGTGTCTAGTGACACATACTAGTTTAGGTTCCCCCTTACGTTGTTGGTTATTAAGGAGATGGTCTCTATCGATGGAGCGGGCACGTTTGTTGGCCTCGCGTATTAATCTTCTGGGGTCACTTAAACAAATTAAAGGTTGGCCCAGCACTCAAATAAGTGAAATATGAGTAATGATGGTTAATGAACCATATTCACAATACAAAAGAGAGAAGTCCGTCAAGATCTTTCCATTCAAAGAAAGGCACTGGTAGATTTTGATTGTAGGTACAACATTTCTTTTATTCTTTATTGGACTACAAATTTCTTAAAATTCATGATCGCCGACGCGTTTCGTCCTCATGCGGACTTCTTCAGGGCTAAAATATGTACAAGCAAACAAAACAATATTTACAACAAATACAAACAATGTTGCAACATATCTTACAAAAGAACCAGACGATATATAGCTCCAAAAGAAAGCGGAGCTCATTTATACCATTATAATAACACAAACAAAATTCTTTACATTCTAGGGAAGACCACTGATGAGCATAAAAATTAACCTATTTGCACAAACCAACATTGTTGGATGAATATAATATTCCAGAAAAAAGAAAAGAAGCACAAGAAGAGCGCAAGAACCCAAAATTATTACAATTGATTTTAAGTTAAACAATATTCCATACCAGTCCAAATATATCTCAATACAATAAGTGCAGACATAAAAAATAAGCAAATAACATACATTAGGAAGGCTGTAAAGAAATCCAAACGAGAAAGTCAAACATTTGAACCTGCCATCTAATCATGCAGGCATACCTTGCTGTAGTCAAGAATTTCTTGAGATGAGGTATTTATAAAAATTCAATCAAGTCAGAATTGCAGAGTAAGTCCATCTGAAATAGAGTAAGACACACATTGTCCTTCAGTTTATTAATACAGATGTCAAATTCCATTTCACCTATATTACACAGTATTGGTAGACAATATTTTTCTAACACTGGAGAGCAATACTCGCATATTACTGTTGGATTTAAAACAGAGATAATTGTAACATTATCCTTCCTCAATTTTGATATCCTCCTTCTGCCACATTAATCATAAACATTGCGTAGTGAGCCAAGCATTTTTTCACAAATGATGTCAAACCCACATAGACACTTGACTTCCAAAAAGATAAATTCAAACATAAGGCAAAAAATCTTTTTTTTAAATAAAAAGGTTAATGCTTAAACTTACATAATGTAATTCTTTCAATTGCGTACGCCAAAGTGATGTCCCAAAAAAAGACCTGATTAGCATGTGTAGTCCTTCAACAACCAATGATGTCTGTAAAGAATAACATATAGAAAAAAAAGGAATGTATATATATACGAAACTTTGTTGGCCCTACCCTATCATCACTAAATGAACCCTCAACACTTGAAGCTTCGTCATGAGGCTGGAGTAAGGCCAGTTCTGCAGAGTTCTCATTCTTTTTACCAAAGATGAGTACCTATGATTTATAAAGTGAAATAGTCATAAAAACGACTACCACAAAAAACGAGCACGTATTGTTTTTCTAATTTTTGGGAAAAACTCCACAACGGGAGCACCATGTTAACAGGCTCCTTGGTACAGCCCAGAGTCCCGAAAGGGTAGCCGTTAAGCTGAAAAACTACACTGACGCATCGATATATTCAATAGAGCTCAAACGTCATGTTTCAAAAAGTAACCAAAATTCATAGAATAGTGAGTAACAAATTAACCGGTGGGGTTGGACGGATTATACCGCCAATTCCACCAATAACAACATATCAGGTATGTTCGGTTATGCACGAGTATCTTAGGTTCATATCAACTAATATTGGAAGCCACCGCAAGGTGAAATATATTGAAATCAATATTCTATAAAGAAAATAAGTATATGAACATATATAGGGAAATACAACTTAGGAATAGTATCCAACAACAATCTGATAATACGAATAATATAAGAAAAGAAAATTAGTCAATAAAAAGAAAACTCTGCTAATGGCTCGATGTACCCGCTCCAAATCAGCGCCATCTTTAAATGGCTATTGGATGTACATCCAATATACGTGAGCGTACCCTCAGTCCGACTACATGAAATTAAGGCTAGGTCCCTTTATCGTCACCACGCAAATGGAAATAATAGATTCCATGCACACACCACAAGCCTTTAAGTCAAAACAAACACATAACCTCACTTAAGTTTAAAAAAATGTATGCCCGCTCAATATACTTACGGGAAGTGTATCTCTTCCGTGCTTCTGTGAGGTCGTCCGGTTCTGAAAGAAGAATCGAACCGGATGCCTAACGGTACCACAATATATACTCCCATTGGATGGCAAAAACCAAAATCACCTGTGAGAAAATGTATGGGTAGTATCTCAAAGTCCGGCGCTTGTTAAAAAACGTCACTGCCTCTCGGTCACGCCATATTGGAAAGGTGTCCACATATATTGAAAACAATCCATAGATTTAGAATGGACGTTTGATCTAGGTTTACTATTGGCGCATTCCGCGATTATTTATAAATAGTGCAGGAATTTTTATTGCGCATTACTGAATATCAGAAATTACTGACAAAATCACTGTCCCGCCATATTGGAGTGGTGTATATAAATAATCTTGGAATGCGTTAATATTAAACCTAGACCTAACGTCCGTTTTCAAACATATGGAGTGTTTTTTACTCTGACACCACTCCAATATGGCGGGACAGTGATTTTGCCGATTTAAAAATAAATGTTGTCAGTAATTTCTGATATTCAGTAATGCGCAATAAAAATTCCTGTTCACTATTTATAAATAATCGCGGAATGCGCCAATAGTAAACCTAGATCAAACGTCCATTCTAAATCTATGGATTGTTTTCAATATATTTGGACACCATTCCAATATGGCGTGACCGAGAGGCAGTGACGTTTTTTAACAAGCGCCGGACATTGAGATACTACCCATACATTTTCTCACAGGTGAATTTGGTTTTTGATATCCAATGGGAGTATATATTGTGGTACCGTGAGGCATCTGGTTCGATTCTTCTTTCAGAACCGGACGACCTCACAGAAGCACAGGAGATACACTTCCCGTAAGTATATTGAGCGGGCATACATTTTTTAAAACTTAAGTGAGGTTATGTGTTTGTTTTGACTTAAAGGCTTGTGGTGTGTGCATGGAATCTATTATTTCCATTTGCGTGGTGACGATAAAGGGACTTAACCTTAATTTCATGTAGTCAGACTGAGGCTACACTCGCGTATATTAGATGTACATCCAATAGCCGTTTAAAGATGGCGCTGATTTGGAGCGGGTACATCGAGCCATTAGCAGATTTTTCTTTTTATTGACTAATTTTCTTTTCTTATATTATTCGTATTATCAGATTGTTGTTGGATACTATTCCTAAGTTGTGTTTCCCTATATCATTGATATGTTCATATACTTATTTTCTTTATAGAATATTGATTTCAATATATTTCACCTTGCGGTGGCTTCCAATATTAGTTGATATGAACCTAAGATACTCTTGCATAACCGAACATACCTGATATGTTATTATTGGTGGAATTGGAGGTATAATCCGTCCAACCCCACCGGTTAATTCGTTAATCACTATTCTATGAATTTTGGTTACTTTTTGAAACATGACGTTTGAGCTCTATTGAATATATCGATGCGTCAGTGTAGTTTTTCAGCTTAACGGCTACCCTTTCGGGACTCTGGGCTGTACCAAGGAGCCTGTTAACATGGTGCCCCGTTGTGGAGTTTTTCCCAAAAAATTAGAAAAACAATACGTGCGCGTTTTTTGTGGTAGTCGTTTTTATGACGATTTCACTTTATAAATCATAGGTACTCATCTTTGGTAAAAAGAATGAGAACTCTGCAGAACTGGCCTTACTCCAGCCTCATGACGAAGCTTCAAGCGTTGAGGGTTCATTTAGTGATGACAGGGTAGGGCTAACAAAGTTTCGTATATATATACATTCCTTTTTTTTCTATATATTATTCTTTACAGACATCATTGGTTGTTGAAGGACTACACATGCTAATCCGGTCTTTTTTTGGGACATCACTTTGACGTACGCAATTGAAAGAATTACATTATGTAAGTTTAAGCATTAACCTTTTTATTTAAAAAAAAATGTTTTTGCCTTCTTATGATGCTTGAATTTATCTTTTCGGAAGTCAAGTGTCTATGTGGGTTTGACATCATTTGTGAAAAATGCTTGGCTCACTACGCAATGTTTATGATTAATGTGGCAGAAGGAGGATATCAAAATTGAGGAAGGATAATGTTACAATTATCTCTGTTTTAAATCCAACAGTAATATGCGACTATTGCTCTCCAGTGTTAGAAAAATATTGTCTACCAATACTGTGTTTTATAGGTGAAATGGAATTTGACATCTGTATTAATAAACTGAAGGACAATGTGTGTCTTACTCTATTTCAGATTGACTTACTCTGCAATTCTGACTTGATTGAATTTTTATAAATACCTCATCTCAAGAAATTCTTGACTACAGCAAGGTATGCCTGCATGATTAGATGGCAGGTTCAAATGTTTGACTTTCTCGTTTGGATTTCTTTACAGCCTTCCTAATATATGTTATTTGCTTATTTTTTATGTGTGCACTTATTGTATTGAGATATATTTGAACTGGTATGGAATATTGTTTAACTTAAAATCAATTGTAATAATTTTATGTTCTTGCGCTCTTCTTGTGCTTCTTTTCTTTTTCTGGAATATTATATTCATCCAACAATGTTGGTTTGTGCAATTAGGTTAATTTTTGTGCTCATCAGTGGTCTTCCCTTGAATGTAAAGAATTTTGTTTGTGTTATTATAATGGTATAAATGAGCTCCGCTTTCTTTTGGAGCTATATATCGTCTGGTTCTTTTGTAAGATATGTTGCAACATTGTTTGTATTTTTTTGTAAATATTGTCTTGTTTGCTTGTACATATTTTAGCCCTGAAGAAGTCCGCATGAGGACGAAACGCGTTGGCGATCATGAATTTTAAGAAATTTGTATTCCAGTAAAGAATAAAAGAAATTTTGTACCTACAATCAAAATCTACCAGTGCCTTTATTTGAATGGGAAGATCTTGACGGACTGCTCTCTTTTGTATTGTGAATATGGTTTATTAACAATCATTACTCATATTTCACTTATTTGAGTGCTGGGCCAACCTTTGTTTAATTTGTTGAAGTGACTTGCATGTCATCTCTTTGGGGCACATGGAGGCCATGTCCCAGGCCCTTTGCACCAATCTCAAGATAGGAAATATAGCCTAGATACGGTACTTTGACTGGGGCAGTACTTTTGCCTTGTCCTCTCTTTGTGTGTTGAGCTTTAATCTTCTGGGGTATCCTCTTGTGATGAATTTTGTTTTCATCATAATAGATCTGAAATCATAATCTCTCAAGTTGGTACAATTGCGCCTGAGGCAGAGAAACTGCCCTACGGAAAAGGGAGCCACTGTGAATTTCCTTGGAAATATCCCCAATATTGACATTTCTAAGGCAGCTACATGGTTCATTCATCAATCGTTTACCACGCACTACTGTGTGGATGTCCTAGCATGCCAACAAGCTAGAGTTGGTTAGATTGTTCTGAGAACTTTTTTATATCTTCTACAATATCCACTGGCTAATCACCGCTTAGGGGAGTCCAGCTTTACAATCTGTGCGGAGCATGTGCATCTACAGCCACACATTCTGCGAATGGAATACGTTACCTTGTAAGCATATGTTTGTAGCATGTAGTGCTGTATATTCATATGCACCCACCTGCCTCCCCAGAAAGCTTTGGTTGTTGCAGATATACACGTCCTAGCTTAAACTCCTCTAACTTCTTACTTGTTCGAGCCAAGATGGCTGCCTGGACGTTCCCTTAGGAAGCTCCGGCTTGTTAAATCCTGCAGTAATCCTGTATCCCCGTGACAATCCAGGCCACTGCTGGATGCTGCCCCCCGGTGAATCCGGCTGGCCTGGGGCTCTATGAGGCCATAGAGTGATGCCAGCCAAGGCGATGTGTCTGGGCCCCGAGGGGGGCACTATCCGGTTGCTGGAGGAGGCTGGGAGCAGCTCGCGCTCGCCTTGATTGCTGGGGCCTCGTACCAGCAGTGTTTTTGGCCCGGAGAGAGACAGCGCCTCGGAGGTGGCTGACAAAGCACCAGGTTGCTGTGCTTTCAGTGAAGAGAGGAGAAGCGGTCCTGGCCACCAACTGCGGTCCCTGCCCTTACCTCTACGTGGAAGGCCCACTACCGGTAGGTCTTCTCCAGAGGTGACCAGTGCGGGGGTGCCTCTAGGGGTAGCTGGCAACGGACTGAGTGGCATGGAGGTGATGTAAGCTGGCCAGTTTTCATCCTGAGGTCGCCAGTGGAGTGCTGGGGCGGCCCTGATTTTGGTGACCTGATTTGTAGCTGCCCGATGGGCCCCCTCCTGCTGGGCGTGCTTGCTCTGAGGGCATACCGTTGATTGATTACGAGTGACTTGGTGTGTGCTCTATACCACAGTTGAGTAAAAGCAGGGGTGAGGAGGCTGCTGGGGGGTGCTGGTGACCTTGAGGGTTTGGGACTGCTACTTGTCCAGCCCCCTGCACCATTTCAGGCAATAACATTGGGTGTCATACGGGAGATCTAGACCTGTGTGGCAAGGCACAGGAGGACTCCTGGCATTTGGGTGGCCCATTCAGCGCTGTGATGCTTATTTTCCATCCTTCTAAGATGGACAAGAACAGGCCCCAGAGAGGACAACAGGGGAATTCTATTACGCAGTATACTACGTCTCGTTAGGCCACCCATAGAATCACTCGTTCAGATCACCCTTCTTTGTCTGAGCCCTCGCCGGAGCATCGGGTGGATCCCTCCCGTTTCGCACTCTTAGAGGCGATACAAGGGTCAAGTGCGGCCCTGGAAGGGCAGATTGCAGGGGTGTCAATAAAGGTTAACCTGTTGAGGGTAGACCTCCACAAAGTAGCAGACAAAGTTGAATGCTAAGATCAACATTACTACTCTGCAGACTGAAGTGAAGTAACTTAAAAAACAAGTCGTCCAGTTGCAGACTATCTCCAATACCCATTGAACTCAGTCGAGGATGCTGGGTCATGGCCAAGCCGCCGATTGTAATGGCCGTGTAGGCTTGGAGCTCTGCCGCAAACCCTCGTAAATATGCCCGCCCGAGGGACGTTTTCTGCACCAACTGGCCGGGAGATGCTGTGAGAAGGGGCATTGATGTGGCCGGAGTGGAACACAGGGCTGGGGCTGGTCGCGGTGCGGTTCGGCACCGGGTTGCGGAGCCTGCGCAGGTTGCGACCTGCGGCCATGCGTGAAGCCGGGGACTCTGGTAGCTTGAGCCGCCCCGGTGCGCCTTCAAGTGATTGCCGAGGATCCGGCCTGACCAACGCAGAAGGTGGGGTAAGCGGAAGCGGCGGGGGGTGACCAGATTACACAGGCCTTTCCCTCGTGAGTCCCGCAGTCGTTCCCCGGAGGACCCGACGTGATAGGGTCCACGGGTGAGCCTGGGGACCGTCATTGCCCCCCCCATCTGCTGTGCCCTTAATGTCATTTGGGCAAGGCCCCCCATCTGGTAACACAGCGCGGCGGCCACGCATGCCGGGACATGCCAAAGGACACTTTTGGACGTGAATGACCCTCGTCAGACGAAGGATCACAGCGGCAGACATCTAGCCTTGGTGGGCCTCTGCTACTGGCACAGTTGGCCAGGCATTGCACGGAGAGGGGGTAAAAATTGCACAGCCGACCAGACGGACGCACGGGCCTGTGGCATGGGCCAGAAAGACCCTAAGCAAAGCACTCTTTCTTTCAAACCACCAGGCAACAGTGCAGCGACTCAGCAAGAAAGCATGGCGGAGGGAGGTGGATCGCCCATGGCTGGAGCGGCTGGGTCTGACACCGTGTTGACGGAGCTCAGGGCGGGCTTCAGGGCATTGGATACCCGTTTTGACGCCCTGGACAAGAGACTGGAAGCCATGGGAGCCCGGCTCGACAAACATGAGCGACGCTTAACCACGGCTGAGGGCAGAATTTCCGACCTAGAAGTCGGCACTGCCCAGACCACCAAAAAGATAGAACGTATGGAGAAACTCATTGTCAGTTGCAATCAAGAATGAGGCCTTGGAGGCAAGGGGTCGGCGTAATAATATACGAGTTATGGGAGTGCCCGAATCCACCAACACTGGGCGGCTAGACCGGTTCATGGAAACATTACTCACTGATCTTTTTGGTGTGGAGTCCTTCACCGCTACATTTGTAGTAGAGCGTGCGCACCGCATTCTTGGGCCGGGGCCGAACCCAGGCTGCCTGCTGAGGCCTATCATAGCTCGTCTGCTTAACTTCAGAGACAGGGATACCGCCCTGAGGATGGCGCGGGAGAAGGGCCAGCTAGAGTGGCAAGGGTCATCTATTTCTCTATACCCGGACTTCACTGCAATGGTGCAGGAAGCAGGATGAAAATATGCCGGGGTGAAGGCGAATCTCTGAAAACTGGGGCTGCGCAATGGGATGTTGTATCCTGCACGGCTAAAGGTGGATGTGGACGGACGTTCCCAAATATTTGACTCTCCCCAGGAGGCCCATGAATTTTGCCAGAACTACTCCAAGTCGGGGCGGCAGCAAAGAACGCCTTCCCCACAGCACTCGCAGAATATTCCGGACTCAAGTGCTGATCTCTTCACGGCCAGTTAGACAAACCAGTTGTCCCTTAAACAGACAATAGCTGACTTGTGACTGTGCACAGGTTGCAAAGCCTGGATCAGGTTCTCGCATAACAAGTTTGGGCTGCGGTGGACGTACCCCGGGAACGGAATATATTCATTCCTTCAGACGCGTATGCGCCAAGTACAATGGGAAAGCGCCGTGGCATTGCCACCCCCTGAGTGCGGATTGAGTTGGCGCAGTATTCTATACTGCTGTTTTTTTCATTTACATTTAAATTTAGCTGTTGGGGGATGGGACTTTTCCCTGAAGTTTGGTATGGGAGGTGGGTAGGGGGGAAGTTGGGATCTCAAGCAACAGTTGGCAATATGGCTTAGTCGAGATGTTCAAGTACAGTGCAGAAATAGTTATTTGGATGCAGGCACATTTAATAACATTCTGGCAGGAGAATCTCGAATCTAAGATATATTACTGAGGCCGACTGAGGCCCTGCGATACCCTATTTGCTTCTAGAGGAATAGCCTGGAACACTGACTTGACTGAAGGATCGCTTTTTTCAATTTCGGCACGAGAGGTCACATTGGACCTAGGCTATATTGCACCCATCATACCTGTGGAGTGCGATCATTCTCACTGTTTTCCTTTAACTTTAAAGAAAAGACACTCGCCTACTGAGCCCTGACGAAGTTCTCATCATGAGAACGAAACGCGTTGGCTGACCGTAAAAATCACCTATTCTGTGAGAATTAACTGATTGAAAATAAAGATTCATTTGAAAAACTAAATACTGGCTTCTTGGACTTCATCACCTGACACACGCCCAAACCCTCTATTTTACATTTAATAACAAAGATATAGGTTATGGTTAACAAGGTACACCCGTAAGCTAATGTTGTGTTGATGTCGTGGAATGTAAGGGGCCTTAATAATGCCCGCAAATGTAAGCAAGTAACCGACTATATGCAACACCACCAGGTGGACATTGCATTTATACAAGAAACTCACCTGGCGCCTTCAGCGAAGTCTCCACTGGCAATGAATTGGGGGGCGCATCAGTATTTTGCTGGATATAGCTCATATGCAAGGGGTGTGGCGATATTGATAAATAGACGGGTGCCGTTCAGGGAGATAGAGGTGTATCGTGATGCTGGGGGGGTGATATCCACTGGTCAAGGGATGTTTGTTCGAGCACTCAGTATTGTTTGCAAACATTTATGCACCAAATATCGATTACCCTGATTTCTTTGGTTCCATTCCCCTGGCACATTGAGTGAATGGGGGTGGACCAAATCTGCCTGGGTGGGGATTTTAACCTACTACTAGATCCGATGCGTGACAGCACTGCAACCACGGCAGATACAAAGCCCAGGGCAAGGAGGGCGCTGTTAGATATCACACACTACTCTGCACCGTACAACACATGGACTCGGTTGGGTTACTGGTGCCTTTCGACAGGGGTGGCGCTATGGGTCAGCGAAGTGAACCATCTCCCACGCACACTGTCGGACCATTCCCCTGTCATACTACAGCTGAGAGTTCCAAGCGCAGGAGGGGTAGAACGACCATGGAGATTCCCTGACATGGCCCTGAGAGACACGGTATTTGCATCAGAACTGAGCGCTGCGATAAGTGAATATTTTACGCTGAATGTGGGCACGGTGACATCCAAGGCCACACTATGGGAGGCTTTAAAGGCTTACGCCAGGGGAGTGTGCATATCCAAGAGCGCAGGTGTACTCAGGGATCTGGGACGCACACTCACACGAATAGAAGCGCAGCTAGCACAACTTGACCGACTGGATGCGCAACCCCTTGGTCCCCCCTGTCTGCAATGCCGTGCAGCTCTTCTGACAGAGTTTCGGGAAGCAGCAGAGCGAGAGGCACATTATCTCGGCAAATATGCAATTGCTAGGTGATATGGGGAGGGTTAACGGCCGGGCAGGACCCTTGCCAGACTAATGCAGCAGTCCCGCAAGCCGACATAAATAGCTGAGCTGACGGGACGCAACGACTCGTGGATAACTGGCAATGTGGCAATCCTTGGAGAGGTGCTCACATATTACACTACATTATACACCTCCAGAGCTACTGGGCACCCAATGGCATACAGTGACTACTTAGATTAGATCTCATTGGTCTGGATGGAAAAAGCACACCAGGAGTTTTTGGCCGAGCCCTTCTCGGAGGACGAGGTGATTGAAGCTATTGACGCACTGGATGGTTCTAAGGCACCGGGACTCGATGGGTTCTCTGGATGCTTTTATAAGAAGTACAAGGCTATCCTCGCGCCATATCTTATAGATGTGTACCAAGAGGCGGTGGAGGCCGGTGTGCTCCCCCCTACTCAGAGAAAGGCGGTTATAATCCTACTTCCGAAATCCGGTAAGGATCCACTGAAATGTGGTTCTTACAGACCGCTGTCACTCTTAAATTTTGATAATAAGATCCTAGCTAAAATACTAGAACAAGACTTGCCCTAATTGTTGAAAAACTGATCTCGCCCGCTCAATCGAGGTTTATTCCTCACAAATCAATGGCGCTCAATCTTTGTACGTTGTTTGTCACACTGCATAGAATATCACCGTTGGTCCCAGCAGCTGCTGTGCTGCTCAACGCGGAAAAGGCTTTCGAGTCGCTCAAGTGGCCTTTTCTGTACGCCACGCTGGGTCGCCTCGAGGTGCCGGACCGGTTTTTAGCAGTCATTAAATTACTTTATACACAACCCACGGCGCGCATACGCCTTAATGGTACACTGTCGGCCGAGTTTCAACTTACACGGGGAACACAGCAGGGATGCCCGCTCTCCCCCCTATTGTTTGTTTGCATTGAATCCGCTGGTGCACCACCTGCAAGAGCAGCACAATCATCAGGGCCTACAGTTTAACACTGGACCCCTAGTGCTTACTCTATATGCAGATATTATATTATACGTACGACACCCGGATGATAATTTGGCGCTGCTTCTGCGCGAAGTGACAAGATATGGGGTTATGCATCAACTGGGAGAAATCGGAGGTGTTTCAGTTGACAGAGGCACCCTGTGGCAAGCTTGCGGAGTATCCATTGAAGTGGTGTGAAGACTCCGTTAAATACCTCGGAATTCACATACACAGAGAAAAGAATCGTATCCTCCAGTTAAACTATGGCCCGGGAATGGAAAAGTTGGGACTAAATATAGAGCGTTGGTTGACGCTAACCCGGTCAATGGCGGGAAGAATAGCCATTGTAACAATGGTTGTCCTCCCACAATTTCTATATGTCTTCCACAATATCCCAATTCCGTTATATAACAGCTTCTTCTCAGCCCTTCGAACTGTGTTGATACGATTGGTATGGGGCGGTAAACAACCTCGTATTAGCTGGGACACACTTATACTGCCGTATGAGAGAGGAGGGTTTGGGATACCAAATTTTCATATCTATTACTTGGTAGTGCAGGCAAGCTTTGCTCTGCACAGGTACCATGCGGATGTCAGGATTCCCTATTTCAGGCCGGAGGCCGATCTGGCGCTCCCGGCGCCCCTTAGCGCCCTGCTGCCGGTTGGGTTCCCGCGGGACACGCACGACATCCAAACGCTCTCTACAACTAGTTGGGCTTGGCACAAATTATGAAACATAACTGGATCGCGTATACTGTACTCACCTGAAATACCGCTAGGTGGAAATGGCTGGATCCCTATTCTGCAGGAGACACAAGTAAAGCGTACACTAGCTAAATTTAATTTGGTAATATTTGGAGATCTATTCCCTAAAGGGCACGTCTTCTCGTGCACGGAGGCCCCCCGCTTTTGCGAGGCTACAGTCATGGACCACTTTGTCTTACAGAGAATTCAGAGAGCCCTGAGAGCTAATCTTTTCAGCTATCCATTAGAACCCCCTAAATTCCCAATCCTGACAGGCATCATCAAAGAAGGGGATGGGACTCCCCTTATGGCTAGAATGTATAAGGCTGTGGTGGCGTTGCTGCCGTGCCGGGGCTCTGTGGTGCGTGCGGCTTGGGAGCAGGGCCTTGGCCACCCTTTTACTGATATACAGTGGGGTAGGTGTTGCACACAAATAGGCTGTGTTTCTCCCAACTACCGGCACAAACTGCTGCACTTTAAATTCCTTTGGAGGGCGTATAAGACACCCAGTGCACTACATCGTATCGACCCATCTTGGTCACATTCCTGCCCCAAATGTCGCTCCCCGAAGGCGGACTTTGCACGCATTACGTGGACAAGCGCTAAAATAATGGGTTACTGGACAGCAGTTTTTGGGGCAATCTCCCGAATGGTAGCGATGGTGATTACACCCACACCACTGATGGCGCTGCTTGGGTACACACATGACCTCCCCAAACGACGGTTTGTCGCCATCGCACTGCTCATCGCCAAACGTGAAGTGGCCAGTAATTGGGGTAGTAAACGCACACCCACAGTACACACATGGCTGCGCAGTATGACCTATTGCAACACCAACAGCGATACTTATGCACAGTTACAGCCACCCACTGCTAGGCCCCTTGACATATGGCAACCATTCCATTCCTACCTGTGGGCCTCACAGGACACTGGTGGCATTTCAACATTGCCACAACACAATCCTGCATCGGATGGGATGGAGGAGGGTACACCCGAGACCGCTGGGACACCACAGGGTTTGTAACCTCAATATGTGTGCTTTCTGCCCCCTTGTAGGATGGGTATATTGTACTCAATGTTAACCTTGCATATTTATGTCTGCACCTTGACATGTATTTACTTTCTAATGTGTCATACTGTATACTGCACTGTAACCATGTTTATAATTTGTGAAAATCAATAAAAAAAATAATTCAAAACACAGTCGAGGATGCTGAAGGAGGTTCACGGAGAACTAATGTGTGCTTGCTGGGATTCGCTGAACGGTTGGAGGGTCAATCTGCTGAGCGCTTCCTGGATCATTGGGTGAGATGTGATGTGCCCCAACGACCTGTCTGATTTTTTTCGTTATTGAAAGAGTTCATAGAGCACTGGTGCCGGGCCCACTGCCAGGCATTCCTCCAAGGGCGTTATTGCTAGAATTTTGAATTATAGGGGACAGACGCGATCCTGGGAACAGCTAGGGAAGCTCCCATCCCGCAGTTCAAAAATTGCACTATAGCCATATACCCCAGTTACACCCAGAAGGTGCAGGAAAAGTGCAAGTCTTTCCTTGAGGTTAAGAGGAAACTACGTACCATGAACCTCCAGTATATGCTTTTATATTCATCCGAACTCCGTGTCTTTGCATCAGGGAGGTCTTACTCCTCCGAACGCCCGGAGGATGTTTAGTCCTGGCTGGACATGTCGCATGTTCGCCATGCGCGCACGTTGAGTGACTCAGATCCCTTTCATAATTGTGGGGACCGTGGAAGGCGCAAGCGCCTTCGTCAACGGGATGGATCTAGGTTCTCAATAGGAGGTACTGGCGGAATTGTGGTCTGTGACTATGGTACGATGGCTGCTACTGAACTTGATATGCAGCAGATGCCGGAGATGCTGGCGAGCGGGGCTGTACAGGAAGACGGGTTTCTGGGGGCACTGTCCCAAGATAGTGACATTGTACTGGATAGGATTCCAGCCTGAGGGGTTGGCGCAGAACACTGATTTCTTTTCTTAATGTCTGAGTGTTTGGGGAGCTGTCGGGGCGCATAACTTTTCTCGTTGTGGGGGGTGCTGTAAGAAAACGTTATCGCCAAGCATAGGATGTGTTTAGGTACTAGTGCGCATTGGTTGCTTATGATCAGTTTGGAATGCAGGGGTAGCCTACTTCCTGTACCTGCTACTCTCCCCCGTGTCTTCCTTCTTCTGGTGTGGTCTTTATAATGGGGGGGTGAGGGGATGATGCTGGTGAGTGGGCTTGCCACCTTTCAGTCAGATTAGGATGTTTGATGTGCGATTGGCTTGTGTTTTGGCAGGAGAGAGGATGTGATTTTTTTGGAGTGTAAAAGCAGGGGGACTGCTTAGGGTGGAGTTGTTCTTTTTGTAAGTTGGGGTTGCGATGCTGAACGTCCAGAGGCATCGATCACTGTGGGCCTTTATGCACTGTTGGTTAGTACGTGCATGTCTGGGGTGGGAGGGATATGTTGGACTTGGGTCCTATTGGGGTTTTGTGTTGGAGCTATTGCCATTATGACACAGGAAGGATGTTAGGATTTGTCCAGCAGATGTTAATTTACAATGTGTGCCATAGGAACGTATAAGCTCCTCACTTGGAATGTGCGGGGCTAGGTTCTTATAAAAAGCAATACAGGGTGCACTCCTTCCTTAAGAGACACAAAGTGGATATTGCATGTTTACAGGAGACTCACCTTTCAGATGGAGAGGTGGCCAAATTGGGCAAAAAGTGGAGGGGCCAGTCGTACAGTGCTAATTATTTCACTTTCTCTCATGGAGTACTCATTTGCAGGCACATGCATCAACCATTTTTGCGAGCCCAAACGGTGCGATTCGCAAAAATCGGCCATTTGCGCCCGCAAAAAGGGCATTTGCGATGCATGAAGGGTCAAGGCACTCGCAATTTGAGAATTCGCAATTAATTGCGAGTTCTCAAATTGCGATTGCATTTAAGGAATCGCATTTTGCGATTCCTTAGATGCAATGCAAGAACCACTTTGAAGTAGCGATTTCGCTACTAGGGCGCAAATTACCATGAAGTTGAACTTCATGGTAATTTATAAAAACTTTGAAAAATGCACTAAAGTGCATTTTTCAAAGTTGTAGGTAACACACACACATGTCCTTTGGACATGTGTGTCTGCACTTATTTGTGCACATCACAATTTCAGGGTGCAACAGGGTGTCATTTTGACACCCTTGCACCCTTGAAATTGCATGAGCAATTTGCTACAGTACCTACTGGTACTCGCAAATTGCGCATGCAATCTCCCATTCATTCCTATGGGCCTGTAGGCCCATAGGAATGAATAGGAAGGCATTCCTTAATTGCGACTCGCAATTTGCGAGTTGCTATTAAGGAATGTTTAGGAATCGCTATTTTTATAGTGATTCCTACATGCATAGGCTTTTGCGATTCCTTAATTGCGATTCCTTAATAATCGCAATTAAGGAATCGCAAAAGCCTTCCTTGATGCATGTGCCAGTTGGATAGCGCCCAGGCATTCCATTCACACTGACATAAATGGAGGCAGATGTGAAAGGGAGCTACATATTGATTCGGGGCAGGCTTGCTGGGAAGAAGGTGATACTAGTAAATACCTATGGGCCAAACTAGACAATGAGGCGGTCTACCCGAAGGTGCAGGACATTATCTCTCCAGAGCTCAACACATGGGTACTGTGGACGGGTGACTTTAATTGATAGACAGGCAGCCACTGCAACAGTACACTAAATCTAAACTGACTGCGGAGCTCAGTGAGGCCGTAAGACTCTTGGGTCTCTGTAATGTTTGGAGAGCTCAATACCCTTTGTCCAAGGACTATACTTGTTACTCTGACGCATGGTACTTATAGCAGGCTAGACTGTATTCGTTTGACAGCCTCGTTGGGCCCTGACATTATTGAGGTGTCTCATATCTTTCGCTACTTGTCAGACAATGCTCCTGTTTACTGTGAATTTGCATAGGGGGGATTCGTCCGACTCTAAAGACTTGGAGGCTGTCCCCTGAGGTCTTGCAGGACCCTGAAGGTAGGGAAATCCTGTCTGGGGTGTTGAGAGACTTCTTTGAGCTCAATGGGACTAAGACCCAATCACAGGCAACCAAATGGGAGGCCATGAAGGGGGTGCTCAGGGGACGTTGTAACGGCTTATGTGGGATGGTGTGAATGGGCGCTGGGAGGAATTGCGACTCCTGTAATCAGTCTCAGATGTTATGGATAAGCTTGAGAGGTATACGCTTAAATCGTATTGCCAACTTCTCCATAAGGATGAGGACAGAACCGGGCACCTCCTGGCCTGGCTTCTTCGGAGGGAGACCCCTCACCCTGTCATCTTATACCTCCGTTCTTCCCAGGGCCATGAGGTTTATACTCCGGGGGTATAGTGGACTTCTTTAAAACATATTTGGAACAGGTATATCAAGACCCTGACCGTCCTTGCGGGTGCTTTTCGAAACTTTTTTAGCATCATTGCCTCTGCCGCAACTGGGAGATCTGGGTGCTTGAGACTTGGATGCAGTCCTCACCCTGGAGGAAGTTCTCCTGGGGGGGCAGGGTGCCAAGATGTGATGGATTCCCTGACAAATTTTACCAGACCTTTCCATCGGTCCGTGCCCAACATATATTAGAGGTATAAGGCTGGGAGAGGGCATGGTTTCCATCGTCTGAGAGAAAGTTCCTTTACAATGCTGCAGAAGCCCAGAGGGTACCCATCGGACCCCTTGGCCTATAGGCCACTCACTATGATTAATACGGACAGTAACATACATTGTAAAGTGCTTGCCCTTAGACTGCGCCCGGTCATCACTTGCCTGATACGAGGACCAATGCGGATTCACGCCTAGCCGCAGTACCTCAATTAACCTGCGGCGTGTGATGCACGTGTTACATGAGGTGGGGATCGTGATGAGGAACTGGCAGTGGTGTCAATAGACAGAGGTTAAGTCTTTATCTGAAAGAAACAGTTAGTTATAGATTCGTTACCTTAGAATTACCCCCAGGTGTCAGACTGGATCCGGAAAGTTTTTCGTCAGCAGTACCTCTGCGCGTCGAAAGGTGGTGTTGGTTGGCTCCGCGTCCATCGTTGGCATCGTGGTCCCCGGGATGACGTCACGGTAGCTACTTAGACGCCGCCCTCACGCGCTGACGTCAGTTGTTTCTTTTTCCGCGCCAGCCAGCGCAGATCCGGAGAGAACGGTACCTCCAGTCACTTTTTGACTGAACTTTTTTAGCAACTTTTGTCGACGTCTTTTTGAGTCCTACCGACTCCTGGTGCACGTAAGTATGCCCGGCTTCAAGGCTTGCGGTTCCTGTACCCGACTGATGTCAGTGACTGATCCGCACCGCGCATGTTCCTCTTTTGCCTGGAGCGCGACCACGACCCCAAGTCGTGCTCCGTCTGCCGGACCATGGCTCCGAAGTCTTTGCGGGAGTGGTCCCGAAAGCTTCTTGAGCGCCGGCAGTCGGCTCCGCGCCGTTCGAGGTCCGGTTGCGAGGGAGGTCGAGGGACCGGTCGCGGAGCCATCACCACTCGTCATCCAAGTCTTCGCACTCGGGGTCAGGTAAGTCGAAGCACAAGAAGAAGTCGAAGAAGCATCGTCGCTCTTCGACTTCTCCCCGTCGATCGGCTGAAGCGACGAGGGAGGCGGGCGGTGCCCCTCCCGCGGCTCCGTGTGTGGAGTATGGAGGGTCGACTCCAAGTTTCCCTCCCTTCCCGGGACCCGGAGCGACCCCTGCCCAGCTTCGTCAGTTTTACGAGGCGATGCATGCCATCTTTGGGCAGCCCAACTCCGCTGGCGCGCCTTCGGGCACCCGCACTCGACCCCGGTTGTGCCCCCAGCCGGCGTCGACCCCGGCCTCCATCCTGATGTGGATACGGAGCCGGACCGGTGTCGCCCGATGCCAGATCTGCCGCCGAGTGGTGTCTTTGTGCCCCTGTTCACTCCTGGGGTCCCTTTCAGGCCAGATTGGCACCCAGAGGAGGAGGACTGGGAGGGGTCAGGTGACTCTCTGACCGACCAGTTGGATTATGATCCGGACTGGAGAGAGGACCTGGGGGATGCCAGTGGTCTCGATACCTCCCCAGACATTGGCATGTTGTCTCCTCCTACCGTGGCTACGGAGGAGGGAGCTTCCTATGCAGTGGTGTTGCGTAGGGCGGCCGAGGCTCTCCACCTCGAGCTCCCTACGGTGGCGGTCAGGACTAACCTCCCGACAGAGGTGCTTCAACCACAAGCGAGCTCTTCGGAGCCCCTGCTGCCGTTTAATGAAGCCCTAACGGACATCCTGGATAGGATGATTGCCCGACGCCACCGCCTGGCCCTGGGCGACCCCACTTTCCTCTCCCAACACCCCACCCCTGAGAGCTTGGTGGTCCAAGCCTCTACTTCCAAGAGCGCATTCCCTAACGCACCACCAGATAGGGAATCGAAGAAGCTGGATCATCTTGGGAAGAAGATTTTCTCTTCCGCCAGCTTGGGACTGCGGTCGGTAAACACCGCATGTCTATTGGGCCGTTATTCCCACTCTGTGTGGGACACGGTTGCGCAAGTGCTGCCTCAGTGTCCAGAGGAGGCTCGGACTCTACTCTCCCAGGCTGTTGCTGCAGGGAGAGACGCAGCAAAGTTTACCATCCGCTGTGGGCTGGATGCCTCCGACTCTCTAGGCAGGACGATTTCCACGTCGGTAGCCCTTCGACGCTACACCTGGATGAGATCGACTGGCTTTTCTGGGGATGTCCAGAGCACCCTTATGAACATGCCCTTTGATGGCCGTCGCCTTTTTGGCGACAAAGCAGACAACGCTCTAGAGCGTTTCAAGGACTCACGGGCTACGGCCAAGTCCTTGGGCCTCTCCAACCACCCTGCGCAGTCTGCTTTTCGCCCCTTTCGTGGCTACGGAAGGTGTGCCCCACTACGTCCCGCCCAGAGCAACAGTCCGACGCAAGCTGCACAACCTTCACGCGGCCGGAGACGTGGGAACCACCGCTGTGGTTCTGGGGGCCAGCGAGCGGGCCAGTCCACCAACCCCCCCTCTGCTTCAGCCTCCAAACCTTCCTAGTCCGACTTTTCAGGCCCATCAATCGCCAGTGGGCGGCAGGATCCGCCATCACCTCCCCCACTGGCGCAACATCAAGTCGGACAGGTGGGTTTTGTAGATAGTCCAAAGGGGCTACTCCCTCCCCTTCGAGGCTACCCCCCAGCCATGCCACCTCAGTACCATCGCATGTCGGAGGATCATCTGGGCCTTCTCCAACAGGAAGTTACGGCTCTCTTGGCCAAGGGAGCCATCGAGCGCGTTCCTGCCCCAGAAGTAGGTCGTGGTTGCTATTCCCACTACTTTCTGGTACCCAAGAAGGACAAGGGCCTGCGTCCTATCTTGGACCTCATGAACGTCAACCTCTTCCTCTGGAAGGAGAAGTTCAAAATGTTGACACTAGCCCAGGTCTTGTCTGCCCTCGACCCTGGAGACTGGATGGTAGCATTGGACTTGCAGAACGCCTATTTTCACATCCCCGTCTTTATGTTCTAAATTGTGGGAGGTGGGTAGGGGCATGTGCCACGGATGTCCGCTGTCCCCCTTCCTTTTTTGATATAGCACTGCAGCCCCTTGCAGTTCATACCCGGCAGAATATGACCGAATGGGAGATTAAGTTGGGAGGGGTCACCCACTTGGCATCCTTGTATGCAGACTATATGCTTTTTTACCTCTCGTTTCCTTGGCGATATCTTCCTATCCTGTTGACGTACTTAACTGATTTTGGGGAACTATCTGGCCTCTGCCTTAATTATTTAAAGTCCCTTGTTTTTCCACTAGGTCTTTGGTTGCATGTGGAGGGGGGGGTGAGGGGGGGGGAGTTGCCGCCGGTGCCCCTTTGTTGGGAGTCAGACTCATTCTGTTACCTGGGAATGGTTATAGCACATACTCCACAAAGGCGTAAGCAGTGCAGCAGAGAGAGGGTCATTGAGGGCCTACGCTTGTCAGTGCGATTTTTGACTTCCGTCCCGCTATCTCCCATGGGCTGTGTGGCTGTCATGAAGATGGTGTTTCTGCCTCGTTGCCTCTGAGTTATTTAGCATTCCTTTGATGTGCTGCCTGAGCTGTCTTTCGTATGTTGCACTCTCTCCTGGCGTCGCTGATCTGGGCAGGGGAATGGAGCAGGGGGGCTAGGGTCCACATGTTGCGACCGTTGGAGGAGGGCATAGTAGTACCTGATCTAGAACAATACTACTTGGCTGCCCAAAGACAACACGCAACGCATTGGTTAGTCGGTAACAGCAACTGGGAGAAGTCGCTTTTGAGGAATTTGGGGGGGTCGGTCCTCCTTCACTCAGCTCCTACGGGCGGAGGCAGGGACGTGGAGTATGTCCTATATTTAGTCAAACACACTGCATATTTATGGGAACGCACTCTTAAGTGTTTTGGGCACTGCTCCATTCCCTCGGGATTTGGTTTTCTGGGATCTCCCGGTCTTTAGACTACTGGGGCTTCTGTTGATGTCACCACCTGGAGGGCAGGTGGTTATGAGGTACTGTGGGATCGGTTTCCTAATGAAGAGTTTATTGACTTCAAGGCCGCACAGGAATGATTCCATATAGGGCCAGGCCAATTTTTGAAGCACGCGAGTATAGCAGCTATTGTGCAGGCTATATGGCCTTCATTTCCTATGGCCCCGGTTACTTCCCTCACTTTTAGATGCCTCTTAGAGTTGGACGGAGATGCCAGTTGATATCCCACCTTTATAAAGCACGGACGGTGGACCATAAGTGGGATCTGTTTCTGGCACGGGGGCCTAGGAGGGGGATCTGGGGGTTACATTTGAGAATGCACATGGGCAAGAGATGTGTGCCCTGGTGAAGACTATATTGAGTAATTCACGTCTAAAACTCTTGCCCTTCAACTTCCTTCATCGTACATATTTCACACAAGCGTTATTGCATAGAATAGATCCTGGTAAGGCTGATTCATGTCACAAGGGTCACGCCCTGGCGGCCCCCTTCATGCACTTAGCATGGCCATGTCCTGAGGTGTATGACTACTGGGGGAATGTGTTGATTAGTGTGCAGTCTGTGGTGCGGATCCCTATGGATATGGACCCTGTTGTCTGTTGGGAATCATCCATAGGCCGAAGGGCAAGAAAATGGCCTTCAAGTTCCTGCATTTGCTGTTTTTGGCCAAGAGACGGGTTGTGATTACATATATGGCCCAGGTTGGACCGAGTGAGGAAAGGTTGGCGACGGATGTGGTTGACTGGGCCGTGGTTGAGGAAGTCTGTCAGAGGAAGTGCAGGCGTGATGAGAGGGCACAGGAGGACATTGAGATGTGGGTGGGACTTATGGATAGATTCATGAATGCAGAGGGGAGGTACGATCCTACTCCACGTTGGATGATGAAGGGTCCTCGGCCTATGACGAGGCATAAAAGGAGACTGTTTCATTTCTGGGCAGAGAGGAATAATGGGGTGTGGGATGGGATGGTATGATGAACGGCATGAGAATATGTACCTTGGGCAGATCATCGCTGTGATGTTAAATTGATTCTACTCTGAAACGTTAACCTTCTCTGTGGCATGGTGGATTGTGGCAAGTAGTTGGATGCCAGTTGGTACCGGCATGTATTGTTGAAACTAATAAAATATTTCTAAAAAAAACTTCTTACATGGTCACTCAACTGTCCTATCCACTGCTCCATCTCTACGCTCATCCGATGTGCGGAAAACAATCGAACAGTGGAGCTGGTGCCCATGTGCATTGGCAGCTAAGTGTGGAGTCTATATACCTTGAGCCTCGAAAGACATCTTTGAAGAAAAACACTAGATGGCAGGAGTATGGGGAGCGTGTCTATCCATAATAGTGCATGCTACGAACAGATGCTTACAGGGTTAGTAACATATCCCTTCCTATGCGCTAGGAATTTCAGACTTTCAACTGTCTTACGATCTTCGCTGGAGCTGGAGGTTTCAGTTTCTAGCACTCTTTCCTGTGAGCTTGTTTAAATTTCTCCCTCCACTATCTTCAGATGCAGTGAGAAGAATCGACAAGCTAATTATTGGTGAATATTCATAACTGCACATTTCACTTTAGGGCTAAGGATGTTATCCAGCCCTTTGAAGGCTGCCCTCCATTCTGTAAGATCAGCAGAGAGAGATACTTTACTGCCCTGGTGGATACAGATCGCCAAAACGAAAGATTTAGATTTGTTGAGCAATTGTACAAATATTAAAAATCATTACAGTGTCAGAATTGAGATCTCAGCCAGGAAGGCCGAGATCTCTGTGCTCTCAGAGGAGCCTCTGCACCAGCTCCTTTTAAGGCTTTGAAGCTTTGCTGTGCTGGCGCCATATTCAGTGCACCCACAAAGCAATTTTTTATGTTTTTCAAAAACAAACTACCAAAGGAGGAGTTTGTTCATAAAAAGTAAATTCCCCTGATGCACTGGAAGTTGTCTCCCAGCAAGTGGAGGACATTTATTTTCCTGTTCGGGACAGCCATGACAGTCCCAAACAGGAAGGAAAAAAAAGCCAATCTGTGTACTTTGACCAATGTAAGTTGTGCTATCTTTCAAAGGTTTCCACCCTTGGTGACTGTGGAAACTTCGCCAGAAAAAACAAGGCTGGTCCCCGACTCTAAATAGAGTGGGTCAATTGAAAGATTGGTGAACAGTGTACTCCAACACATTTGTGACGGAGTTCACTGCCCGCTAATCTCTAAATTAGCCCTTAAGTCTCTTACTGGTGGTGGGTTTTGTCCTTGATACCTTTTGATGAACTGCAAAGATCTGTTAAGTCATATAGCGGTGAACATCTACGAATGCAGATTACACCTTAAAATAAAGACTCCTCAATGGTATTGCTTACAACTTTTAATTTGTTTTATATAGATTAATAGTTTGAGTGTTGGTTGGGATCTGACGATGACCATTAGAAAGCTGAGTTCTGTAATAATTCTGTGAAAAAGAATAGTGTTAATTCAAATTCAAATGCAGCTGGGAGGAAATCTTTGTTTGTAGGTGTAGGAAAGTAGTATCTGCTTCTTATGGTTACCCCCACTTTTTGCTGATGTCACACTGTTTTTGACCTAGTCTGACTGGGATCCTGCTATCCAGGACCCCAGTCTATCTGCTTTCTCCCTTAAATTGATATGCATGTACTTTAGGTACACTCCAGATTGGATTCTGGGGTACCCTTATCAGTCCCTAGTATATGGTACACCATGTACCCAGGGCATAGGTACCCCAGAGGCCTCCCAAGGGCTGAAGCATGTATTGTGCCACCCCTGAGAGGCCATCCAAATTGACACGACAAGCCTGCTACAGCAGACTGTGTAAGCTGGTGCTTGCACCACTTACCTAAGATATAGGTTCACTATATCTATCTAAATCACTACACTTAAATACCTATCAGTCGCCCCTATGGCAGGCCTTAACAATCCTGAAGTCAGGGTGCTGGGTTTTTCGTGAGAGGGTGCCCCTGCATGAGCAGAGCCCCTCTGCAGCCTTCGGAGACAATTCTCCGGGGTTGTCTGTGATGCAGCCAGACATATATGTTTAAGTGCATTATAACCTCGCGGTAAATGCTAACTTTAAAACGGCTGCTTAGAAACATGTCGTGTTTGGTGTCAAACACCTTGGAATCATACCTCCACACCAGTAACTGGTGTGGGAGGTATGATTCCACCCTTCCAAAGGGACGTATGTGGGTCACTGGTCTACCCGGTACCAGCTTTCTCGGCCTGGGCAGCACAAAATGGATGCTGCCAGCCACAGACACGATTCTGCTCTCCTGCTGCTGAGCCGAGCTCGAGCAGAGGAAGGCATGACAATAGGCATCCTGTCACAGGGAGGTGTGACCACCTCCCAGACAGGGTTTAGTGTATTGGGGCTGGGTGGGTGAACGATGGATTTAACCCAGATCTTTTGACTGGGGGAGAATGTTTGCATTGTCAGCATTCCGTCCATCATTTGTTTGCTGTAACACTTTTCGCCCTAAGTGGGATGGGTATGCCCAGACGTGGGTCCCTTGCTCACTGTGCCACTGGATTCAAGCTAGCCTGGCTGAAGAAGGGTGACATACCCTGAAACCGGTCCCAGGATGCTTATTTCCGGTCCAGGGAGGGCCTTGCAGTTCGGTCTGGACTGTTCCCATGGGGCACAGGGTCAAGACTGATTTGCATATGGCTGGGTCCAAACTGGGGTGGCGTAGTGGGCAAAAGAACGATGGATTTAACCCAGATCTTTTGACTGGGGAGAATGTTTACATTGTCAGCATTCCGTCCATCATTTGTTTGCTGTAACACTTTTCACCCTAAGTGGGATGGGTATGCCCAGACGTGGGTCCCTTGCTCACTGTGCCACTGGATTCAAGCTAGCCTGGCTGAAGAAGGGTGACATACCCTGAAACCGGTCCCAGGATGCTTGTTTCGGTCCAGGGAGGACCTGGCCTGGCAGTTCGGTCTGGACTGTTCCCATGGGGCACAGGGTCAAGACTGATTTGCATATGGCTGGGTCCAAACTGGGGTGGCGTAGTGGGCAAAAGAACGATGGATTTAACCCAGATCTTTTGACTGGGGGAGAATGTTTGCATTGTCAGCATTCCGTCCATCATTTGTTTGCTGTAACACTTTTCGCCCTAAGTGGGATGGGTATGCCCAGACGTGGGTCCCTTGCTCACTGTGCCACTGGATTCAAGCTAGCCTGGCTGAAGAAGGGTGACATACCCTGAAACCGGTCCCAGGATGCTTGTTTCCGGTCCAGGGAGGACCTGGCCTGGCAGTTCGGTCTGGACTGTTCCCATGGGGCACAGGGTCAAGACTGATTTGCATATGGCTGGGTCCAAACTGGGGTGGCGTAGTGGGCAAAAGAACGATGGATTTAACCCAGATCTTTTGACTGGGGGAGAATGTTTGCATTGTCAGCATTCCGTCCATCATTTGTTTGCTGTAACATCTTTCAGGACCCAGCGCACCATTGGCCGCAGAGACCCCAAACAGCGGCAGCTGTTTGACATATCTAAAACTCCCAGACGGGAACATAATGAAGGTGCCGGCCGAGGGGATCTATCGGGCCCACTGGACCCTTCTGAGACTGGCCTTTCCTCTGCAGACAGCGCCATGGCCATAGACGCGAGATTTGGACGTCATGCACGCCTGGATGGACCAACAGGAGGCCCGCATCGACACCTCTGAACAGCGCATCTCTGATATTGAGGACACCCAGACAACAGTGGTTAAGTGCTTCGAGCGTGTTGAACGACTCCTGAAGACTACGTCTGCCAAGGCGGAGGATTTGGGAGCCAATTCCCGACGCAATAATATTCGCATCGCTGGGGTACCCGAATCCACGAACACGGGCTCATGGCGGCCTATGTAGTGCGGCTCCTAGTGGAACTCTTTGGCAGGGAGGCCTTCTCCCCAGCATTCGCAATTGAGGGCTCACCGGGCGCTTGCCCCTTGATCGCCCCCCCAGCACCCCATTGATTGCCCGTCTCCTGAATTATCACGATCGTGACACTGCCCTGTGTATGGCCAGTGAGAAGGGTGAACTCCAACATCAGGGTATGGCGCTCTCTGTTTCCCGACTTCATCCCCTTAGTCCAAGAAGCACAGCGTAAATTCCAAGATGTAAAACGCCTCCTGCGAGCAGCAAATGTACGATATGCCATGCTATATCCTGCCCGCCTGCGTGTCCAACTTGACGGGAAGACTCATATCTTTGACTCACCCTCAGAAGCTGCAGTCTTTTTGAAGCACCACATATCTAACTCGAACTCAACCTCTGGGAAGTGACCTGCCGACTTACGTTGCTTGGCCCTTGCGTTTTGATAAGATCTATTTTTTTTTTTTTTTGTGTGACCCCGCTTGGCTATTTTACCGGGTTGTAAACCCTTTTTTGTCTCTTTTTCTTTTTCTCCTTCTTTATGCTAATTTCTTCACATGCTGGCTGCATTTGACTTAACGTCACAATGAACATTGATGATATGGTGGCCTCCTTTGAGTGTTGCCTACCTCCCAGGAGATCTCCTAAGCTTCTGTATTGGGAAGATGAGATTCACCGGATACTGGTTGGGTGGTTATCCAATGTGGGAGGGGGGTGGAGGGGTGGAGGGTTAGGGGTTGTTGTTTTATGTGTTGACATGTTTGATTGCCATATACATGGTGTTAAACGTATAACTACTCGGCCATATGCCAATATGTATGATAGCGCTTCTTTGTCTGTATCGATATGCCAGCGCTGACGCAATTGGGCGGGAGGCCTGAGGCGCTAGAGCTGAAATTTATGTCCTGGAATGTGAGGGGGCTATCAAACCCCCATAAAAGGAAGCAAGTCCTACTTATCTTACTCGACATGCGGTGAAGGTTGCCTTCCTGCAAGAAACCCATTATGCCCCCGTGTCCGACAATCAATTTGCCAAAAACTGGGGAGACGATCTTTTTTTGCCAGCTACAGCACCTATTCCAGAGGGGTTTGCATCCTGATTTACAAGACGGTCCCATTCAAACTACATAAGGTGATTAAAGACCCAGAGGGACGATATCTTTTGGTTGCCAGAAATCTCGGAGCACAACGCATACTACTGGTCAATATAAACGCCCCAATGTAGACCCGCCTGATTTCTTTCCCAATATCTCTGCGCACATTTCTAACCTACATATCGACTCTATAGTAATGGGGGGCGACTTCAATTTGAGAATGCAACCTACCCTAGACACCACGGGGCCTGACCACATCACCAAACCACACTCCGTGAAAGCGCTCCAGGTTCTGCTGTAGGCCCACTTATTGACTGACGCTTGGCGCCATCGAAACTCCACTGGCAGAGGCTTTTCCTTTT
Source organism: Calotriton arnoldi (assembly GCA_963921515.1). Lineage (NCBI taxonomy): Eukaryota > Metazoa > Chordata > Amphibia > Caudata > Salamandridae > Calotriton > Calotriton arnoldi. The sequence goes on from CAWUFW010002009.1 coordinate 1,920,936, forward strand.
TTAGCGCAGCACGGTACATGGTCCCGGATAGACCATTGGTACTTGTCCCCAAAACTTCTCATTCACATGCTCACCGTGGACGACCTCGCTCGAACTTTGTCGTACCATTCACCAGTGCTCTTGTCCCTTACCATCCCCAGCGTCACACGGCCGTTCCTACCTTGGCGGTTCCCATGAGGTATTTGGGGGTCAGAATAGTCCAGGACATCAATAAGATCTCAGAGACCAATCTTGCCAATGTACCAAGGGAGTGTCAGAAGCTCATGAAGTCCTAGGTTCACCACCCTCTTTCTATCTTTGGTAGGATAAATCTGGTCAAGATGGTAGTACTCCCTAAAATTACCTTCCTCTTTAATCCCATCCCATTACACTTTGACAAATTGCTTATAGTCAAGCTTCAGCAGGCCATCAATTCATTCATATGGGCTTATAGGGGGACTAGGATTGCCTGGAAGATGCTGAGACGTAGGAGGGAGAAGGGAGGACTCTCGTTGCCAGACCTGCAATACTATGCCTGGGCCTTTCAATTATCCCATTCTAGGATGCTTTTAAAAACTCCGGAAAGTGCGGGGGTTGGTGTAATGTTCTCCGCAATGTTAAAGGGCGCTAGTTTGTCTCAGGAGGGCTTCTTGTTTAAATATGGAGAACCTAAATTCTTCAAGAAGATTAAGTTAAAAGTCCTACAGGGAATGGCAAGAACATGGGCCGATATCAAGCGACTGACGGGTCTCAACTATTTCTCGAGTCTGGCCCCCCTGTGGGACTCTCCCAGTGCACCGGAGTGCCTGAAGGACAGACTAGCACTACCACTCAGAGCGGCTGGGCTGAAGGTGTGGGGGGGATCTGGCTCAAGAGGGCACCCTCTTATCTTGGCCATCACTTCAAAGTATGGCGGAAGGGGGTTTATCTAAATTCAAATACATCCAGTTGCAGAGTTGGGCCCAAAACTTGAAAATACCCATTGGCAAAGGTAACACCTTAGAGAAACAGCTGGTGGTTAGACCTACGGGAAAAAAGGAGGTTTCCACTTGGTACTGGAGTATCGAGGAGCTAACCGACGGGGATTTCAAATACGCCGAAGAACTGTGGGGTGCCAGTCTACCAAATGAACCTTCGGAACACCTTTGGCAAACATCTTTTTGCACTCTGTTCACCATCGCAAAACCAGCATGGCTGAGAAGGAATCACTTGTTTACGGTTCATAGGGCCTATTTAACCCCATTAAGGCTGTCAAAGATGACGGACGGCCCCCCAGTCAGTTGTAAGAAATGTGTCTTGGAGAGGGCCTCCGACATACACATGTTTATGGAGTGCCCGGCTATTGCGGAATTCTGGGAAAAAGTAGGTAAACCCACCTCAGATATCCTACGCCTTCAAATTTAAATAAACCTGACCTTGATAATGTTCAGAATATCTAGCGAAGTTACGGGCTCGGCAAGGTCTTTCCTTTTCTATGCTATACTGTTGGCCAGGAGGAAAATATGTAAAAGATGGGTAGAATGTGTACCTCCTATGCATGCCGAGTGGTTGTCCTCGATGTTCGCGGTATCTAAGTTGGACCTGAGTTGTACCCAGAGTAAGAGGAAGAAAGCAGTATGGGATTCTTTATTGAAATGGTCAAACGCTGAGTCTGGTGAGACTGGATAACATTCTTTATTTAAAATCATGGATCCTATGATTATGCCTCTTTGGATCTCTCCTAACTGCTTTGGGCACCCTCCCCCCCCCCCCCCCCTCCCCATTGCCAACATTAACAGTCGCCTGGGTAACCTCGACTATATGGGAGAGTGACCGTGCCCTTTCCTTTGGGACAGTGCTATTCTAGTCTACTGATGTACCGGTAGGCGGGGGTGTTTCTCTTTTCGTTCTCCTTTACACCAGCCTACGCTTCTCTAATAACGAGTAACGGTACGGGTGGCTAGTATGCTCACTGTGGTCTGAGGCGAATGAGGATTAAAAACAAAAAAGACGGTCCCATTCAAACGACATAAGGTGATTAAAGACCCAGAGGGACGATATCTTTTGGCAGCCGGAAATCTCGGCGCACAACGCATACTACTGGTCAAAATAAACGCCCCAATGTAGACCCGCCTGATTTCTTTCCCAATATCTCCACGCACATTTCTAACCTACATATCGACTCTATAGTAATGGGGGGCGACTTCAATTTGACAATGCAACTCACCCTAGACACCACGGGGCCTGACCACATCACCAAACCACACTCCGTGAAAGCGCTCCAGGTTCTGCTGCAGGCCCACTTATTGACTGACGCTTGGCACCATCGAAACTCCACTGGCAGAGGCTTTTCCTTTTTTTAGCGCAGCACGGTACATGGTCCCGGATAGACGATTGATCCTTGTCCCCAAATCTTCTCATTCACATGCTCACTGTGGACTACCTCGCTCGAACTTTGTCGTACCATTCACCAGTGCTCTTGTCCCTTACCATCCCCAGCGTTACACAGCCGTTCCTACCTTGGCGGTTCCCGTCAGAAGCCTTGCTTGACACTGTTTTTAATAGCGAAGTCAAGAAGCCATAGTAGAATACTTTCAGATAAACTTGGGCTCAGTTCCTGGTTGTACCACTGTGTTGGAAGCTTTTAAAGTTTATGTACGAGGGATATGCATGGCCAAGCAGGCCTGTGTGCTTAGCGCTATTCGCCGAGACCGTGACGGAACCGAGAAGAAGCTCAGGGACCTGGATGCCCGGAACCCGACGGATGTCCGACCCTCCTCTCTTCATCAAAGGGCGACTCTCCTGGCAGACATTCAGGAACTTGCCGTCCGCAAGGTCAATTACCTGGGCAAATAAACACGTGGCAGAATATACTTAGAGGAAGAACGGCCTGGCCGGACGCTGGCTGGGCTCCTTCGCCCTGCCATCACTCTTCCTTCATCACGCAATTGCATCTGGATGACGGCACTACTCTCCACCAGAACTCTGATATCTCCGCTGCCTTCCGTTCTTATTATTCTCACTTATACACAACCCACTCTCCGCCAGCTGACACTGCCCTCACTGACTACCTGGCTGACGTGGCGATGGTATGGATAGAGGAGGGCCACCGCCAATTCCTAGCTGCACCCATAACTGCGGATGAAGTGACGCAGGCTATAGATCTCAACGGATCCCGTGCCCCTGGCACGGATGGCCTTACCGGCCCTTATCTCTGCTTAATCAGGACTATAACATTTTAGCCAAGATACTTGCCAGCGGTATCTCTCTCTTGGTGGATGATATTATATCCCCTTTCGAAACGGGTTTCGTCCCTAACCGGTCTACGTCAGTCAACCTCCGTACGGTATTTGCAGTGATTAATCAAATTGAGCCAACCCTCCCTGCTGCCGCGATATTGTTAGACGACGAGAAGGTGTTCGATTCTCTAAAATGGCCTTTTCTTCATGCCACGCTGGGCAAGTTGGGCTTACTCCGTGGCTTCCGCGATCTTATACATCTCTTATATACAAACCCGGTGGTCAGACTTCGAGTAAATGGCGAACTTACTGACCAATTTGCATTACCGCGGTGTACCAGGCAAGGATGCCCGCTTTCACCACTCCTATTTATTATTGCGATGGACCCCCTCGTGCGCCACCTCCAGGAGCAACATCTGCAGCGGGGACTTCGGCTCCATCGAGGCCCCCTGCTGGCCTTGCTTTACGTGGTTGACGTGTTACTCTTTGTTCGGGAACCCAGCCCTAATCTTCCTCCACTCCTCAGAGAAGTGGTCCGGTTTGGCGTTTTCTCTGGGCTGGTAATTAACTGGAACAAGTCGGAGCTATTCCCCTTAACCGATGCAACCCTTCCCGTATAGTTAGACTTCCCCCTGCGCTGGTGCGATGATCCCCCTCGCTATCTAGGCATCTTTTTGCACCTCACTCCCTCAGAAGTTATTCGCTCCAATTACAGCCCTGCTATTGACCGGCTATCATCCTAAATAGGCAGATGGATAAAACTTCCATAGGTGGCAGAATTGCTATGGTTGTACTACCTTGCTTCTTATATCTTTTCCTCAATATCTCTATCCCACTCACGGCTAAATTTATCGACGTATTGCGGAGCATGCTCATCAGATTAATATGGGCCGGTGGTCAGGCACGTATCAGCTGGCAAACATTGATAATGCCTTTCCAACGTGGGGGGTGTGGGGTCCCGGATCTTTATCTGTATTATTTAATCACGCAGGCACAGTATGCATACTTCTGGTATAATCCAGATTCTAGGCTGCAATACCTGAAGCCTGAATATTTACTGGTTCGCCCCGGCTCTTTGTCGACAATGCTCCCTCGCGGTTTCCCGGGGTCACCCTCTGAAATCCAAACGCTCCATACCATGTCCTGTGCTTGGGAGAAACTGCGTCGGTACATGAATGTGGACTATCTTTACTCTCCACACTTACCGTTACGCGACAATCCATGGATCCCCCCTACTCTTGAGACCCTGACTAAGCAGACATTATCCCGGTGTGAATTACACATTATAGGAGATCTTTTACGAGATGCCGAATTGCAAGCTGTATTAAGCCTGGCAGAGAGATACACTGTGTCCCCGATGGGTAGGTTCCTTTTGTGTAGAACACGGGTTCCCATACAAGCTGCGATGGGCTCCTAGACTATAGAACCGGGAGATTTCCTCCAGCTCTCTCTTATTATCACATCAGCTAATAACTCCTATTTAGTGTCCCGTCTGTATCTATTAGCTCAGACACTCTGACCCCCTGTGGTAGGGAAGGCCCGCGCGGCATGGGAGAGGGATTTGGGCCAACCTGTGACTGACAAGATTTGGATTTTCGACTGTGAACAGATTCTGTAAGTCTCTAACCACTACAGGCACAAACTTCTCCACTTTAAATCTTTACACAGGGCTTACATCACACCAACACTCCTTGCCAAGATGGACCCTTCTAGATCCCACAATTGCCGCAGATGCACAACTGATAACGCCGATTTTATACATTTGGCATGGTATTGCCTGTTGGTTCAGGTTTTTTGGGGGCGAAGTGTTTCGCTATCGCACTTCCATGACTGAAACTGACCTGGCCCCCTCCCCGTTACTGGCATTGTTGAGATATGTCCAACCTTTGGACGCTGGAATACGACGCTTCACTGCCATTGCCCTACTCCTCGCAAAGAAACAGGTGTCCAAGAACTGGGCCGCCTCCACAGCCCCAGCAATTAAGGCCTGGCTGAGAGACTTAATCTGTTGCGATATGACCAGTGATACCTATGCAACACTGCTGCCCCTCTCTTCTAGGCCCAAGAATATATGGCAACCCCTTCGCTCTTATTTATTGTTCCATCCTGAGGTCACGGACTGAGTGAGTCCGTCACTGGTCACCCTAGTGACCCCTTGTGCAGTAATGAGAGGGGATTTCTGGGAATCGTCAAACGCTTGTATACACCGGTCGCCTACTGGGACTTACTAAGGATGGACTATTGTCACCACCGCTGTGGAATCTGCATATGTGAATTGGTCTCGCTACCCCCACTCATTATCTTTTTTTGTTTTGTTGTTGCTCTCTGCAGCTGGACAAGTAAAGATTTCCAGTGTTATTGCCCGGATCCACAATGCGGACTCTCTAATGACATTATTGGCAGGCATTGACTTGCAAGCTATTCATACCCTGTCTCTTTTCTCTTTTGATATCTATGTGTAACCTTGTAAGGCTGAATAAGTTGTATTATGTTGTTTCTCTTCACTGTTTCCTTTGTCATGTGCTGCTGTTCTACTCCTTTGTATTCAATGTCCAGTATGGCTATAGCTATATATCTATATGTTAGCTTAATTGTTGAAAAAATGCAATAAATACATTTTAAAAACTCTGGTCCTGTCCTCTGTTTGGGGTTCCCTAGTTAAGGATGTTGATGCCCAGAACAGTTTACGTCCAGGTTCTCCAATGTCGGTCCTGAAGGCCTTGATCCATGCCAGATTTTTAAGATGACTACATTTATCTAACTGTGGATATGCTAAAAATCTGGCATGGATCTGGCCATCCAGGACCAACATTGGGAACCCTGGTTTAAGGTATCTCGTGATCTTGGCCGCAGATTTACCCTCTCAACATGCAAAAGGAAACTTCAGCAGGAGCTATGTGCTCACTGTATGTGCAGGAGGCAATAGGTTAAGCATGATGATTCAAGTATGGGCACTATTGCCAAGGAAAACGTTGTTCGCTAAATGCATCAGCAGAAAAAGTATGCTTTTGATTAGGTGTATTCGATAAAAAGCTATTTCAGGCAAGTAGTTAGTTTCCTTGAATATGACTCTTCCACATGAGGTAGTAACAGTAAGTACCATGTTATCTGATCTTTAAGAAGCTATGGTTGAGTTCTTTCAATACTACAGACAAGCATGTAGGGAAAAAATAAGAGGCGAAGAATCACTAAAAAGTGCTTCAGGTGGCTCTTATTTTCAGCCTTGTCTAATGCTTACTTAAAGTTGTGTTAGCTTTCATTAAGTATGTAAACTCTTATTTGATTGTTTGCCTGAACACATCCTTGAAAGCTCTTACACTATTGAACTTCGAGGACCCTATGCTGCGTCTGCAAGCTGAGCACATTCATTTATAACGGATGTAAATCATCAGAGATACAGAGTGACAGAATAAAACCCCAAGAGACCAACGAGTAGGAGAATGTTACACCATCTAATATTGATATTGTAGATCTCTTTGATGGCAATGGGACTCCTTAAATAGATAATCTACAGCTCAGACGGATAACTTCCACCTCATTAAATTAAGGATGGAGTTTATCTCAAACCTAGCCCTTCCATGATACTGAATTATTGTGAATCCCCCCCCACCCCATAGTGGAGGAATTGATATTGTCCCTGCAAATTGATCCATATTCAAGTGGAATATCTAGAAGCAGATGGGTTAATGCCACCAGTAGTTGTGTACATCACCGAATTAGTAGCTTTGTTTCCTTAAAAGCCAGCAAATCAGGTGTGTTCTGTAATGGTTCAGCATTGGTATGGGTGGTAGGATCATTAACATCCCATAGGAACAAAAAATGCCCATGCTATCGTAATGGAAAGTTTCAGTTCTATTAAGGACACGGAGGCGAGGATTTTGCTGAACACTTTTCACTTTTATTTTACAGCAGCCATCACTGAAACACAATAAACTCTTTCCCATGAACACTGGGGAAGAGAACATAAAACTCATAACTAATCGCAACAAAGGATTGTCCTCCATAGTCCCTTGTCTATTGTTATGCCCCCTCTTTCTTCATGCGACAGGTGCCAAATTCTTTCTCCAGGTTAGTCCTGTTTTAGATGTTTCATTCCCTACAAGAAAGTACCTCAATCACTAAACCAGTACTGTTGAATCGTACTCAAAAGCATGAACAGCCTGCACAAGAGAAAACAAACTTCAGAATACTTTTAAAGACTGCACAATATATAAATATGACAGTCCAGTTTCAGAGATCATTGAATTACAATTACCTACCTGCTACAAAAGAGTAATACTAATCAAAGGGCAGGAAAAGGTATATGACTTCAGCTCAGTGGGTGGGATAATCCTTGCTTCGGTGCCCTTAATAGAACGGAAACTTTTCTTTAAGATAGCTAGGAAATGTTTCATTCAATGTCCAGACCGGGGGCGAGGATTATGCTGGTTCAGAGACTTAGCACCAGCGTAGCCACATTGGAGGCTGGTTTGAAGTAAAACCTCTTAAGGGTTGACTCTGATGACCAGTTCTCTGCAGTAATGATATCCTCTAAATGTGCACCTAGTGCGAATGCTTAAGAAGCCATGGCGCCCCTTGCAGAAAGTGTTAAAAATCTTTGTATCTACTGTAGCTTCTTGCATCACCCACTGGACAAATCTGGCAATTGTGGTTAAAGCAACCACATTGTGGTGTTTGCAAATGGCAAAAAGCAGCTGTCTCTACCTTGACGGGCCGATTTCCTCTGTCATGTTGTCATATGCCTTTGTGCATCTCACTACTCACAACTTTGGTACGTCCTGAAAAGAAGGGTACAACACAATCTTAGAATTGCATTTTGTTCTTATAGAAATTTAAAAGGTAACCCTATCCGGGATAATTACTGTACCTGTTAGCTCTGACATCAGAAACACTTATGCAAGAAACCAAACACAAAATCCTTGCTAATTTTCCAAACAGCTCCTTCCTGGAGAGGTACTCCTTAATCTCCCATTAGAGAAAGATTTAACACCCTTTTCCCATCCCATAGGGAAGAGTATCTTGGTTCTGGTGGAAGAGAAAGATGGATACCCCTCAACAACTTACTAACCAGGGTATGATCCCCTACTGGGAGAATCTTGATGGTAGTGTATCTCCCCGAAAAGCCAACCCGAAAGTGCTGTATTTACCTGATCCCAGACCTCTGGTATCTTACTACATCAACTGTACTCAGCAAAACTTAGTGGATGTTTAGCTTTTTGTGGGCTTTGTCGAAGCAAGAAAGTCATGAGGTTGACCAAACGCACCATTACATGTTGGGTTGCCCTTTGAAACAAGGTATGTTACACCTTTACCAAGGGAGACCCTCCATAGGACTTTCGCATCAACTCCTCTAGGACCTGGTGTGGAAATGTACCTTTTTAGGGGTACACTGGTGCAGGGTCACCCTTTTGTCCACGGGTTCAAAAACCAACAAGATAGAGATCAACACTGAAGCTGGAATTCAAAATAACAATTTTATTAACTTCTCATGAGTAGAACCACGTCCAACAACACTCTCGTGTTGCAGGAGGTGGCACACTGGCTTAACAAACCAGTGTCCTTTTATACAGACTTTGTTGCAACGTAAGCACATAACAGAAAAAGGAACAAGTTTAAACATAGGAATAACTATCGGCAAACAAGGGCAGATGAATAACCACTTGGTCAGCAAAGTGGGAGGGAGGAGCAGAAATGCTTATGGCAGTGGTAAGTGATTGACAGTTGCAGTCTGAGACCAGGTGTTCTGGCAGCTTACGAGACTCTTAGCCTACATTGCTTTTAGCTGAGTCAGGAAGTCAACTAAAATAGACAGCACAGGCAGGGAAAAAGACGAGGAGCAGAGAACGAAAGAATTACAAAGCTAACAAATGGACACCACAGCCAAAATGACTGTAGCTTATGCCAACATAAAATATTACACATTTCCACAGACGACCCTTTTAGCATAAGCTGAAGACATTTTCTTATGCTTTAAAAGGGGTACGATAATCATCATGGGTGTCTATTAACATTAGCTCATTAATTTCCTGTTCCATTGCTAAATGATCATTTACATTTTGGACCTTCGTTTTTGATGGCAAACAAGTAGTACAAGTAGAAATACAGAGGGAACAGAACATTGGCCCACATTGAATACACAAAAAGCAAGAAAAGAGAATCGCAATAATAAAAATGAGGCCTACAATATTTTCAAACCCCATACAGAAAATATGTTCCAGAACCATCCAGTCCAAGTCCATGTTCCTGAATCCCGATGGATTTCAGTGGCTATGTTATGCAGTTTGGAAATAGCCAACAGCACATGTCTGATGCAATGTCTAAATAAAAACATTATCTTGATAGACCTTCCGGTGTTCTTCTTTATGAGGGCTAGAGTACCAATGATATGTTCAGGGGGGAGGGGCGGAGGGGAGGGGCGGAGTAGTACACAAGATATTTTTCTTGCAGAAAAAACAGTATTCCAAATACGAATATTAAAGCGAGCACAATAATTATCACAAAAACAATCTTTGTTTTGGGGGACCAGGAGGACCAAACGGGGCCATGGGAATTAGGACGAGGAGCCGCAAAGGGCTGCTCCTCCTCAAAAATGCGACGACCAAATGGGTACATTGCTAACAAAAAAAAATACTTGGGGAATTGAAGCCACTGTACAACCAGCCAGAGGGGAGTCTTCTCCCTGTGTCCGTCTGAGCCTCACAGGCAGGCTCTTATCGTTCATCAAGTATTGACTCTCCCACGGTGGAGCTGCACAACTTGCAACCCAGAAAAACAATCGCGGCCCAGGCTTAAGGAAAAAGTCTTTCTTTCAGGATAGGGCAATCACCCTCAATGATCCTGTCCAGTGTCTCAGGCAGTGCACCAGTATTTTTCACTCTAATCTAACAGGCACCAGAGACACAGTCCCTGTACCCTAAACTCTAGTCCTTCCCTAACTCCTGTGTTGCCCTGCTGGCGCACTGCTCTTTCGTCGGGGCCGCAGATTGTACCTAGTGTGCCCAGGCACCTCCTTATCAGCAAACAAAGGTGCAGACTTGCATTCAATTGGGGACCGGGACTCAGAGGCCTGATGCATAGAAACTGGAGTATCTGAAGCAACCCAGGTTTCAGAGGGGGTCCCCTCAGGCAAAACCTCCTTGCTCTTGTTATCAATCTGTGCCTCTCTTAGCTAGGCATCAAAAAAAAAAGGAACAAAGCAAGGAATCCGCTCTCCATCCTGATTTGTGACCCCATCTTTCACCCAAGTCCGCCAGTGGTAGGGGTACACGTTTCTTCCGGCCTTCCACCTTCACCGCTGTTATAGTGGCCAGCAACACATGTGTTGGGTCCCTTCACCTCGGCTCCAAATTAGACTTGCGCTTAGTCCCCTGGTTGGATCTGATATCCTGGCCCCTCTGGCAATGGTTGTAGGGCAGCAGATATCTGTTAGTGAACAGAACGGAAATCTTTAGACACAACATACAAATAATCAATCAAAAGAGGATATTCAATTTCAGAAACGCCCCTATATTATTCATCTGAAGAACCATAAAAAAAAAAGGAATTTCAAAACAACTATTCTTTTAACAAACTTGTACTTAATAAGACATAGAAATCACAATACAGCTTCTACTTTATGAACCTTCACTATTGTGCAAAACTGCAGACACCTCTAAAAATTATTTTCCTTGCATAAGAACAACCATGTTTTGCGCTTATGACCATGCTCTCATATTATAGGTGTAGCGGGAAACTCTAAAACTGTGAATGTAACAGAGATCCATATTACATGAATAACTGATAAATTAAACATAACCTAGTAGGTACATGAATTTTCCAGCAGAACTTGTTTGTGGCAGACAAGAAAACAAGCAAAGAACATTTTGTTCTTAAAAATGTGTGCTAAGGGCATATGGGCACCTTTCCTAGCATTGTGAACCATATGCATCATACTTTTCACGATCTGGGCCATATAACATCATATTCAGGGGAGAAACCTATTCACCAGCTCTAGCAAGGGCTGTCAGCTCGATTACATAGACTAACTGATGAGGGACTTGTGATGCCTCTGCGACTTATGTAGTGCTGTAATAACATAAACAATAATGGTGTTGCCACCTGGGAATTTGGAACAAAAACCACCAACATATAGTTCCCCTTAAAGGTCAAATAAGGGAACATCAGTCTATTCTACCCATCCTTTCATCCTTATCCAATTCCAATTTCATCAGTTTACAGAAAGGAGGGGTAGTAACATGGCGTATTTATTTATTCATTTTGTTAATTCTAACAATTTGTTCAAACAGTATTACTTAATAGCCAATTAGACGTGCACTGGTGAGGTGCTTTGTCTCTATTTATTCAAGAACATATTCACAGCATCCTGTGAAATGAATGACTAAAGCGAGCCCAACCGATTGTCTCATGGCCATTCAGAGAGAGAGAGAGAGAGAGAGAGAGAGAACACAACAACAAGCTGCCCTGCGTACTTTCCACGCAGAATAGCTCACAATAATACACATAATAGGCACATAAACCAAGAAAAAAGGACACAATAATACATATACCAAGCACAAAAACACAGTGTGTTACTTAATTTTGCTTACCCTTAATTTGCCCAGGAGCTAGTCTCCTACCCCCTTCGACAGTAGGTAACCTAAGCAGGTGACCTCCTGTCGACAATACTACCCCCTTTGGCAGCTGGGCACGGACAGACTTGTAGGAGGTAAATAGCTAGGGGAAACCACACCAAGGAGGCCATGTCCAATACTATTGGACTGTACCACTTTGTAAATTTTGCTGTACAAGCACATTGAGCTAACTAGAAAACATTAATCCAATGACCAACTACCAATTCCTTTAGCTATTGTGCTGTTTAGCATGATGGCGCATTAATGCAAACTTTATTTTATTGCCTCCTCATCTGGCCCTGGCACAGCAACCTTAAATTGAAACCATTATTCTGTATGCATGGCAGAGCTACTCTCTGTGTCAGAAGCTGCACATGGCCCACAGACGCTGCTGCCCCTCCTTCTCTCTTATGGCTTCATAGAACCTGCCTGGTCTTTTGCCAAAAATAATAAGCAGAGCCTCCCCTCTCTCTCTACGCTCTGGCCCCTCCTTCGGAATGTCTTCCAAGGTCGAAGTGCCAGAGCAAGCCTGCCAGAAACAAACTCTCCTTCGTCCCCTCTGGTCTCTCCCCCCTCCTTTTTCATAGAGGGGGAGAGCACATTCCTACATGCACTTTTAAAATACGTGTCTTTTTAAGCACAGAGATAAACAGCACTGTTTAATTTAAACGCGCATTCTTCTTTACATTTTTCAAAAGTTGCACTTTTCCTATGTCAAAATGAATGTACATTGTTAATAGTATTTCTGATCAAACCATATTTTTATTTATGTATTATTATTATTTATTAATTCTTCGAAATTTAAAGTGTAATTCTTCCAATGGCATCTGCAGAACACAATGACGACAACAAACCAAATTGAGCTCATTCCAGACATTTTCAAGAAGGGGCCACACACTCATAACACACAACACAGCTTGCTGAGGCAAGCCATCCTTACACAAAGAGCACAGTCGCTACTCACTCAAACAAGTACTTCACAAGCATCACCACCGGTGTCAGTCCACAAACCTCATAGACACTTAAACACACAATCAAACCACAAATCAACACCAGGACAAAAACAAAAGGCAGCCCACAGACTACACTCAAACCAAACCAATTGTAAATCATATTTACAAACAAAAGAGCTCTCAAAAGCAGTCCAGAGACTGCACCAAGACAAGTAAACAGCCCAAAGACTGTTCCATGTTCAAGAAGACCGGCTCTAGCCCCAGACCTTTTCCAAAATACGCCGAATTACCAGTTGGTCTGGCAGAGTGTTCGCAAACACTCTGTGTCTTTACCAAATCATACTTATTCCAGAAGGCATGCCTATTACAGGGGTCCGCAGACCCACCCAAAACAAGATAGGGTAAAACCCCCAAGCCTTTGCAAGAAGAGACCGATTTACCAATTGGCCTGGCGGAACACTCAAGAGCGCTCCGTATCACCACTTACGAATTTTACTAAATGCAGGCATGTTCTTCCAAGTATACCCATTCAAACAAATATCATAAGGAGAAAAATCCCCACATTACCTGCCTTCACTTTTTGCAAAAAATGAATAAAATACCTAACCAAAATCTTGGCCAAGCAAATCAAAAGTGCCACTTCAGTGACCTTACCAAACAGAAGTCTTCAACTCCCACCTGCTGATCTCTGGTCGACCTAATGGTCACTGCAAAAAAATACGCCAAAGAAAACCCCAGTTGAGACCGGCCATCACCTGGAGGGTCAAATCGGGAAAACCGGAAAATTCACGTCGGCCTGCAAAGACAAAGGTCTCCTCGTGCAGTGCGCTTCCTCAGTAAGATTTCAATTTTCCATCAAGACCACTCCTTCGGACGGCCGTGTCTCCAATGGGGCCCCACGAGTCGGGGGCCAATTGTGGAAATGTACCTTTTTAGGGGTACACTGGTGTAGGGTCACCCTTTTGTCCACGGGTTCAAAAACCAACAAAATAGAGATCAACACTGAAGCTGGAATTCAAAATAACAATTTTATTAACTTCTCATGAGTGGAACCACGTCCAACAACACTCTCAAGTGTTGCAGGAGGTGGCACACTGGCTTAACAAACCAGTGTCCTTTTATACAGACTTTGTTGCAACGTAAGCACATAACAGAAAAAGGAACAAGTTTAAACATAGGAATAACTATCGGCGAACAAGGGCAGATGAATAACCACTTGGTCAGCAAAGTGGGAGGGAGGAGCAGAAATGCTTATGGCAGTGGTAAGTGATTGACAGTTGAGTCTGAGACCAGGTGTTCTGGCAGCTACAGACTCCTAGTACATTGCTTTTAGCTGAGTCAGGAAGTCAACTAAAATAGACAGCACAGGCAGGGAAAAAGACGAGGAGCAGAGAACGAAAGAATTACAAAGCTAACAAATGGACACCACAGCCAAAATGACTGTAGCTTTTGCTAACATAAAATATTACACATTTCCACACTGGCTGCCTTCACCACTTTCACCAGAGGTGTTTAGGTGACTCACGTGCTGGGTGGCCACGTGGTGATCCCTGCATATTTTTGCTAAACAATATTGCCTCACAGCCCAGGTATACAAATATGGATACATTGCAAGGGCTGCGCTACACAACTTCCTTGATTAATTAGCACAACTCACACCCTCGTCCCGACAGTTCTTGTTCCAGACACATTCTAAAGGTAAAGAATCGGCAGGAAAATGTATCCATCAGAAATAAGTTACTTACCTTCATTGATGACATTTCTGTTGATTACATAATCTTCCTGCAGTTTCTTCACCATCCTTACTCTTCCCCCTCATGAGTCAGTGCCCTGTATTATAAGATTCCAAGGTATGCAAATGTGTTATGTGCTGTTATTGTCCATACTTTTCCAATTACTCACCGCACACTTCGCTGGCAACGTGGAAAAAGTATCCGGAACAGACATCGGTGGGCAGGTTACTGTTTATTATACAGTGATGGCATGCCTGGTGGGTAGAGTAGTGACTGAAACCACATGGTGCCACTTGCTTGCGCTTGACAGCTTCTACCCGGGGAAGAGCTTTTCCAGACCAGTCTGGCATCTGGGGAATATTCTAAAGGTGAGTGATCTCTTATGTGGCCACCAGAAATGTCACTACTATAGCTAAATACCTTATACATTAGTTCCTTTAAAGGGGTCAAGATACAATCCAGCCCGTTATCCTTCAATTCTTTTAATCATACATAAAGCTCAATTCTACAATTCTGTCACCTCTGATCCAGAAGAGGCTGGAAGAAGTGAAAGTTTACCAGAGGTCCTGGTAGGTTTTATAATTTGCACCTGTACTTTAGAGCATTATCTGATTTTGGATTTGGCTCCTGTGAAGTATGTTATCCTGCAGCCCATATATTCCGGGCTTTTATGACCAGCAAGTGTTCAGTTCTATATGCCAGAAAATGCTTTGACCTTTCCTGGTGATCTAGTGTTTTGCAGAACCTTTGTTGGAGGGAATAAAGACCCTATGCAGTGATAATAAGGCCAAGGTTTGTTTTTGACTAAATTGTCAATTATTGCTTCCCTTTTCAATGTGGCAGTGGGTTCAACAAGAGCCTGTTGTTGCCATTAGCTTTTAATGTGTGACTGAATTACTCGCTGTTAGAAATGGGATTTCTGGTTGGCTAGGGCTTGCGCCAAAGCCAGGCAGAAACCACCACTCTAGTCAGGGCAAGGGAGTTACACGCTAAAGATAACCCCTGCTCACCCCCTTGGTAGCTTGGCACGAGCAGTCAGGCTTATCCCAGAGGCAATGTGTTAAGCGTTTGCGCAACACACACACACAGCAGCAACACACTAGGCACACCACAAAAGAAACTCCACACAAGGTTATATAAAAAGAATAGCCTTTGTTTTATCATAAACACATTAGAATCATAATCACACAATATACACTGTGCCAACTGGCACTAAGCAATATTCACAGGGGACTATATACACAGGACAGGGCCAATCGGGCCACTGTCAAGACCTTTAGAAAGCACAAGTAGTAGAAATAAAACACAACCAGTTACTACTGGTACAATAATGACCTCAGAAAACACAACCAGTTACTACTGGTAAAATACTGTACTCAGCATTATATCACCTTAGCAACATAAACACTTGATGCATAAATCACATTAGATCAGGCATAATCAGCAGCATAAACACCTCATGTCATAGGCATCACATAAATCACATTAGGGCCTTGCGCCCTACCAACCTACAACTGACCCCAGGCCCACTGGCCTTTCACTGGGGCTCAAAATGCCCTATGTCCAGAAAGTCAGGGCGTAGCTGCCAATGCAGCGAAATCACAGTGCGCAAATGCGCTGGGGGCGTGGGGTGCAACTCACCCCTTCCTGGCACTAAAAATAATATGCCCCCGTCGTTGCAGCTGCCCGCTCTCCCTCGCGGTGCAGCTGTGGCAAGCCAAATGAGCACTGGCACCTATGGTGCCTCTGGAGCCCCACTCCGGGACTCCTGGAATGATCTTGCCCCAAACGTTGCAGCTGCCCGCAACTGCGGTGCAGCTGTGAAGATCAAATAGGCACTGGCACTACACGTTCCTCGGGAGCACCGACACGGCTCCAGGCACCGACAATGTGCCTCGGGGAGCCCCACTTCACCGGGGCTCTTTTGGTGCCAATCTCGGCACCGGCAAGGCTTAGACTCAGCCCCCCCCCCCCACTCACCGGGTTCTTTCCTTGCCTCCTCCGGTCTCATGGTAGGTCCTCAGGCACAGGCAATGTGCCGCGGCTGGTCCCACACTCGGCTCTTCTTTGCTAACACCGCGGGGCTCTCCCCAGCTCACGGGAGCCCCGCTCAGGCGCGCACAGGCTTCCGGACTCCGCGGCAGGTCCCGCCCACAGTCAGGCGGCGCTTGCCTGACTTCCTGGTCGCGTTGCGGCGGCTCTTCGTTTCGGGTCGGGCCGCGGCGGTGATTCCTGGTAAATGCGGGGTGGGCTCCCGCTTAAAAGGTACCACAGTGCGGGGTGGGCTCCCGCCGATAAACACCAAATGCGGGGTGGGCTCCCGCCGCTTCTCAGCAACTCGGGGGAATCCCTACGCCGGGATTCCCTGCATCCTCAAGCAGCACAGCGCTGCAGGCTACCCACGCTCCTCCCGTCTTGGGAGAAGATATAGCGCTCACGAGGCGCTTAAGTCCCAAAGTCCCAGGGGCACAAGGCTGGGCCCAGGCAGGCCAGCTCACAGGGCCCTCCAGCAGGGAGGCAGTCCCTTGTGGCGGTTCCTCCTGGGGCCCAGCAGCAGCAAGTCGCCTGGAAGCACAACATTTTCATGGGGTCACAGCCCCAATATTTATACCAACATTTTTCTTTGTCCGCCCTGGCACAGGGCTTGGGGGGGAACCAGTCCTAACTGGTTCTGGGGAGTGTGGAGCACTTTGTTTACAGGGCTCCTCTTCCCCTTTGTCAGGTGGGGGCTCTGTCATCAGACGCACCACAGGGGGGCGGAGCCAGCATTCACATAGGCAGGCACAGACCTATTCAGGGTCAGGGGATTACTCCACCCACTACTCCAAATGCAGATGTCCCATTCAGCCTAGTGCTGACTCACCCTGCCCTCCCTGGAGACAAACACACCTCACCAGCCCCTGTCACTCCAAAGCCAGACATGCAATCCACTTCAGGCAGGCAGACACATAGCACACAGAAATGCCAACTTCTAAAAGTGGAATTTCTAAAATAGTTATAATAAATCTGCGCACACCATTGCGTAGCATTTATTATTACTATTCCAAACATACCAAACTTGACCACGCTGCTCCTCTCATATCAGGAATTACCACTGAAACACTTATCAGGGAATCCCCAATGCATTCCTATGAGAGGGCAGCCTCCTAGCAGTGAGAAACCAAAATGGCTGTTTGTCACTACCAGGATATGTCACACACTTAAGGTACATGCCCTACCTTTTACCCACAATGCACCCTGCCCATAGGGCCAGCTAGGGCCTACCTTAGGGGTGACTGACATGCAGTAAAGGGGGGTCACAGACATGGCACACACTTTAGGTGCCACGCCACAGCGGCAGTAACACTGCGCGCACAGGCCCTGCAATGGCAGAGGCCTGAGACAGGTTTGAAAGGCTACTTTGGTGGGTGGCGCAATCAGCGCTGCAAGCCCACCAGTAGCATTTAATTTACCAGCCCCGGGTATATGAAATACCACTTTACAAGGGACTGACAGGTAAATTAAATATGCCAAACAGGTGTAGACCAATCTTTACCATATTTATCACAGAGAGCACTCACACTTTACACTGGACATCAGTGCTAAAGTGCCCAGAGTCCTAAAACCACCAACACCATGTCAGAAAAAAGGCTAGGAGGAAAGCAAAAAGTTCAGGGATGATCCTGCAAAAAGGGCCAAGTCCAACACAACCCCCTTCCAGCCAAAACGCAGGGTAGACCAATCACCACCTTGATGGACTTCCCTGCTTTGGGCGATAGAACATGGACGCGGGCCCGCAACTGCAGAGACACCTTCCAGTTCTACGCCACTCTGAACCCATGTGGTTTCCTCTGTCAAAGCTCCCAGGACCAACTAGGCTACCCCACTGGTACTCCCTAGCTGTCCACGGCCAGGACCAGGCCCTAGGCCACCCAGATGTCTCTGGTCCTCGCCAATCCACAGAGTGGGGGGCAGGAACCCCTGGCACATAGTAACCATTCTCCACTCTTCCTCTCATCAGTGGAGTTCCAAACTGCCACTTATCCTCCAACCTAGGGTCCGCTCCCTCAGGCTGACCAGAGGTCCCGGGCGAGGCTCTCCTCCCCCTACCTCTCCTTCTGGGGTTCCGCACTCTCCTCCTATGAGAGGCAACCTCAGAACACAACTCACCCCCCACCAGTTCAGGGCCTTGACCCTGCAACTGATCTACCAACCTGGGATCTAAACCCTCAGGTTGCACCGGGGTCAGAGGCGAGGACTCCCTCCCTCTGAACCTCCTTCCAGAGTTCTGCACCCTATCAACTGGAGTGGTACCCCTAGAAGCTACATCGGTCAGGACACTGCTTACAGTTGTCCTTCCCTCCAGGTCAGGCATACCCTGAACCTGGCCTCCCAACCCAGGGACGGAACCCTGCGGTTGAACACTTGCCCAGCGCACCAGGACTTCCTTGGGAGCACACGCCCCCCCTGAGGGTAACACATAACTCATGTGTCGTGTGACAGTCTGCCTGGCGCAGATCTCCCGACCCCTGTCCATCTGACAGTGCGTGACGATCCCCCAGGACAGAAGTGGTGTCACCATGGTCATTCCTTGGAGACTCAGCCCTTCTGGCTGGCCCCTGACCCACTGGTTCTTCCACTGGGGACTCTTTCCCCCTCTCACCCCTCAATCTGGACTTCTGCACCCTCCATTTAGGAGTGGCACTGCCAGACACCAGAACTGATGGAGGCCTGCTTACAGACACTCCCAGTTCACCTGACACTAGGAGATCCCCCTCAACGGGCGGCCCATCAGGACAGACTAGGCTCCCTACCTGGTGTTCCCTTAAGGAACCATCCAGGCCCTGAGACTGAGGTTGGGCACTTTCGGGACATATCCCAGTCTCACTCCTTCTCCTAGGAGACCGGACGTGAGGCCCTACAACCTTCCCACTACAATGGGACCTAGCTGGGCTACTCTGAACCTCTCCCACCACTCTGGGTTGGAAGATACCTGAGCCGCTCCTCTTAGGGTCACTCCACAATGCCTCTTCAGAACCTCTGGCAACCACCCAGAGGTCTGCCTCCCGTACAAGTTCCCTGGGATCAGAGAACTCACACACCAACAGGTGTTGGCGCAACCCCGGAAAACAATTACTGAACATGTGCTCTCTGACAACCAGATTGAACAGCCCTTCAAAATCATTTGCCGTGCTATCCATCACCCAATCCTCCAGTGCATCACAACATTCATCCACAAACTCCCCCCAAGACTGGTGAGACAGTTTTCTACTGCCCCTGAACCTCAACCTGTACCTTTCTTCCTGGGAACCAGGCACCATACTCTGGGATCTGGGAATGGGACTTCCTGCACTGAACTCCATATTGCTGCCACCACTGGACCCCACCCTCACTGGTGAATCCAGACAACTAAAACTGTACTCGGGGGATAATCTACCCTCCAGAGCTAGTTTCTCCCTGGCGAAGGCCCTCTCTGCCTCCGCCATCCTCTCCTGCGCTAGGACCCTCTCAGTCTCTAGCTTCTTCTCTTCAAGGCCCAACGCCTTGAGACTCAACTCCTGGGCCAACAAGGCCTTTTTCTCCTCCAAACCCAGCCGCGCTATCTCCTTGGCATACTCCGACTGGAGCGTGTCTAAAGCCAGCTGATGCTCCCTTTCTTCCCTCCTATCTACCCGCTCCTCTGGGGGCAGGGAAAGGGATGGGGCGCTGCCCCTGGCACTGGACCCAGCAAGGGACTCCCTATCTATGGGGTTCTCACTCTCTACTGGCGTCCCTCCTCTGTCATCTTCTTCCTCCTCTTCAGACTCTTCAGGGTTACTCTCAGACCCACTACCCTTTTGGTATGCGGACTGGGAACCCTCCCTCCCATAGTTCTCCAAGAACCATTCGTTATCCTGCCACCGGAGTAGAGTTTCCTGAAGTTCTAGCTGGGTCTCTGACCCACTAATTTCTATGAACCTCTCCTGACAGAAATCCATTAACTCCTCCCTACTGTATCTGAACAGATCAAAAAATCTAAAGGTAGGTTCCATTTTGGGAGCTGAAGCAGGAGTAAACAATTCCAAAATGACACTTTTAAGGAGAAAAAAAAAAAAACTCAGGAAAAATAATCCCCAAACCTGTTATTCTCTAAATGCAGAGTTTGTAGTGCAACCAGTTGTCGCTGTGGTATTGCGCAAACGCAAGTCCTATCCTCACCGCTGACAACCAATGTTAGAAATGGGATTTCTGGTTGGCTAGGGCTTGCGCCAAAGCCAGGCAGAAACCACCACTCTAGTCAGGGCAAGGGAGTTACACGCTGAAGATCACCCCTGCTCACCCCCTTGGTAGCTTGGCACGAGCAGTCATGCTTATCCCAGAGGCAATGTGTAAACGTTTGCGCAACACACACACACAGCAGCAACACACTAAGCACACCACAAAAGAAACTCCACACAAGGTTATATAAAAAAAATTGCCTTTGTATCATCATAAACACATTAGAATCATAATCACACAATATACACTGTGCC
Organism: Calotriton arnoldi; assembly: GCA_963921515.1. Taxonomy (NCBI): domain Eukaryota; kingdom Metazoa; phylum Chordata; class Amphibia; order Caudata; family Salamandridae; genus Calotriton; species Calotriton arnoldi. The sequence continues at coordinate 1,941,919 of CAWUFW010002009.1, forward strand.
AACTGGCACTAGGCAATATTCACAGGGGACTATATACACAGGACAGGGCCAATCGGGCCACTGTCAGGACCTTTAGAAAGCAGAAGTAGTAGAAATAAAACACAACCAGTTACTACTGGTACAATAATGACCTCAGAAAACACAACTAGTTACTACTGGTAAAATATTGTACTCCGCATTATATCACCGTAGCAACATAAACACATGATGCATAAATCACATTAGATCAGGCATAATCAGCAGCATAAACACCTCATGTCATAGGCATCACATAAATCACATTAGGGCCTTGCGCCCTACCAACCTACAACTGACCCCAGGCCCACTGGCCTTTCACTGGGGCTCAAAATGCCCTATGTCCAGAAAGTCAGGGCGTAGCTGCCAATGCAGGGAAATCACAGTGCGCGAATGCGCTGGGGGCGTGGGGTGCAACTCACCCCTTCCTGGCACTAAAAATAATATGCCCCCGTCGTTGCAGCTGCCCGCTCTCCCTCGCGGTGCAGCTGTGGCAAGCCAAATGAGCACTGGCACCTATGGTGCCTCTGGAGCCCCACTCCGGGACTCCTGGAATGATCTTGCCCCAAACGTTGCAGCTGCCCGCAACTGCGGCGCAGCTGTGAAGATCAAATAGGCACTGGCTCTACACGTGCCTCGTGAGCACCGACACGGCTCCAGGCACCGACAATGTGCCTCGGGGAGCCCCACTTCACCGGGGCTCTTTTGGTGCCAATCTCAGCACCGGCAAGGCTTAGACTCAGCCCCCCCACTCACCGGGTTCTTTCCTTGCCTCCTCCAGTCTCCAGGTAGGTCCTCAGGCACAGGCAATGTGCCGCGGCTGGTCCCACACTCTGCTCTTCTTTGCTAACATCGCGGGGCTCTCCCCAGCTCACGGGAGCCCCGCTCAGGCGCGCACAGGCTTCCGGACTCCGCGGCAGGCCCCGCCCACAGTCAGGCGGCGCTTGCCTGACTTCCTAGTCTCGTTGCGGCGGCTCTTCGTTTCGGGTCGGGCCGCGGCGGTGATTCCTGGTAAATGTGGGGTGGGCTCCTGCTTAAAAGGTACCACTGTGCGGGGTGGGCTCCCACCGATAAGCGCCAAATGCGGGGTGGGCTCCCGCTGCTTCTCAGCAACTCGGGGGAATCCCTACGCCGGGATTCCCTGCATCCTCAAGCAGCACAGCGCTGCAGGCTACCCACGCTCCTCCCGTCTTGGGAGAAGATATAGCGCTCACGAGGCGCTTAAGTCCCAAAGTCCCAGGGGCACAAGGCTGGGCCCAGGCAGGCCAGCTCACAGGGCCTTCCAGCAGGGAGGCAGTCCCTTGTGGCGGTTCCTCCTGGGGCCCAGCAGCAGCAAGTCGCCTGGAAGCACAAAAGCACAACATTTTCATGGGGTCACAGCCCCAATATTTATACCAACATTTTTCTTTGTCCGCCCTGGCACAGGGCTTGGGGGGAACCAGTCCTAACTGGTTCTGGGGAGTGTGGAGCACTTTGTTTACAGGGCTCCTCTTCCCCTTTGTCAGGTGGGGGCTCTGTCATCAGACGCACCACAGGGGGGCGGAGCCAGCATTCACATAGGCAGGCACAGACCTATTCAGGGTCAGGGGACTACTCCACCCACTACTCCAAATGCAGATGTCCCATTCAGCCTAGTGCTGACTCACCCTGCCCTCCCTGGAGCGCCACACACACCTCACCAGCCCCTGTCACTCCAAAGCCAGACATGCAATCCACATCAGGCAGGCAGACACATAGCACACAGAAATGCCAACTTCTAAAAGTGGCATTTCTAAAATAGTTATAATCTGCGCACACCATTGCGTAGCATTTATTATTACTATTCCAAACATACCAAACTTGACCACGCTGCTCCTCTATTATCAGGAATTACCACTGAAACACTTATCAGGGAATCCCCAATGCATTCCTGTGAGAGGGCAGCCTCCTAGCAGTGAGAAACCAAAATGGCTGTTTGTTATTACCAGGACATGTCACGCACTTAAGGTACATGCCCTACCTTTTACCTACAATGCACCCTGCCCATAGGGCTAGCTAGGGCCTACCTTAGGGATGACTGACATGCAGTAAAGGGGGGGTCACAGACATGGCACACACTTTAGGTGCCACACCACAGCGGCAGTAACACTGCGCGCACAGGCCCTGCAATGGCAGAGGCCTGAGACAGGTTTGAAAGGCTACTTTGGTGGGTGGCGCAATCAGAGCTGCAAGCCCACCAGTAGCATTTAATTTACCAGCCCCGGGTATATGAGATACCACTTTACAAGGGACTGACAGGTAAATTAAATATGGCAAACCGGTGTAGACCAATCTTTACCATATTTACCACAGAGAGCACACGCACTTTACACTGGACAGCAGTGCTAAAGTGCCCAGAGTCCTAAAACCACCAACACCATGTCAGAAAAAAGGCTAGGAGGAAAGCAAACAGTTCAGGGATGACCCTGCAAAATGGGCCAAGTCCAACACTCCCCCTTAGTCGTACATGAAGCAGAGTGAGAAATGACATTTCTGAGGAGTGTGTCCCCGCGCTACTTTACATGGACAGTGCAGTTCTTATTGCATGGACCCTGCTGTCCCTGTACAAGATTATCTGATACAGACATCTAGCTGCAGATTCCTTAACTTTGAATTCTCCCCAGGCGCCAGACTGGATCCGGAAATTTTTCAGCAGTACCTTTGTGCGCCGGGGGACGGCGTCTTACGGCTCCGCGGTGACGTCGTCTCCGGATATGACATCAGTGGAGCCATATAAGTCCCCTCCGGCGCGCGGACGTCAGTTTCTTCTTTTCCGTGCTGCAACGCGGATCCGGAGAAGCGTTTCCTCAAGTCTTCTGTTTTTGGCCTACTTCGATGCCTTTTTGCGTCTGGGAAGAGTGTGCCTATGCCTTTGGGTTTTAAGATGTGCGAGACCTGTACTCGACAGATGTCGGCTACGTATCCACATTCCATCTGTATGTGGTGCTTAGAAGAGCACCACGACTTCAAGGAGTGCGACGCCTCTAAGAGGCTGAAACCTAAGTCCTTGCGGGAAAGGCGAATGAAGTTGCTGACGGCGTGGCTCCCCGATCGGAGTCTAGGCGACATCGATCTCCTTCCGCTCTGAAGTTCCTGTGCGGGGTCGTACCAGGAGCCGTTCCTGTGGGAGTCGCTCGTCCAAGTCACGGAAATCCCATCAGAAGGGATCGAGCTCACGGAGGTCTTCTGCCTCACGAAGTCGTGACGTCGTTGCTGATTCCTCCCGTTCCTTACTGGAGGAGTTAGCACAGGAGTCCACCCCGAGCCTCCCTCCTTATCCTGGAGCCGTGGCGACTATGACCCAGATGCAGGCATATTTTCATGCTCTGCAATCCTTCTTTGGGTCTACACGTCCCCCTGGTGCACCTTCGGGCCCCAAGGAGGTTGAAGGGACTCTGATCGGGAACACGCCGGCAGGTTCGCCCTCGTCGTCGGTCGAGGACCTCAACTCCATACCTGGAGTCATTACGACGTCGGGACACAGCCCGGTGCGGCTTCTCTAAGTGATGTCGGATGAGGTGGTCACGATGCCGCCATGACGCCGGTCGATGCCGGAGACCCCATTCATGGTGCACGTCGATAAGACGCCAACCCAACGTCTATCGGCGCCTGAGACGCTGCTTATAGCCACTGCAGTTCCTGCACCTTCTCCTTTACAAATTGAGGATGAAGCGGGTTATATTGCTATTCCTCCAGTATTGCAAGAAGACTCTGCAGACACTGGTGACGTCGACCGCTTGGTTGGTCTTGGTCAGCCTCAGGTAGGAGGTTCTTTGGTGACATGTGGTGGAGATAGTAGTCTGCAACCATCTCCTAATTATGATCTGCTTTCTCTGCCATGAATGGCGACGGAGGCTAGTGCAGATTTTGCTGAGACTAGTAAAAGAGCTGCTGGAATATTAAATTGCAGCGTCCATTGGTGACTTTGTCATCTGATCCATTATTAAATCTGCTTCATCAAGGTGTCACAGGTGTTGAACCTTTATTACCTTATGGAGAGTCTCTGTATGACATTCTCCTAGGTACTTGGGCAAGGCCGATGTCTGTTATTTCTGTTGATTGTGCCACATAGTCCTCTTCTTGCTCCGGACAACCCTGCTTCTCTTTCTCAACACCCTACTGTTAAAGGGTTTTTTGTGCAAACTGCTACAGCTTCGCCAAGTTTGGAGGTTTCTCCTTTGCTTCTGCCAGGTAGAGATTCTAGGTCGTTGGAGATGTGTGGCCGGAATATCTTTGCATCGACTAGTTTGGCCTTGAGGTCGTTGAACACATCTTGTATCTTTGGAAGGGCTTCCTATACTTTGTGGGACTCTGTCAACCAACTGCTTCCTTCCCTTCCCGAAGGGGTCAGTGCTAAACTCTGTTTGTGCAGGATGGCCGTGAGTTGGCAAAGTTTAGTATTAAATCGGCGATGGACACAACAGATTCTATTGGCAGAGCTATGGCTCGATCAGTTGCTCTCCGTAGATACCCTTGGTTGCGCGAGTCAAGATTTCCTGATAATGTTCGGGAGAGTTTGAAAGACTTGCCCTTTGATGGAGCCTGTTTATTTGACAGCCATGCTGATTCTGCGGTACAACGCCTCATTGCTGGCCATTTGTAATTTGACCTCATTAGGTCTTTTGTTTATTTCTTATGTATCCAAGGCTGTGGTTCTTATGTTTAAGGAATATCTACTCCTCTGCTATGTCATGTAGTGTTGAAGAGTTAAGCACTACTTTTTGCATATAATGAGAAGATTTGTCTCCGGATTTGACTTTTTTAATCTCCGGTTGGTATTTACAGTTGTGAAGCTGGCTATTTATTCCACGTTTTACTCTGATGAAGAGCTTGGTCTCAAGAGGTTATACCCCTTATTGGGTATGTGACTTACTCTACGTGGAGTATTGGATTGCTATTATATAGCTCTTCAGAAATACTACTTTTGTAGTCTATTTCTATACTATATATCTCACTGATATACAGCTTAGTCCATATTGGACTTCGTTTTATGTTCTCTTAAGGATTATGGTAGTGAGCTAATAACTGCTCTTTTCCTCTTGTGACACCCTCTCGGGGTTCTGTTACATTTACACACTTTTATGGTTTTTTCCTCAACCAGTGTATTCAGTGTAGGTTGTTTTCTCTTCTTGAGTGGACTACATATTTATTATGAGTGCTTCAATTTTTCGAAATGATTGAGCAAGTTGGAGTGTTGCTCTAGTTCAGAGTATATCCTTTGCATGCATTTGGATGCTATTTGCTTGTGAGTTCTTCCTTTAGGGTAAAGGAACAGTGCCTAGTGTAGACATGAATATTTCCTCTAATGCAGGCAATCCCTATCCCTGCTCCACTTTGTGGTGCAGTGCATTGGCAGCCAAAGGTTTGTGATGCACAGGTTGGTCCAACTTGTCTCAGGACCAACGTTTACTTGGTTGGCAATATCATGAAGGTCTTGAAGACTATTTTATAATAGGCTTTTCTTTTTCCTATGATGTTCTTGATATATATGGCTCTGTCTGATCCACATTTCCTGTCTTCTGGAGAGGATGTACTTTTTACTTCAGCATTTCTCATCTCGTGAGGAATCATGACTGTTTTTTCTTGTGGTGTCAGTTCTTTAGGTCACCTTTTGACAGACAGCATTTTCATATGGCAAGTCACCTACGGTGTTGTATTGCTGACGTAGTACCCCTTTTCTCTCTGGGTTGTGTATTTTTGCTGAACCTCTCATTTCATAGTGTTTTTTTGGTATACGTGGTATACATGATAAAATGTGCTGCTGTGTTTTATATATTGTCTTGTATCATGGGTGTCTTATATGCCTGTTGTTGACAATGATTTATTTTATAAGCTATATTGGAACTGCACTTTTAGGTGCGTTACCTTTTTTCAATATTATTGAAAGCACTTTTGGAACTAGTTTCTCAGTTCTAGTTACACATATTTATTTATTTTTTAAAAAGAAAAGAGAGGTTTTAATCAAGTATGCAGTTGATTCTCTTTTCTCGCTTGCCTGGGTCTTTGAGCTTATTCAGGGCTCGAAATTGTGTTCAGTCTATCGGACTATGGCACTGAAGGCCGTACGGAGGCAAGCTTTATATGTTCTTCGTTCTGTGAATTGCTGGGTCAATCGGAGTATCTGGTGACGCATTTGTTTGTATATATATTTGTCTATATATGAAGCTTTGTGGTAAGATGTTATGCAATTGGTGCATAGGATGAATATGAATATTCATTTTGTCCAAACTAAATTATATAAACCTAGGAGCTGTTGTCGTTCATCTTTCCCTTCAGGAAATGAGTTCTGAAAGTCCTGTTTTGCGATTTTATCAGGACAGTTCTTTCTCTAATTCTTTATTGTTATGAACAATGCAGTTTATTTGACATATCATGCATTTGACCTTTTTTGGTCATCGAGTTTTCTTGCCCTTTTGGGGGACAGGGGTTAATGTCTGTCTTCTGACAGATGGTTCTTCAGAGGCTTTCAACCCTTTTCCTTCAAGGAGCGATTCTCTCTGACCTGTAAGGTTGTTTTTTAATTAAATGTTCTGTGACAGTGATCATAGTTTCTATTAAGAGTCAAGCTCTTGTTCTGCTATTCCTACATACATTTGGTCAGTTGTTACTTTTGACCCGCTCGTTCTCTTGAGAACTTTTGTAGGATTAGTTTGCAGACCCTCCTCCAGTGGGGTATAGCTATGGTATTTAATTCAAAGTTAAGAATCTGTGGCTAGATGTCTCTATCAGATGTAAAAGTTACTTACCTTCAGTAACACTGTATCTGGTAGAGACAAGGTCTAGCCGCAGATTCCTTAACGCCCTGCCCATCCTCCCTGCTCTGCGAATGACCTTTGAGGTAAAAGTTATTCCCTTTCAGTACTGGGTTTATATACCAGTGATCACTATCTCAATCTACGTTGGGGCTAAACAAACCGTTTACATTGGCCACCTAGGTTTTGTTTAGATGTTGCAACACTATCCATTTCCTAATGTGTGTAGTTGGTAGAGTGAGGGTGGGTTTTCTACTTCACCCTGGATGACACATCAGTGAGCAGTATTAATTTATTTGTTCTTTCTATGAAAGTCTTCTTGGTATCATCATACCTTGACATTGGTCTGTCAATATATCACGTAATGGTGTGGTTCAACAAACAGCCTGTTGTTGTTGTAGGTTGTTTGGATATTGCCATGCCATTCATTAACATTGAATGGTCTATAGAGTGTATGGTATCTTCCCTCATATGAGGGTTATTCACCAGGGCGCAGGGTTTCATGTAGCCCGGTGTTTCGTTGATTTTATTGGGGGTTCTTTAAAATCCAAGTCTGGTATTAACATACCATTTGATGTTACTTCTTTATTAATGTTTCAAAGATTTTTGATGTTTTTCGGCACACTGTTTCCACAACCAGTTTCTGTAATGTCTCCATGTTCTGGCACGGAAGGTTTCACAGAAGAAACTGATGTCTGCGTGCCAAAGGGGACTTCTATGGCTCCACTGACGTCATATCCGGAGACGACATCACTGTGGAGCTGTACGACGCCGTCCCTCGGCACGTGGCGGTACTGCTGAAAGATTTCCAGATCCAGTCTGGCACCTGGAGAAAATTCCAAGTTAAGGAATCTGCGGCTAGACTGTGTCTCTACCAGATATAGCGTTACCGAAGGTAAATAACTTTTACTATAGGCCCTTGAGGCTTAATGTAGGTAAAGCCCATAAAGCCAAAACGTATTTTGCTCCTTTGCAAAATACGTTTTTAGACAACTTAATCCTCTGGCAGTGCGCAGGCTGAGCCAAGTTAACAGCTTGAGCCAGGAAATCTAGCAGACTGGAACTGCAAGCCACCTATGCATTATAGGAGTATGGTGCATTCCTGGAAAAACAATCATTCCTGAGAGACTACAGTTTTTTTAATTGTATTAGTGAGTTCCGAAACTCCTTTTACCATTGATGGGCACACACAGGGGCGGCTCCTCCACTAGGGTGGAGGAGCGTCGCCCCACTGCTTCTCACAGTGCAAGAAGCAGAAACTTAAAATGGTAAAACTACCATTTTATGTTTCTGCTTCTCGCACTGCGAGAAAGCAGAAGAGTTTGGTTGGGGGCGGGCTGTGGGCGGGTCTGCTCTGGTTTGCCCACTGCTGAGGGCGCTGACTGTTAGGTCGGCCCTCTGGGGCCGCCCAAACCAGTCATGCACATTCTGCCTTTTCTCCATTTAGGCTGCATGCAGCCTACATGGAGAAAATGGCTTCCCCATTAGCCCCTGGCTGGTCGGCGTCCCGACCAATCACAACGCTGCTTGAGCAGCATTGTGATTGGCTTAGGGGAGGGAGGGAGCCTGGCTGTCTGCTTCTGCTTCCTGTTCCTGGAGAGCAGAGAAGACACGGGACCCGGCCAGGTAACAATTATCTTTTTAATTTTTTTTTATTAAATTAACTCCCGCCCCCCCTCCCCCACCCACACCCCCCGCCCAACCCCGCGCCCACCCAACAGCTTTACAGGCGTCAGGAAAGTGCCATACAAATATCAATGCAGTATAACGTGACAGTTCTTATGCGACTGAATGACGCTCTCACAAGTGTGCTTCGTTGGTTCCAAAGCCTGTCTCCCCACTGGTAGAGTAGGTACCATCTAAATGAAGCCATATGCTCGCTGCATCGCCCCTGTGATCACAGGCGAAGCCTGCAGGCCTGGCTTTCAAACCTAGAGCCCAGGATAGCCACCTTCCTTTCACCTCATTTATTTACCACCTGCTTTCTTCCCTTTTCCCGATTATTTTCTGCCTTGCTGGGTTACGATTCATCAAAACACAGCAGCTCACGAGTCGCGTCTACAGTTAATTTAACCAAGTTTATGCCTCTGCTTGCACAACACAAGCAGTGGAGGCCTGGTGAGCACTTATCCAATGTTTTAACCTTTCGGGTCATGTGCACTTATCCACTTATACTCTGGGCCGATATCTGGGTCATGGGCACTTATCTACTGGATCAATAGCTGGGGTCGCAGGGATCAAACCCCATCAGTGTGATTTAGGTGCACGTGTACTCTGTCTAAAATGCAGGAGGTTGAATTTAAGTGATTTTATCACCGCAGTAGCAGTTGCCTCAGGGTCCCCCTTAAGCATCCTGTATTGGATGAGGTGGGTGAGGAGGGTGGGGGGAGAAGGTTAACACTAAGGAGCGAGGCGGCCGGCATCTTCAGGATTTTTTTTTTTTTTAAATTATTAACCCCCCAAATGAGTAGTGGGAATATACAACAAAACCTTGGCGCCTACAACCCAGAAGCCAGTGGTGATAGCCATAGAAAGGGAATGAGGACGCGGGGTGAAAGAACCAACCTAAAACACCCGCACACCCATAAACAAAATTAATAACATTCCTCCCCGTTGGCACTCTCCTGGTGTGTGATAGTGGAGCCGGTGTTCCCTCATAGTACAAAGTTGGTGCTGACGTCGGTTATCCCTGTGTAGTCCTATGGGGTGCCGCTTGTGTGGCCTCTTCCGGGGTGGGTGGGAGTAAGTGGAGCAGATTGAGATTCTTGGGCCAAGTCAGTTCATTGAACTCTGTTGCGAGATTGTTTAGGAGGGGTGCCCACATCTTGCTATATAAGTCTCCAGTGTGTGGGTTACGGTAAAGGAGAGCTTCTCCATGCCTAGTAAGTACCACAGTCTGTGAAGCCAGGTGGGGTAGTCTGAGACCCTGTAAGGGATTTCAGTGGGAATGTGATGGGGTTTGGCAGGCTCAGTATTGTGTACGTTGGGAAGTGCAGGATCTGGGCATTAAAGGCGCAGTCTAAATCATCTAGGACCCTTGCCCAGTAGCGGGCTAGTTTAGGGAAGTTCCACAGTAAGTGGAGTAGTGTGCCGGTCCCCTGCAGTCACTCTTTACTGCGTTCAGGGTTCCTTCTTTATATCCGTGCGGGGGTCATATACCAATATGTAGTGATCTTAACAGCAACCTCACTACCTGTTGCACTGTGGGCTGTGTGTTGGGCTCTCTAGTGAATATGCACCTACTCTTTTGGTGTCAGTGTTCTCCCAGTTCGAATTCCCATCTAGTCTGTCCCCCCGGTTCTACCTTCTAAAGGTAATTGTGCCAGAAGAGCATACAGCTCTGAGATAAGACGTTTGTTGTTCCCCTTTGTGGGAGACCACTTCTCAAAGGTTGTCAAGTGTCTGCTGGCCTGTGGCTTAATCGAAGGGTGCGTCACCCAGTGTTGGATCTTCATATAGATTATGCAGTCTGCTTTTTGAAGGACATAGTCTGTTTTTTAAGACTATTAAACGGGATGATCCCATCCCTACCAAACAGGCATCAAAACGGATTGCAGCCCCCAGATCAACAAAGCACGTGGTCCACCTGCAGGCCTGGGGAGGGAAGTCGGGTTTTGTAAAGATGGGGGTCACTGGGGAAAGTTCCTTAACTTGCTGTGATAACGATAGCTGTGTGGGCTGGAGATCCTAGATGCAGGTTTCAACAACTTTGACTCTGTCCGCTAACTTTTGGTGTTCTGTTCTCAGCAGACCTAGTCCCATTGATACCGTGCTAATGTCTTGGTGCAATGTGGCCTTGGTGTCCTCTATTGCTTCTAGTATTTTACTTAGTTGCGACTGGACATGGTCCTCCGGAGTCTCGGGGCTTGACTTCCCTTGCGTCTGGATGCGCAAGGTGTCGTCCCCCTCAGGGTGTATTCCCCCACAATTATCGATCTCTGCAGGCCAGGCAGCTCCGTTCTGGCAGTGGGCCAAACTGTCTGTCAGTTGCCTTCCCAGGTGGGGTCCAGGTATAGGGTGGACCCCGCAAGGCCAGCTCAAGGACAGTTCAATCTCTCTTGTGTCTCCCCAGCCCACGAGGCGAGCCACCAGATAAAGCACGGGGCGAGTCATCCGCAACTGCCTCAACTGGGGTGTTGATGAAGTGTCTTAATGTCAGGCCTTATGGTTGAGGTTCACTTCACTCCAGCCCTTTCCTCAGCACTAGGAGGCCCACCATGTCCCCACCACCTCCAGGCCTCACTGCTGGGTCCCAGGGCCTATGCTTTCTCTCATTGGGATTCAGAGTTGTGTGCTATGGTAGCCAGACACTACCTTGCTCCCTGGGCCCCGAACTGGGCCGGAGTCTTCCAACCGGGGTAACCGAAACTATCTGGCACTGTCCTCCCCTCCAGTCGCGGGCTGGTAAGGCCCACGAGGACAGCCAAGTCGCAATCCCCAGGGTGCATCACAGCTGATTTGAGCTATATAGGTGGGAGCTGTCAAAGTTAGTTTAATCACCTCCCAGGCCAGCGCAGTTCCCGGGCCTCTTTCTCCACGTCAAGGCCCCAATTACCACTGCTCGCACCACCAGGCCCTGATCTGGACCCCGAATTTACACCTCGTGGAGCAAGGGGCAGGGGGGGGAGATACTTCCTCCCCCAGCCAGCCATCGCCTGTCTCGGGTCCCACTTACTGGCCTCCCCGGCTGAGACTCACAGCCAGCCCGCAGTATACTTCTTCCTTTCTTGAGGGAGAGCGGCACGACAAATTTGAGCTCACTGCTGCGCACCTCCGTCTCCTACCCGCCTCTAGTGGAACTCCAAGACTCCACCACAGGCTGCAGGCAGCCTCGGCTCCGGTCACCTCCCTTGCCAGCACCGACCATTTCAGGGCAGTTCCAGTGCCACAGGTGAGTAGGTCTGCTCCGCTCTTTACCCTCATCGCTCTGTCGCCTATCTCTGGGTATATCTCGGGAGGTCACTGTAGGCCGCCAGTCAGCCCTGGGATGGGTCTCAGTGGTGCGGCCGCCATCTTTTGCAGTCAGGCAGAGTCTTGTTAATCTCTAGCCTCCACAGGGACCACAGTGTGTCCGTCCCCGGTGCAACTGTGTGTGCATGTACCCGGTTCTAGGGTGTGCCCCGTATGCGATAGGGGGTCACTCCCTACCCAGGAAATGTAAAATAAAAGATGGGCCGGTGCGGAGCTGCAGGCTCACGTGTCCACCATCATCCGGCTCCAAGTCACGCTCCCTTGGCTATGGCATTGATGACCTCAGCAATATAGGTCGCTCGAGGTGGTCAGCTTGTCAGCTTTGTCGCCTACGCTCTCTCCGCGTTGGCTGGGATATCATTGCTGTTCAGATCTTTGGCAGAGTAGAGAGCGCAATAGAAATCTCGAAAAGTAGAGGCGACCTGGATGACCCCTGTGATTTTCATTGCCCTCTATCTCCAGTAGGAATTTAATTGTATTGTGGTGTATTTTCGTGCAAAGTCAATGTGCAAGCATCTTTCCGCCTTTGTTACTGCCAATGTAAAAATTTATGGTGGAATCGAAGGTGGGTGTACTCCGCTCTATCCAAGTCGAGGGGGCGTAGGTGTGCGCGAGTTTTGTCCATCAAGCGCCAAACTCTTGGAGCCCCGGTGTGTTTGTGGATAGCCTCCAGTCCTCTTGCCTCTTTTACTAGTTGGGACTGTTTCTCCTGGCAGAGCCAGTTGTCACTGGCAGACAGAGCAATGAATTCCCCTCGTAGGGCTACCTTTAGCATCTCCCACAGCGTAGAGGGCGCTGTCTCGCTATTGCCACACCCTGAGGACCTACTATCAATGAGAACTCTAATGGTCAGAGCGATCGGGGCATGATCTGATAGAGGCATACGATCTATGAATACATCTCCTACAAGGGGCTGTAGCGTGCAGGAACCTAGGAAATAATCAATGTGTATACTTTTTATGTGCTGACGAATAAATGGTGTAGTCTTTACCCTTGGGGTGCCTGCTCCACCAGAGGTCTTTAAGGCCCTTTGTGAAGGCTCCGGTCTGACCATACCCATGGTCTGATCTATGTAGGTCTTTATTCATGACCAGGTTGAGATCACCCCCCACTAGGATAGCGTCCATAATAAAGTGTTCTTACTGATCGTTAGGCGCGTCAATGGATGCTAGGGTGAGGCTGCCTAGTTGTATGCGATATGCTAGCAGGCGACCCCTGAATTCCTCTATTTTATCTAAAACAGTCACTCTAAAAGTGTGTAAGAGGATTGCCACCCCTTCCTTTTTTGCTGACCCTGAAGACCAGAATTGAATGGTATACCAATATGATTTCATGCGCGATTTGTCTTTCACCAAGAGGTGTTTCTTGAAAGAGGCATATATCGCTCTTGCTCCATTCTAGTGTCGTACTGTTTATGCTTTCTCAGTAAGACTGACCATTTTGGACAACATACACATCAAAACTGCAAGACTAAGTCCATGCACACCATCAGGATATGTTGGCCTTAGTCCTGGCTAGCTCACGGTGCCTTACCTGAATCCCTAATCCGGTAAGGTAACGGGTGGTATTTGCAACCTCAGAACATGACAACCCTGACTCCCCAAGGAAATCATGGAAACAGATCTAAACCCTTTCAATTAGCAACTCATGCATGCCCAAATAGAGGCACAAGAAAGACTCAAATTAGCACTTCAAACATTTATTGAAGCAAAAAGATTCTTGTGTGGAAAACATTTAGTGCAATAATTAATAGAAGAAAACAAAACAGAATGATCAGCATTACAAGAATGGTAAAGAAAATGAACAGTTCAACCATTATGCTGTTACATGGATAATATGCCTGCATATAATTTTAATAATGCTCCTACCTAGCGCGCCTTATCCTAGTGTGCCTAAAGTGGGTGAATCTGCCAGAATCCCTTAGGGGATCTAACTCCCCAGTTACCTGTGGCTCTGTTTCATCTGGGGGCCTGTCTTAGTATTGAGCTGGGCAACATCTTTCTCAGCAGGTAAACATGATTCAGCTGGGCTGGAAATCCAGCATGGGTCGACCTCAACAGTGTCAGTCTGCTTCAATAGAGGAGTGATGTCATTTATATAATAAACTTCTCCCATGTTACCATCCCGAAGCCCCAGTCAGGACGCCATTATTGATTCTATATTTACAGAGCGGTTGCTGAGCGGACAATAACAAACATCAACATTTTGCTCAGTGAACTTAACCCTTGTATAGAATTTTCAAGGCTCTGATAAGAGGCCTACGGAGAAATATTAATGTAAGCAAAGCCATTTCAGGGAATATTATCCCGTACAGGCTCACAAGCAAATATGTATCAAATGTCAACATTCAAGAAAGATGTCCACTTTTAACGTGAGCATGTAAAATGGTGGCGTTCTTGCTCGGGCCTAAGTGACCACATAACACTAGGAGCAACAGTATTTCCACTCTTAGTCTGGTGATTTAAGCCCCTCACGTTGGGGCTGAGTATTTCTACGTCGGGCATTGGAATGTAGCGGGTGTCCGAGTCGGAGACAGTGGTCTTATATGGGTAGTTGCAGTGCTGGGTGGAAAGTGGTCAGTGTACGTTGTTGCACCGGTAGCATAGCGTTGCAAGTGACTAAGGGATCAAAATGTGATCAAAACGAAGTGTGTGCAGGAGGGAGAAACTAAAACCCAAAAGCAACTGGAACTGCAAACGAGGTCCATATTCAATGGGAAACTAAGTTGCTTCCACAGCGCAAAGCCCGGCCAAGGGTGTGTAAGTGCCACATAGGTGAAGCGAGGTTTAGGGATTCCTGCCTCTGGCTTATCTTACTGGGGTGGAAACCATGACTCACCATCTGGATTCAGCCCTCAGTAGTTAGAAGTGATGCTCTGTTGCATGGCGATTGGTCTCCTCCGACAATTTGTCCAGCACCGCCTGTCGCTCCTAGACAATGGTGCTGGGGTCTGGCCTGGTCCTCCGTACCGCCCCAGTAACTTGTTGTCGACGTGATGCTATTCTTGAGAAGGCGGGAGCTAGAATACTGGGCGATTTCTGGGGCTCATCTTCCGCGACGATCAGTATTTGGTGAGCATCTGCGAGTGATTTAACTTGGTGGAGCTGACACTCCCAGCAGAACACTATTTGGAATGGCTGGCCCTAACTAAGTGATCTTGCTCCACAAAAAGCTAGTTATTGGTGAAGTCTTGGCAGGCCTGTAGGGTGAGGGCTGAAAGGTCTTGGAACAGTGATATATTTTTCCCTCAAAGGTGAATTGTGTGGCTCTATCTTTCCTGAGAATCTCTTCTTTAAGCTGCAAGTCTTAGTTGTGGGTCAGGATGTCTTGCGGGCGAGCGTTTGGGCCCCCAGGGTGACCTACACGATGAACTCTAGCTGGATGAACGAGTCTGTGCCCTTGCCGAGGATTAGTTGGAAGAGAGATTGCACATAAGCTCTGATGTCTGACCCCTCTGCTTGAACTGGAGCTCCTCGGATCCTGATGTTGTTCCTGTCGGAGCAGTTTCTAGGTCTTCCGTATGGGCTTGGAGGTCAACCTGTCGCTCCTGTAGACCGAGGAGTTCTTGTTGGAGATATTCAGTTTCCTCTCCCTGTGAGATTTCATTGTCCTCTAGGGTTGACACTTTGTCTCCCAGTGCCTCCATTTCTTGTTTGACCTCTCTTAATTCCTGGGAGAGGTCCTGCTTCACCCTGTGGAGCTCTGTCTTAAGAGATTCAAAGAGCACACATAAAGATGCTCTTGTGATTGGCGCATCTTCCCAAGTGGGGTCCTCTGCTGATGCGTACCGTACCGTGGGAATGAGCAGTCCCTTGTGAAGGCCTTTTTGGAGCGTGTGAGCATGTTGTGCAGATTATGGTCCTTCTTAGTTTTGGAGGTCACCATATTGTGGGAGAGGGTTGCTGCGGTAGATGGTAGGTACTGCCCCACCCGCTCTCAAGTAGTATGGTCTTACATGGACCTTTAAGGAGCTGCATGGGCAGTGAGGAGGCCCCCTGCCTGCAGACGGACCTCTCCACCGTTCTGTCGCACACTCTCAAAGGGCTCTTTGCCCCTGGCCTGCTTGATGCTGCAGGCCCATTGTGTGCAGTATCGATGAGGACAGGTCACTCCCCTATGCATCTGGGCTGTTGGTGTGGTTGTGCTTCAGGGAATGCTTTAAGGTACAGAAGAGTTTGTTTATGCCTCGGTGGTTTACAGGCCCTAGTGGGGGCAGGGCCTGATCCTTCGCAAGTAACCTTCTTCAGCGACTACACAGTCTTGTGCCCCCACCATGGCATAGTCGTTGTTGGGGGTCGGTTCCTGCGGTTCACTGGTCTAGGGGCCAGTAGCACCCTGGGCAAGAGGGGAGAGTCCATCTCGCGACCTCCCTCGGACCCCCCTATGGGTCCCCAGCGCAGCTCGGGCCCTCCACCCAGTCTCTCCGTTGTTGCTGCATGGTCGCTGCTCCTTTCGGGGTATGTTGGCAGTTTCGGAGAGTGGGACCTATCGCGGTGGGCACAGGCGAGGTGGTGCATGTTGTTCCCAGGAGGGCAGTCGGCTTTCCCCCTGTGTTCTGCAAGGTGTCTCGGGGGCGCTGGGTATGGCGCTGCAGAGCTGGAGACAGGCGCTGGCTTTGAGTTCAGGCCACTGGTGTCCTCTTGAATATCGCTGGAGCCCCGCTCTGCGGCCACCACACGGCTCATTGGTCTAGTTCACGGTGATGGTGCATCTTGGCCGGTGCAGCAACCCCTCAGATGATGGCGGCAATCGGGTGAGCATTGGATAGGCTCTCCAGATCCCTCAAATATGATATTCTGGTGGCTAGGCAGGAGCACACAGCAAGTCCTATGCAGTCACCATCTTAGCCCCACCTCTAGATTTATTTTTTGGCAATTTGCAGTTTAGAAGCAGTCCTTTATTTCTAGCATAAGACAAACCAGTAGGCCTTGGATAGAGAAGTGTGTTGCTTTCTCCATCAAGACTCTGGCATATTGCTTCCTTCAAGAAATAGATTAATTTCCTTGCAAAGTGTATCTGAAAGAAACACGTTAGTTATAGATTCCTTACCGTAGAATTACCCTCAGGTGTCAGACTGGATCTGGAAAGTTTTTTCGTCAGCAGTGCCTCTGCGCGTCGGATGGTGGCGTTGGTCGGCTCCGTGTCCGTCGTTGGCGTCGTGGTCGCCGGTATGACGTTGCGGCAGCTACTTAGACGCTGCCCTCGCGCGCTGACATCAGTTCTTTCTTTTTCTGTGCCAGCCAGCGCAGATCCAGAGAGAGCGGTACCTCCAGTCATTCTTTGACTGAACTTTTTGAGCGACTATTGTCAACGTCTTTTTTGAGTCTACGACTCCTGGTGCACGAGGGATGCCCGGATTCAAGGCATGCGGTTCCTGTACCCGACTGATGTCGGTTACGGATCCGCACCGCATGTGCCCCTTTTGCTTGGAGTGCGACCACGACCCCAAGTTGTGCTCCGACTGCCGGTCCATGGCTCCGAAGGCTTTGCGGGAGCGGTCCCGAAAGCTGCTTGAGCGCCGGCAGTCGGATCCGCGCCGTTCGAGGTCCAGGTCGCGAAGGAGGTCGAGGGACCGGTCGCGGAGCCATCACCACTCGTCCAAGTCATCGAAGTCTTCGCACTCGGGTTCGGGTAAGTCGAAGCACAAAAAGAAGTCGAAGAAGCATTGTCGCTCTTCGACTTCTCCCCATCGGTCGGCTGACGCGACGAGGGATGCAGGCGGTGCCCCTCCCGCGGCTCCACTCACGGAGCCCGAAGAGTCGATTCTGGGGTTCCCTCCCTTCCCGGGCCCCAGAGCGACTCCTGCCCAGCATCGTAAATTTTGCGAGGCGATGCACACCATCTTCGGGCAGCCCGAACCCGCCCGCGCACCTTCGGGCCCCGCGGACTCGGTTGGGGGCCTAGGCCTTCTCCGCCGTCGGCTCCGGCCCTGGCGCCGCAGGCCCCCCGCGGATCCAGGCCTGGATCCGGAACGGCGCCGGTTGACCTCATTACACCTCCACCGGCGCCGCTTCCTCTGGCACCGCAGCCGCAACCGACGCCGGTCGTGTCCCCGGCCGGCGTCGACCCCGGCCTCCATCCCGATCCGGAGCCGGACTGGCGTCGAGAGGGGTTTTTGTGCCCCTGTTCCCTCCTGGGGTCCCTTTTCGGCCAGATTGGCAACCTGAGGAGGAGGACTGGAAGGGGTCAGGTGACCCTTTAACTGATCAGCTTGGATCTGAACAGGACTGGAGAGGTGTGGTGCAGCGGCCAGGGCAGCTGACTTCGGAGCACAGGGCTCACGGTTCGATCCCCGGCTCCGGCGGCAGCTCAGCTCAGCACCATGTGACTCTGGGCAATAGCTCACTTAATGTCCACGACGGCCCCCAGCGCCTTGAGACCCGTAAGTGTGAGTAGTTCGCGCTTTACAAATACCGGATTTATTTACGAACTGGGGGATGCCAGTGGTCTTGACACCTCCCCTGACCTTGGCATGTTGTCTCCTCCTACCGTAGCTATGGAGGAGGGAGCGTCATACGCAGTGGTGTTGCGTAGGGCGGCCGAGGCTCTCAACCTCGAGCTTCCTACGGTGGTGGTCAGGACTAACCTGACAGAGGTGCTTCAGCCGGCTGCGAGCTTTTCGGAGCCCCTGCTGCCGTTTAATGAGGCCCTTACCGACGTCCTTTTGGGCACATGGTCCAGGCCCAACACGGGGGCTCCTGTGGACAGGATGATTGCCCGACGCCACCACCCGGCTCCGGGCGACCCCACTTTCCTCTCCCAACACCCCACCCCGGAGAGCTTGGTGGTCCAAGCCTCCACTTCCAAGAGCGCATTCCCTACCCCTCCACCGGAAAGGGAATCCAAGAAGCTGGATCATCTTGGGAAGAAGATTTTCTCTTCCGCCAGCTTGGGACTGTGGTCGGTAAACACTGCATGTCTATTGGGCCGTTATTCCCACTCTGTGTGGGATATGGTTGCGCAGGTGCTGCCTCAGTGTCCGGAGGAGGCCCGGACAGTGCTCTCCCAGGCTATCGCCGCCGGGAGAGATGCGGCAAAGTTTACCATCCGTTGTGGGCTGGATACCGCCGACTCTCTAGGCAGGATAATTTCCACGTCTGTAGCCCTTCGTCGCTATGCCTGGATGAGATCGACTGGCTTTTCGGGGGATGTCCAGAACACCCTCATGGACATGCCGTTTGATGGCCGTCGCCTTTTTGGCGACAAAGCGGACAACGCTTTAGAGCGTTTCAAGTACTAACAGGCTACGGCCAAGTCCTTGGGCCTCTCCAGCCGCCCAGCGCAGTCTGCTTTTCGCCCCTTTCGTGGCTACGGAAGGTGTGCCCCACTACGTCCCGCCCAGAGCCACAGACCGCAGCAAGTTTCCCAACCTTCGCGCGGTCGGGGACGTGGGAACCACCGTCGTGGTTCAGGGGGCCGGCCAGTCCACCAACCCCCCCTCTGCAGAAGCCTCCAAACCCTCCTAGTCCGACCTTTCAGGCCCATCAAACGCCAGTGGGCGGCAGGATTCGCCATCACCTCCCCCACTGGCTCACCATCACGTCGGACAGGTGGGTTTTGCAAATAGTCCAAAGGGGCTACTTCCTCCCCTTCGAGGCTACCCCTCCAGCCAGTTAGGCCATTTAGGACACGAGCATTTTCAGTTTACCGTGCTCCCCTTTGGCCTTACCAGCGCCCCTCGGGTGTTCACGAAAGTGATGGCGGTGGTCGCAGCTCATCTGCGCAGATCAGGGGTTCCAGTCTTCCCCTATCTCGACGACTGGCTGTTGAAGGCCGGCTCGCCCCAGGCAGTCGTCTCACACCTCCAGACTACGGCCGACCTCCTGCATTCGCTGGGGATCTCCATTAATGTGCCGAAGTCGCACCTGATTCCCTCTCAGAAGCTCCTCTTCATCTAAGCGGTTCTGGATACGACGCGGTTTCGGGTTTATCCTCCCGAACAGCGAGTCCGGGATATTCGGGCTATGATTCCGATCTTTCAGCCTCTATCCCGGGTTTCGGTCCGGATGACCCTGAGGCTGCTGGGCCTCATGGCCTCCTGCATCCTGCTGGTCGGTCATGCCAGGTGGCATATGCGGGCTCTGCAGTGGGACCTGAAGGTCCAGTGGGTGCAGCATCAGGGGAATCTGTCCGATTGCGTCCAGATCTCGGAGGGCACTGCTCGACAGTTGCAGTGGTGGCTCACGAACCAGGATTGGGTCAACAGCAGATCCCTCTCCCTTCCACAACCAGAGCACACAGTGGTGACGAACGCATCCCTTCTGGGATGGGGCGGCCACATGGCGGAGGCGGAGATCAGAGTCCTCTGGTCTCTGGCAGAGTCCGGGCTCCACATCAACCTTCTGGAGCTTCGGGCGAATCGTCTTGCACTCAAAGCATTCCTTCCCTCTGTCCGGGGAAGAGTAGTGCAGGTGTTCACGGACAACACCACCGCCATGTGGTACTGCAACAAACAGGGCGGGGTGGCCTACGCCACCTTCCGACGCGCAGAGGTACTGCTGACTATGTCAGGAGGCCCTCCGCCTCTGGACATGGCTGGAACATCAGGGCATATCCCTGGTGGTTCAACACCTGGCAGGTTCTCTGAACGCCAGGGCGGAGGACGAACTCAGCCGCAGGTGCATGATGGATCACGAATGGCGTCTTCACTCGGAGGTGGTGCAAGGTCTCTTTCGACAGTGGGGAGAGCCTTGGTTAGATCTATTTGCCACCGAACAGAACGCGCAATGTCAGCAATTCTGCGCGTTGGAATTTCCAAGGGGGCACTCGCTAGGCGACGCTTTTCGTCGCGAGTGGAGTTGCGGCCTGTTGTACGCCTTTCCGCCTATACCACTTCTGCCCAGAGTGCTGAAGAAGATCAGGCGCGACCGGACCCAAGTCATCCTTGTGGCTCCGGATTGGGCACGAAGAGCCTGGTATTCCGAGCTGCTCAACATGGCCATCGATCCTCCGACCCGTCTGCCTCTTCGGGAGGATCTTCTGACGCAGCAACAGGGGACGGTCCTCCACCCGAACCTGTCCAGCCTCCACCTCCTTGCATGGAGATTGAGCGGCGGCAGTTGACGTCTTTTGGCCTGCCTCCCGAAGTCTGTGATGTAATCTTGGAAGCCAGGCGTCCCTCCACTAAGACGGTATACGCCTGCCGGTGGAACAAGTTTGTGGCATGGTGCACAGCCAAGGCTGTGGATCCCCTTTCTGCCACTCTTTCTGAGGTTCTCTTGTTTCTTCTTTTTTTAGCCCAGCAGGGCTCTGCTCTGGGCACTATCAAGGGCTATCTTTCGGCCATCTCTGCCTTCCTTCGGCTTCCAGATCAGCCTTCTCTTTTCAAGTCCCCGGTTGTTAATCGTTTCTTGAAAGGCATAACTCATCTCTTTCCTCCTATTCCCTTCGTTATGCCTCAGTGGGACTTGAATCTAGTCTTAACCTATTTAATGTGCGCTCCCTTTGAGCCGCTTCACAACTGTCCTTTGAGGTTTCTGACGCTTAAAACTGCATTCCTGGTAGCCATCACATCTGCCAGAAGAGTGAGTGAGCTCCAGACCCTTTCCTCCAAGACTCCTTTCCTGTCTGTCCATCGGGACAAGGTGGTTCTCAGGACTCGTCCATCCTTCCTTCCCAAGGTTGTCACTGCCTTTCACATCGGGCAGACCATCACTTTGCCCACCTTCTTTCCGCCTCCGCATCCTTCGAAAGAAGAGGAGAGGCTCCACCGTCTGGACCCAAAACGTGCGCTTTCTTTCTATCTGGATTGCGCAAAACAGTTCCGTGTGGATGACCAACTCTTTGTTGGCTGCATGGGCACCAGGAAAGGTCGGGCTGTACACAAGCGGACCATTTCTCGATGGGTCGTTTTGTGTTTTAAGTCATGCTATTCTCTGGCTAAAAGGAGCCTCCAGTGGGGCTGCGTGCCCATTCCACCAGGGCGCCGGCAGCCACTACTGCTTTGGGACGAGGAGTTCCTCTGAATGACATCTGTCAGGCAGCTACGTGGACCTCGTTGCACACATTTACGAAACACTACTTCCTTGACAGTCAAGTCCGGAAAGACGGCTTCTTTGGCCGTTCTGTTCTCCAGGACTTTCTGGTGTGATCTTGGTTCGCAGACCCACCTCCGGGGTTGGTATTGCTGGGGTATCTATTCTAAGGTAAGGAATCTATAACTAACATGTTTCTTTCAGATGAACAAGTTACTTACCTTCGGTAACAATATATCTGTAAGAAACATTAGTTAGTTATAGATTCCTTACCGCCCACCCATCCTCCCCGTTCTGCGAACTGATTTCTAGGGTTAAGGCTATCCTTTCAGGGCCCTAGTTTTGTGCACCAGTGGTCAGTGTCTTGCATGGCTCTGCGTTTCTGGCGCGGAAAGTCGTGTACAGAACTGACAGCGCGCGAGGGCAGCGTCTAAGTAGCTGCCGCAACGTCATCCTGGCGACCACGACGCCAACGACGGACGCAGAGCCGACCGACGCCACCTTCCGACGCGCAAAGGTACTGCTGACAAAAAAACTTTCCGGATCCAGTCTGACGCCTGGGGGTAATTCTAAGGTAAGGAATCTATAACTAATGTTTCTTACAGATACATCGTTACCGAAGGTAAGTAACTTGTTCGTTAAAGTGCTGAATTATATAGGAAGTGCACAACACTCTACAGTGGTCTTGCACTAGTACTCCTAATTTTTGTAGTGAAGTGCTGGATTGTGATATGGTTTCACTGAGCCTCTTCAAAATAGTGGTCTTGTGGAAGGGGGGGAAATGTCTGTTTTCCAACAACATGATGATCTTGGGGAGCAGCCAGAGGCAGCTCACCCTTATGGACTTTGGGCTCCACACACCATGTTTTATGCCCGTCCTTTATTTCAATAGTAAATATTTGAATATAGCAACTGTGAATAATAGAATAATGCAGACATTCCTGCAAGTGATGGCCAAGCAGCGGCCTATGGCAGTAAATCTACCTGATGGCAGGTGAAGGTGCCTGTGCCAGCTATGAGGCAGATTATTCAGGGCCTGTGAAATCCTAGCCCTGTCCTCAAGGATTTGCCATGCTTAGAG
Source organism: Calotriton arnoldi (assembly GCA_963921515.1). Taxonomy (NCBI): domain Eukaryota; kingdom Metazoa; phylum Chordata; class Amphibia; order Caudata; family Salamandridae; genus Calotriton; species Calotriton arnoldi. The sequence goes on from CAWUFW010002009.1 coordinate 1,964,730, forward strand.
CTACCCCATTAATGACTCAGTACAACAGCATACATACAGGTAGCCACGGGTGCTTTAGGCTTGGGCACTGCAGCCCCCAATGCTATCCTTTAATTATCCTGTCACCTCACCTTCTGCCATCTCATCACAAAGTGGGGTGGGATCAGGAGACTCCCTGACCTCACCCCACCCTCATTGGAAGAGGGATGGGGTGAAAAAGCAAGAGGCTGAAGCCTGTGCATTCACTTGCTGCAGCCTGTGGAGTCTTTAACTTTGTTTCATGTTCCAATGCCTGAGGTGGGAGAGAGCTGTCTGCCTGCCCAAGGGTTCATGGGGCAGTAGATAAGGTGCTGAATTAGGCTTGCACATGCAGCTTAAGGTAGATTGAAAAAAATGTCAAATGTGTGCGTGCAGGCGAGTCTGAGACCATGTGAGCATGTGTCTTTGAGTGAGTGCGATTAAGTGAGATGACACAGTGAGTGTAACTGTGAGTGAGAATCTGTGAGAATTCAAGAGTAACAATGAGTGCAACTCAAGAGGAATTAGTGAGGATGAATGACAGTAAGTGAATGTGAGCATGAGTGAGTGGGAGGTTTTTTATGTGTTAGTCTTGCAAGTTTGCCGCAGGCCCTGTAATATTCAAGGTATTTTTTGGCATAAAGGGTCCCAATGGGAAAATGCTGGCATTTGCATTTTAGAAGTAATGCTGGCACATGCACACCACAGGTAATTCTTCTTGCCATATTGGATTCCCATAGCAAAATGCTGGTACTGGCATAGTGGACATAATTGCTGACATAAGGGGCACCCATCCTAAAATGCTGATGCTGCTATATTGACGTTAATCCTTGACATCGGGAGCACCCGTGACAAAATGCTGGTGCTGCCACACTGGAGGCAAATCTTGGCATATGATAAATCCTTGTCAAGGTGCAGGCACTTGGATACTGGAATCAAATGTTGGTGTTAAAGGGCACAACAGTGTTATATGGGGGGCAGGAGTGGCAGACAGCAATTTCAAACTGGTGGCTGTTAGAAATTGGGTCTCTAGTTGGCAGAGGTATGCCCCCTGTCCAAGTAGGGTCCACAATCCTGGTCAGGGTAAGTCAGATACACACTAAAGGATTACCTGTGCTCACCTTCTGGTAGCTTGGCACAGAGCAGTCAGGCTAATCTAAAGAGGCAGTGTGTAAAGTATTTGTGCAACACAACACACAGTAACAGATTGAAAACACCACATAAAGACTCGACACCAGGTTAGAAAAATAGACAATTTTATGGACAAAAACGACTAAAATCCACTTAGTAGAATGGGAGTTATGGATTTTTAAAGAATATTTGAAAATATAGTGCTTAGAGTCTTAAAGCACCAACCAGGGTGATCTAGTAGTGCTTGACGGGGGTAAATCCAGAAGTTCAGGCCGACCGCGATGGAGCGCGCGTCACCAGCCTTGAGATGCAAGAAGCAGGGAGGGGATGCATCGTCATCGATCCGTGGGATTTGTAGGCGATGTGTCGCCATCGAGCCACGCACTTGAGGAAGTGTTGCCTTTGAGAAGCACTGAAGATGGGCAATGCGTCGTCGTCGGTGAAAGTGCCAGTTCCCATCGGCGCAATGGCAGCAATGCATCGTCAAGACTTGCAGCACAGAAAACTCACTTCCATGGGCCTTGGGCTTAATTGGCACTATTTGGCAGGGCAAGACTCACAGATGGCGGAGGCTAGGTACTGTTGCAGGTTTGCAGGAAGTATTTGATGTCCCTGAGACTTCAGAACCCGGGACAAGCCCTTGGAGTCACTCTGGGTTCAAGTGAGATGGGTCCAGTCCTTTCCTCGGCAGGGCAGAGGGTAGCAGGCAGCACAACATAACAGAAGAGCAGTTCTTCCAGAGCAGCAGTCCTGCAGATTAATAGTCCTTGTAGTACCACAGCAGCCCTTTCACCTGGCAGAGTTCTTCACAGGACCAGTAGTGTCTGCTTTGGAGGGGTCAGAGACCCGGTACTTCTACCCAGAGGTAACTTCAAAGAAGGGTTTTTGAAGTGCAAGGTCCTTTCTTCCCATCCCTGGCTCCAGACTGTCAGTAGGGGGTAATCAGCCCTTTGTGTCGGGACAGGATACTGCTTATTCAGGTGTGTCAGCTCCTCCCTCCCTTCCTGCCCGGCAAGAGCCATCAGAATGCTGATGAGTACTCAGACACACCTAACTTTCTTATGTTTGTGGCTGTCTAGAAAGAATGCACAACGTTTAGCTGTCACCCAACCCAAACGTGTATTGGAGACAGGCTGCAGACACATGGAGCTGTGAGCAGAGAAATTTCCACTTTCTAAAAGTCCATAAATAGAAAAACATAAATTGAGATAAGCCTAGCCAACAAACGATCACAAAACAGTGTGATAACTGTCCCTTAAACAATAATAAAAACCAACACAAATAGTAATAACATTTTTCATTTAATTTCACAAAATAAACAACAAAGCAATTAAGCAAAAAATAATAGAGTGTAAAACAAAGAAACTGATGGGTACTATACATAATAATAGGCTGCCAGTGTTTAGCAAAAACCACCTACGACTTGGATAACATACGGACTAGATCCTATATAAATACACGACCAAACAAAAATTAAGCCCATTACAGCAGTCCACATTATGTAAATACAAGTCGATGTTTCAGCCCAAAGGTAGACTTGACCAAGGCCAAGATCAGGACAAAGTTTTGCAAAGAAATGTTTGGTGAAAAATAACCTAGACTAATCAATCAATCAGTTGTAAAGCGCACAACTCACCCGTTAGGGTCTCAAGGCCCTGAGAGGTGGGTGTACACAGCAGAATTTAAAAGGAATTAAACTGATGCACCGAAAGTCGTAAGTGAGTGAGAGAAGGAGTCTCGAAACACCTTCACCAAGTATTTAGGCTTATCTTGAGAAAGTAGGTTAATTACATTAAAAAAATTAAGAATAAATATTAACTTGACGGTACATGGGACACTGGAGAGCCCGTGGCAAGATGGCCGCACTGTAGTGCTGCTCTTCTGGCCAAGTTAAAAAATCCAGCATTAATCCTTAGTATTGATGCTCATCCTGTCCCAAAATAAATGTAGCAAGATAAGGAGCATATACGGAAGAAATAGGTGGCAGATTATGCTCCTGAGGTGACTGAAATGGCTGTGACTGCCGCTGGTGACCGAGGTCTCGTGAGGGCCGGAGCTGGGGGCAGGTGCTCGGATGGCGGAGCGAGGCACAAAAGAATAACGACTCAGCCTAAAGGCACAGATCCTGCAACAAATATAGGCGGGAGGAGGTAAACTTTATCGGAGCTGTGTCCGGTCTCGCCGATAGGGCAAGAAACAGCGAGAAGGCGCTGGAAACTATCGGAGGCCGCGAGTGACTGGCGTGGTGCACAGCGCCTGCTCTGGGGATCGAGGGCCAGCGCCACTGCCGACGTGGCCTTGCCTGAGGACATTGCTGGCAGCCGTAATAATGTCGGAGCAGAGAGAAGGTGAGTCGGGGCACCGGTGAGAGGGGCAGCAGGAAGGCTGTCCTGGAAGAATATTTACCTGTGGAGTGCCGGGGTAACGGCCCGCAGGGAATAACTGCTGTGATGGTGCTGATGGACGGCCGAGGCCTATGGTGGGAGCGGTGAGTCGTACGCTCGGCTGGAGTGGAAGTGCGGGCCCTTAGGCTGCCAGGATAGCAGCACTGTAATAAGCTAAGGACAGTGATCTCTGGTGTGGGACCAGGGAGGTGCTCCCCACAGGAACACAGTGAAGGGAAGGACTGTGCTAGACGGAGCGTAGAACCACTGGGTAATTAGGGGGAGCACCCCTTCGAGATAACGGCGGTAGGAGATCCTGAGGGCACCTAATGCCCTGTAGCAGGCGCAGTGCGGAAGCCGGCGAAAGAGGCAGTCTGCTGCTGTACTGATCCCTTGCCCGTAGGACAAGGGCCAGGCCCTGGGGAGCTATAGCTGACTGACGAGAGGGGCCTGAGGGCAGGACAACGGCCTGAACAACCTGTGACAAGACATTGAGGATTGCAGACAGGGCTCATTGAGCGAGGATTGCGATCGGCCTTCAAGATCTATAACGTGACATACTGAACATGTGGTGACACCAACAATACCCAGTCCAGACTAACCTTCGAGAAGAAAAATTGGGAGAACAGGCAGACCCTATCTGAGGACAGGGGAGCTGCTGCCGCCCCCGCCGTTCAGGTGGCGAGAAAGGAGTTCCTACCATTCGAGAAAAAGCTGCAACTGGCAAAAATTCCCTACACCACTCTGTTTCCGGCCTGGCTGCGCATAGATCATCAAGGCCGAGCTACGATCTTCGCGGCTCCTAGGGCGGCAGCGGAATTTGTCAAGAAGATAACATCTCGACAGTGGGACCAGACGGACCCGGACTAGGAATCCCCCGCAGAATGATGGAAGCTGTCGTATTTTGAGATGAAGGCTCCAGTTGGCCCTGTGCAACGGATGCAGCCTTGCTGAACAGCTCACAGGAGCGGCACTTGGGAACAGGCGGAGGGACCTGTTGGTGATTTGGTAGGGCCCCCTGCTGCCCCTGCAGAGAAGACTACAATATTATGGTAAGATAAGCGGGACTGGAAAAGACTGGGTGAGGCCGCATTTGAACTATAAGGGTGCACAGATTTGTGCACCGAGGGAGCCGGGAGTGGGGCTCCTGATTCCCACTCCTACATCTTCATGTAACTGTTCATAGACATGAATAAACATTTAGACTCTCTTGGCCACTTCCTCTCCTACCAGTGGGAGGTTTGAAGGGACTCTTTCTGCCCCACAACGGGCAATCCCCACTGATTTGTTTGTATGTAGGTTGTTATTGGGACCTGGGCCCTCTTACAGATAGTCATGTTTTTGTTACAGGGAATGTTGATACTGGGTTATGTCTTTAGCATGATTTGGATGCTGAAGTGGGTGATGGGAGGGGATTTGTTGTTAATAGGATTGAGTACTGAGCTTACAGCGGCACTATATGGCACTAGCAACAAAATGTTCATGGCATGTCCAGGGGTAACTGCATATTTTTATTGAGATGGCAAAGAATATGACATGTAACCGACTTTCGCTTATAACATGGAAAGTGCAAGGCCTTAATAAGCCTCGTAAGATTCGCCAAGTGCTGGCTTAATTAGATAGGCACATTGTACAGGTAGCGCTTTTGCAAGAAACACATTTAACTACACAAACGGAGACCAAGGTGGGCATGAGATGGCCATTGATAAAAGTGGCCTCTTCTTACTCTGGAGGAGGGCTATTGTTGATACTGGAGTACCCCATTTGTGCTCACTCATTCTGAGGTAGACACTCAAGATAGTAGCACTATTGTGCAGGTCAGATTCAATGACACTCTATTGACCACAGTAAACACATATGGTCCTAACACAGATGAGCCTGAATGTTTTACTCAAATGGTGGCCAAATTACACTCGCTACCCCCATCGGCCATTATATGGGGCCGGGATTTGAACATCTGCCTAGACCCTACAATGGACAGATCAGGAAACTCTGATAGAACAGCGAAACGGGCAGCATGTATAGTCTGAGACAGCATGGCTGAAAGCGGACTTTTATTTTTAAACAGACTTTATTGGGTTTTACAAAGGTATGCAACAATCTTATCATAGCTCAGGATTACAATTGATCTGCTGGGAACACAATTAAGGCAGTAACAAAACATAAGGGTTGCCGGTCAGCTCATTACTCTCAACTGCCCCGCTGTTCCCCCCGCAGCCCAGTGTACATACGTTGTATTTTGTCTGTTTCTGGGACTGCTAAACTGAACTTCAGTCTCGACCTTAAACTCCCTTACCACAACTTCCCCTCACCCTCCCCTCCCCCCAGGCGTGTCACTTATACTCAGGTCGCTAATTTGGGATATCCCACCTCTCTAGGTTGGGCTTCAGAATTGATTGGGGTAACAGTTTGGGGAATCTCGATCAGATAGGGCGGCAGTGTGCCGTGCCTGTTAGTGAGTCCCATGGTTCTAAGATTCGCTCAGATGTATGCAGCTTAGTCTACTCCTGTCGAGGGTTCACCTTTTGAGTCCTCCTCCTCATTGTCCTCGGGGATCTTAAGCGCTACAACTAACATTTCCCAAGCTCTTGCTGCTTCCAGCGCTCTCTCGCTCCCCGTTCTTTTTGCTATTTGCATCCTGATCACACCTTCACATTCGGCCCACTTAATGAGTTCTGCTTTCCATCTTGCTATGCTTGGACGCTGCTTCGCTTTCCGGTGCGTTGTGATGTCTCTTTTCGCCAGTAGGAGGCCCATATCTAAGAACTTACTCGTGATTTTATTTTTGGATGTATGAGGGAACCAGTGTAATATGCAGTATTTCTGAGTCGGCTCTATTTCTCTGTCAGTGATGTCGGTCAGCAACGTCGTCACCTCCCCCCAGAAATTACTCAGGTGCGGGCAGTCCCAGAACATATGCCTAAAATTTGCTCCTTCTCTATTGCATTGCAGGCAAGCCGCTGCTTGGGTCGGGAAATACTTATTAATCTTTTCCGGGGTGAGATATGCTCTATGTAGGATATAAAAATGCACCAACTGGAATCTGGCGTTTCTGGTGCTCTTCCAAGCTCTCTCCACTAATTCCCCCCAGGTTTTCTCTGGGATAGCTTCTTCAAGGTCAGCCTCCCACTTGAGTCGCAACTCCAATAAGGGCAGTAACGTTTCCCGCATTATGCGCTTGTACAAGCACGTAACCGCCTTGAACGTACCTGCCGCCAAAACCACATATTGGCAATACAGTGACGTTTTTGGTTTGGTGAGTCCCCCTCCCCAATGTTTTCGTATGGCCGCAGTGAGGACAGAGTACAACAGGAAATCCCCCCGGGTATGTCATAACGGGCCTGCAGGTCATTGAAAGGGATCATGGCCTCCTCCTCATATAAGTTTCCTATGTTAGCCAACCCTTGTTCCGCCCAGGTCGTCAATCTCTGCCAGTTACCCCCATGCGGTAGGGCTGCACACATAAGTAACGGGATTTCCGGGGCATAAGGGCATCTAATTTTGGCCCGCCGCAAGCTGCTGTTCCAGCACCGTCAGGCTGTGTCGAGCTCCATGGTGAGGCTTGGGGTTCGAACAGGAAGCCGCAATATAATTTGGGATAACAGTCTTAAGGTCACAAAGTCTTCTCTCCGCTCTTCTTCCCCCCTGAGACAGTTCGCCACCCATTGTGTGAGCCATTGAAATTGTGCTGCTAAATAGTAGGCCTCAAAATCAGGCACCGCCATACCTCCCTCCACTCTTGGTCGCATGAAAACAGCAAGTGCCCCCCTGCGTCTGCCATTTCCCCATAGAAAACCCGTGATCATTGACCTGAGGTGGACAAAGTACTTCGTCGGTATCCAGACCGGCAAGGTCCCGAAGTAATATAATAACCTCAGTAGGGTCACCATTTTAAGCAGAGCTACTCGGCCGGCTACAGATAGCGGCAAGGAGCCCCAGAAGTCGAAGTTGCTTTTTGCTCCTCTGATGGCCTTCCCTATATTACCCTCTAGCTTGTCTTCCTGAGTGTGGTATATTTGAGTACCCAGGTATGACAGGCACCTATCTTCCTATCTCACCCCCTCTGTTTCCTGTGGACCTATCCTGCACTCTCTTGCAGGGAACAGGCAAGACTTTGCCCAATTCACCTTTAGCCCTGCAACCCTGCTAATGCCCTGTAGCAATTATTTCGCGCCCTGAAGCGCCTCCCCTGAATCAGCCAGAAACAGCAAAAGGTCGTCTGCATAGAGAGCAATGTGGTGGATCTGCCCATGAATGTTGAGACCCTGATAATATTGCCCTGATCTAACTTTCGCTGCTAGCGGCTCCATCGCCAGGGCGAACAATAGGGGGGAAAGGGGGCACCCCTGTCGCGTTCCCCGTCCTACGTTGTCCAATATTAGCCCACCAGTTTTAACCCTAGCAGTGGAGTCAGAATACAGGAGAGCTGTGCAGCCCACAAAGTTGTCTCCCAGCCCAAACTTCTGCATCACATGGAACAAGTAAGGCCATTCCAGGCTATCAAATGCTTTTTCTATATCAACTGCGAAAATTGTCACTATATCTTTCCTATAGGAGTCAGCCTCCAGCACTCGCAAAAGGCGCCGAATGTTAAGAGCTGTGTTTCTGGTGGGGATGAACCCGGATTGGTCTTTGTGTATTAGAGTGGTCATGTGGGGGAGTAAGCGAGCAGCCAATATCCTACTCAGTCTTTTGTAGTCTAAGTTAAGCATAGAGAGCGGGCGATATGCCGTTTTATCCCATGGTGACTTCCCCGGTTTGAGTAGTGGTATGATGATCGCCTCTCTAAGTAGATACAGGCAGGTGTCCCACTTGTTTTGCATCGTTGTATAGCTTTACCAGCCTGGGGGTCAACAAATCAATGTATGCTAGGTAAAATTTAATTGGTAGGCCATCCGTGCCTCGTGTTATATTTCGTGCCATATTCTTAATAGCCCCCCTCGCTTCCCCAATCTCGACTTCCTGCCCTAGAGTATCTGCGACTTCCTCATCTAGACCTGGTAGTTCCACGTCTCGTATGAACTCATTCAGATCCTCCTCCGCTGGGACCAACTTACGCTGGTATAGGTCTGTGTAATATGCTAAAAAAAACAAATCATTAATGCCTTGCTGGTCCATACCTCACTGTTCCATCTTGTTCCCTAAGTTCCAGGATTACCGTGCCTCTCCTGGCAGGGTTAGCCAACCAAGCCAGAAGAGCTCCCGACTTGTCCCTCTCCGAGTGAGCACGGGTTATGTATTTTTTGTGATCAAAACAACGTAGGCGTTCTACATGCACTGCTACTGCCTCTCTAGCCTCCAAGAGTTCCCTCTGCTTGTCCGTTTTCTCAGGTCTGTCTTTTTCTAGTTCTCTTAGGTGCTGGTCAGCCCTCTGTATGTCCTGAAGTAGCACCTTTCATGTGCCCATCATCTCTGATATACAGCACCCCCTAATGACTGTTTTAAACGCATCCCACTCCACTAATGCGTTCGCTGCCGTGTTAGCATTGTCTTGGAAATAATGAACAATAGCTGTGTCTATCGCTTAATGAAACACCTGGTCCTCCAGTGCCTCGGGTCTCAAGCGCCAGGTGGGGATTTTGGGTCGCGTGCGGGACCATTGCAGGCTTATCAACTCAGGATTGTGGTCGGATATCGTCCTAGTGAGGTATTCACTGCTGCAAACCCCCTCATGTACATCGGGGGAGCACAGTATGGCATCTAATCGGACATGCAGTTCATGCAGGGCTGAGAAAAAGGAGTAATCCTGGGTCCCAGGGTGTTGTGCTCTCCACAAATCTATCAATCCCCACCTCTGTTGCCAGTTGCATCGTGCCTCCGCTAGTTTGTGGGCGGGTGTGTCAGGAAGCGGAGGGTTGGAACGGTCAAGAGTAACATCTGATGTACAATTAAAGTCGCCTCCCAGTAGGACTGAACCCGTGAGTACAGAGGCCAGTTTCCCACAAAGGTGTGAAAAGAAGGTTGGCTTTTCCGAAATAGGCGCGTATATGCTACCCAGTACGAGATCCCTGCCGTCTAGTCTCCCAGAAACTACCACATATCTGCCTTCTGGGTCGATAATCTGTTTCGTGCACAGAAAAGGTACACCTGCCCTCACCCAGACTAGGACTCCTCGTGCAAATGCGGAGTAAGTAGTATAGAATGCTTGACCTCTCCAGCGACGCTGCAACACCGCTCCTTCTTTCGCTATTATGTGGGTTTCCTGAAGTAATGCAATCTGAATGCGTGTATTTTATGACGCCGTACCATTGAGTGCATCCCCCTTACATTCCATGAAATACATTTCAAATCTAGTGGGGATCCCATTGCCTTAGGTAATTCTTGTGTTCCCTAAAACCCCCTTGTGACATGCCTGGCCCCCTGTAACATTCCCCAAATCAAATAAAAAACCCAACTCCCCCTCCCCAGGACAGGTACCGGAGAACTAGTTCCCATTCAAACACTGCTTAAGTACTCAAACATCCAGTAGCGGTTACAGGGGTGACCAACTTACAGTTCTGGATCCGGATCCCCGTCACACCGCTTCCCCGTTAAATGCACCAAACATTCTACCCCGGACCAGCTATTTGCAGCCCTTGTTACCGTAGTGCAGACAGCCGGTTCTTTGAGATCACCCTCAAGCACAAGTGTACATCGTGTCCCTGAGGTCCACAGTGTGAAATGCCGCCTCATATTCATCACACAAAATCGTCCGCTGTCTGGGGTGTGATCTTTGGCAAGTCTGTCTCCGAGGTTTCATTGTCACTGAGATCCGGTGAAGTTTCGGAACTTTTTGCTGGCATTCCACTCTTATTTGAAGTAGGGCTGGAGCCTTTTTGGCTATGTTGCGCCACGGCCTGCAGCGCTTTACGACGTTCTAGGCTGAGCTCTCTGGGAGATGGGACTCTGGACCCTGTTTTACTGCTGTGAGGGCTCTGTTGCGGTGAGTTCGAAGAGGAATTACAATGGACCACGGGCCTCCGCGTGTCCAGCCACTCCCAGGCCTTTTGAGGTGTCGCGAAGAATCGAGGTCCCGCAGGGTCCGCCACTCTGAGGCGTGCAGGGAACAACATTGCGTATGGCAATTGTAGTTGGCGTAGTTTGTTTTTGACAGCCAAGAAGGATGCTCTGTTCCGCTGGACTTCCCTTGTAAAGTCCGGAAAGATCATTATAGCTCTATTGTCGATTTGCAACACCTGCTTTTGGCGAGCTCGCTGTAGGATATAGTCTCTGTCCCTAAAATGTAAAAGGCGTGCCACTATTGGTCTTGGCGGGGCTCCGGGCCTCGGCGGTCTTGCTGGAACCCTGTGGGCTTTTTCCAGTGCATAGAAGGGTGACAACCCTTCTGGAGCTACTTCTGCTCGGATCCAGTCTTCTAAGAAGCGCACCATATTCGCCCCTTATGCTTTTTCCAGCACTCCGAAGACTTGGATATTGTTCCTGCGGGACCTACCCTCACTGTCTTCGGCCCGCATTTCCAACACTTTGATTTTGGCTTCCAGGTCCGTGAGCGACTTCTGCATCCCTGTCACCGTCTCTGGGAGGCCACCCAGTTCTTTCTCAGTAGTTGTCACCCGTTCCTTGAGCTTTCGATGGTCATCTTTTAATAGGCTTAAGTCTGTGCCTATCGCATCTATTTTCCCCTCCAGCACCTTTCTGGAGGCCGTTATTGCTTGCATGATGTCGGACAGTGTTGGTCTCCTGGGAGCCAAGTCTTTCCCCAGTTCCATCACTTCTTCATCATCGTCTGTCTGGGTACCAGGGGCTTCTACACTGAGCGCGTTAAATCCTCTCTTCTTTTGCATTCTCCCCATCTTTCTGGCCAATGACTGAGTTCTCCTCGCCAGGACCAGGTACGTTCCGCAATGCTGGGGGTCGTACCGTTGAATTACAGCTGCCTATCGTTCGTGGCGCAGCTTCCGAGATCCCCAAGCCTTCTGCGCTGTTACGACCGCAGTGATCACTTCAGAAGTCTGCCCCCTCGCTTGTGTGCGTGCAAGGTGGCTGCCGTGGGGGATCTCCCGTCCCAATATATTAGCAGCCCCTCAAGTGACTGCAATCTTTTTTCTGGGGGTGACGTACTCTCCTGAAGGGCCTTGGGCTTGGATCTGCCCTGTGCATGCAGCCGCCGCCCTCTCTACCGTGAAGCACCCGAGTCGCTGCGCACCAATGCAAATCTCCGTTGTACTCTGGTTCCAGTTATGTATTTGGCGCCTCGATGTTTTAAAGTCTTGCCACTGTTGGGGCCTGTGCCAAATAGTTCTGGTTACGGCCGCTGCGTTTGCCGTAGCGTTGGCTGATCACTAATGTGTTGACAGCTCTGTCGCACTGGCGGAGCCCTGTTTTATAGCTTGGGGGCTATTCCGGGACTAAATTGGTGCCTCATACTCCCGGGGCTCCTCTACTCCTCTGCAGTATCCAGTACTACCCTGTGGGGCGTGGTGAACTTCTCCCGCAGGCTCCTGTCTGGTGGCTTGTTCCTAGTGTGCTGGACCTTCTGTTTCGCAGGCATCTTCCCAGCTCCCCTCCCAGGGACCTGCCCGCCTTCACACGCAGGACTTAGAGGATCCCTCTTGGGCAGTGCAGGCACACCACACGTGTCCCCGAGCTATCCGGCTTCCTACCATCACTCACGATACTCCGGGTTCCTCCGTGGAGCGAGGTGCACCCCGCCGCCGGATTCAGACCTCACCAGTCTCCCGTGACTGCTGTTCAGGTTCCTTTATGGTGCAGGCGCCATTTTGTCTCCTCTCTCACTCTCTTGTGCGCGCCCCACAGGAAGGTCTCCCTATGTGCCACTGCGCTCCTCGGCCCCAGCGACTCACTTGCCGTTCCTCAGGACCCCCTAGGAGGTGGGGTGCGTTCCGCTGCCGGGCTCTGTACTCTCATCAGCGGTCTGTGGTGGTCGCCCGAATCCGCTTACTGCGTGGGCGCCATTTTGCTGCAGACGGCGCCGAGTCTCCCGTCTCCACACAATGCTCCGGGTTCCTCCGTGAAGCGAGGTGCGCCCCGCCGCCGGATTCCGACCTCTCACCAGCCGCCTGTGACTGCCGTTCAGGTTCCTCTATGGTGCGGGCGCCATTTTGTCTCCGCTCTCACTCCCTTGTGTGCGCCCCACAGAAGGGTCTCCTTATGCGCCACTGCGCTCCTCGGCCCCCTCGACTCACTTGCCGTTCCTCAGGACCCCCTAGGAGGTGGGGTGCGTTCCGCTGCCGGGCTCTGTACTCTCATCAGCGGTCTGTGGTGGGCGCCCGAATCCGCTTACTGCGTGGGCGCCATTTTGCTGCCGACGGCGCCGAGCCTCCCGTCTCCAATTTCAGCTTTTTAATGCTTAGATAGGGCGATATGGAGCTCACCCCTACCCGCTTTCAGCTTCAAGGGCTCTCCGGTGTACAAAACTGTGCCCCCAGCTGCGTCCGGGGTGCAGAATAATTGATTATGGGGGAAGCGGCGGTCGGAGCTCCTCAGCTCGCGTCCGTTCCCATCGGCTGAAAGCCACGCCCCCATGGCTGAAAGCGGACTATTGGACCTGTGGAGAGTGTGCAACCCTAGTGGAAGGGAAGGGACTTAAATGTCGTCGGTACACGGTATGTGGCCCTGGCTGGATTACTGGCTGGTCACCCCTGAGATCAATACATGGACAGATGCGTGCCATGTGCTGAAAATGCTCTCTGACCACACTCTGGTGAAATAAACATTGGCAATACCTGCCTCAATGCCCAAGAGGTGTGGCTGGAGATATCCCACAGCTGCGTTATTGGACCAGGTGTTCAGAGTGGACCTACTCACGGCCAAACAGAATTCTTTGAATTTAACACATGCACAGTATTTGACGCAGGTGTCTTGTGATACCCTTCAAGGTCACTATAAGGGGGATCTGTATTAGCAATCAGGGGGGTATATTGAAAGATATCCGTACACAGTTGGAGAAGCTGGAGCAGGATATCCGAGACTTAGAAAGACGCTATGAGGAGGAGCCTGCACAACAGATCCTGGTGGAAATTTGGGAAAAAATGTCAGAATATCAAGAAACAGCAGAGCGGGAGGTTGAGTATCTAACCAGACGTCAGGAGTTATGTGCCTATGGCGAGGGCGGTGGACACGGCTGCAATCTTGCCAATAAACTCAGAATGCCCTGGGCTCCTACACATATAGTACAGTTGAGAGATACTCAAGAGTGACTATGCTACGACACACCCTGTCATACAAAATTTGCAGGCTTTTTACAAAGACTTATATGACTCACACTTGACAGCGACAGCAAAGGAAGTTGCAGAGTACCTCGACAATGTAGAGCTTGCATGGCTGTCCCAGGGCCAACGAGAATATCTGCCTCAACCTATCACGCCAGAAGAGATTCAGGGGCCAATTCACTCGTTACCCAGTGGCAAGGCTCCAGGGACAAACGGCCTAACAGGTGAATTTTACAAAGAGTTTAATGGCCTTTTAGCGCCACATTTACATAAAATGTACTCGGAGGCATATGAAAAGGGCCTGCTACCCCCGTCCTTCAGAGAGGTCCTGCTTATCACTCTACTTTAACCGGACAAGCCACCAGATCAATGTGGCTCATTTAGGTCACTCTCCCTAAGAAATATTGATGCCAAATGTGAGAGGCTGTCCTGGGATATGATGTCCACTAAAGTAAGTGGGCACCCTGCACCAGTCCAGACAACCCTTATGGTGATTTAAGTGGTCTTAGACAACCTTAGAAAGCTCTCTAAGTGGTAGCTGTGGAGAGCAGCCTTCAGGCTTAGTCCAGAAGGAGTGTAAAGCAGCTTGTTTTACCAGAATGCAATCTTATAGTATAGATTAAGTGAAGAAGAACCACACAATGTATTTATAAAAATATATATTTATTATATAACACTCACTAACACATACAAATATCTCCTACCCGGAGATATGCACAATGCACATAATACTTTGCATAGAAATCACGTAAATAGCACAGAATACACAGTGGACCACAGGGGGGGACCAAACTATATACTAAGAAAGTGGTATAAGAACCACGACTCGTGTCAAGACAATGTCCAGAGCAAGTAGAAGTGCTGGGGACCCAAGAAACCCCCCCCAAGGTGGGTAGATAGGAACCCAACGGAGAGCATGTGCAGTGTGAGCACACAAGCGCGTTCTCCGTACAAATCAACGTGTAAGTTGCGGTTGGAGTTTTAAAGATTAAGGACCCTTCCTAGTGGACCCTGAAGAAACCCTGTGGAACACAGAAGGTTAGAGAACCACCCCACCCGTGGATACCCTAGTACCCACGTTACCTACACGAGGGTAGCCGGGTGCATAGGTGTGAAGTGGTGTCGGAAACCGCCGTCGAACCCAATGGAGGACTTCAGGAAAGTGCCACTGCTGAACAAGGAGAAAGTGTCCAGTGGAATCCGAAGGTGGATTCTTGATGAGAGGTACCTGCAAGCAGAGGGGACCGAGTCTGTCACACAGGAGTGACCTGGAGACCTGGAAGACGAACGCCCACTGATGTCGGGAGTTGCAGGAGAGTTGACGGTGACCTTGACTCTGCAGCTGTGAGGACCAGGCGATGCTGAGGAAGACCAGGAGCCGTGCCCGAGCTGTCCCATGTCGGATGTCGAGAGTTGAGGGGTCGGTGTCCGTCGGGAGCATCAACAAGCCTTGGCAACTGCAACCAACATAAAAGTCGAAGGTGCAATGTCGGGACCAGCAAGGTCCAGGAGACTCACCACAAGCAGGGTAGTTAGGGCAGGCCAGAGCAATCAGGGAGCACAAAGAATTTGAAGATGACCCTCAGCAAGACCCACAGGCTGGAGGCACTGGAGTCGCAAGAGGACCTCGAGCAGCTTACCAAAAGATGGAGACCACGGTGCAAGCAATGCGGTGTGGCCAAAGATTTTGGTCACAGAAGATGCTGGAGGTTGGGGCTACTTGGAGCCCCAATATCTTGGTGGAAGGAAGCCAACAAGCCTTTGCAACAGCAAGTCGACGCAGCCTCAGACTTGGTGAGAGGACAGCGCAGGCCTCTTGGTACGTGGAGAACACCACCTGTGTTTTTGAGCCTTTCAGAGTCCATAGGAGCCCAGGATCAGCAGACCGGTCAGCTTTGTTGCGGTGCCTGTGAATGCAGGGCAGTGACTCCTTCACTCCAAGGGAGATTCCTTCAGGTGTCTTGGATGCCCACAGGCCTTGGAAGGTTCCTGTATGGTGCACAGGGACAGACAATGTGAGATGAAGTTGAGCCCAAACGAAGTCCAGCGAAGTCCAGGGTGCCCAGACGGTAGAAGTTGAAGTGGTGTCTGACTTGAATCTTGTCCCACGACGAATCTGGGGACCTACACTCTAAGGTAAGCCCTTAAGTACCCTAAAGAAAGGGTTGGGACGATTCAGGGGACCATCCCAGGGGAGGGTTTGGACAGGGGGGAGGTTACTCCCATGTCCTTTGTCCAGTTTCGCGCCAGAGCGGGAGCCAACGGCTCCCAGGACTGGTTTGAACTGGACTATGCATGGAGGGTACCAAATGTGCCCCTTATGCAGACTGAGTGGCGCTTGCAAGCGCACCCACCCGGCCCCAATACACTAAATCCTCTCTGGGAGGTGATAGCACATTCCTGTGACAGGATGCCTATTGTTCTGCCTTCCCCTGCTCGAGCTTGGCTCAGCAGCAGGAGGGCAGAATCGTGTCTCTGGTCGGCAGCAGCCATGTTGTGCTGTCCGGGTCTAGGAGACTGGCACCGGGAGCACTGAGAGCCTAACGGAAGCCCCTTCCAGTGCTTGGAATCATTCCTCCCACACTGTTTACGATGTGGGGGTGTGATTCCAACATGTTTGATACCAAACATGATAGGATTCGTTTCAGCCAATTTCGAGATGGTTACCGCGTAATTAAGTGGGCCCCTCTAAATGGCTGCTTCACTTACAACCCGGGAGAATAGACTCCGTAGGCTGTAGGGGTATCCTGCTCATGCAGCGACACCCTCACACTTGGAACCAAGCCCCCCGCCCTCAGGATTGTAAAGGCCTGCTATAGGGGTGACTTGTACGTTTTAAGTGCAGTGACCTTGGATATAGGAAACCTATATCTTTAGTAAGTGGTGCTAGCACCAACTTACACAGGCTGCAATGGCAGGCCTGTAGTTCCATTTTGAATGGTCTCCCATGGGTAGCATAATACATGCTTCAGCCCATGGGGGACCTCTGGGGTACCTATGCCCTGGGTACCTTAGTACCATATACTAGGGACTGATACGGGTACCCCAGTATCCAATTTGGGATGTACCCAAGTACTGACCACAACAATTTAAGGGAGAAAGCAGAGAGACTGGGGTCCTGATTAGCAGGATCCCAGTCAGACTAGTCAGAAAACAGCTTAGCACCAGGCAAAAAGTGGGGGTAACCATAAAAGCAGATCCTACTTTCCTACACCAAAATTCTAGGGAAGATTCTGGCCACTAGGCTCCAACCACTGTTACAAGCGTTAATACTACCGGACCAATCTGGCTTCACACCCACAAGATCCACTACACATAACGTGTGCACCATCTTCGCTCTTTTTCATCAATTAACTCCCTCTAGGCCTGCAGCAGCAGTGCTGCTCGACCCAGCTGAAGCTTTTGACATAATGGAGTGGTCATTTCTATTTGTGGTGTTGCACTGGTTGGGTATGCCTCAAATGTTCATAAAATGGATAACGCTGCTATACACTGAGCCAAGCGCTAGGTTAAAAATAAACGTCTTAGTGACCCCACCTTTGCGCGTTAGAAGGGGCACACAGCAAGGCGGCCCACTGTCCCCATTATTTATTCTGACGATTGAACCACTAGCGTGCAAAATAAGGCAAAAACACGCACATTTGGCTCCGAGATTATGACTTCATCTGATAAGTTTTTCCATATACGCCGATGTATGGTACTGTATATCCGCAACACATTTAGCCACACGGATTAGAGAATATATACTCTTTGAGTACTACGCGGGATAAGCATCAATTGGACTAAGACGGTTATCCTGTCGTTGACTCCAGCCACACAACGGTTCCCCATCAAGTTTCCCTTGGATTGGAGTGACGATCCGGTAAAATATCTGGGTGTCTGGGTGCATAAGGACCCGGACACGGTTATATGGGAAAACTATGGAAGGGCAGTAACGTGATTGGGGGGGCAGGTCACCAAATGGATTAAATTTCCTTTATCGGTGGCCGATAGGATAGCCCTTTTAAAAGTGATTGTCCTCCCGAGGTTCCTTTACCTTTTCGTTAACATCCCGATTGTGTTCCCTTACAATTGCTGAATACTATATGCTCGCACTTGATCACACATATGGGCCGGTAAACAACCTCAGGTTAGAGGAGGGTCCTAACCCTCTCCTACGCACAGGGAGGATTTGGAGCCCCGGATATTCATCTATACTATCTCTGCGCCCAAGCACATTTCGCACAGTATTGGTATCACTCCCATGAATATATACCACACTTGCTGATTGAGTCCAATGATGCGCACCCCCTCCCACTAACGGCCCTCTTGACCCAAGGAAAAGCAGGAACCCCCTTGTGAGAAGGTGGGTTGGTATATGCTGTCCACTAGTTAAAGTGGGCACCTTGTACCAGGCCACACGACCCTTATGATGTATGAGGTCAAAGATAACCTTTAGAAAGCTATCCTAGTGGTAGCTGTGGAGAGCAGCCTTCAGGCATAATCTTGAAGGAATGTAAAGCAGCTTGTTTTACCAGAATATCACCTTCTAAATGACTAAATGAAAGGAGAACCACACAGTGTTTATATAAAAATATGTATTTATTAATCTAACACTCTCTACTAGTCTCTACATGAGACTAGGGCACAAAGCACACAATACTGAATCAATAGAACATTCGTAAATAGCGAAATACACGGCGGGCTCCAGGGGGAGACCGAACCATATACTAAAAAAATGGTATAACAACAACGACTTCACTAGACACAGTGCCTAGAGCACGTAGAATCGCTGGGACCCCAAGGAACCACCCAGAGGAGTGACACAGGGAGCCCATGGAGGACGGGTGCAGTGAGGAAACACAGACGCGTGCTCCGTACAACTCTATGGGAAAGTCGCGGATGGAAATTTACAAGTTAAGGACACTTCTAAGATAACTTCGAGCAAACCCTTTGGAACTTAGGAGATTCTAAGGCCAACCCACCAGTGAGTACCGAAGTACCCGTGTTACCTATCCCAGAGGAGCCGGGTGCATAGGGGTCAAGTGGTGTCGGAAACCTTCTTCGTTTTCAATGGAGAGCTGCAAAGAAGTCCTGCTGCCAGGAGGGCGAAGAATGTCCGGTGGAATCCAACCCTGGATTCGAGGTGAGAAGAACCTGAAAGCAGAGGGGACAGAGTCTGGGTCACTTCAGGTGACCAGGGGCTCGGTAGTCGAATGCCCACCGATGTTGAGTGCTTCAGGAGAGAAGAAGTGTTGCTTGACTCTGCAGCCACGGGGACCAGGAGACGTCGAGGACGACCAAAGTCCGGAGGGGAGCTGTCCCACGAAGGATGTCGAGAGCTGAGGGGTCGGTGTCCGGCTGGGGCACCAACAAGCCTTGGCAACTGCAACCCACGCGGTCAGAGGAAACAGGTTACGGTGAGGACCAGCCAGGTCCAGGGGACTCTCCAAGCAATGGAGAGTCAGGGCACGTCTGGAGCAACCAGGTAAGCCCAAGAATTAGAAAGGTGACCCTCGCCAAGACCCACAGGCCAACGGACCCGGGATCGCGAGGAGACCTCAAGCAAATCTGCAAAGCACCAGCCCACAGGACACTCGAGTGGAGGCCGGAAATCTTCGGTGCAAATACTGCTCAGGGTCAGGACTACACGGAGTCCAATGCACAGGCTCGGGAATCGTCACTAAGCATATGCAACTGCAAATGTACGCAGTGCACAGGGGTTCGGGTTGCACGGTCCCCACGAGGGATACTGGTCTCAGAATCGCTGAGAGGGCAGATCGACCTCAGGGACCTTTGGGAACCCACCTACTGTGTTGCTGAAATCTTCGGAGTCCTCAGGAGCTCGGGAGAAGCAAACCGGTCAGATGCGTTTAGGTGCCTGCTTTTGCAGGGGAGTAACTCCTTTACTCCAAGGGAGATTCTTCAGTCGTTAAGCGTCGTGCAGGCAGTCAAAATACTTGGTTTCTTCTTAGCAGAATCTTGTCCAGGTAAAATCTAAAGTCCTGTAGCCAGGTTACCCACTTTATACCCAGGGGAAGGGGTGGAAAGATTCTGTGGACCCTCCTAGGGGAGGGGCAGGACAGAGGGGTGGCTACACCCATGTCCTTTGTCCAGTTTCGCGCCAGAGCAGGAGCAAATGGCTCCTAGAACTGATTTGAGCTGGACTATGCACAGGGACACCAAATGTGCCCCCAGTGCAGACTTTCTGGCACTCTAAGAGTGCACCCACCCATCCCCAATACACTAAATCCTGTCTGGGAGGTGGTTACACCTCCCTGTGACAGGATGCCTATTGTCATGCCTTCCTCTGCGCGAGCTTGGCTCAGCAGCAGGAGAGCAGAATCGTGTCTGTGGCTGGCAGCATCCATTTTGTGCTGCCCAGGTCGAGAAAGCTGGTACCGGGTATACCGGTGACCCACATATGTCCCTTTAGAAGGGTGGAATCATACCTTCCCCGCCAGTTACTGGCGGGGAGGTATGATTCCAAGGTGTTTGACACCAAACACGACATGTTTCTAAGCAGCAGTTTTAAAGTTAGCATTTACCGCGAGGTTATAATGCACTTAAACATATATGTCTGGCTGCATCACAGACAACCCCGGAGAATGGTCTCCGAAGCCTGCAGAGGGGCTCTGCTCATGCAGGGGCACCCTCTCACGTAAAACCCAGCACCCTGCCTTCAGGATTGTTAAGGCCTGCCATAGGGGTGACTGATAGGTATTTAAGTGTAGTGATTTAAATAGATATAGTGAACCTATATCTTAAGTAAGTGGTGCAAGCACCAGCTTGCACACTCTGCAGTAGCAGGCTTGTGTCAATTTGAATGGCCTCTCGGGGGTGGCATAATACATGCTTCAGCCCATGAGAGGCCTCTGGGGTACCTATGCCCTGGGTACATGGTGTACTATATACTAGGGACTGATAAGGGTACCCCAGAATCCAATCTGGAGTGTACCTAAAGTACATGCATATCAATTTAAGGGAGAAAGCAGATAGACTGGGGTCCTGGATAGCAGGATCCCAGTCAGACTAGGCCAAAACAGTGTGACATCAGCAAAAAGTGGGGGTAACCATAAGAAGCAGATACTACTTTCCTACACCACTGCTCTGAAATTAACACTGTAAATTGTACAACGATGGCCTGGCACACACTTTCCACCTGGGCTAAGAAAACTCCACTATATGCGCCAGCGCTTCCACTCGCCTATCACCTAGATCTATCGGTCACGCATGATGCTGGGGTGCTGGTGCGCTTAAGAGACGCCGGTTACACAACCATGGGGCATATATTTCCTGATGGGTCCTTTCTCGCTCTGTCAGACTTTGTCACATAGCAACCACAGACCCCACTCGTGGTGTTCACATATGCTCGCCTACGTGGTGCTCTGAAGCAACTGTATGCGTCCTTCCCCGTGGAGCTGGCAGCACTGGCTTCCCTTCAGGCTCTGCTTACTGCACCAACGCGTAGATGCCTAATCCCCACACTCTATAAAGCTGCTCTGTGGAGGGACGCGGAGAAGAGCAGAAGGCCTTAGACACGTGGAATAAGGTTCTGGATCCCCCGCTCACGCCCGAGGAATGGGATTTCTGTTGCACACTTACTGGCTTGCTTACCCCCAATTGTAACCTTCGCATAAATTTTAAATACCTCTAACAGACATATTACACCCAGCTAAACTATCTAGATACGGCCTAAGGTCAGATGCGAATTCTGATAGGTGTGGAATTGGGGGGGGGGTGGGGGGTGCGACTCCTTACACCTGGCATGGACTTGCTCCAAAATTAACCAGTACTGGTTGGAAGTCACAAGGGCCCTCACGAATATGATATCTGAAAAGGTTCCACATAGCCCACGAATATGCCTTCTGGGATATGTTAAACAGTTGCGGCCTTCCCATAGAAGATTTGTGGCGGTAGTGTTACTACTTGCTAATCGAAGAGTGTTTATGCACTGGGGACGAGGTCATCCGCCCAAACTGTCACAATGGTTTAAAGATATGGCACGTTGTAAGGATCGCCTGGAGCTATATGCCAAGGACTTGCCGGCGGCATCACGCCCTAGGGACATCTGGGGTCTACTCACAGCCTGTTTAATGTCTACATCTACTGACACCTGATCTGAAGGTTGAAATTGTTCTTAATATGTTGCTACTGTACTTGCTCTTATTATGCTGATACCTAAAGGCTATGGAGAAACCGGGATTGCGTTACAGGTTCCTATTTATATTATGCGCTGTTGAGAATGATATATTACGTAACACTGCCTTACTTCTGATGCCACTGTATATAGACTGTACTTTGTTTCTTGAACTGTTTGGAAATGAATAATGGCATTTTTTTAAAAACAAAAAACAAAAAAAAACATGACTGCACTATCACAGTCCACAGTGCGGTCTTGCACTTAAGTGAATGTTTTTTCCATAAGTCACAAACCAAACGAGCCAAGCAGTTGAGTCAGGATGGAACACTTGCAATGTACTTGGAAAAGCGAAAGACAATCTCGCCAATGAGTGATTATAATGGTAAGCCAAGCAACCACTTCTACTAGGTACCACCTGGTCAAAAACATAATCTGGGTTAGAATTGACCAAGGTCAGTAAGTATGTGTGACTCAATTTATACAAACGTATAATCCAACAGCAGCTGAGGACAGATGCTTACTTAAAGGGGACCTGAAGACTCGACCACGGGAGTCCACAAATCCTAGAAAGGGGAGGGGGAGGATCTAATATGCTTAGGCAGCTTCTAGAACTTCCACTAAGCCACTTGCATCATAGAGAACAGCGTACGTCCAACCCGGGAGACCAGGTACCAATTGTGCAACATATACACCTGGTGAAGAGCATGGTTTTTAATTAGTTGTCGCTCCAGTCAGTAACCCATATAAACAGTGTACAAAGACATAACTAGCATAACTTAGCTCAACCCGCAAGGGCCTCAACTTAATTTTGAGGGCTGATGAGGACGCCAGCAAATGAAGGCAGTGGGAGAGGGGGTCCGTCTAAACAGAACAGACCTCCAAATTGCTAAATAGCAATGTGTAGAGAAACAAGCACGGCACCTATGCAGACCTGAGCTGGAGCGTACTGGACCGGAAGACAAGGAGTTAAATTGCCGCTATACTAGCGGACGTCAGTGACGCAAGAGGGTTTATCCAGTCACAAAGCAACAAGCGCGAACCTGAGCTGCTGTGATTCCAAATTGGAATGCGCCTACTCTAACGAATGTCAGAGAGAGGGATGGGCTATCCAATCACGAAACAGCAGGCTTAGAATTATGGTAAATACAGTCCCGCCGCTGAGGGATTTATCAAGGAAATAAAGCAAACGCTGGAACGAAACCCACCTGTTTAAATTAAAAAAAACACTCCAGAGAAGTCCCATAGCTATAGACAATCAAAATATGGACTGGATACCAGAACCAAAGCCCTTTATAAATAGCTAGGGCTATTTTATAGCCAAATGACATCTCGACCGGCTGCCCACATCAAAGGCAGAAACAACGGCCTAGTCTTAAAAAGAAATGCCACACAGCATAAGTGTATAATTGTACAGAGACAGATGGAATAAATTATTCAATTTATAAAGCAGAAAGCTTTACAAGCGTGAATCTAAACTGCTGCGTATGCCACCACAGTAGTAAATTGGAAAGCAGCTATACTAGCGGACTTCTGGGACACAGGTGGATAGGAATACACTTTCCAATTGTAAAGCACCCAACGCGAATTACATGTTTGTGAAACAAGACTAAGAATTGTAGTAAGTGTGATCCAACCACAGTGGCGGCTGGTCAATTTATAAAGTAGTGGGGCTATCAAACGAAAGGTCATAAAACTGTAGTTATGACACATACAAACAAACACTGCCACACGCTCACATAAACACACACCCTGGTGCATGCTTGCAGACAGGAACATAAACAGGTTCTCACTCCCACACACAACGTGAACATTTACCTGGTGTAGTCTTCAGCGCACAGTTTCCTCTACACGTCGATTCCCCAACATTCAGAATGAACAAACAAGGCGCCAGAGCGAGGCTTACACCCTTATGCCCAATCAGAAGCTCAGATAGGAAGGAAGGATGTCCTTTTTCCTTTATCATGGCTTCTGATGGGGGCATAAGAGCGCATGACTGACAGGCCCCAATTTGCCATTATCTGGCATGCTGCATTGCCTGATGCTAGTGCAGCATGTCAGATATGTGTAATGATGGGCTGTAAAAGCCCACGCCTGACACATGCGCAATACTGCCCCAGGGAGCCCTCTTCTGGTGCAGGGTAATAATGCAGCTTTTTACATGTAAGCAAATGATCGGTGAGATCGTTTCGTTACATATAAAAGCTGTAATATTTTAAGAAATAAGATGCAGGTGCAACATGATTTGGGGGGGGGGGGGAGGGGGTTGCCGCCCTTTTGGCCCCTATGGAGAAGCCGCCCCTGTCCAACTGATTAGGAGTTGTCAAGAACATACAACAATTGAACATCCGCTCCAAAAACTACTACAGAGAAATACCGTAGATCTAAGCAGTGACTGGATACCAAAAACCAAAGCTCTTTATAAATGGCTGACACTTCATCTTAGTCATCGGAATCTTCTGCGAAGTATAGAAAACGGGCATCTTGGTCGAAGAGTTACTCTTCGCCCAAGATGCAATCATATTATCTATACTCCACCTCCGAAAAAGCCCTACACTGCTCCAATTCAGGAGGGACCTTAAGACTTGGCTCTTCGAGTGACCCCAGCACCCTACGGAGCTGCACCCCCCCTTCTCCCCCCCCCCTCCCCAGCGCCTTGAGACTCTCACGGGTGAGTAGCTGCGCTATACAAACCACTGATTGATTGATTGACTTTGCCTAAGATTTTCACAGACCCCCTCTCTCTCCCTGGGAGACCTAGTATTTCAGTGTTTGGTTCCTTGTTGGAACCCCTCTGTCAATACATTGATTGTTTCATTGAACCATTTGTTCCTCAAACATCAATTTATATCAGGGACACAACACATTTCATTATCTGTTTGAAAACCATTCCTTCATGGAGTCACAGCAAATTCTGGTTACCTTGGACTTCATGTCCTTATATACAAATATCCCTTAACTTGAAGCAATAGGGGTAATAAGGCACCTCCTTGTCAGCCGTCCCACCCCTTTGTGTGTCCTCACAGAATTTATGATTGACTTATGGAGTTTTGCCATGCAAAACAAAATCTATTTTAAATTCTGTGCTGAATACTACCTGCGCATGGGGGTTCTTTTGAGCCAAACTTAGCTATACTATACATGTATGATTTTGAAAAAAGGTTCCTCCCTAATGATCACAGATTTGCGGGCAATAGAACAGTTTAAAAACGTACATTGAAGATGTTTTCATGATCTGGTCGGGAACACCTTCTGAACTCAACTGTTTTCGTCAATAGCAGAATGAAAAACATCCCAACATTCAGTTTACTCTCCCATCAAGCTCTAGGGAGATAAGTTTCTTAGACCTAATGGTGAAACATGACCAAGGACTCATCAATATGTCATTATTCCAAAAGCCTACAGAACAGAATTCCACCATACAATATACCGGTTTTCATCCACGCAGCCGAAGGGATAACTTGCCTTTTGGGCAGTTCCTTCTTATTCGTCAGAATTGCTCTAGGAAAGAAGATTTTTTTTACAGAGTCAGATTTTCTCATCTACAGTCTTCTCGAACGAGGCTACCCTAAACGGCTGCTCAATAGAGCACGAAAAAGTGCTTGGTATTCACACTGGGGACATCATACTATCTCCTTAGGATAGAGATTCCCAACAAAGATTGACCTTTGTTACTCAATTTAGTCCTGCTAGTAATCAACTTTAAAAAGTTGGGTCTCTTCAATTGGAACATTCTTAGATCTGTTGAGACTGACCTTGATGTCCCTATGCCCTTTCAAGAGAGGTAGGAATTTAAGAGACCATCTAGTTAAGGCAGCACAACCAGTCGATCCTACTCCAAGGAATCAAATTGCTCAGTGTTTGGGTCGCAATCCTATTTTGGCACATTACAAATGTAGAGCATACTGTGTATGTGAATATACATGTAATACTAAAGTATTCCATCACTTAAATGTGCAATTTACTTTGACTTGCCATACTAACTGTAATTCTAAAAATTTTATCTACGCCATATGGTGTCCATGTGGTGAACTTTACATTGGTATGACGGCCCAGCACATTTGTTGCAGGATTTTACAACATCAAAGCTGAATACAATGTGGGATTACCACCGCACCATTGGTCAAACATTTTCAGCAAAAGGCCCATTCGAAATAAAAAATCAAGTTGCAAGTCATCGAGCAAGATGGCAAGACTGGAAAAGTGACCAATATTTCTTGAACTCTGATGCACTTGAATGTAAATGGATCGACCTTGTGAACTAGGCTATCACTGACCTCAATATAAATGATGAAACAATACAGATGAATATAGTCTACGATATTGAAATGACATGCATTGTGGGATGTGTGTGATTGTGTCAGTTCCTACTTTACTGCTGTATAAGTATTTTGTGTCGCTTCATTATGATTGTTTAAAACATTTTCATTGTACATAGATGGGTAATTGTATATCAGAAATGCTTTCTCCCTTTTGGATCTTGGTGGTTGGTTCTATATCTTTCGCTTTTTTAACCTGATTTTGTTGTTTTGATCTCATCCATACTAGTTTTGATCTTGTTAGGGATTAGCCCACTACTGTTGGTTCGGTCACAGCCCCCTTAATCTCCCCTTTGGTTTGAGGCGCTCCACCAGTCTCTGTACTATGACTTCCTCTTGTTAGGGGCCATTTGTCCTTAAGATTGGGCCATTGCTCCTGCCTTTGATGCGGGCAATTGGTCGAGATGTCATCAGGCTACATAATAGTTTCAGCTATTTATAAAGGGCTTTGGTGTTTGGTATCCAGCCACTGTTTAGGTCTACGGTATTTCTCTGTAGTCATTTTTGAAGTTGATGTTGTTCTATTAATGTATGTTTTTGACAAGTCCTAATCAATTAGACTGCGCTAACTGCAATTCTTAGCCTTGTTCCACAAATGCGTAATTCGCACTGAGTGCTTTATGATTGAATAGTGTATTTCTATCTACCTGTGTCCCTGACGTCTGAAAGTATAGCGGCTTTCCAATTTACTGCTGTGGCTGTATACGCGGCAGTTCAGGATCGGCCTTG
This sequence comes from Calotriton arnoldi, assembly GCA_963921515.1. NCBI lineage: Eukaryota > Metazoa > Chordata > Amphibia > Caudata > Salamandridae > Calotriton > Calotriton arnoldi. Next base: position 1,991,581 of record CAWUFW010002009.1, read on the forward strand.
TAGCGCTATCTACTCTGTAAATTGGATAATTTATTCCACGTCTCTGTACAATTACACTCTAATGCCGCGCAGCATTTGCATTTAAGATGTTGACATTCTTTCTGCCTTTGATGTGGGCAGCTGGTCAAGATGTCATCTGGCTATAAAAAAAGACTAGCTATATATGAAGGGCTTTGGTTCCTGGCATCCAGCTTATATTTTGATTATCTACGGCACTTCTATGGTGTCATTTCTTAAATTTAAATAAGCAGGTTTCGTTCTAGCATTTGCTGTGTCCTTGATAAATCCCACAGCAGCAGGACTGCATTTACCATAATTCTTAACCTTGTTGCACAAGCGTAGTTGTCGCGCTTGCTGCTTCGTGATAGGACAGTCTATCCCTATATCTGACGTACATTAGTGTAGCCGCATTCCAGTTTGTATACGCGGTAGCTCAGGTTCAAGCTTGCCGCTAGTGTAATTGGATAAACTATCCCCACCCTCTTCCGTCACTAACGTCCACTAGTATAGTGGCAATTGAACTCGGTGTCTTCCGTTCCAGTTCGTGCCAGCTCTGGTCCTCTTAGGTGCTATGCTCGTTTCTCTACACGCTGCTATTTAGCAATTTGGAGGATTTTTCTGTTTAAACAGACCCCATCTCCCAGTGTCTTCAGTTATTGGTGTCCTCATTGGCCCTCGATAGTAAGTAAAGGCCCTTGCGGGTTGATGTCAGTTATGCTAGTTATGTCTCTGTACTCCGTTTTTTTATACAGGGTTACTGACTGGAGTAACTACTAATTTCAAACTATGCTCGGATCGGATGTACGTTGTTTTGCATGATGCGAGTGGCTTAGTGGAAGTTCTAGACACTGCTTAAGCATATTGGATTCTCCCCTTTCTCGGATTTAGAGACTTCTGTGGTCGAGTCTTCCGGTCCCCTTTAAGTATCTGTCCTCAGCTGCTGTTGGATTATACGTTTATATAAACTGAGTCACACATACTTACTAACCATTGTCAGTTCTAATCCAGATTATGTTTTTGACCAGGTGGTACTTAGTAGGATTGGTTCCTTGGTTTACCGTTATAATCCCTCATTGTCGAGATTGTTCTTCGCTTTTGCTAGTACATTGTAAGTTTTCCATCCTGACTTACTTGACTGCTTGGCACGTGGTGAATCTTCTCCTCGTTTCCCTTGTGACTTATGGAAAAAGCATTCACTTCTGTGCAGGACCATGCTGTGGACTGTGATCATGCCGTCATGTTTATATTTATTTTTATAATTTTTATTTATTTTTATTAATTTAATTTACTTCTTTTCTCAAGATAAGCCTGTACACTTGGTGATGGTGTTTCAAGACTCCTTCTCTCACTCACTTACAACTTTCGGTGCATCTGACAACTTTTAAATAGCTTTTTCTTTGTTTTTCGCCCAAAATTTGGTTGACACTTTATCCTAATGATAGCCCTGGCCAAGTCTACCTTTGGGCTGACACATCGGCTTGTATTTACATAATATGGACTGCTGTAAAAGGCCTAATGTTTGTTTGGTCGTGTATCTATATAGAATCTAGTCCGTATTTGATCCAAGTCTTAAGTTTTTTTTGTGCTAAATACTGACAGCCTATTATTCTTTATAGTACTCATCAGTTTCTTTGCCTTGCACTCTAATTATTATTATTTGTTTGTTTAATTGCTGTTTTGTGGAATTGAATGAAAAATTGTATTATTACTATTTGTGTTGGTTTTATTATTGTTTAAGGGACCATTATCACGTTGGTTAGGCTTATCTAAATTTGTTTTTTAATTTTGTTTTTTATATATATATATATATATATATATATATATATATATATATATATATAGCATGACTATATGAGTTAGATGTGCTCCCGAGTGAACCTCAGTTAATTATTTGCATATAATTACCCTGGTTCATAGGGTTATTGAGTTGAAACTGTGATTTGATAATATAATAAATATACTCTTTCCAAAATCTGCATTCCTAACATAGTAATGTTATATCCAACTTTACCAGTAGAGGATTTATCATTACCATTCCAAAGATATAAACAATGATACAACTACTCCTTTCTAATCTGGAATTACAATTTAAGAGTATTAAGGAATTGCCAATGTTAACCTATGAGAGGAGTAGGCCTCACAGCAGTGAAAATTGAATTTAGCGGTTTGTCACTACCAGGACATGCAAAACCTAAAAGTACATGTCTTACCTTTTGCTTACACAGCACCCTGCCCTATGGGCTACCTCCTGGCTACGTTAGGGGTTACTTGTGTGTAATAAAAGGGCAGTTAAAGGATTGGAAAAGGGTTTTAAATGCTAAGTCGAAGTGGTAGTAAAACCGCACTCACCGGCTCTGCAGTGACAGGCCTGAGACTTGAGGGCTACTTGTGTAGGTGGCACGATCAGTGCTGCAGGCCCACTAGGAGTATTGAATATACAGGCCCTGGGTATATGGTATTCCACTTTTCAAGGGACTTACAGGTAAACTAAATATGCCAATTAGGTGTACACCATTGTCACCATGTTTAGGGGAGAAGCACATGCACTTTAGCACTGGTCAGCAGTGATAAAGTTCTCAGTCTTAAGTCCAACAAGAAGAATCAGCAAAAAGAGGAGATAAGCAGGCAAAAGGTTTAGGGGAAGACCACCCTAAGGATGACAGGTCTAACATTGGCCCTGACATACTGTTGATAATTTTTGACATATCGATCACCCATTGTTCACGGCCTAAGTGAACACAGCGGAATATCGGAGGCGGCCATGACAAAATACTGCCTAGCATTTGGCGGTAACTGTTGACATACAAGGGCACCCAGTGCACAGTTTTAAAAATAATTTGGTCCATTCCCTGCACTAGGCTTTGATTTGGCACCCCAGTGGCTTTTGAGCAAATGTATGTGAAAATTGTGTTTAAAATGCGCTATTTGCTCGCCCCTAACTTTTTCAAAATTTCTTAGAACCCAGGCTTGCTCGCGGCTTAGGATGTAACTCCCAATGTGACTGTAACCTACTGAACAGGGCATCTAGAGCAATTGGCTTAGCTGCCTGTAAAAATGTAAGATTTTATTTGATGGATAGTGGTGACTCCCTGTACTCGTGTAAATTGTACGTATTGCATTATAAATGATTATATTGATGTTCTTTCAGACCTCGAAAAATCATAAAAATGTTACTAGACCTGCAGGTCTAGTGACTTAAATAACTTACTCGACTTAATTGTAATGCTCATGACCCATAAACTGGTTTCAAATGATGTGATCCTGGGCAAGTATTTAATACATATCTAGCCACATATAGGATACACATGACCCCCGACTTTCCTCTTAGTTCATTAACAGCATTTTCACCAGGGTGGAGCCAGGCATGTTTCTCAAATCAGGTTTAAATCCGGTTTAAAACCTATCACTTTTAATAAATACATAACTAAAGCATGAAGTGGTAGCACACTGTCATTTGCAATCCGTGAATTTTACATTGAAATGGCTGTAAATTTCCCACTGGCACGCCATTTTCCTGATAAAACTACTAACTGCAGAGTCCTTTGTGTATCAACAGTGCCTTCTTTAAGAAAGCTGCAGGGGAAAGCACCTTTGTGGCTTCCGTCAGCTTGTGCAACTCTCTGCGAAGCCCCCATAAGCAAAGTCGGATTCCATATTTTAAGTTCCACTTGCTGAAACACCATAATGCATTCCCTGTAGTGGGTTAATCACAGCAATCCTCTTTTTAGTTAACCTATGTGTGCTGCTTTACATCTCACAATGGAATTCAGATATGAGATGCTAGTAACAAAGTCTATCTGAGCAGATCTTCCTGACCACTTCTCTCACCAAACATGCCTGCTCAGGAACATGAGTTGCAAGCAAAATATCAGACTGGACAACCCAGTGCAGTAACCATATAAATAGATTATCATATGAAATACCACAAAAAGACCTGCACAGTTGCTCAAAGCTGCACGCATACCGAAAAATGATTGTCTCAACCTAATATAAAACTTATTTTGACTTGTACTTAAGTGGTTGTCTATTTGCTTATTTTTATACTATCGCACAACTTCCACTGAAGTGTCTGTAAAACATACCTTTTGTCCCGAAGTTTTGTCCTGAATTTTGACTTTCTGTCCTGAATTTTTGTCCTGAATTTTGACCCTCTGTCCTGAATTTGTACACTTACCGTCCTGAATTTGCGCCAATGCCAGTTGGTCACCCTACTTCAGACATGTATCTGGGCTACTCCCTAGTCTTTGACCAAATTTTTCGACCAAATGTTATCTAGTGTGCAAGGCGACCATCACCCCCTAAAACCACAGTATGTCAGGGCCACCATTTTGAAACGGCTGTCTGCCACTCCCTGCTCCCCAATATAACACTGTTGTACCCCCAGCACCAACAATTGCCTCCAGTATGCTAGTGCCTGCGCCTTGCCAAGAGTTTATCATAATCCAAGGTTTGCCTCTAGTGTAGCAGCACCAGCATTTTGTCACAGGTGCTCCCGGTGTCAAGGATTAACGTCCATATGGCAGCACTAGCATTTTAAGATGGGTGCCCTTATGCCAGAAATGATGTCCACTATGCCAGTGCCCGCATTTTGCTATGGGAATGTTATATGGTAAGAACTACCTGTGGTGTCTTGCTCCTGATCTCCATTGGAGCAGATTCTGAGTCTGTTTTCAACACACCCTAGGTTTTCAGGGCTGTTGGCAACATTGCAGGTAATGGAAGCTTTTTGGGAGGGCATGCTGCATATTTTTGCCATCTTACCGGTTCCTTCTAGTGAGCCTTCGGGCCCCAGAGTTCTGCTGGGGCCTCCCTTCAGCGCTGTATATGCTGTTTCGACCCGTATGAGGTTTAACACTGACTCTAGTGCCTACCTCGACTCCTGCGCCATTTCATGCACCAATCCCACTCGCATAGACGCCAGGTCATGATATGGAGCCTATTGTGTTATCAGACTTTGAACTGAATCTACCATGACCTCGACAGAATTCCAGCACCGACTGGAAGGCAACCAGTTGGCAACCCCTCTGATTCGGATTCCTTGTTTTTACCATTTGCTAGGGGCCAAACTTTACATAATCTTTTTGGCATGGATTCTGGCAATTACTATGATGACAGGGATGGTTAAGTTCCCAATGTGATGCGGACAACTGGTATCAAGAGCTTCAGGATGCCTGTGGTCTTGACACTTCACCTGATATTGGCCTTGTGTCATCCCTGGGTCTTGCAACAGACGAAAGCGCCTCTTTAGTTATAGTGATGCATAGGGTCCCTAAAGTGCTAGATCTGCAAATTCCAACCATGGAACTGAAAACAAATGTATTGACAAGTTCTACAACCTGACCATGCTCCCACTGAGCCGCTTTTACCATTTAATGAGGCACTTACTGACACCCTTTTGGACACCAGATCTAAGTCCTGTCAGGGCCGCCTGTTAATTTACAGGTTGCCTGTTCCCATTGCCCTGCACCTAGCGATCCTGCCTTCCAAACCAACATTCAACTCCGGAAAAACTGGTGGTACAGGTGTCAACCAGCAGGGTCAACACCAATGCTTTCCCTACCACTCTTTCTGATTGTGAGTCTAAAAGGATAAAGACGTTTGGCAAGAGAATTCCCTCATCTACGATCCTTGCTCTGAGATTTGTAAATGCCAGGTGTCTCCTCTGCCGTCACTCCCATGCCCTTTGGAATACAGTGGCTCAAGTCTTACAGGCTGTTTCCGCACGACGCTTAGATGTCCCTTACTCGGGTGATTCAGGACGGCCGCGATGCAGCAAAAGTCGTGATGCGCTCCAGACTGGACATGACTAATTGTGCCACGGGTACCAGTGTAGCCCTCCGGCACATGACTGAATGAGGTCTACAGGCTTCGCTGGGGACGTCTAGAAATCTTTAATGGATATGTGCTTTGAGGATTCTCACCTTTTTTATGACAAAGCAGACTCTGTCTTAGATCATTTCAAGGATAGCAGAGCCATAGCACGTTCCTTGGGCCTTTCTGCTCCAAGGCAGTTTTGCCCCCTCCGTTCCTGCAGTAGAGGTTTTCCCATCCGTCGACGCCAGATTGCTCCTCCAGCACAACAGGCTTTTACAGCTCTTTCGTAGCAGAAACTGTGGCTCTAAGACAACCAGGACAGCAGGGACAACATGCGGCTCCTTACCCCGCCCCTCCAGTAACTACAACCGCAAAACTGCTTTATTGTGTCCTTGTTGGCAGACAGCCACCCTTTTGGAGGCAGGACCGGATATTTCCTCAAAGGTTCGAAGGCCATCATAACAGACAAGTGGGTCCTATAAATTGTCCAGCAGGGCAATGTTATTCCGTTGCTTTCTACCCTGCCGCATCTTCCACTGCCTTCAGGGCGGCTGTCTGAGAGCAACTATGTCAGTGCAGAGCCGCTCAACACCACCCAGTGGTGTGCAGGAGAGCTGCTCTGAAAGTTTCCAGATCCAGTCTGACACCATGGGATTGTTCACAAGGTGAGGAATCTGCACTAGATAGAGCATCCACCAGAAATATATTTACCTAAGGTAAGCAACTTGTTCATCATCTGGTGCAATGAAACTCTCTTTATAATACCTGCTTTGGTTGCCCATACTTTTAGTCCATGTATCTATTGAAAGTATTCAATATAAGATACAAATTAACAGTAAAATTATGCGTTTGAAGTATTTGTAGAATTTGAACTTGTTTTCCTGTTCGGCTCTAGCATCTCTCAAAAATGTAATTAAAAGAAGAGAGAGTATGGTGGTGAGCACTGGCAGAATATACTTTCTGTGATCGAGGTTTCATGTATTATTTTTTTATCTTGTCTTTGTTTTTGTTTTTTTGATTGATGCAGAACAAAAACACCTGGAAATTCTTGGACGAAGAAAAGCTGAAATCGCTCGATGTTGGATTAAGTACTGTTTGAATCTCTTACAGGATGCGATGAAAAAGCTTGAGGTATTTATTATTATTTTTATAAGGTAATGACTCATTGGATTAAACCTGTTAAAGCACGTTCATGAAGTTGATTACTATGATTGTACAGTTAAGATAGTAATTCGTACATGACTTTATGATGGCCAATTTTTCAGAAGACCCTTATCCTTTTTCATTTCTAGGTGTACAGATTCATAAAGAATTTTCTCCTAAATATTACTGAATTTTTAAAAAGTACTACTCTACTTTCCCCAGTTTGAATGTTTAGCACTTATGCATGTTTGGCTTGTACGCTTTATGTATGTATTTTTTTGTCTTTAAACAGCAAATATAGTAATACAGTAACAGGTACATCTCAGGGTTAATTAAAAGCATACGTTCTGGAAGCAGAGCTTAGTGAACTCTTAAGATCCCAGCAATCTTTGGAGCACCACAGCAGTTGTGAATTCGAGGCCACGTTGATTGAAGGAGGCTGCTAATCAGTGGCAGAGGGAGTATTGTGTCTGAAATGCTGTGTGTGCTTCCCGGGTAATGTGATATTGTTGAAAGTCTTGCCCTAAACCAAGCTGGCGTGCTGTGGGAAGGGCCAAGATGGCAACGCAGTTCACATGTGACCTGAACTTCTGGGGTGTGGAGCTGGAATTAAAGTCTTAGGGGCATATTCACAAGGACTTATCGCCGAGTTATCCCCACCTTAACGCATCAAAAGTGGAGATAGATTTAACGCCCCATTCACAAGCGTGTGCAAACTGCAGACATCGCCAGTATTCCCGCGATAACTGCCGCAAATTTTACCCCCACGGGTCACATCACCAACTAACCCTAATGAGATGCAGAGTAGGCGTTCCTGTGCAAAAACTCACGAAAAAACCACAACACCACTTTCACAACGAACTGCCAGATCTGCGATGCGAACCAAAAACAGGCGATAAGCCGCGGTAGCAGCAGGGAATTAACACCTGCCTTTTGCCAGTGTTAAGCAGGACGACTACCTGCCGCATGAAAGGGAGCCCAGCCAAGAGCCACATCTGAAGACCCACAGATGCCATGGAGCCAATGATCATGCAGCTCGGAAACCCATGAGGGCCACAACACCCACCGCCACCACCCCCAGGACCCGCCCCGCCCGGACCACCACAGAGGCAGCGTACACAAAGACAGCGGACCCACCGTAAACGCACCAGCCGCACAGACAGAACGCCAGAGGAGGACATTACCCACTACAGGCCCAAAAGGACAACCATCCCCCGCATCCTGACCCACATCGCCCACCTGCTGACGGTACCAACACAGCGGACAACCGACATCCCTCCGCAGACAAAGCTGCCGGCTGTGCTGCACATGTTGGCCTCTGGTACCTTCCAACCCACAACTGCCAGAGTCGGAGGAGTCACACAGCCAGCCCCATCCAAGTCCATCACACCTGTCCTGGATGCCATCATCAGCCTGGTACCCCAGCACCTCCACTTCACCCACACTGCGTAGGAGCAGCTGGAGACCAAGCAAGGCTCCTACGCCATAGCTGGATTCCCTCACGTGTCAGGGGCAATCGACTGCACACATGTACCCCTCGTGCCCCCTGCCGACACTGCACACAACTACCGCAACAGAAAGCACACGCATCCCATGAATGTGCAGGCAATAGTGGACCACCCGGGACTCCTCAACAATGTCGTGGCCAACTCCCCAGGCAGAGTGCATGATTCCTACATCGCCCGACAGTCCATCATCAACCAGCGCTCCCAGGATGGCACCTCTGGAAATGCAGTGCTCGTTGGTAAGTACCAAATGAACACACCACACACCTCCACCCCACAGTCATGCAACTCACGACACTGGCAATGGGCACGCAGCAGAACTACATGCAACATGCCACACAACATGCCAACCGACCAGACACGACAACACGACTCCATTTGGAACCTGGGCTTGCCATGCACACAACCCAGCCACAGCATGGCACCACAGCCACACAATAGCAGAATGTGAGGAGAGGCTTGGAGCAGGCATGTGCAAGAGCGGCAAGTGACTAATGAATGAGAACCTACCCAATGCCAGGTGTGGCGTGGATGTGCCGGACAGACTTCAGTGTGCAAACCACGGAAATGGCCATGTAGACATTAACTGCTGGTGCATGGAGTGTAGTGGCCAGTGGACGCTGCCATGTCCCCACAGGCTGTGGGGCAGAACGCGGAAATGTCGCACATTACGTCCCCCCCTGTATGCGCGGGCGGAGTGGGTTGGCCCTGCGTACGCCAGGCCTGCGTAGGGGTGTGAATGAAAAGCCCGTCGCACTGGGCGTGGTTCTCATTCGGAATGGCCAACGTGTCTGCCAGTGCGGCGCCTCTCAGCCCGCCACGAGGCCGGCGCCATGCGCGTCGGGTCCTGCGTCCCTGTGCGCCTGCTGCACCCCGGGCCGCTGGTCCCCAGACCCGTCATGCCTGCCCCAGCGCACCAAGGAGGCTCCGCTCACCTGCCGACACCGGCGTGTGTCAAAGAGGGCCCACCACGTGCCGGTGCAAGCTCCAAGCCCCAGTCCCGCGACCTTTGCAGCCTCCGCAGACCATCGCTGGCCTCCACGACGCTGGCCCACATTACTCCTTTTTCATTGACATACTCCACCGGCGTACTCTTCGGCCCAGTTGTTGGCACATGTTGTACTGAGTTGTGAGTTAAGAATGGCAGTGACCCCAAGTCTGTGGCAGCGTCCACATCACTATACTCCCTCCGATCAGTGAAGCCAAAGTCAGCATCGCAAGCCTGCGACACGTGGTGCCACTAACCCTGTTCAACGCAAGCCGGCGACACGTGGTGCCATTAACCCTGTTCAACGCAAGCCGGCGACACGTGGTGCCACTAACCCTGTTCAACGCAAGCCGACGACACTTGGATGAGGGCTCAGGCCTACACTGCGGCCCAGTAGGTCCCACATGTGGAACTGTGTCCTGAGTCTTGAATGGCAGTGACCCCAAGTCCGTGGCAGCGTCCACATCACTGAACTCACTCCGATCAGTGAGGCCAAAGTCTGCATCGCAAGCACACGACACGTGTCTGTGGGCCCGTGCTGACCGCTGCCCCCAGCCTACACTGCGGTCCAGTAGGTCCCACATCCAGCACTTAGTCGTGATTCATGAATGGCAGAGTTCATACCAGTGAACGCACGGAGAGGAGTAAGAGGAATATGGCACCCCTCGCCCACGTCGCCCGACAGCACAACCTCAACATCATCTCCTACGCCGACGACACCCAGCTGATCCTCTCCCTCACCAAAGACCCTCACACCGCCAAAGCCCACCTCCACGAAGGAATGAAGGCCGTCGCCGAATGGATGAGGACCAGCCGCCTGAAGCTGAACTCGGACAAGACGGAGGTCCTCATCCTTGGTTCCAACCCTTCAGCCTGGGACGACTCCTGGTGGCCAACATCACTGGGAACAGCCCCGCCACCCACCGACCACGTACGCAACCTAGGGGTCATCCTCGACCCCACCCTCTCCATGACTAAGCAGGTCAACGCCGTTTCCTCATCCTGCTTCAACATCCTCCGAATGCTCCGCAGGATCTTCAAGTGGATCCCCACCGAAACAAGAAAAACAGTCACCCAGGCCCTCGTCACCAGCAGGCTGGACTACGGAAACGCCCTCTACGCAGGAACGACGGCTAAGCTCCTGAGACGGCTGCAACGCATCCAGAACGCCTCTGCACGTCTTATCCTCGACATCCCCGACGCAGCCACATCACACCCCACCTGAGAGACCTGCACTGGCTCCCTGTCAACAAGAGGATAACCTTCAAGCTCCTCACCCACGCACACAAAGCACTCCACAACTCCGGACCAGCCTACCTCAACAGACGACTCAGCTTCTACACCCCCACCCGCCAGCTCCGCTCGACCAGCCTCGCCCTCGCCACAGTCCCCCGCATCCGGAAACGACCGCCGGCGGCAGATCCTTCTCCCACCTCGCCGCCAAGACCTGGAACACCCTCCCCACCAACCTCCGACAGACCCAAGACCTACTGGCCTTCAGAAGACTCCTCAAGACCTGGCTCTTCGATCAGTAGCAGCACCACCCCCCTCTTCCCCCAGCGCCTTGAGACCCTCGCGGGTATGTAGTGCGCTTTATAAGTGACATGATTGATTGATTGAATATGTGGCTCAGTCCGGATGAAAGCCGGATCCTCGTCACGGAGGTGACCGAACACTAGCAACAACTGACCTGGTGCCACCAACCCTGTTCACCGCAAGTCCGCGTCCCGTGGTGCCACTGAACCTGAACTACGCAGGCCGGTGGGACCATCCAACGTAAGCCGGCGACACTCGGTGAATGGCCCCTGCTGACCGCTGCCTCAGGCCTACACTGCGGTCCAGTAGGTCACACATGTGGAACTGTGTCTTGGGTAAGATATGGAGGAGTCCACACCATTGGACATGCCTCATCGCAGGCGGCCTCCCCTATCAGCACTGGTGCCACTAACTCTGTGCGCAATGAGTCATGGGCACTTTCTGGTTAGACTTTGGTGGCGTCTGAGTCCATGGCCTGGGGGTTGTCTGCATCATCATCTGGCTGGGACGGACTTGGTGTTCGACATGTCTGTTCCATTCATCTCCACCATAGTGACTGTTTCTGCGTGGTTCTGCACTCTGCATCATGCCCTGGGGGTACACCTTCCACTGTCCACCGAGACACTCTGCGACAACCCCCTTTGTCATCTACGAGAACCTGCTCTGCTCTCGTGACCCTGCCCCAGTGCACCGCAAGTCAGCGGCCCGTGGCGGTAGGCCCGTGCAGGACGCTGTGCATCCGGGGCCACTAACTCTGTGCAGCTCAAGTCATGGGGCCTTTATGGTTGAATGGTTGTGTCCTTAACGATGTACACTGTTATCGTTTTTTGACTGCACCAGGCACTCCATGACGGCTGGTGTACACACACCCCACACACATCCAACACAGGTGTCACTCGACATGTGAACCTGCTAATAAAAGTGGCCGGGCGCACGTGCCCGTAGCCATTCACACCATCTAAGCAAGTGTGTCCGTGTGGTCATTATGTCAGCATGATGGGCCCGAGCCCTGCAACATCACAGTGTGCTGTCTTCAGCGGACGATACCATGTCACCTCAGCAGTGGCTGAGACCTTGGACATGTAGCTTCGTTCCCCCCCCCCTGCATGACCAAGCGGCGTGTGCTGGTCCGGCGTATGTCAGGTCAGCGCAGGGGTGTGCTGATTCGGCAGGGGGATCACGGCGTGGCTCTGGTCTGGCCTTGAGCAGGAAGTGCGGTAAGCGTGTCTCTGTGTTGGAGTGTTGTCGCCACCGGGGCCACAGTAGTCGATGTTGCAATGTAGCATGCACCCGGAGGGCGGGCCCGCACGTACGGGGAAATGTAGGAGCGCAAGACCGCTCGGGGTCTTGGCTCATACATGCCAAGTGTTATGTGTATCAGTCCTGCGGCTGCATAAGTCAGATGCCTAGCCTCATTCGCAGCGCGATCACAGCCAGCCATGGACTGTACACCTGTGTCCGCCCTGTCCAGACCATTGGCCTACACTCACGTGGCCGCACAGCCTCAACGGCCAGCTTCACGGTGTTGTTGGCATGCCGCTGGACATGCGCAGACAGGCATGACAATGGGGTGCCGTAGGAGTGCACGGGATACAACCGCGCAGCGCACACATGTGTGGGGGCTCGTGGGAGGGAGGAGCAGCTGTGAGTCAACGTGACACCCAGTGTGGCCGCTCATGTGCCACGTGCTCAGCATATCATCCATGATTCCCTGGGTCGCAGACATCCCACCCCACCCACGACAGGCCTCTGTACATCTCCTGTATGCAAGCAGATGGTGAAGTTACTGTAGGGATGAAAGGTCCTTTCCCTGAACTATCAGGCGGTAGCACATCTGCAGCTCCGAGCTGGGACTTGCATGTGCCCAGCACCCCCTGACAGATATGATAGCATTTGCTGGCGACTCCCACACTACGCACTGCCCGACGTGAGACCAACTTGTACACATCCCACACTCTGAAGTCCTTGGTCGTAGTTAGCGTGCGTGAAATGGCCTTCACACGTACTCCCACCCCAGGCCTGCACCCGTTGCACACACACACTGCTCATTGCTCCGAGCTGTGGCATTTCATCCACAGGACTGGCGCGGGTCAGCACAGTGCCGCTTCAAGCAGAGCCACTGACGCAATGGCAGACCATCCCGGACACATGCACAACTCCAGTCACGTGGACCTGTACCGTGCACGTCTGCTGCATGTACTGGGGGCACTGCCATTGGCGGTGCTGCGGATCAGTTACCGGCTAAGCTTCTGCCTTGCCAACGTCACCTGCGTTCAGCCTGTGTTGCATTGTCGCTTGTGCATATTCGAGTGGACCATGGATGTCTGCCTCTCCAACGTAACTGTAGCTGACCTGGATTTCGACGTGTGTGTGCGCCCCCTGCTGGCCCATGACCAGGAGTGTCACCGTGATGCCCGTTTATGGCATGCCTGGATGATTGGCATGCATGCTGGCAACTGGACCTGGGAGATTGCACGAGTCGTCGTGTGCAGTGACCACATTGAGCCGCTCCCTTATTGGGCTTTAGTGCCAATTGGGGCCAGGGGTTGGAGTCAGCACATCTGTCCGGGACAGCTGATGGGTTACGTCGCCGACATGTTAGATGTGGTGGACAACGAGCTCTCATTGGAAATGTTGGCCTACGCTGCTGCACTCGCGTTCATGGACGAGTGACAACGTACCTGCAGCCACAACTGAATGTGACCCATTGCACGTGTCCCGACGCCTGGTTGCATGTTGGGGATCTGGTCACATGTCCCAAGACGACAGTGGACATGGCTGCATTGGCCTGGACTCCGGATCCATGCGCGGACAATCAACGCGGGTTGGCACTGACTTGTGTGGGTGATGGACTCCCCCGGGGTGGACATGGGCGCTTTCCAACGTTCCTCATTCAGACATGCTGCTGCATTGGTCTGCATGTCGTGGTACTTCTCTTGGCCGTACTGACACGCAATTGTTGATAAAGTTTCTGCACCTTCACTTGTCTCCAACTGTGATGAGTGTTGATTTGTATGCCAATGTGTGTGTCACGGCCTATCTGGGTCCCTGCCGTACTTGCATTGCTACCCCATCAGGGCTGTGGGTTTGTACTGGTGCATTATCATGTCCCTGTTTCGTGCTTTGCCAGATGCGTATGGCCATTTACCGGCCACAAGCGGGTGCACTTGTGTCCTGTGTTCGGTTGTGCAAATGTTGCTGTTTGTGCCACATTGTGTTCGATGTTGGGGTGCTCTGCTTCCTATGTGTGTGTGCTGCATTATGTGTGAGATGTCCCTTCAGCTCTGATTTGGCTCACCCTTCTCCCTTTCAGGCAGTGTGGTTTTCACTTCTGTGCTTGTTCAGTGGTGTGATATTGCCGAGTTGTGTGACTTGTGCTCTTGGTTGGTGTTTTTACTCTTGTGCATGGTTTGTCTGCAGTTGTGCTGTGCTTAATTGTGCATGTGTGCCATTGTGCCCATCTCCCCCGTCCCCCAGTCCCTGGTCGTTCCTCTCCCTGTTGCTGTTGTGTCTGTTGATTTTGAGCAGTTTCCGGTCCCCGACTCCTGCCACCATCTCCAGACTGATGTGGTGGACACCATTTCCTCCATGTCATCCAGCTCCTGGTGTGGCGCTGGACTCCCACCTCCGGTGTGCATTGCTGCCTTCTGGTTGTTGGCGTGTTTCTGCTTGTTTGTGCGTTTGCATCATTCCAGCTGTTCTGGTTTTCTTCCATTGTCCTCCTCCGCTCTCCGGCTGCATTCACCTTGTCCATGATGGACTGCCATGTACAATGTTTTGTTGCCAATGGGGCTTGTGGGGTTGTGTACTAGCTCCGGCTGCCTCCATTGTGCTTCGCTGTTGTTTTCTGTTTGGTTTGTCTTCCTTTTTCCTGCTTTTGTTGTGCTTTTTCCCGCATGCCGTGTGTGTGTCGCGGGCCTGGCGCTGCTTATCGCTGCTTACCCAATCGCGAATGGGCTCATCGCACGTTTTTTGGTGTTGGGGTTTCTGGTTTTATCTCCGTCGAGGTGGTTGTATCGCGGACATTGGCCGCGTTTTCGGCAGACTATCGCATGGTTCCGCCGTGTTGTGAATTCCACGTTAACACAGGGTTATTTTCCCACGATAGACGGCGGTGTGTAAAGTTGCGTTAACATTTTTTGGAGCTGTTTAGCGCATGTTCTTGTGAATATCCCCCTTAGAATGCCATCGGGAGGGGGAACAGTCGTAACACAGCGTTCTAAACCACGAGTGTTCCGACTTCGCAAGGTTAACCACGCATGCGCGGGGTGGGTCAGGTTGTTTTGTGGGTTGGTGGTGGGTCGGGGTTGCTTGGTGGGCTGCGGGGTGGGTCGGGGTTGTTTTGTGCGCTGTGGGGTGGGTCGGCGTTGTTTCGTGGTTCCATCATACAACCCATCGGGAGCTGTGCTTTTGTTTACTGCAGGAGAACAGGATGCCAGGGGGAGCTCTGGACAGTCTCTGTATAGCACCAAAGCATTTTTTCCAGTTCCTGACCTCCCGACTTTGGTCCTTACACATTATGTTGTAAATCTGAACTGGTTTCTTTTCTGACCTGTCTCTTAACCCTGTGGGTGCTATGATTCCCCTCTTTCCTGTTACACCACATCCTGCCCCAACCCCCCAAAAATGTATCTGGGGAAAATGTACATACTTTTCCCCTTACATATTGGACATTCTAAAGTTAACCAGAATTTGCAGAATTCTTTGGAAGGAACAAAGAAAATAGCCAAAATGTACCAACATTTTTTTCTTTATTTTTTTTTAAATGGCCTCCACAAAATATTTGCTGTGCTAAGATCGGGAGTGAGCAAAGTTGTCAAAAACAAATATATATTTTTTGACCAAATCTTTGCAATTTTCTAATTGGTATTCAGTGTTTCCTAATTGTGGGTTATACCTGCTTGGATTTTGTTTGGGGGTTGGAGGAGAGGTGTAAATCTCATAGGTGATCCTGAAAAACAGTGCATTTCTGAAAAGTAGACAAAATTCGAAATACAGCAAGGGTGTAGATCGCTCATGAGTTTCCCAAAGAAACTAGTCATTGAAATAAAAACAAGCATTGGCATAGCCAATAGGTCTCGCCTTTGGGACCTTATGTGTTTAGCCAGAACTTTTGGCTATGTTGTAGAGCATTGTGGCTGCTGTGCATCATGTTGAAAAGTTATAATAAAAAATGTTAAGCATTTTTGTTACCTTAATACAAACCAAGACGACATTATATACAACTGAACAACCTGATTAAAACAAGATTTTAACATACAAAATGTCTTCTAGTTTTTTTGTACTTGCACTGCTGGCAACTTCTTCCTGCCTGTTCTCATGCTTGTTTGTTATCATTTTTTTTGTTATGGGGGAGCGGGACATAAATAACGGGGGAATGGAGGTTGGAAAACAGTAATTTAATTAGAACACGAGCAGCGGACGGACACTAGGGGAGAATCAACAGTTGCCAGATTCCGAGGGCAGACTGACGTGATGCTTAGGTGATGTTTAGGTGATGCTTAGGTGGTGCGCTGATGCAAAATGGTGGTGGTGAATGATGTTTGGTGCTCAGGTGGTGCCACTATATGGTGTGGATTGGAGGTACGTTGTGGATTGTGGAGTTGAAATATGTTGTTTGGTGTGTAATTATGTGGTGTATTGGAAATGTGTAGAGTTGAATTGTGTGGCCTGGAACTGTGGTGTTGAGTGAAATTATGCTTAGTGAAATTGTCATGGTGTGGAGTGCATTTATGTTGATTGGTGGTATGTGGCATAGAGTGCATTTATGTGGAGTGTATTTATGTTGCATTGAGTAGAGTGCAATTATGTGGCGTGTAATTATGTGGTACTGAGTGGTATGTGGAGTGTATTTATGTTGCATTGAATAGTGTAATTGTGACGTGTAATTATGTGGCACTGAGTGGTATTATGTGGAGTGTATTTATGTTGCATTGAGTAGAGTGTAATTATGTGGCGTGTAGTTATGTGGTACTGAGTGGTATGTGGAGTGTATTTATGTTGCATTGAATAGAGTGTAATTGTGACGTGTAATTATGTGGTACTGAGTGGTATGTGGGGTGTATTTATGTTGCACTGAGTAGTGTAATTATGTGGCGTGTAATTATGTGGCACTGAGTGGTATTATTTGGAGTGTATGTTGCATTGAGTGCAGTGTAATTATGTAGCATATAATTATGTGGCACTGAGTGGTATTATTTGGAGTGTATTTATGTTGCATTGAGTAGAGTGTCCTTGGACCATCATACGAGAGGCGACCTTTGATCCCAACAACAGTGAAAGCAAGTGTACAAGAGACATTACACACAGTGCCGCCAGGCAGAAGGCCAGCAGTGACACACCCACTGAGTCCTTATCTGCTTCCGCTTGTGCAGCTAAGTGGCAACTGCCAGAGCTAAGAAAGAACTTGGAGATGGCCCCAAAGATAGGGATCCCGAGTCTTGACTCTAGGTTTCTTCTCATTGCCTGTGATGGATAATCTTCCCGAATAATCCTACAGTTAGAGTTCACCTCGCAAGCATCATTAGGAATAGGTGAGACCTCATTTTTGTGAGGTCTTCACTGCTAGCACTACCACCAGTATTAAGAAGGCTCTTTGGGAATCCCTGCAATAAGGGCTCTGAAGATTGAGAGAGCAAAGGAATCGCCAATCGGCGGGTGGAGTGTTCCGGTCACGTGGTTGCGAGAGTCGGAGCAGCGCAGCGGGATCAAGCCAGATCGAGCGGAGTGCAGCGAGAGGAGTGCACTGAGCGGGTCGAACAGGGAGACTGGATGGAGTGTGACGAACAGTGAGCGGCCTTTGGGCACGAGTGCGAGTGGCGCCTGATACTAACTGCCTGCCCCCACCCCCCCCCCCGGTCCCGCGGCCCCGCTCAACTCCGTTCAACTTGACTTGAGTTGACTGTTAGGCGAAAGAGCCCCTGGAGGGCTGCTGGAGGATTGCTGGAGGCAAGCGCGGTCGCCCTTTAGCAGGCGGTCGCGGAAAGTGTGAGCCCTTGGCGAACTGCGAAGGCGGCCTGATTAGATCAGGTGCAGCCAGCATTTCTGCCTCGAGCGCCCCGCTTGCCTAGCCCCCGCATCGGCTCTCAACCATCTTGTCACTATCATCACCATCCCGTGGCCCTGCACATCTCGACCGCCAGGCGTTGGCATCCCCGGAGGACTGTTGGGGACCAGCTGGAGGCAAGCGCGGCTGCCCTTTAGCAGGCGGCCGCAGCAAGCGCGAGCCCCTGGCGATTTGCGGAGGCGACCTGATTAGACCAGGTGCAGCCAGCAATTCAGCCTTGAGTGCCCCGCTTGCCTCGTCCCTGCATCAGCTTCCCACCACCTCGCCATCACCATCTCTACTCCATCACAGCTCCTTCCGTCTTGTCACTTCGTCCCCCGGCCGCAGTCACAGAGCCGGCCCAGCCATTAATCTAACCCACCTCAGACCCACTTCAGCTTCATCCTAGACGTCCCACAGATTACTATCGCCAACATAATTAACTGCAATCCCACAAGAAGAAGACCGGGAGCAGGAGCCTACGTGATATCCAGGTTGTTCCTCAGTTGTCCCCCGGCAGCTCAGTTTGCCCAGTAACCATCAAATCCGGCTGCCTAGGTGGGTTAATTAATCATTTAAATTGCAAAATAGCTCAGCCTTTTGCAACCTACAAGACTTAATATCCTACCAACAACAAACCAACAGGAAGGCGGGCAGCCGCTCTTACAAGTAAAAACCCCCCAAGAATGAGATCGGGGAGAGTGAGGAAAGCTCCAACAAGGCCCACTAAAAAAAGTATAAAGATGAAGGCTACTCTCGAACGCTCAGCAGAATCCACAGTGGCCCTTAACCAATCCCAATCACCAGCAAATCTAAAGCCAGACCTTGACTCAGGGCACGAATCTCAATTCTGGCAACCCTTGCTGCAAGCTCAATCCTTCAAACCCCCCCGGCCGCACCAGGCTGCAAGGGGTGTAGCCGGGGCCCAGGAATACCTGTTCGACGAAGTGCCAAAATCGTGCCCCTCAGAACTCCGTCCACGATAAAAAAGACTTCATTGAGGGATTACTTCAGAAACTCAGCACCAGCGATGGCCTCGAAGAAAAAATCTAGTATCTCGGAAAAGTCTCAGGCTCCGTCTCCCACGACCACAGCGGCAGTGTCGCATCAAATTTTGGTTCAGCCCATGATCCACGCGGTTGCCGGTGGGTCCGACAGCTTGTCGCCATCAAGCCTCCCAGTAATGTCAGAATTCTTTCTCATAGATGCACCAGACGACAGTCGTACACATCAGGCCCCTGGCCCGTTACCTCTTGACCAACAGACTGCTCAAGCCGAACAGGCTACTTCTCAAGTTACCACCTCTAAAGTCGCCTCTTTGCCAACTCTCCAGTCTGCCCAGAATCCAAGTCAGTTTTCTCCAATAGCACTAAAACTCCTAATCCCAACTTTATCCGACTACCAAACAAGGAGCACTAAAGTTCTGTCACCACACGTCATGACCCAGCCGTGCGCTCACCTCAGCAATCTCAAATTGTCGCATTTAGAAAGCTCTCCAGATACCGCTGACCAAGGTGATCAAATGGTCAATCCAGAAGGGCCCAATGAGATTACAAATCACACCTTTTTAGACTTATCCTTCTTCATCAACGAACCCAAAAAGCCCACTGCCCAGGAAAACCCTTCACCAATTGACCTTAACGACCTCTGTTCACAACTACTTCAAACTCTTCAAACTACGGCTGCAGCATTAACTTACCATTCAGACAAAATGGACCTGCAGGTGGACCTTTTAAACACACTTGCGGTATATACCACCGGGATTGATCAAAAACTTGAGGCGCTCAACTCACTCATTACAAAAGCTCAATCCCAAGTCCAACTGGTTCAATCAGTATGCTGCTGCTCCCCCATCATCAACTCTCTATCGTCTTTACCTCAATTTCTCTCTTTAGTATTAACTGAAATTAAGAAGCTACCAGTGCCAGGGCCACCTGATCCTGTGTCCCAGGCTTCCAGCCCGGCTCAGGGACCAACTCCTGCGGAAGTGCAACTCCGACCTTTTTCCCCGCATCCCAAGGTGCCAGCAGACTGCAAAGCAATTCTCGCCGAACCTTCTCACCATCACAACACACATCGGTTGTCGAAACGGGAAAAAAAAGACAGCGGAAGAGTCGGAACAAACACATAGTGGAAACCAAAAACTCTAGTGCAAGTAATTTCATAAAGATCAACCCAGAGTCATCACGGGAACAGCCTGCTACGCCAGGAGCAAACCCGAGCTCGCAATTAACAGCGCATCCATCGGTGTCTCAAACAGAACTCTTACAATCGAACAGTCACACAGTAGGGCCATTTCAAGATCTACGGCTCTCCTTGCAGCCACCCATTCAAGCAACATTTGGATTTAACCAATTTTCAACAGAGGCGTTTGCAACTGATAAAGGGCGACCGTGAACTGTAAATTCCCAGACGCCACTTTTAGTCACCAGCGCTATCCGCCCATCAACAGTGGGGATTAACAATCCAGCCCCGCCGAGCATAGTCAAAGAGCTTGACGATTCGAACCCGCCAACTTCACTTAGCCACCAGCAGTTGGGGGCCATGTGCAAAAAATTTCCTGCCTTACCTTCAATCTCCCATCATCGAGAATTGTCTCTTCCATCGCCCGCTATATGTACAACTAAGCAGGTCCTCGAAGAAACTCTAAAGCCAACAAAGTCGCTAACTATTGACGAGGTCTCTAGGCAAACAACTAATAGCCCTGGCACCAAACTGCTGCTAACTCCAGAATACGTTTCCAGAGGCCCTCACGATATCCTTAACCGAGGGAACATTCTAAGACTTTTCAAATCATCCCAGGATTTAAGCATTTTGCAATCAAAAGACATAATCACCATCGAATTTGTACCAATCACAGGCACTCAAGTAGGCGAAGCAACTCAAATCACATTAGCGTCTCCAGCAATTCGAGAACTGGTTCAGTCAAAAGCCGATCAATTTACAAACTGGGGCATAATAATAACAACGCCCAGAGTCCCCCGTTACCCATCAATGCTAGAAAATAATCAGGTTTACACTCTTAGCACAACTTCGGCTCCTTTTTCAGTACTAAAGTCAGCAAGAAGCCGTTCGTCAGCAGCAACCCCAGAGCATATAACTAACCAGCAAAATCCTGAAAGGGTAGATTGGTCATGGCTACAAGAAGCTTTATTTAGAAGTCGGAACGATTGAAAACCCCCAATCACGGTCTAACTATATGTTCCTGGAATAGCAACGGATTTGGGCAGAAAAATCAATCCACAGCTATCCTTGGCTTTTTAAAGGAACATGACATTATCCTCCTACAGGAAACCTGGGCGGTAGACAGAATCCCCTTCAAAGGCTACCTGGAATTTACGTCCCTTGCCTCGAGACGGTCTAAGTTCGGCAGGCCGAGCGGCGGCCTTGCGATCTATGCATCAACCAAACTTTCCCAACGCATTAAACAGATAAAATTTGAAGTAGGCTGGGTCTCCGGAATCGTGTTGGGAAGCCCACCCACTGATACCCAGTTGCTCCGTCTCAATGTTTATATCTCTCCGGGTACCATCAAGAAAAAATCCAAAATGGACCGTTTGACCAACATTGTTTGCAACCTACTAAGTGAGTACGGCAGCATACCTAGCATAATCTCAGGAGATTTCAACACCAACCTTTATTGTAATCCCTCCGAGGACATAGGGATTGCTTCCTCAATGGTTCCCCCACATCTCGCTTCACAATCAACCCCTGCAGAAAATAGACCATCGAAACGGGGGGAGTATGCAGTCATCCAGCTTAGTAGTGTAGGATTCACCGTATTGAATGGGCGCTTTCACACGGACACTCCTCCTGCCTGGACACGATCAGATGGCCGAATCCACTCCTTTTTGGACTTTTCTTTAGGAAGCAGGGAAATACTTCCTTTGATCGAGAGCTATCAAATTGCACCACAAGGTGAGAGCGACCATCGGCCTCAAATCATAACTCTATCCGCCAACATCCCATGTCATCACAAACTTGCCCATACTCACTCAGGTTGTCATACAGAGGCGAATGAAATGGTCGGATAGTGCGGCTCTCCCTCTGATGGAAAAATGTAGAGCCCTACTACACTCATTACCGGATAAAGATTCCTCTGTCATCAGTTGCTGGGTTAGCTTCATAAACCAATTATTCGAAGAAGTTCCACCTAAGAGGAGCACCCGGCAACAAGCATTCCAATTTCGGATCTCACCAGCTACAAAAAAACTAAAGGTACAAAGAAACCGAGCCCTCCGTTTGTCAAGGAAGAGCCCAGGAAACAAAACTTTACTCAACAACTACAAGCAAGCCCAAACATCTTTTAAGCTTGCAATAAAAAGGGAAAAACAAGCAGTCTCGGATCAGTTTTGGCTGAAGCTTATTCATGAAAGTAAGAATCCTAACGCAAAGCAATTCTGGTCTCTTGTAAACAGGGGCCTACAAGGCAGAAGCGGCCATGGCAGCGCAAACATCAGTGCAGACGAATGGAGCCAGTTTTTATCATCTCATTTTAGCGACTGCAATAATAGGGACGATCATCCCAACTTCTTCTGCCCAGCCAACTCCGTGACACCATCTCCGGAAGTTAAGAGCCCAAGCCGACCCGGCCTTATCCCCCCAGTTAACAACGCTACTGAAGAATTAATAAGCGAGGGCCATGCGGAAAACAACGATTTAACGATGGAGACTATAGTGATTCTAGATGAACTAAAAAATAAGATCTTATGCTCTATTAGGAAAGCCAGAGCAGAAGGAGCCCCAGGGCCAAACGGTCTTCCTCAGGCCATGTTCAAATCAGATGTTGAAGTATGGTCAGCTTATTTGGCCCCCCTGTTTCTCCACTGCAGGTTAAACAATACCATTCCAGAGTCCTGGAAAGGTGCTATCATTCATCCAATTTATAAAAGCGGGAAGAGAAATGACCCCAATAATTACCGAATGATAGCACTCCTCGACGTTGAGTCCAAATATTATGCCAGCATTTTATTGGAAGAGTTGCTGGCCTGGGCCGACACAACAAAGCGCCTTCCTTTTAATCAGACGAGATTTGTGGCCAACTCCGGCACAACAACTAACTTACTCACCCTAACTGTCCTGATAGAGAAAGCGGCTGTTCAACAAACTCAACTTCATTGCTGTTTTGTTGATTTTAAAGCGGCCTTTGACCGGGTGCCTCTGGGCCTGCTGTGGCAAAAACTAGAGTCCTGGGGTATACCTCCGGCCCTTTTAAACACCATAGTTCAACTTCACTCGGAAACATGGGTTAGAATCAAGTTGGGTGAAGGTTCCCACGTTTCCAGGAAGATTGAAACTAAAAGTGGTGTCAAACAAGGCTGTGTGTTGGCCCCACTCCTTTTTAACTTGTTCATATCGGACTTATCCCCAACACTTGATAGTGTCAACTGCCACCCCCCTCAACTAGACGGAACTCGCATCAGTAACCTGTTATATGCCGAAGACCTGGTGCTACTAAGCCACACAAAAGTAGGCCTACAGAGGCTACTTGCCGAGCTGCTTCCCTACACTACAAGAAAGTCTTTAGAGTTGAATTTGTCAAAAACAAAAACAATTTCTTTTGGGAAGCAAAAGAGGCCACGCGGAGGGTGGTACTTCAATAATGTAAAGCTTGAATCAACACCCTACTATAAATATTTGGGAATCTTCCTCGACACTAGATGTTCATTCCTTAAGCAGAAAGAAGTACTAAGGGCCAAAGCTTTGTCACTCGGGGCCGCTGCTGCAAAATTGTCTAAACAACTACTCGGCCCAAGCTTAACCCCTATGCTGAAGGTGATGAAGGCGAAGATAACCAATTCCCTGTCGTATGGGCACGAGATCATGAAGGGTACAACAAGCATTTTACTAAATAAGCTAACTATCAAAAGTTTTAAACGCGCATTCCGCCTGCCAAGATCAGCTTCGCCAGCCCAAGTTCGACTCGAACTAGGCCTACTAGACCACCATGGCGTAGAGGCTGGTGCGTTCATAAAGCTTTGCAACAGATTGCGCCATGCCCGGGAGGGCTCTCTGCAGGCTAGACTTTGGCTGGAAATATTGAAAAGCCACACCAGCCATAAATATCGGCATCACCTGGATCACAGCCTACAACTACTGGGAGTCAAAGAATTCTGGGGAACAAATCCCTCACAGCCGGCGCTAAAGGCAGCCATCAAGAAGAGCGTTCAGCTGTGGTCTTTTCATTCAGACATGGCAACACTGTCAAGAAGGAAACATGCTTGGGCAGTGATTTCTGATTTTAAACTAGGCGCTGAGTCACCCTATTTATCAAGCACGTTTGCACTTTATTGGAAACAACAGTTTATTGCTCTGAGGATGGGCGAATGGCCTTTTTTAAAGAATCACCCTGAACGGCACCGACCCAGCATTAGTATTAAATGTAGGATGTGCGGCTATCATTCCGAAGCAATGGAGCACATAGTTTGTGTATGCCCCGCAATGCTTACAGCTAGACGGTCTTTATTGCGGGAAGAATGGAACAGGCTAGGAGTACGATCATGCCGCCAAGCCATAATAGCCACCTTAAACCCAGATAACACAAAGCTGAATATTGGGCTCACCAAATTTGTCAAGGTAGCGTCAAAAATGTTGGGAGATACTAGTACCGCAAATCTCCCTTACCTCAGCAGTGCCGCAAACTGTTCATAGGCTCAACCACAGAATCCCTGACTGCTAATAACTGCTGATTAGAGCCTGGCTTTTTAGCTGAACATTAACTGTTTTCAGGGCTTAAGAGAGTTTAAAGAAAAAAACTGTTTTGCTGTTTTTTAATTAGGTGTTTTTTATACAAACAAATTGAATGTGTTTTAAATTGTAATGGTTTTAAGTAATCAAACAATAAAGTCTTATATATAGTGAAGCAGAAACGGTTGACTCAAGAGTACAGAACAAGCAAGTACCGGCAAAAATCTCCCTAGTAGAGGAGGTGGATTTTTTGGTGTACGAAAGGCGCAATACCCTGCTCCCAAGGTCTCAGCAAAGCAGGCAACAAAAAGCAGATCCACCAAACGCCGCAAAAGGCGAAAAGCTAAATCAAGAAGACACAAGGAAACCGCAAACACGCCCACTCAGACGGAATTGGAGACGACAATAGAAAAATCAAATCAAAGTAGTCAAACAGTCATCAATCTAACCGACATTGATCTAAACAAAGCAGAGGAACAATTGTTAGCTTTGGGACTTTCCTACTGCCCAGTTAGTTCGTTTGACTACCCTAATACAAGGTTGGATGTCTTCAAAAGCATCAGAAAATTAAAATTAAGGAAATACCATCTGCTCAATAAAAGCAAAGGCAAAGACATAGCGGCGCAAACCAATCCTTCAATATTAAGCCCCTCACTCTTAAACCCTACAGATAGTGAGCAATCTCTACTGGATGATTTATGTGAATTAGCCAACGAGAATTATACCCAAGATGACAACACGAGGATAGACACTACAATGGTATTAGACACAAAATTGGCCAGAACCACCATGCACTTTAAACCAGCTTCCAAATTCAATCCCATTACAGTAAGGGATTTGATTGACATCTTCCAGGAACAGCTGGTAAAAGGTATTAAACAACTTAATTATAAAGCACAGAGAGCCATGAAACAAAAGATCAATCGGACAGAACTCCAATACCATCAATTGATAAAGAAGTTAAAATCAAATCCTGATATCATTTTCCGCAAAGCGGACAAGGGAGGGAATCTAGTCCTGTGGAGCAAGAAGGATTACACAGAAGAGGCAATGAACCAATTGACAGACACGGCATGCTACCGTAGGAGTGACCATCTTGAACTGAAAGCAACATATGGGACATACAATATGAAATTAGCCACATGGAGAAATGGCGGGTTAATAACCATAGAGGAATTTAAGTTCCTAAAGAATGAAAAACCGGTTACGCCAATCCTATATTTCATCCCAAAAATTCGCAAAAATGCACACAAACCACCGGGGAGGCCAATAATATCCGCACGGAACAGCCTCCTAGAGAAAACATCGCAGTATGTAGGTTATTATCTACAGGACTTTGTGCAGATGTTGCCCTCATATGTCAAGGATACAAGTGATTTCCTCCTAAAGATACAGGACATACAATGGCAGCAAGATTCTCTTCCAGGGGATACTCATCAATAGTCATAAGCACTGAATTATCCCCGCCCATCTGCGGGATCCCGGAGCATATAGAAATATACATATATATATGAGTATGTTGGGGGATCACAAGTGCATAGCACTTCCGCGACATACATATATACATGTATATAAATACATAAATATGCAGCCTAACAAATTCCAATAAGGCAAAATGCCAAAATTACAAAGGTTTTCCCTGTACAGACAATCTCCTATATACACTCTGTAATAGAGAACATACACTGTAATAGTGTTATGCAAGAAAAACCTTTATTTTCAGAGAAGAAAACATGTAATAGCAGGCAGTTGGCCCATAGGCTGCATAGCTGAATAAATATCACCGTACAGTAAAACACTGGCACCTTGCCTTTAAGGCTTCCAAGAACTTGGACACTTTGCCTTTAAGGCCTCCAGGAGACCCTCTGCTCCCATCATGCACCACAGGTGACAGGTCAGTTCTTTTTTCCGGCTCCTTCTATGAGGATCCTGGGGCTTGAGCTCGACAGTTTTTTCTGACTTTTCTGTCAGGAATTGTTTTCTTTAGTTTTTTGCGATTTTCCTGTGCTGGCAGTGTTTTATTAACATTCTCTGACAAAATTTAACAAACTTTTTCTGTCAGAATGCCAGCTCTTTTCGAAAATGTCCATCCTGTGGAAAGAAGATGGCACATCTCTGATCCACACTCTGTGTGTATCGCCTGTCTTCCTTCCAGTCACAAGCCTGACACTTGTTACCATTGTAGTAAGTTTTCTACGAGGACTCTTCGCGACAGGGAGAGGATTCGCCTTCAGGCTGTGATCGAGAGAGGAAAACCCGGCTGGGAAGTGGCCTTGTGTGTCAAGAGCCCTCCTCTCTTCAAGAACATCGACGCCAACATCATTCTGCCTCTTCAACATCGAGGAAACGGCAGATTCCGGACTGTTCACCGTCGACGTCGTTGCCGCCGTCGAAGAAGCGAACGACACAATCTCCGACGTCGAGACGGCGTGAGTCTCCGTCGTCGAGAAAGGTATTGACGTCGAAGCATGCTACCTCGGGCTCGAGGTATAGCCATGGCAAAGACCGATCGACGTCAAAACATCCATCGACGCCGAGACATCCGTCGACGCGCCAAGGCACTCCTCCGTCACCTCCCGTAGGTCGACGTCGAGAAGTTTGCCGACGGCAAGGGTGCCGCGAGACCAGTCGGCGTCGAAGACGGCGAGGCTATTGACGTCGAGGAGGCGAGTGCGTTCGACGTCGAAGTCCCTGAGTAGACGGTCGACGTCGAGGACACCTTTGAGGGAGGTGAGGTCGCCGTCGAGGGCAGCGAAGTCCTTAACTCCTCCTAGACATCATCCCACGTCAAGGGAGAAGTCGACGTCGAGGGAAAACCAAAGGTCGACGTCGAGGCGCTCGACGTCGAGAGCTAAAGAGCCTGCTGTTGCCTCGGATGAGGTTAGAGCTGCATCTCTATCATCAAAATCGGGATCTTCTCCAGGACTGCATATTGTCCAGATCTCCCCGGAAGGCTCTCCGGTGGTTGGTGAAGATGCACGGCGCAGGAAGCCTAGGGCCCTCAGTAGCCCGGGGTCTGATTTTTCCCGTACCTATTCTCCTTCACGCTTGTCCAGGGATTCTCCATCCCCTAAAACGCCTAGAAGATCAAGATCACCGACTGTGTTTTCTTCCAGAAGGAGGACTCCAAGCAGATCACGATCTTCACATGCTCTTCATGCTAGATCAAGGGACAGATCTCGCTCTTATCATTCTTCTCCGAAGAGGAGGCGGCATAGGTCTCCCACCCGGTCTTCTTCCACCAGGTCCTCTATCAGAGACTATTCTCCAACTTTGACAGCTACACCTCCGTCAAGAGTTTCTCCAATCGATGACCTCAGCACTTTTAGTGAAGTTCTCTGTAGAGGAGCGAATAAGCTGAACATTTCTATGTATGTCCCGACTGTTACCTCCTCAGTGATTTTTGAGACTCTTCATCATCGCTCCTCGACTCGGCCTTTGCTTCCTCTTGTCCCAGGCCTTCTCGAACCTGCTATGCAAACTTTTTTGACACCGGCAACGGTGGGAGCTGTTCCTTCCCGAATAGCCAAAAAGTACAAGGCTCCGGACCAAGATCCGTTGTTCCTTAGATCGGATCCTCCTCCGGATTCCATCATTGTGGCGGCAGCTAGAAAGACGCACTCAGCTATGTCTTCCTCCTCAGCGCCTCCGGATAAGGATAGTAAACTGATGGATTCTTTAGGTAGAAGGATGTGCAACACTTCAGCTTCTATCATGAAGGTCTCCAGTTCCTCCGCTCTGCTGGGGAGGTATGATAGATCCTTGTGGGATTCACTGGGACGTTTTGCAGACAAACTCCCAAAAGAGGACCAGCAAGACTTTAGAGAAATTCTACAAGAGGGAGGTCTAGTGGCTAATCAGGTGATTAGTGCTTCCGCTGACTCATCTGATCTGGCTGCCCACGGATACTCCCATGGTATCTGTTCGAGGCGTTCTGCTTGGTTACGATTGACTGGCCTCAAACCCGATGTCCAGCGGAAGATAACCAACCTGCCTTTCAACGGGTCTTCTCTCTTCGGGCCACATGCGGACGAAGAAATGGCAAAGATGAAAGCAGAGCTGGACACGGTGAAAGCTGTGGGTCTCGAAAAACGGAAGGAATTCCGTAGGCGCTCCCGTCCCTATGATAAACGCCCGTTCCAACAGAGGGTTCAAACCCCTCAATGGTCGGCTCAGGGTCAGCAGCAGCAGAGGTCTCACTTCCACCAACGGAGACCAGGAAGAGGAAGAGGGACCAATAGACAGCAGGCCTCTACCTCAAAGCAACCATCAAAACAATGAGGGAGTGCTTCCTCTAGACACGTGTTCCACTCCGGTAGGAGGAAGTATCGCATTACATCTGGAGGAGTGGAGAAACATAACCATCGACAAATGGGTGTTGAACATTGTTCAAGATGGATACTTGCTACGGTTCAAGATCCCACCTCCTTCGGTTCCTCCAGAAGGACGAGTCCGCTTGTGTCATCACATTTTACACGAGGAGGTAAACGGTCTTCTACAGAAAAAAGCCATAGAATACGTCCCTGTTCATCAGAGGCGCCAGGGAATATACTCTCGATATTTCCTGGTCAGAAAAAAGGTCCGACAGTAGAATTCAGACCAATTCTGGACTTGCGCATCTTGAACAAATACATCCGCAAAGAGAAATTTCGAATGCTTGCCCTTCACCAGATCTTTCCCCATCTACATCAAGGAGACTGGATGTGCTCCATAGATCTGCAGGACGCTTATTTCCACATTCCAGTGTCCAGAAAACATCGAAAATTCCTCCGTTTTCAGGTTGCTCTACGTCACTTCCAGTTCCGAGTCCTACCTTTCGGACTGAAGTCAGCCCCACGGACTTTTTCAAAGTGCATGGCAGTGGTGGCAGCTTTTCTCCGCAGACACAAAATATTTGTTTACCCGTATCTGGACGACTGGCTTCTGAAGAGTGCAACTCCTTCCCTGCTTCAGTCTCATCTCTCCTACAGTCTCCAGTTAATGAACAAGTTGGGTCTACGAGTCAATTTCAAAAATCGATTCTCAATCCGACCCAGAACATTCACTACCTAGGGTCGTCGCTGGACACCGCGGAAGCAAGCGTGTGTCCTTCGGCGGAGAGGTTTTCATCAATCAGGATCAAATGCAGAGAACTCCTGCGGATTCGCCACCCAACAGTCCGACAAGTGTCCTCTCTCCTGGGTTCGATGGCTTCCTGCATCTTCATAGTTCCCAATGCCAGATTGCACATGCGTCCCCTGCAGCAAGCTCTGGAGGACCAGTGGGTGCAAGCTTCGGGCAGCTGGGAGGATCGGATCACTCTGCCCCAGTCTGCCAGGGACTCCATTGTGTGGTGGACAAGGCGATCACATCTAATGAAAGGTGTTCCCTTCCATCAAGAGACTCCGACTCAAACTATAGTGACAGACGCCTCCCTGCAAGGTTGGGGCTCTCATATGAATCACCTTCAAGTGCAAGGGCTATGGTCGGACAAAGAAAAGGGATACCATATCAATTTTCTGGAGTTGAGGGCTGTCCAACTAGCCCTAAAATCCTTCTTTCCTTCTCTTCAGTCCAACTCCCTCTTGATTCAGACAGACAACACCACGACGATGTTTTATCTGAACAAACAGGGAGGCACCAGGTCCAGAATTCTGCCTCAGGAGGCACAAGCCATTTGGAAGTGGCTTCTGGCACGGCATCTCACCATCACGGCTGTCCATGTGCCGGGCGTCCTAAATGTACAGGCGGACTTCCTAAGCAGAGAGTTCGTAGAAGCGCACGACTGGGTGCTAAACACCGAAGTGGCTCAGAATATCTTTCAAAGATGGGGTGTGCCGGACATAGACTTGTTCGCAGATGCAACAAACGCCAAATGCCCCGTCTACGCGTCCAGGTATCACCAACCAGGTTCAAGCGGGAATGCTCTGTTGATAAAATGGTCTCAGAGCTTACTCTACGCTTTTCCTCCACTGCCTCTCATTCCAGCAGTGATCACGAAGTTCTACAAGTCCAACTCCAGGATGATTCTGATCGCTCCGGAGTGGCCACGCCAGTGGTGGTATCCGGATCTTCTACAACTTTCCGAAGTTCCGCAACAGAGATTGCCTTGTCGTCCGGACCTACTATCCAAGAGCCAGGGGAGAGTGTTTCACCCCAAACTTCCTTCCCTCAGGCTGACAGCATGGCTCCTGAAGTCTTGCAGTATGGTCACTTAGACTTGCCAGCGGACTGTATGAACATACTTAAGGAAGCGAAAAGACCTTCTACCAGGGTTTCCTACGCTTTCAAGTGGAAACGTTTTTTCTTATGGTGTTTGAATAATGGTCATGACCCAGTTAGAGGGCAGGAACAGGTCATTTTGCCGTATCTCTTACACCTGGCTAAGTCGGGCCTGCAGTTTACATCTATCAAGGTACACTTAGCAGCAATAACGGCATATAGAAAATCACCTTCACAGGTTTCTTTTTCAAAATGCCAGTGGTGAAAGATTTTCTTGAAGGGTTAAAAAAGGTATACCCACCAGTACGAGCCCCTTCTCCTCCTTGGGAGCTCAATGTGGTCCTTACCAAACTGATGGGCGCACCTTTTGAACCAATACACAAGTCCTCTTTGCAGCACTTGTCTTGGAAAGTGGCTTTTTGGTTGCTATCACGTCGGCTCGTAGAGTCAGCGAGATACAAGCATTATGTTGTAAGGAACCCTACACTGTTTTTCACTCAAATAGGGTAGTTCTCAGAACTCATCCAAGTTTTCTGCCAAAAGTGGTTTCAGATTTCCACATTAATCAGGTTATCACTTTGCCTACCTTCTTCTCTAATCCTTCTACACCTCCTGAAAGGGCCTTACATTCCTTAGACCTTAAGAGGGTGTTGAAGTTTTATCTGGATAAGACCAAGGTAATAAGAAAGACGGACCGCTTGTTTGTCAACTACGGCCCCATTAATACAGGATTGGCATCCTCTAAAAGGTCTATCTCAAGATGGATAGTCTCCTGCATATCTCTAGCCTATCAATTAGCTAATAAGTCTCTTCAGGGAAGGCCTAAAGCGCATTCAACCAGAGGAAAGGCCTCTACTACGGCCCTCCTCAGGAACGTCCCTATAGCAGAAATCTGCAAAGCAGCTACATGGCGGTCTGTTCATACTTTCTCTCGCCATTACTGTTTAGATTCAGATGCTCAGGAGGATGCCCAAGTGGGACAAGCCTCACTGAGGAATTTATTTGCTTAATGTCATGTTAAGATGATCTGTTTTTTAATACTATTTGCTCGTCCGCGAGGTAGTGGGTATGGGCTTGCTACTCTATTCAGTGCTTATGACTATTGATGAGTATCCCCTGGAAGAGAAGGATTAGTTACTTACCTGTAATCCTAGTTCTCTTCCAGGGGTATACTCATCAAAGTCATAAGCAACCCTCCCGCCTCCCCGGACGAGCATTTTTTAGTAATTGTTAAAAGTTAGTACACCGTGCAAAAAGAACTGACCTAACTGTCACCTGTGGTGCATGATGGGAGCAGAGGGTCTCCTGGAGGCCTTAAAGGCAAAGTGTCCAAGTTCTTGGAAGCCTTAAAGGCAAGGTGCCAGTGTTTTACTGTACGGTGATATTTATTCAGCTATGCAGCCTATGGGCCAACTGCCTGCTATTACATGTTTTCTTCTCTGAAAATAAAGGTTTTTCTTGCATAACACTATTACAGTGTATGTTCTCTATTACAGAGTGTATATAGGAGATTGTCTGTACAGGGAAAACCTTTGTAATTTTGGCATTTTGCCTTATTGGAATTTGTTAGGCTGCATATTTATGTATTTATATACATGTATATATGTATGTCGCGGAAGTGCTATGCACTTGTGATCCCCCAACATACTCATATATATATGTATATTTCTATATGCTCCGGGATCCCGCAGATGGGCGGGGATAATTCAGTGCTTATGACTTTGATGAGTATACCCCTGGAAGAGAACTAGGATTACAGGTAAGTAACTAATCCTTATCTGCTAATAGCCTTGGATGTGACAGCGTTATATACATCCATCAATCATCAGGATGGTTTGCGTGCTTTCCAATACTATTTAGGAAAAAGGACTCCTGAACTCTTACAACATAACAAAATGCTTTTAAATATGGTTGAGTTCTGTTTGCATAATAATATTTTTCTATTTCAGAATACAATGTATAAACAGCAACGTGGAGTAGCCATGGGTGCCAGCTTCTCCCCCAGCTATGCATGTTTGCATATGGGCTGGTGGGAGGAGCTGGTACTCATGAAGAAACACAATACAATAGTTAAAACCAATATCAAATGCTGGTTACGTTTTATCGATGATTTGTTTTTAATTTGGCACGGTAATGTGGAGGAAGCTGAACAATTCATTGCAGAGCTGAATATAAATAATCTTAATTTACATTTTACTTCTAATATTAGTTCAACATCCATTAACTTTCTGGATGTAGAAATCTACATCAAAGAAGGCAGACTTGAAACCAAGCTACACAGAAAGCCTACTGCTGGCAATGCGATACTGCACGCGAGCAGCTTCCATCCGCACCATTTAATTCAAAGCATCCCCTACGGGGAGATGTTGCGCTTAAAAAGAATCTGCAGCCAGGAAGAGGACCTAAATAAGGCACAACAAGCTTGTGCCAGCAGATTTAGAGCCAGGGGTTATTCAAACAAATGTATAGACCAGGCCATCAAGAAAAGCAGAGAACAGGCAAGAGGCAACCTGATAGGAAAGAATAGTAAAAAGGATAAACAATTCCAAGAACCTTCCACTTTTAGATTTATCCTTAAATACAGTAAACAGGACAAGCAAATCAGGAAGATCATTAGAAAGAATTGGCCATTGATTTTAGACGATCCAATCATTGGCCATACTCTCCCCAAGCGAGCCTCTATAACGTACACCAGAGCCACATCAATGAAGGATGTCCTGGTCAAAAACGACCCCTTTGTGCAGACTAAAAATACCTGGTTATCACAGAGAAACGGCTTCTTTCGCTGCAGGACGTGCAAAGCATGCCAGTTTGGAGTAAATAAAACATCTTACGTTACTCCTTTCAGTGATATAGAAAGACCCATTGAGAAAGCTCTAACCTGCAAATCTGACTTCGTGGTATATATCTTGGAGTGTCCCTGTGCCCTTAAATATGTAGGGAGCACTATATTACAGGGACACAAACGTATACTACATCATATTAGAGCTATTAAGAACAAAGATATAACGTACCCCATAGCGAGACACTTTGGGGAAAAGCATAATGCGGACCCCAAAGAACTGAAATATTTTTAATTGATGCTATCCCACCCTACAAACGAGGTGGGGATAGGGAAAAGGCACTCCGAAGGTTGGAAACCAGATATATTTTAGATCTTGACAGTAAACAACCAGGAGGCCTTAATATTACTGAAGAGCTTTACACCTGCCTTTAGTAATAATGGTCCATATGATACAATTGAACAGATTACCTAATTCACCTAAAAAAACTGTATAATTAAGAGAATGAAGGGGAGTTGATGGGTTAATCTGACTTAGAACTAGAACAAGAAAATAATCATGGAATAGCCATTAGGTGGGTAATTATGAAGATTAGAATAATTTGCTGCTACAAAACTTTTTTAGATAATATATTAAGATAAAAATATTTTTATACACATTTTTACACGGTCTTTTAGAAGGGATTTTATTAATTTTTATACACCATATTTATATTCGCACGGGTTTTAAATAAGGAAAGTTTGGCAGAATCAAGGCTTGAACTGTTTGGGTTTTATGTGAATGTACTGTAATTGCACTAGCAACTTTTTGATACTCATCTGACAAATGACTATATCTGGTATGACAGGGTATTTAAACCTGGACGTAACGAAAAACACACTATTAATATCCATTAGCCATGTTTCATGATTTTAAGGTATTTAAACCAGTATTTTTTTTTTAATGTATTGAGACTAATGGCATTTGAAAGTCTAATCAGTACTGCCAAACAGTATTTTGTTTATGTCTATGTCAAAGTATGCACTTTGGGCACCTGTCACTTTAAGGGCAAACAGAGGAAAAAAAGTAAAAAAGAGAAAAAATGGGTCTAACTAATTAAGTTTGAAAAAAACGGATGTATAAAAACAGGATGTGACCAGTAACGTGCATCATGTGATCAAGGCACTTGTTGTGCCGAAACGCGTAATGCTGCTAGTGCTGATGGAGAACTCAATTTATTAAAAAAATCTGCACTTTACCTGAGGTATGTGCTCCGTTGTCTTTTTTGAAGAAGAGTTGGAGTTATCTGGATATATATATATATATATATATATATATATATATTACCTACTGGCGGTCGCCAGTAGGTAGTTATAGTTAGGAGTAGAGTGTAATTATGTGGCGTGTAACTATGTCGCACTGAGTGGTATTTTGTGGAGTGTATTTATGTTGCATTGAGTAGAGTGTAATTATGTGGCATGTAATTATGTGGCACAGTGGTATTATGTGGAGTGTATTTATGTTGCATTGAATAGAGTGGAATTATGTGACGTGTAATTATGTGGTACTGAGTGGTATGTGGGGTGTATTTATGTTGCACTAAGTAGAGTGTAATTATGTGGCGTGTAACTGTCACACTGGTATTATGTAGAGTGTATGTTGCATTGAGTAGAGTAATTATGTGGCGTGTAATTATGTGGCACGGAGTGGTATTATATGGAGTGTATTTATGTTGCATTGAGTAGAGTGTAATTATGTGGCGTGTAATTATGTGGCACTGAGTGGTATGTGGCGTGTATTTATGTTGCATTGAGTAGAGTGTAATTATGTGGCTTGTAATTATGTGGTACTGAGTGGTATGTGGGGTATATTTATGTTGCACTGAGTAGTGTAATTATGTGGCGTGTAACTGTCACACTGAGTGGTATTATGTGGAGTGTATGTTGCATTGAGTAGAGTGTAATTGTGTCTTGTAATTATGTGGTACTGAGTGGTATGTGGGGTGTATTTGTTGCATTGAGTAGTGTAATTATGTGGTGTGTAATTATGTGGCACAGTGTTATGTGGAGTGTATTTGTTGCATTGAATAGAGTGTAATTATGTGACGTGTAATTATGTGGTACTGAGTGGTATTATGTGGAGTGTATTTGTGTTGCATTGAGTAGAGTGTAATTATGTGGCACTGAGTGGTATGTGGAGTGTATGTTGCATTCAGTAGAGTGTAATTATGTGGCGTGCAATTATGTGGCACTGAGTGGTATTTGGAGTGTATGTTGCATTGAGTGCAGTGTAATTATGTAGCATATAATTATGTTGCACTGTGATATTATGTGGAGTGTATTTATGTTGCATTGAGTAGAGTGTAATTATGTGGCGTGTAATTATGTGGCACTGAGGCGTATTATGTGGAGTGTATTTATGTTGCATTGATTAGTGTAATTATGTGGCGTGTAATTATGTGGTACTGAGTGGTATGTGGAGTGTATTTATGTTGCATTGAGTAGAGTGTAATTGTGGCGTGTAACTATGTCGCACTGAGTGGTATTTTGTGGAGTGTATTTGTTGCCTTGAGTAGAGTGTAATTATGTGGCACAGTGGTATGTGGAGTGTATTTATGTTGCATTGAATAGTGTAATTGTGACGTGTAATTATGTGGTATCGAATGGTATTATGTTGAGTGTATTTATGTTGCATTGAGTAGAGTGTAAATATGTGGCGTGTAATTATGTGGCACTGAGTGGTATTATGTGGAGTGTATTTATGTTGCACTGAGTAGTGTAATTATGTGGTGTGTAACTAGGTCACACTGAGTGGTATTATGTGGTGTATTTATGTTGCATTGAGTAGAGTAAATATGTGGCGTGTAATTATGTGGCACAGTGTTATTATGTGGAGTGTATTTATGTTGCATTGAATAGAGTGTAATTATGTGACGTGTAATTATGTGGTACTGAGTGGTATTATGTGGAGTGTATTTATGTTGCATTGAGTGGAGTGTAATTATGTGGTGTGAAATTATGTGGCACTGAGTGGTATTATGTGGAATGTATTTATGTTGCATTGAATAGAGTGTAATTGTGACCTGTGATTATGTGGTACTGAGTGGTATTATGTGGAGTGTATTTATATTGCATTGAGTAGAGTGTAATTATGTGGCGTGTTATTACGTGGCACTGAGTGGTATTATGTGGAGTGTATGTTGCATTCAGTAGAGTGTAATTATGTGGCGTGTAATTATGTGTCACTGAGTGGTATTATTTGGAGTGTATGCATTGAGTGCAGTGTAATTATGTAGCATATAATTATGTGGCACTGAGTGGTATGTGGAATGTATTTATGTTGCATTTAGTAGAGTGTAATTATGTGGCGTGTAATTATGTGGCACTGATTGGTATTATGTGGAGTGCATTTTTGCATTGAGTGCAGTGTAATTATGTGGCATATAATTATGTGGCACTGAGTGGTATTATGTGGAGTGTATTTAGGTTGCATTGAGTAGTGTGTAATTATGTGACATGTAATTATGTGGCACTGAGTGGTATTATGTGGACTGTTTTTATGTTGCATTGAGTAGAGTAATTATGTGGCACTGAGTGGCATCATGTGGAGTGTTTTGTGTTGCATTGAGTAGAGTGTAATGATGTGGCACGTAATTATGTGGCACTGAGTGGTATTATGTGGAGTGTTTTTATGTTGCATTGAGTAGAGTGTAAATGTGGCGTGTAATTGTGTGGCACTGAGTGGTATTATGTGAAAACGCCATAAGAGGCAGGGGAATAAGAGCTATGCACGGTGCCTCCTTGCCTCGCATGCTGCCTGCGTTGAACGCCTCATGGCTGAGTTTTAACAACATGTGACTGTGAATGTTAATCCTAAGTAAACATAAAAGAAATATGTGAAGAACCACCGCACAACCTACTGTGCTCACAAGCAACTCAAATTATAAGGAGCTCTGTAAAATTAAAACACGTTTTTCCTCACCTGGTTTGCGTCGAGTGGTGGCAGAAAGTAAAAACAAACACAAAACAAGCGCGGATGCGAAAGTGAAAGTGACCGCGCTATAAATTAGTAACCTGATCCACGACCAGCTGCCAGCCTGCGCGCCGCTGCTCGCTCCCAAGACCCAAAGGCCATGGGAGTGAACGTTTTGAGGAAAGGCGGGACATGCACCCATCTTTGGCCATTTGCGTGCTTTCATTATTGAAAGCCACACGCAAAGGCCAATGGAATGTGTGGGAGGAGTCCGACCCACACGGAGAAGTCTCTGGGAAGTCTGGAGTGATTCCAAGAGGCCCTCTCCTAGAGCAGCACATGCGCGCTGCGCCAGCTCGACCTAAAAACAATGAAAGCAAGTGATAACAAATAGAAAAAGGTGATAATGTTTTCAGCTATGATTTTTTGTGCCGACGTCAGAGTTACAACAGTAACATACTATTACGTCTGTCTGACTTTTCTAGTCATTGGGATCTATAATGTTTTCTGATTGTCTGAAAACAGGCAGTACATAGAGCCTTCAACCAAGCTGCAGCTTATAATTATTTTTTTCTTGTGTATTGACGGTGCATCAAGTTATAAGGTAAAATTTAATGAATGAAAAATGGGTTCAAACGATAGCTGTGCATTTTTGAAAGGTGATGAAGATAGTACGTTTATGAATAGTGGTTATTTGTCCAACTCTGAATTTGTAGTTTCTCATAATATCGTATGATTATGAGGGCAGTTTGCAAAATGTGTTGTATTCCATACTGGCTTACATTTGGAAACCAAAAATGGATCGAAATTCAATAGATAACAGCAAATGTTCTACTGTTCGGTGCGCCCACACTTCTCCTGATCAAAACAGTACCCAGTTTCTGT
The DNA here is from genome assembly GCA_963921515.1 of Calotriton arnoldi. Taxonomy (NCBI): domain Eukaryota; kingdom Metazoa; phylum Chordata; class Amphibia; order Caudata; family Salamandridae; genus Calotriton; species Calotriton arnoldi. Next base: position 2,030,119 of record CAWUFW010002009.1, read on the forward strand.
GTATGGGAAAATCACCCACGATAAGGAAGGCCCTGCACCCAGGAAGACCAACCAGCCTCAGAGGTTTCTGAAACCTAGACACCTGGTGAAGTCCAGTTTAGATTCCACTACTATTTGCCCAGATTACCCAGCAGACCTCAAACTATGGCTAAAATAACAGTTTTCCGCACGTTTCTGAGATGGAAGCTACCGTAATCTGCAGGGTTACACAAACGTTCTACCACCCAATGTTTATTCACTATTCCTGAATTAAACAAAAAAAGGTTATAATCCTCTGCATTTCCGACAACTGACCACCACCCCTCCACCAGTTTGGATTCTACTACTATTTGCCCAGATTACCCAGAAAATCTCAAACTATCGCTAAAATTACAGATTTTCCTCAGGTTTCTGAGAGGGAAGCTTCTGTAATCTGCAGGGTTACACAAACGTTCTACCACCCAACGTTTATTCACTCCTCCTGAATTAAACAAAAAAAAATGTTATAATCTTCCGCATTTCTGCCAATTGACCACCACCACTCCACCCCCATCCCCTCCCCCCTTCTTGGAACCGTGACTGATAAAATGGTCTCATTATGAATTGTAGTGATGATATGTACTTCCTGTCTGTTTGAGACTTTTGCAGCTAGCAGTACATTGCAACGCAAGGCACTGCACAGACCATTTTGGAGCTTTTTGAAGTGAAGCCTTTGCAAGGTCTTCATGTTGTCCCACATGCCAAAACACCAAGGTTGTACAGCTCATTGTGAACAGCTTTATTCCTGTATCTAAACTGTCCACTTAAACATAACTTTTATAGAAGATTGATTGAGCAAGATACCACACAATCTTTTCACTAGTTCTTAATGTGAAAGGACAACTACCAAGATTTAAACTGCAGTCCTCCCCAGTACAACTCTCAGGCTGTAAGCGTAACCAGTAGAATCTCTCAAGCTTTCTTGCTTGGTATATACTGCCTGAGCAACAGCCGCTCTTTGTACAGGATCAAAGACTCAGAAGTATATTTTTCCCTGGAGTATAAATCTCAAGTTAGCTGGTGAAGGAATGTTCCAAGAAAGTTTACATTTTTAACAATCTGTCATGGTCTGAATGGCTCTGTGGTAATGCTGCAGAGTTATCACTGAAATGCAGCGTATATTGCAGAAGCAAAAATCCAACTCTTGTTAGGACCGATGAGATGCTGGGGTTTACCCAAACCTTAAGAGAAGGCGAGTAAGACTGTACTGATGGCTTGTGAAATATTCCCATGAGCATAGGTCACAAAAATGTTCAGCTCCTTAAGTAAAGTGGGAGTCCACAACTGTGCCCTAGAAATTAGTGCCTCCACGTTTCCTCAAACTGTTCAGCAAACAAAAGTGTTTACTGCACAGTTTCTTCGAGGAACAAGTCAAGTAAAAAGTTGGAAGTAGTCAATAGGCAAAAGATCTGCAGTATTGACTTTACACCTAGCATCTTTACATCTGTTGCCGCAGGAGTCCTGCAGGTCTCCAGTGGAAACAAAAAAACTACAAAAAAGAAAATTGATTTGCGGCTGCTTCATGATGAAAAATGTTGGGGCTGCCATTATAGGACTTGAAGACTCACTCATGAATCCTAATTTTATTTTTTAAACACATAACCGGGTAGGGTAGTGATACCTTGACCACCTTGCCCTTGTTGAGGGGGGAGTCCTAGAGGGAGAGACCCAAGATAAAATAACTGCTTCACAGCCTTCGAGCTGTGCAAATCACTTTAAGGAGAGCCATCAATTATATCATTGAAAATATCATGAATGATGTAATATGTGAGTCATAAGCAGTGCATGGCTGTGTTGCAAGTTGTAGTTAGCTCAGTAAATATAACTGGGGAATTTCAGTGTTCTTTGGGTTTAAAATGTTGTTTTTAACTGACATTTTCAACTAACTATAACCCCACTTTAACCTCTGTGTTTTTTGTGTGAATATGTGTGTATTTATTGTGTGTGTATATATATATATTTGATGGCATGTGTGGCTGTAGATACACATGCTTAGCATAAGTCCGCCATCTAGTGTTGGGCTCGGAAGTGTGCAAGTTGTTTTTGTTGGAAGAAGTTCTTCGAGCTATAGTGACTCCTCTTGCTTTTCATTGCCCTTGGTCTTCGACTCCATTGTTAGATAGTTTTTTTCCGCCGTCTGGTTCGGTTCTGTGTTCCTCTGCTCTGGTCGACACTGTCAATAGGATCCTTTTCTATCACCGTCCGTCGGTATTGTTATTGATCGAGATTTCATTATATTATACATCTAAAATTGTCTAAGGGAGATTCGATTCTATACCGGCCTTCTCTTCAGAAATTCACTCTGACATTTTTTCTTATACAAAAACTGCTAAAGGGTATGGAACGGATACCTTTTAAATTCTGCCCTTCCTGTCATTGAAAATTTCCTCATACCGATTTACACAAAGTATGTAATTCCTGCCTCTCACCGGATCATCAAGGACAGAACTGGGAAGCCTGTAAATCCTTCAGGTCAAAGAAAACTCTTTGGGACTGTAAAGCAAGAAGAATGCAAATGTCTTGATGCAGCATCGAGAATACACCAGACATTTTCAGTTCGGAGGAACGGAAAACAGACATTGAGGCGCATCCGTTGACTGCAGATGAGGGTACTTTCTCTCAAGGACAAAGCTCTAACTCCGATGCAGAAACCCTTACACCTGGGCAACTAACCGTGAGTAAAATGCCCCAAAACGTTATACCCAAGGTACAAAAGTCTGATGTTGGGCCTCCACTTCCTTCGGCCATGGTCAGCACTGAACGAATGATCACGGAAAGTCTGACCTTGGCTCAGCCCCGAAAAGACAGTCAGACTGTCGATCCGAAACAGTCCACCTCCGAATCGAAAAAATCTTCAGAACCGAAAACATCCAAACAGACGCGTCCACATCTGTGGTACTGAAACCTTTGGATCCGAAGAACACGTTCGGACTCTAGCTCTAAATCTAAAGCCTCGGATCCGAAACACTCATTACCCAGGCATACAGGAGACAAAATAGTCTAAAAAATGTTAATTTGACCATTCTTCAGAGGAAGTTAAAACAGTCTTTGAAAAATTGCAACAGCAATTGGACAATAAACAAAAACATCTAGTAATTCATCCAGATACAAGAAGAATACTTACTAGACCTTCTCAAGAACATGTAATTCCCGTAAAGAAAAGAAAGCAGGAGGCTAAAGCCACCAGTCCATTTAGGATTACTCCTCCTCCAATACCACATACACCTCAACTGTCTCCAGACCATGAGGATATACACTCAGAAGGGTCAATACACCATTTTACAGGGATGGGGGTGATGATTTTCATCAACACACACTACCCCCACAAGATGACTGGGATACATTTGACACAGATCCTCCTGATTACATGGATCCTGACCTTTAGCCTTCTAAACCCTCTCCACCAGATGATACCACTACATATTATGACCTTATAAATAGAGCAGCACATTTTCCAAAGGTACCTTTGCATACTGAGGAAATAGGGATGATTTTTTTTATTTGAAACTTTCCTCCCCAAAAAATCAACCCAATATCTACCAAGGTTAAAGGGTATGCTTAGACCTACTACTGATATTTTTAAAGAGCCCTTAAAATCTAGAATTATCATTCCCAAGAGTGGACAAAAAATATAAACCTACATTAGGACTCAGCTTACACCTGTTTCCTTACTAGTTGCCACAGCACGGAAAAAAATGAGAAACTCTCAAGTAACTGGTGATGCTCCACCACCAGATAGAGAGCGAACGTATAGATGCAGCAGGGAAAAGGGTTACAGCACAATCTTCTAATCACTGGAGAAGTGCTAACTCTATAGGTCTGTTATCAAAGTATGACAGGTCATACTGGGATGAGATGAAACACATTTTACAACATCTCCCAGAACAAGACAAAAAACGGGCATACCAAATTACATCAGAGGGTAAACGTATATCAAACACAAACCTAAGGTGCGCCCTTGATGCAGCTGGTACAGCAGCTACGGGAATAAATACCAGCCTTATGCTAAGAAGACATGCATGGCTAAGAGTATCTGATTTTAAACCAGAAGTTCAACAAAATATTAAAGGTCATCCTTTTGATGGTGAACACCTTTTTGGTTCACAAGTGGACACTTTACTAGAGAAAATCAAAAAAGACAATGATACTGCAAAGTCAATGGGAGCACTAAAAATACAGTCTCAAAGGGGCCCTTTTTGTCGCTCTTCATATCAATGAGGATCTAAAACAACCTCCACAGACACATCCACCCCTTTTAACAAAACTCAAATAAGTCCCCAAAGAGGATATTATAGAGGATCCTACGGAGGATAATAACAGGGGTCAAGGCAGAGGAGGTTTTAACAAAAACACTTCCTCTCCTACAGCCAAACAGTGACTCAACTACCATTCCCCGATCATATAACACCTGTCGGGGAAGACTACAACTGTTCTTTCCACAATGGGTAAACATCACATCAGATCAATGGGTATTGGATGTTATCTAACATGGTTATTGTCTGGAGCTAACCTCAACTCCTCCAAACATACCACCTTGTTTTCACAAAATGTCTACACAACATCAAAACCTGTTAAAAGAAGAAATTCAAGCTCTATAAAAAAAGGAGCAATAGAATCCGTGCCAATACAACAACAGGGAAAGGGGGTTTACTCCCTTTACTTTCTAATTCTCAAAAAGGATGGAAGTCTAAGACCCATATTAGATCTCAGGCTTCTAAATCAGAAAGTCCTATCAGAACATTTTTATATGGTCACTCTTCAGGATATAATCCCAATTCTCCAAAAAGGAGATTTCATGACAGCATGGGATCCAAAGGCTGCATATATCCACCTTCCGATTCATCCAGCACACAGGCAATATCTCAGGTTTGCCTTCAACGGACAGCACTTTCAGTTCAAAGTGCTACCGTTCGAGGTAACCACAGGCCCCAGAGTTTTTACCAAATGTCTGGCAGTAGTAGCAGCCCATTTAAGGAGGCAAAATATACACATAATTCCATATCTAGATGATTGGCTTATCAAAAGCAACACAAATCACATATGTTTGCAAAGCACTCTGACAATCAATTTACTTGCACAAACTAGGTTTCATAGTTAATTCACACCTACAGCCACTACAAGTACAGCCTTACTTGGGAGCATTTCTAAATTGTCAGAGAGGAGTAGCTTACCCAAATGCAGCCAGAATTCAGACTTTCAAAAATCTGGTGCCACTATTTCAGCCTCAAAACAAAATATCTGTTAAAAACAGTTATGCTTCTCCTAGGGAATATGGGCTCATGCGTAGCCATAGTACCTCATGCCAGATAAAATATGCGTCCTCTACAACAATGCCTGGTTCAACAATGATCTCAAGCGGAGGGTCATTTGGACGGTCTAGTGTTGATCAGCTGTCAAATTTGCCAATCTCTGCAATGGTGGAACTCCAACAAACTACTACAGGGATGGTCTTTTATAGACCCAATTCCGCAAACAACCATTACAACGGACACATCAATGATAGGTTGGGGAGCACATTTACAGGACATAACTGTGCAAGGGCACTAGACACACAATCAGTCTCGTCTACACATCAATCAACTAGAACTCTTAGCAGTTCATCTGGCGATGAAAGCATTCCTTCCTCACCTAAAAGGCAAGGTAGTTTTAATCAAAACAGACAACATGACAACCATGTATTATCTGCAAAAACAAGGACGGACAAAATCTCCACAATTGGCTCTGATAGCACAAAAGATCTGGAAGTTTGCTCTACAGCACAACATTCAGTTGCTTGCAGAGTACATACCAGGAGTAGACAATCAACTAGCGGATCTAATTAGCAGAACGCGCCAGCAAGTCCACGAGTGGGAAATGTATAAGTCCTACACCCACTCTTCAAACAATGGGGACAACCGGAGATAGATCTATTTTCAACACCACAAAACGCAAAATGCCAAAACTTCGCCTCCAGATTCCAACATCCCCAATCCAAGGGCAATGCACTATGGATCAGTTGGTCAGGGATATTTGCTTACGCTTTTCCACCTTCCATTTGTCATTCACAAACTAAAACAGGCATCCCTCATACTGATGCTAATTGCTCCAACATGGGCCAGACAACCATGGTACACAACACTGCTGGAGATGTCGGTAGTACCACATCAAATGTTACCCATCCGACAAGATGATCTCATTCGGAGCAAAAGAGCAATACTGCACCCAAATCCCAGATCTCTCAATTTTGCTATTTGGCTTCTGAAGTCTTAGAACTCGGATACCTAAACTTACCAAAATAATGTATGCATATCCTAAAAGAGGCAAGAAGACCCACAACAAGAGCATGTATGCAGTAAAGTGGAAAGGTTTTGTTTATTAGGGTCATTCAAAATACATTAATCCTATACAAGCATCACCTCAAAACATTATAGGTTACTTGCTTAATTTACAAAATGCAGGTTTGGCTTTCAGCCCTATTAAAATACATCTTGCAGCACTAGCTGCATATCTTCAGACTGGAGAACAAACCTCTCTATTTAGAATTCCTGTAATTAAAGCCTTTTTACAAGGACTTAAAAGAGTTATTCCACCTTGAGCACCGCCTACACCAATGTGAAATTTAAATATTGTGCTAAGGTTAATTGGTCCACCATTTGAACCATTGCGTACATGCCAATTGCAGTTTCTATCATGGAAACTCGCTTTTCTAATTGCAATTACCTCACTCAGAAGAGTAGGAGAAATTCAAGCATTGACTTTAGAAGAACCATTTTTTCAAGTACATAGAGACGAAGGTTTTAAGAACTAACCCTAAATCCTTACCTAAAGTAATATCGCATTTTCATATGGTACAATCCATAGTTTTACCTGTATTCTTCACTCAACCAGAATCAGTAGCTAAAAGAGCGTTACATACATTAGATGTCAAAAGAGCATTAATGTTCTATATAGATAGAACACAATCTTTCCGTAAAACACAACAACTGTTTGTGTCATTTTCAAAACTACATAAGGGTAAAGCAATTTCTAAATCAGGTATTATATGTTGGATAGTTAAATGTATCCAAACATGTTATGCTAAAGCCAAGAGAACACTGCCTATTCCACCAAGAGCCCATTTCTACACTCAAAAAAGGGGCTTCAATGGCATTTATAGGGAATATTCCCATAGCTGACATATGTAAATCAGCTACATGGACTACTCCACATACATTTACAAAACATTATTGTGTAGATGTTATGGCAAGACAACAAGCAAATGTTGGTTAAGCAGTATTACGTTCTTTATTTCAAACAAATGCACCAAGCACAAGTTAATCACCGCTTACAGGGAGAACTACTTTTTAGTCTATGCTAAGAATGTATCTACAGCCACACATGCCATAATCAAACGGTGAATGTTACTTACCCAGTAAGCATCTGTTTGTGGCATGTAGTGCTGTAGATTCACATGCGCCCACCGGGAAACGACCTTTACATCGCGGGGATTACACCGCGATGCCATTACAACGCGGTCGTTAGAAAGACCGCGTTGTTAGCACGCAATGCCATTACTACGCAAGTCATTACATCGACTTGCAGTAGATGGCGCGCTAACATTAGGAATAGTATAGTTTACTATTACAACACCTTCTCTACTGTTGCGTAGGCTGGAGTTGGAATAGTAAATTATATATTTCTAATGTCAGCGCGCCATCTACTGCAAGTCGATGAAATGACTTGCGTAGTAATGGCATTGCGTGGTAACAACGCGGTCGTTGTAACAACCGTGTTGTAATGCCACGCGATGTTTTGCCTCGTGTAGTAACGAGTCCTATTCGCCCCCACCTTCCTTCCTGGTGACTTGTGCTCTTTGCATTTATATAAATATATCATACATTCAATACATGGTCATTTCTATAGTATACGCTATCCTTTCACTCCATCCTCACCCGCTAAACGGAAAACAGTCTAACAATGAAGTCGATGACCATGTGCAATGCAAGCAAGAGGAGTCACCACTATAACTCGTGACTCAAAGAACTTCTTCCAAGAAAAAACGTGCACACTTCCAAGCCCAACACTAGATGGCAGACATATGCTAAGCATGTGAATCTACAGCACTACATGACACAAACAGATGCTTACTGGGTAAGTAACATTATATATATATATATATATATATATATATATATATATATATATATATATCAAACAAACTCGCCCCCAATGAGAAACGAAAGGGACACAATGGATCAATTTCAGGTAGGTTTATTTGCAGTTGGCATGACGCGTTTCGGATAACTTCCTTCCTCAGATGCCAACCATACTGCACAGGTGCCTGCTACAGTCCCTTCTTTAATGGTGTGTACCTCCTCCCCAATATATATATTCACTGAAAAAACCATAGGTTTCAGGGACGTTATAGTTAGAAATTAGCATTTACAAAACCATAGAAATTCACTGAAAAAACCATAGGTTTCAGGAACGTTATAGTTAGAAATTAGCATTTACAAAACCATAGAAATTCACTGAAAAACCATAGGTTTCAGGAACGTTATAGTTAGTTGGACATTTCACTCGTACAAAACCATAGAAATTCCGGCGTTATAGTTGGTTCAGCTAACTATAACTCGCGCCCCCGCAATGCACTGCTGATGACGTCACATATTACATCATTCATGACGTGGTCAGTGACATCACTGCAGAGAGGTGCAGAGAGGTGTAAAAAGGGGCGTGGCCTCGGACCACCTCTCTGCAACGCAGCTCTGTGGCGCTTACTGGAGGTACCTGGTGGGCTAGTTGGCCCCCAGGGACCCTCAGGATTCAAGGGGACTTAATCCCCCAACTTAAAACGTGCCACAGGGCGCGTTTGCACACTTGTCACATCAGGCCCCGCCCCCTCCCTGAACCACTGTGCAAACGCGCCCCGTGGCGGGTTTTAAGTTGGGGATTAATTCCCCTTCAATCCTGAGGCTCCCTGGGGGCCAACTAGCCCACCAGGTACCTCCAGTAAGCGCCACAGAGCTGCGTTTCGCATTTGTGAGAATTAGAGCTAATTGTGAGTATTAGAGCTATTGGCGTTGTAAATGCAAAAGTTTTTTACTAATGTTTTTTGGAGTGGAGTGGATGTACGTTGTGTGTAGTGGAATTATGTGATATGTTGTGCAGTGAAATTATGTGGATAGAAAGTATGTGGTATTTAATGTATAGGAATTATGTAGAGTGGGATTATGTGTTATGGAGAGTAATTATGTGGTATGGTAGTCTGTGTTGTGGAGTGGTAACCTCAGGTTTAGTCTTCCTCGTTTCCATAGAAGCTCAACTATGAACTCAGTGAGACAAAAAAGATGGAATCACTGAGGAGCACTTGTGGACCTAGTCAGAGGTATGAGCAGGGCCGCTGGAATTATGTGACTGTTTGGCTGCACCGACTTTCGCACAATTATACATTTTCTGCATTAGCCACATAATTCATCATCTGCACCCTAATCTGCAGATTTGAACAAAAAAAGCCTTTTTTCTAGCTGAAACGGGTCAAACGTTACCAAAAATGCAGCGACAAGTGTTACAGCGTGGTGGAAGGCCCTTTGCAAACCTAGAATGGTCACCTGTTACTTATTGCTAATTGTGGGTGTTAAATTGGTACTAATGGTGTGCAAGCCACTCTTGCTTGTCTCTGCGCCTCTCTTGCCTCTTTCTGCATTTCTGTTGCTTCTTTCTTTTTCTGCACTTCTCTTGACCTCATTCTGCAAATCTCTTGTACTTTCTGCACCTCTCTTCCCTCTTTCTGCACGTCTGTTGCCTCTTTCTGCACCTCATTTGCTTCTTTCTGCACCTCTGTTGTCTCTTTCTGCACTCGTCTTCCCTCTTTCTGTACCTTTCCTGCCTGTTTTTGCATCTCACTTGCCTCTTTCTGCACTTTTCTTGCTTCTTTCTACACCTCTGTTGCTTCTTTCAGCAATTCTCTTGCCTCTTTGTGCACTTCTCTTGCCTGTTTCTGCATCTCTTGCCTCTTTTTGCATCTCTGTTGCTTCTTTCTGCACTTCTCTTGCCTCTTTCTGCAGCCCTGTTGCTTCATTCTGCACTTTCCATGCTTCTTTCTGCACCTGTCTTGCTTCTTTCTGCACCCATGTTGTCTCTTTATGTACCTCTTTCTGCACTTTTCTTGCCTTTTTCTGCACCTCTCTTCCCTCTTTCTGCACGTCTGTTGCCTCTTTCTGCACCTCATTTGCTTCTTTCTGCACCCTTGTTGTCTCTTTCTGCACTCGTCTTCCCTCTTTCTGTACCTTTCCTGCCTGTTTTTGCATCTCACTTGCCTCTTTCTGCACTTTTCTTGCTTCTTTCTACACCTCTGTTGCTTCTTTCAGCAATTGTCTTGCCTCTTTGTGCACTTCTCTTGCCTGTTTCTGCACCTCTCTTGCCTCTTTTTGCACCTCTGTTGGCTCTTTCTGCTCCTCACTTGTTCCTTTCTACACTTCTCTTGCCTCTTTCTGCACCCCTGTTGCTTTATTCTGCACTTTCCATGCTTCTTTCTGCACCTGTCTTGCTTCTTTCTGCACCCCTGTTGTCTCTTTATGTACCTCTTTTGCCTCTTTCTGCACTTTTCTTGCCTTTTTCTGCACCTCTCTTCCCTCTTTCTGCACGTCTGTTGCCTCTTTCTGTACCTCATTTGCTTCGTTCTGCACCCCTGTTCTCTTTCTGCACTAGTCTTCTCTCTTTCTGTACCTTTCCTGCCTGGTTTTGCATCTCACTTGCCTCTTTCTGCACTTTTCTTGCTTCTTTCTACATCTCTGTTGCTTCTTTCAGCAATTCTCTTGCCTCTTTCTGCACTTCTCTTGCCTGTTTCTGCACCTCACTTGCTCCTTTCTACACTTCTCTTGCCTCTTTCTGCACCCCAGTTGCTTCATTCTGCACTTTCCATGCTTCTTTCTGCACCTGTCTTGCTTCTTTCTGCACCCCTCTTGCTTCTTTCTGCACCCCTGTTGTCTCTTTATGTACCTCTTTTGCCTCTTTCTGCACTTTTCTTGCTTCTTTCTACACCTCTGTTGCTTCTTTCAGCAATTCTCTTGCCTCTTAGTGCACTTCTCTTGCCTGTTTCTGCACCTCTCTTGCCTCTTTTTGCACCTCTGTTGGCTCTTTCTGAACCTCACTTGCTCCTTTCTACACTTCTCTTGCTTCTTTCTGCACCCCTGTTGTCTCTTTATGTACCTCTTTTGCCGGGGGGCGTGGCTACCAGCCAAGTATGGCGGACACGAAATAGAAGAGCTCCAGGCAGAACCCCGACACTAGCCTAAATACAAGCTACTCGAGGGGGTACTACAGACTCAGACATCGCATCCAGCAGCGGAACACTTCGGGAACAAAAGAAAAAAAAAAAACGTGTCAAAATAGCGACAGTGTGCCCGGAGAGAAGACGAGAGGGATTTTGGACCGGGACGGGCGCAGAGAGTCCGTGAACCCGAGACTACGCGGGGAACGATCCGACGGAGGCTGACTGCGTGAAAGGAGAGTGCCGGACAAGGCAGACGAAAAGCTTGGCCGTGTGATCGAACATCAGACAAGGTACGGACCGCCCTGGCATGGAGAACGAATGTAAGAGGACGTGCGCAGCATGATTGAAATACCAAGATGGCGGAGGAAGACTCCCGGTACTGCTGTGACCCCCGGAGCTGAGCCAGACACAGTGAGACTGGAGTGAACTACAATCCAAACTCCCAAAGAACGGGCACCTACTAGGCAACGGAGGTACAGCGGCGCGAGATTGGAGCGCTGCTACACGACACCCCGCCGACTGCCAGTATGCGGCTGCTGCAGCTGAATGAAACAAGCAGGGACGGTACACGCAAATAGCGCGTCTAGCTGGCAGTAACGTACTGGAGGACAGGAGGGGGTCGCCCCGATATACGGGAGGTACAACTCTTGCGCCCACAAGCTGTGCTGTTCTTTGATCCCCACCGGGAAGGATGTGACGCTGGGTTGCTTAAATGAGCACCGGCAACCGGACTGTTGCTGTGGATGCATGCAGGGGATTGTGGAACTAAATACCGGTGTGGCGGATGATTCCACAGATGGGTAGAGATGCGATCCCAACACGGCCAGTCAATTAGTGTTTAGTATTAAAAAGTGGCCAACACTTAATGAAATAGCAAGCCATGAGGCAGTCTGCTGGTCTATACACTTACTGTTGGGGGAATAACACAAAATAAGAGGTGGACTTAAAGGGCTCTCAATGCAAAGTGTATGCACGATATAGTGCCCCACCCTGGAAGTACGAGGTCGTCGCATGGGTGTGGTGCTATAGGCGCCAATACGCGCCAACAAGAGCAGGCTGGGTTGGAGTCGCAGAGACACATAGGCGGACTGAACCCGGAGACAGTGTAAACTGATGAATACTGACGGAACTTGTTAGGGCCTGTGGAGACCAACAGGCGCAGAGCGTTGGCAGATGGATAGATCAGTGTGCGGTGCAGCTACGGTCACTGGGGCGGGCGGCCTGATGCACTACTAAGGGGCAATACAGATTGTACGAAATTGCTGCTGCTGCGGCGGCAGTGGATTAGACAGCGGCGATCCGGATCAGGTTCAGTGGCCCGCAACTGGACACTTTTGTCAACAAGAGAGTGCTGCTCCTAACAAGAATGAGGAAATAAACGCAAACACAGATACTTGGCAGACTATAAACTACAAACGGGAGTACTGAGATACCGCGCGGTTAACGCTACTGCGGCTTGAGAGTGTGGACACTAATCGGAACTAACATACAATGGGAAGACCAAAAACGAAGCAACAGGCCCCCCCCGTGGAGGACACAGATAATGCTATGCAAAAAGACTCGACCCAAAGCAGTGAGCGAGATACGATGCCGCCCACGGCCAGTGCGACTCAAGGTGATAAATTAGACTTGATACTAAAGGAAATACCGGACTCAAGAACGGCGATCGAGGCACAAATAGGAACATTGACTACCAATTTTACTCTCCTACGAGCAGACCATGCCAAACTGGCGGATAAAGTTAAAAACCACCAAATAATATTAAATGATCTAGTACCGCAACAAACGACCACCACCTCCAGTTTAGAACAGCTCCAGCGCCAACTCAAGGAGTTGCAAGACAAAGTGGACGACGCGGAAGGAAGGTCCCGCCGCAACAATGTGAGACTCTTGGGTATTCCAGAGAAAAGTGAAGGTACCAACCCAACCCAATCCGTTGAGAGATGGCTGAAGGAACAGGTAGCACTGGTGGGGTTGTCTGAAATGTATAGTGTGGAGAGAGCCCATAGAGTCCCAGCCAGACCACCGCGGCCGGGGGCACCACCCAGGCCGATCATTGCAAGAATCCTAAATTACAAAGATAGGGACACAATTCTGCGCGCAGCCAGAGAACGCGCGCCGCTACAATTCGAGAATACGAGAATCTCTATCTATCCGGACTTTACGCTGGCAGTTCAGAGGGCAAGAAATACTTTCAGGGAAGTGAAGAAAACATTACAAACGCACAATCTGAAATATGCTATGCTGTACCCGGCACGCCTGAAGATTATATACCATCAAAAATCGCTGTTCTTTGACAATCCGGAAGACGCTATGGAATGGCCCGAAATAACACTTACCCCAAATTCGACACAGACCGGGTCGCAGGGCTGCAGTCAACACAAATCACCGCCGCATATACTCCGTAGCACCAAAATTGGCACATTTCCGCACTCGGGGCGCAACCCACACGTCAGTCCAACGGAGAACCAAATTGCAGCAAGCCAAAAAGACGCTTTGCGGACTGCAGCGACATTGTTGGACCAAGATACAATGTCAGTCGCTGAAACGGTGGACTCACCCGAGGAACCAGAGGTCCAATCTGATTCGGAGAGCAGCCTTGCGCTGTTCCCGGTTGTGACGGCACAGTCTGCAAATGACTTCTGAAGATAGTCGATCCTATTGGAACTGTGTATGCTGTGGTCAGATGAGTAAGAGTGTTTAATTTGTAATGTACAATAATTCTTATGCCCCCTCTGTTTCTACATTAATGGGGATTAAGCCGGAGCTCGTTGAAGGTTTCAGTGGCGTGTCCATAGATGCGCAGAAGTAGTGTGGCGGTTCCCACCCCCCCCTGTGGCGACTGCATTGTGTTTTAGCTTTGTTAGTTTTATTGTTAAATTTCTGAGTATAGTTTGGTCCTCTAAAGTTATATGGGGGAACCACGAATTGGGAGTTTTGTTGGGGAAGTTTCATGCGAACTCAGACTCACACTCTTATCCTCCCAACCAACCGAATAGGATGTCATATCGAATAATACACCACTGCCTACAGGAGGATGTCGCAGCCTAGTAGGTATGTCTACGCCTCTTGGAATGTGAGGGGCCTAGGCTCAATACACAAAAGACATAGAATATTAGCTCAGCTCAACCGTAGAAAGGTACATATAGCTTTACTGCAGGAGTCACACCTTACCACAGCAGAAGCCACTAAGCTGCAAAAGAAATGGAGGGGGCAACTATACTATACAGCTTACTCTGCGTTTGCATGCGGAGCAGCGATATGGATACGCAACGGCACCCCTTTCACACTGGTGGACCAAAGAGTGGATGTGCAGGGAAGATATGTGTTCTTGTTGGGTGTGTTGGATGGGAAACACATAATGCTGGGGAGTGTATATGCACCCAATTCAGAGCAAGATACATTTCTGGATGTCATCTCCACAACCCTGGTGGGTTGGGAAGAATACCCGTGGGTAATTGGGGGAGATTTTAACGCAGTATTGGATGTGGGGCTAGATAGATCACACCCGCCACTCCAAGGTACAAGTGCTAACAAACAGGCAGCGGCGCTGAAAGGTTGGGCAGCGGGCTGGAATATAGTTGACGTTTGGCGCACACTCCATCCTGCAAGCAGAGAATACTCCTTTTTCTCGCCACCACATGGTTTGCATACACGAATCGACAGGATATTTAGCTCATTAGGACTGGCACAAGACGTAGTGGATGCTACATATATGGGAAAACACTATCCGATCATAATCCACTAGAAGTAACGTTGTGCTGGGGCAAATCACCCACTCCAATCCCGACTTGGAAACTCCAACCTGCTTTATTGGAGGACTCAGTGTTTCGCGATGCCCTTTCTAAAACCATTACCAATTACTTTGCAGAAAACGCAAATACTGCTAGTTCTCGGCAGATAGAATGGGACGCGTTTAAGACAGTGGTGAGAGGAGTGGCAATTAGTATAAGAGTAGGGGCTCGTGTAGCCCTTGTAGCTAGCCTCACAGACGTTGAAAGTAAGCTGGGTGGACTGGAACAGGCAGCAGTAGATGGGGAGACACATGCAGAGGAGCTACATGAAGCGCATATGCGGCACGCGGAATTGCTTGAAGAGCTCAGAGTAGTGGATTACCGCCTATACACGCAAAAGCAACATGCTGAGGCGGATAGGGCAGGCCCACTCCTTGCCAGGATTATTAGAAATGCACCGCCGATGACCCCCATTTTAGAAGTTACTACACAGGAAGGAAACACGATAAACACACAACTAGAAATTAATAAGGCCTTCAAGTCCTATTATGAGACGCTATACGCGGCTCCACCAGAACTGAACGACAATGAGTATGGGGTATTCTTTGAGGGACTACAACTGCCACAATTAGAGGCAGATCACAAAGAAGAACTAGATAAACCAATAACGGATGCAGAAATAAACGCAGCAATTAAGGCACTACCTAGAAATAAAACACCAGGGATGGATGGTTTGCCAGTAGAATTTTATGCACAATATAAGACGTTACTAGTCCCACACCTCAAACAGCTGTACTGTGCGTCATTGGAATCCGGCTCACTGCCCGATTCTACGCTACAGGCGTTGGTGGTTTCCCCTCCTTAAACCAGGTCGGAACAGTACAGAATTGTCAGGATACAGACCCCTCTCATTGCTGAATACGGACTACAAGATTTTAAGTAAATTATTGGCTAACCGGATTCAACAGCTTATACCACAATTGATACATGTTGATCAATGTGGGTTTGTACCGGGCAGGAGCACTGCCCTCAATATCCGTAGACTGCATCAATTGATGACACAGCCACATCCGAACAAGCACACGCAGGGCTGTATATCGCTGGATCTGAGACAGGCTTTTGATTCACTACAGTGGGGCTACATGCTATATACTCTACCAAAATTTGGTATTCCAGATAATTACACCAAATGGGTGACTTTATTATATACTAACCCCACGGCACGAACACGTACAGGCACGCATATATCTGAGCAATATGTGGTGAACAGGGGTACGAGGCAGGGGTGCCCACTATCACCCTTAATATTTATCCTCGCATTGGAACCACTTCTCGCAAAAATACGCACTCAAGCGAGGCAGCATGGCATATCTGTGGGGGCGGACTGGCATATTATATCAGCATATGCGGATGATATAATCCTCTATTTCGGAAACTTGGGAACTGATCACACAACAATATCAGACATGTTTGATAGGTTCCAACACTTGTCGGGTCTCGCTATTAATGACTCCAAGTCCTATGCATACTCATTCATGGACTGCACACAACTCGCCCCCCTACAATTTGGGCGGTGGACATTCCAGATGGCGACAGTTACGTTTAAATATCTAGGGATCCACATCTACAGGGAGAAGGAGGACATAGTGGATGGCAACATAATGCGGGCAATTAACACACTTAGAACACAGGTAAAGTTCTGGACATCCCTACCACTATCAGTGGCGGGCAGGGTTGCTATCGCCAAGATGGTGATGCTCCCCAGGCTGCTATATTATTTTACGAATTTGCCGATAGTACTACCTATGAAGGTTTTTCAAACACTAGATACGCTGCTGATAGAATTGATCTGGGGACACGGGAGACGGAGAATTGGATTGGCAAAGCTTCGATTAGATACTAGACATGGGGGGCTGAGCGCCCCAGATTTTAGAACATATTGCTATGCAGGACAGCTACAGTGGTTGACGTACTGGATTGCGGGGCGTAATTTATACGAGATAGATATGTCACGACGTAATTGGGAAAGAGGTGTGCTACATACCCTTTTGTTACCACATTTCAAAATACCCAAAACCGCGCCTCCATTACTACAGGTGGCGTTACAATACTGGAGACGGGCGCTGCAATATACCAAGGGCCGGACTCCCTATTCCCCTAATATACCGCTGCTGGGTCTGCCTCTGCCTCTAGAAACAGTGACACAAAGGCATATACATACATGGTCGGAGGCGGGAGTGGACTCAATAGGGATGCTATTTGCAGATGGTGTGCTAATGAATCATGACACCTGTGTGAGGGAGCAGGGGGTACCGGACACCCAGTTCCTTTTATATGCCAACATAGCGAGATACCTGCGATCTACGTGGACACCAGAAGGAGCAGAGCCCCACACTCACGAATTAGTACGTATGCAATATATGATGGGGAATGGATCCCATTTGATTAAATGGTTGTCACATGGAATCAGAGCACACACAGCAATCCCACTGCAAGCACTCAGAGATAAATGGAACACAGATATAGGAAGGGAATTAACTGATAAGGAATGGGGTATCATACTTGAACACCCGAGAAAAGTATCACGCAATCCGAAATTTAAATTTATCCAGCTGATGATACTACACCGTGCATATTTGACCCCGCACAGATTAAGTAAGATGTTCCCAGATACCACTGATACATGCCCAAGATGTCAGGAAACTGCAGCAGGATTATTACATATGATATGGACCTGTCCAAGACTGAGACCCTATTGGTCAGCAATAACCACCATGCTAAACACAGTGGCCCCAGAACGAAAGGAGATTTCGTTGGAGAGATACATCCTAGGACTTAGTCCTCAGCCCAAAAGTGGAAATCCCACATATAGATTTGTTAATTTGGCACTGATACTAGCAAAGAGGTCGATCACCATGAGATGGAAGGCGAGGACAGCACCAGCAGCGTCAGACTAGTTTAACGAGATGGTTAGATGGGGCAGAGCAGAAAGCATAGAGTTACAAAGTGAGGAAAATAGAGGTCTGCGAAAAAAACCTATCTCAATGGAGTGGAATGTAATGTTAGAAGAGCTTATAGCAAATGAGATACCTATAATTTAAAGTATTGGAAGAATCCAGTGCGAGGCATGGAGATGTATTGGGCAGGCTGCACAACACCAGAGGTTGTGGAAAGCAGGTAAAGCAACTCTACCTGTAGACAAAGAGATGGATGTAAAATAACCAGATTAAGGGAGGATACACAAATAAGGTGTTATAATAATTGACTCATCGTTTGGCTGAGTGCGCAGGGTGGAGGGAGGGGGGGAGTTATGTTTATTGTAATGTTTGATATTAAAACAGAATGAATGCATGTACTATACAGTGAAGTTGTGCCAAGATAGCTGTATTCTAGAAATGAATATGGACACCAGCAAACAGGTCACAAATGCAATGTGGAAAGGTATAACCCTGCACTAATGTATAACATTTTTTTTGTTTTTTTGTTTAGTAATAGACACTGAAAAAATCATAGCCAATGTTAAATAATCAAACTTGGACCTGTATGTATATATATCTGTATGACAGCAACGGTATAGAACGGAAAATTAATAAAATTTGTTTTAAAAAAAAATGTACCTCTTTTGCCTCTTTCTGCACTTTTCTTGGCTTTTTCTGCACTTCTCTTCCTTCTTTCTGCACCCCTCCTGCCTTTTTCTGTACCTCTCTTGCCTCTCTCTCCACCCCTCTTGCTTCTTTCTGCACCTTTCTTCCTCTTTCTGCACATGTCCTACCTTTGTAGGCATAGTTAGAAATTAGCATTTAAAAAACCTTTGAAATTCACTGAAAAAACCACAGGTTTCAGGGACGTTATAGTTAGAAATTAGCATTTAAAAAACCTTAGAAATTCACTGAAAAAACCATAGGTTTCAGGCACGTTAGTTAGAAATTAGCATTTAAAAAACCTTAGAAATTCACTGAAAAAACCACAGGTTTCAGGGCCGTTATAGGTAGTTGGACATTTCACTCGTAAAAAACCAAAGAAATTCCGCCGTTCTAGTTAGTTCAGCTAACTATAACTCGCGCCCCCGCAATGCACTGCTGATGACGTCACATATTACATCATTCATGACATGGTCAGTGACATCACTGATGACATCACTGATGACATCTCAAATGACATCACTGATGACATCATCCAGTGACTGTGTGTTTCTATAAAGTTTAAATATGTTTTATATATATGCCAAGGTGTATTGAAGAATGAATGGGTGTATAAGTGTCTGGATGGATTTTTTAGTAGGTGCGTGACTGACTGTATAAGTGAGTGATTAAATGTGTCTTACTGAATGCATGTGTTAGTGACTGATACAGACATTCACACAGTTTAGTTTGTCAGTTGGTGTGTAAGCGGTTGCATGGGTTGGTGAGTAGCTAAATGAGGATCTATATGGGTTATTGATTGGTTGTTTGAGTATCTGTATGGGTGCCTGTGTGTGTGTGTGGGTGGGTGGGGGGGTGTAACTCTGTGCATAGATGTGTGAGTGGATGATTCACTGGGTGTATGGGTTCAAGAGTGCATATGTGAAGGGTTGTATGGGTGGGTGAGTGTGTGTACGGGTGTGTTGGTGAGTGAATGAATGCCTCAGTTGTACATGTGTGAGTAACTGCATATGTGAAAGGCAGTATATGTGAATGTTGGAGTGTATAAATGACTATTTGTGAGTGAGTGATTGTGAGAGTGGCTGTATGGATCAGTGTGTGCTTGTATTAGTTATTGTATAAGAGTGTAACTATGTGTTAGTATACGTTTGAATAAGTGAGGTGGTGTGTGTATAACTGTACAGGTGAGTAAATGGGAGTGTGATTGATTCTTTGCATGACTGACTAGGTGTGTGAGTAACTCTATGGATGAGTGGCCGTGTGTGAGTGTCTGTATAGATATGTGAGTGCATATGATAATGCCGTATTGATGGCTGACTGCATGTATGAGTGACTGTATGGGTGAATGAGTGGATGTGTGTGTAGACCTAGGAATTAGTGAGTGGGTATGTACTAACTGGTATTGGTGTGTCTATGGTTTCGAAAATGATAGTCTGTATTTTAGAGTGGGTGTATCAAGGGTTAGATTAGGGTGTGAGGAGGTGCATCAGATTTTCACGTGGATGATGTCATCAGTGATGTCATCAGTGATGTCACTAACCATGTCATGAATGATGTAATATGTGACGTCATCAGCAGTGCATTATGGGCGCGAGTTATAGTTAGCTGAACTAACTATAACGCCAGAATTTCTATGGTTTTGTACGAGTGAAATGTCCAACTAACTAACGTTCCTGAAACCTATGGTTTTTTCAGTGAATTTCTATGGTTTTGTAAATGCTAATTTTTAACTATAACGTCCCTGAAACCTATGGTTTTTTCAGTGAATTTCAAAGGTTTTTTAAATGCTAATTTCTAACTATACCGTCCCTGAAACCTATGTTTTTTTCAGTGAATTTCTATTGTTTTTTAAATGCTAATTTCTAACTATAACGTTTGTAAAACCTGTGGTTTTTTCAGTGATAAATAAATATATATATATATACATAGGCATATTTATAAAAACTACGTTTACATGCTATCACAAGCTATGGCAGTTCCTCCACCTTGCACCCCACCGCCCTCTTTCCCACTCTCTCTTTGTGCTGGGAGTGGGCAGGGGACCTGCTTCTGTGCTGCCGATCAGAAACAAATAAATGACTTAAATTGTTTCAGACTTAGGATGCACCTGTGAAAGGAGAGCATACCTTTTAATTGTGCTTTGGAGGATGACCGGGCCTTTGTTCTAAATTATATCATTATGCTGGGATCCTAATACTGAGAAGGATTGAGAAGGGTAGTGGAGGGATAGAAGAGGGAAAAAGGTTTGCATTTATATAGCGCTTGCTACTCTGATGAGGTGTTGAAGCGCTTTTCGTTGAGTAGCATGCTACTCCGGAACCCAGAAAGGATTAGTGGTGAATTAGTATAGTGAAATATGAAATTAATTTGAGAGGTGGACATGTTAGTCTGGTATTTGGATTGAAAAGGATAGTGGAGGGATCTTTTGGGGCTTATAGCAGTAGGAGGAGTCTTGGGATGAGTAAGAGGTGGTGTGATATATGCATTATTGGGCACACTGTATTTTAGCTCGTTTGACCCGGTCACCCACAGCTAAGGTAAAGGGTGAATGAGTTAGTCACTCCCCCAACCTAACCCTGAACCTAGCCTGCAGTGATGAGAAAAAGAGATCTTGCGCTTTTATGCGGGCTTGCGACTGCATTGAGCAATTACAACAGGCTTGCGACTGCATTGAGCAACCACAACAGAGCTGTGTCTTCAAACACCACGAAGTCCTTGTGTGAGCGGTGATCAGACACCCGGAAAGTCTCCAAAACTGCTGATGTGTATTT
This sequence comes from Calotriton arnoldi, assembly GCA_963921515.1. Lineage (NCBI taxonomy): Eukaryota > Metazoa > Chordata > Amphibia > Caudata > Salamandridae > Calotriton > Calotriton arnoldi. The sequence goes on from CAWUFW010002009.1 coordinate 2,051,516, forward strand.
GTGAACCCCGTTTTCTGCATCCACTTACTATATTTTCCCCTATTTAGTACAACACTCCATAACTTTTAAGTGAAGATTATATAGTAGAATTGCCCTGCATACCTACATACAAATTTGTTTGCATAAGATATGCTTACAACTTGTGTTTTTTTTTTTTTTAAACATCCACTTTAACACATCCTAGTTAGAAACAAAAAAAACGAAACAGAAAAGTAATATAAAGTAAAAAAAGTGCCGGGATAAATAAATAATAAATTGAGTATATGTAGGGCTTGGTAACTCTGTAAACAACAGCAGGCGCTGCAGCAGGTTCACGACCTTGAGGGCCATTCAGCTGTGAATGTATAGCTACAACACACGACCTATGTATCAGTATAAAGTGTACAGGAAAAGGTGCCCAAGGCCAGGAACCCTGCATTTGGTTGCAGCAGCCACCCTGCAGCCACACATGCGATCATTTATGGCACCTTTAAAAGGCCCCTCGGAGCCGAACCTTCTTGGAAAAACATAACACCACAATAACCTGTTAGAGTATATAAAAACTTTTGGAGAGTGAGTGCAGCTTCTGTTTACATTGTTAGCAAGTGCTTATGGCTTAGGCCATACACATCTGTGTAAGACGTACAGGGCCTCGACATGTGTTTTGGAATCGAGATTTTTTTTGGGGGGGAGTTTTATATAGCGCAACTAGACCCGAAGCTATGAGAGCGCTTTATATGAGCACCAGTTACGTTACAGAAAGGCAAATTTGTTTTTAGGGACAGGGACATTATTTGGTGATTTGGCCAGAATGACAGGATGTTGAACGTCCCTGCCGAGACTCGAACCCTGCCGAGACTCGAACCCTGTTCCCCAGCTTCGAGGTTGGCCGCTGTAGCCGTTAGGCCACATCCCTTTCCAGATCGATGCTTCCTTTTACATTAGTACATGGCATAAAAACTCCATGCATTATTTTTTACTTCTTATGATGTGTAATTAATGTGCCTGTAGTAACATTTGCTACACGCAGGCTGTACGTAGTACTCTATAGCACACACAGTACCCTTTGGTCCAATAGCTCTCCCCCCCACCCCCCCACCTCCGGTGGAACAACAAATGGTGCCCATGTACCGTGCCTTTTAAGCTTCGCCCCTGTTTGGTAAATAATGGGACTGAGCCAGGACTTCCGAGCACTGCTCCTTTGCTACCGCTTCTGAGCAGGGCTGCTGCACTTCCATTGGAGCAAACCGGGCACTACCCACCATGCTAATACACTCTGAAACTGGCACTTCCCAGGAGGGTGGGCAGCCAACAAACACTGAAGCAGCGGAATAGGCTGCCCTAATCCTTGGACGGAGGCCAGCACTGACTGCAGTTATACTGGGTTTATTATTAATGGTGGCTGTGGGCTGGCGGCTGTGGTGGGGCTGCTCAGCAGGGAGGCCATACTGTGAATGGGGCTGAGCCAGGACTTTTGAGCACTGCTCCTTTGCTACCGCTTCTGAGCAGGGCTGCTGTGGGCAGCCAACAAACACTGAAGCAGCGGAATAGGCTGCCCTAATCCTCGGACGGAGGCGAGCACTGACTGCCGTTATACTGGGTCTATTATTAATGGTGGCTGCGGGCTGGCGGCTGTGGTGGCACTGCTAAGCAGAGAGGCCATACTGTGAATGGGACTGAGCCAGGACTTCCGAGCACTGCTCCTTTGCTACCGCTTCTGAGCAGGGCTGCTGTGGGCAGCCAACAAACACTGAAGCAGCGGAATAGGCTGCCCTAATCCTCGGACGGAGGCCAGCACTGACTGCTGTTATACTGGGTCTATTATTAATGGTGGCTGTGGGCCGACGGCTGTGGTGCCGAGGCTGATTTTTGGAGCTGGGAAGGGAGTGGTGGGCTAACTTTCCCGGTCCTGTTTGGTGTTGGGTCCTGCCGGAGAAATAGTGGCAGATGGGTATGTTTTTTAGTTTGCTTTTGTTGGCGTCGCCGCTTTAGTTTGGAGGATGGTTTGCGAGCAGCTCGAGTTTCACCTCCTCTCGGACCCTGTTTGAGCCCTGAAAACACAGCCGCTCTCCCACTGCTTGTGAGCTCGGCAGAAGTGTTTCACCTCCTCTCGGACCCTGTTTGAGCCCTGAAAACACAGCCACTTTCGCAGTGCTTGTGACCTCGGCAGAAGTAGCAGTCCGGGAGGAAAGACTGGAAGACGCGTACCCATGGCGATTAGGAGCGGAAGTGTACGCGGTGCAAGTGTGAGACTGCCTATTACGTCTTATTTTTTGGGGGGGTTTTTATTCTACTTTGTTAGCTGAAATGTGTGAACAAACACTTTCATCTCCATATATATATATATTAAATTGAATTGGCCCTGGGACTTCTCTTTTATTTTAAGTCGATGCGAGGCACAAGATGGCTGCTAACACTTCCTGGTTTGAAGTGTTAGCAGCCAATCGGAGGCAAGCTTGTGCTCGGGGAGGGCTCAGCCAATCAGATCGCTTAATTTTGAAATATCGATATCTGTAAATCTTTAAATATCTTAAAAACGACTGAACGGATTTACACCATTTAAAAAAAAACATGCTTTCTGGACCAAGACCTTTCTCCCTGCCAAATTTGGCGTAATAACGTTCAGCAGTTCGACCTGTAGCCTTGTCTAAAGTTTCCTATGGAAATTGCATGGAGAAAACACGTTTTGGGACCCCCCTTTTTTCTCGGACCCCCCTTGACGAATCACCCCCAAACTTTCAAGATAGGAGCTGATCTGAAAAGAGGAACTTTTTGGAAAATTTCGTAAAGATTCGTCAAACGACGCCAAAGTTATAAGCACATCAAAAAATGCTTTTCCTATGGAAACTAGGTCCTAACTATAACTATCTACTTGCGACTGCCAGTAGATAACATATATATATCTATCTCCTACTGGCGGTCGCCAGTAGGTAGTTATAGTTAGGACCTAGTTTCCATAGCAAAAGCGTTTTTTGTTTTCCAAATAACTTTGGCGTCGTTTGACGAATCTTCGTGAAATTTTCAAAACTAGTGGGGCGCTCCGGTCAGTTCCTGTCTTGAAAGTTTCGGGGTGATTCGTCAAGCGGGGGCCGAGAAAAAAGGGGCGTGCCAAAACGCTTTTTCCATGTAATTTTCCATAGGAAACTTTATACAAAGCTACAGCCCGAACTGCTGAATGGAATTACACCAAATTTGGCAAAAAGGTAGCGCTTGGTTCAGAAAGTGACCTTTTTTTTAAATGGTGTAAATCCGTTCAGTAGTTCCTGAGAAATTAAAAAAAAGAAAACGTTCGATATCTGGGCGGAGCCTAACCACACATCTCTTCCCGAGCACGAGCTTGCCTCAGATTGGCTGCCAACACTTCAAACCAGGAAGTGTTGGCAGCCATCTTGTGCCTTGGAGGGAGGGAGAAATAAAAAGGTAAAAAAAAGATAAAAAAACAAGAAAAGGGGGCAGGGTAAAAACACCCTGACCCCCCAGGCCTGCTCAGGGGGTCCCTGTGGGGAAAACATTTTTTTATTTTTTATTTTCAGGCGGGGTCGCGCCGGGTGTGCGAATCCGTCCGAAAATTTAAAAAAACAAAGCGCTTCGTTTTCAAAGCCCCCGGGTGGGTCAAGTCCCGGGGGCAATTTATTTATGTAGCGGGGGCCCCCGCAGCCCCGGGGACCGCCACCTCCCCGGGGCTATGTAAATTATATGCGGGAGGGCACGCGGCCCTCCCGCAGCCCCGGGGACCGCCACCTCCCCGGGGCATGTTTTTTAATCTGTGGGGGGCCTCCAAGGCCCCCCCCAAGCCCCGGGGACTGCCACCGCCGTGGCTTTTCTTAAATATGTGCGGGGGCACACGGCCCCCCTGATGCCCCGGGGACCGCCACCTCCCCGGGGCTTTCTTGAATTATTAGCGGGGGCCCGCGGGCCCCCCCCAAGCCCCGGGGACCACCACCTACCCGGGGCTTTAAATAGTTGGGAGGGGGGCCGTACGGCCCCCCTCCTGGAGCCCTCGATGGCCCTGGGGACCGCCACGCCCCAGGGCCGGCTCCTGCAGTGTCCCGGGGTGCCCACCCCCGGGACACTGCTGTTTGCTATGGCAGGGCGGGAGCCGCACGGCTCCCGCCCTGCCATAGCAAACTCTGCTTTGCTTCATTGAAGCGAGAGCAGGGAAACCTGCTCTCGCTTGAATGAAGCAAAGCAGGATTGCTTTTCCACAAGGGGAGCTGCATGTCAGCAGCTCCCCTTGTGGAAAAGCAATGCCGGCTCCCGCAGGAGGCGGGGAGCCAGCAGGACCGTGGGGGCATTGGGGCTCCCCCCATGGTCCCCAACGGAGCGGACAGACCCCGGGGGATGGGGTCCCCGGGGCCAGAAGTAGCCCGGGAGGGGGGCCACGCGGCCCCCCTCCATCAATAAATAATCATTAAAAAAAAAGAGGCACAGCCCCGGGGGATGGGGTCCCCGGGGCCAATAGAGCCCTCAGGAGGGGGGCCACGCAGCCCCCTCCTTAAAAAATATTTAAAAATATATATATATGTGGCCGAAATTGGCCTCGGGAAGGGGGCCGCGCGGCCCCCTTCCCCGCGGCCCCCTTCCCGTTTTCTTTAATTTAAAAAAAAAAAAATAGTGGTCAGGCCCTGGGGGATGGGGTCCCCAGGGCCCCAAAAATGGGAAAAGAAGGGGGGCCACACAGCCCCCCTTCTAAAAAAAAAAAAAAAGCCGGCATCGCGCAGGAGTCTCCACCCCCTCCCTGCAGCACTCTGCAAACGCGCCCCCTGGCGCGTTGTAAGTTGGGGAATTAATTCCCCTTAAATTCTGAGGGTCCCTGGGGGCCAACTAGCCCACCAGGTACCTCCAGTATGCGCCAGGGAGCTGCGTTGCAGAGATGGTCCAAGGCCACGCCCCCTTTTTACACCACTCTGCAACGCAGCTCTGTGGCGCTTACTGAGGTAGCTGGTGGGCTAGTTGGCCCTCAGGGACCCTCAGGATTCAAGGACTTAATCCCCAACTTAAAACGTGCCACAGGGCGCGTTTGCACACTTGTCACATCAGGCCCCGCCTCTCCCTGCACCACTGTGCAAACGCGCCCCGTGGCGGGTTTTAAGTTGGGGATTAATTCCCCTTCAATCCTGAGGGTCCCTGGGGGCCAACTAGCCCACCAGGTACCTCCAGTAAGCGCCACAGAGCTGCGTTTCGCATTTGTGAGAATTAGAGCTATTTGTGAGAATTAGAGCTATTGCCGTTGTAAATGCAAAAGTTTTTTACTAATGTTTTTTGGAGTGGAGTGGATGTACGTTGTGTGTAGTGGAATTATGTGATATGTTGTGCAGTGAAATTATGTGGATAGAAAGTATGTGGTATTTAATGTATAGGAATTATGTAGAGTGGATTATGTGTTATGGAGAGTAATTATGTGGGTATGGTAGTCTGTGTTGTGGAGTGGTAACCTCAGGTTTAGTCTTCCTCGTTTCCATAGAAGCTCAACTATGAACTCAGTGAGACAAAAAAGATGGAATCACTGAGGAGCACTTGTGGACCTAGTCAGAGGTATGAGCAGGGCCACTGGAATTATGTGACTGTTTGGCTGCACCGACTTTCGCACAATTATACATTTTCTGCATTAGCCACATAATTCATCATCTGCACCCTAATCTGCAGATTTGAACAAAAAAGCCTTTTTTTCTAGCTGAAACGGGTCAAACGTTACCAAAAATGCAGCGACAAGTGTTACAGCGTGGTGGAAGGCCCTTTGCAAACCTAGAATGGTCACCTGTTACTTATTGCTAATTGTGGGTGTTAAATTGGTACTAATGGTGTGCAAGCCTACTCTTGCTTCCCTCTGCGCCTCTCTTGCCTCTTTCTGCATTTCTGTTGCTTCTTTCTTTTCTGCACTTCTCTTGACCTCATTCTGCAAATCTCTTGTACTTTCTGCACCTCTCTTCCCTCTTTCTGCACGTCTGTTGCCTCTTTCTGCACCTCATTTGCTTCTTTCTGCACCTCTGTTGTCTCTTTCTGCACTCGTCTTCCCTCTTTCTGTACCTTTCCTGCCTGTTTTTGCATCTCACTTGCCTCTTTCTGCACTTTTCTTGCTTCTTTCTACACCTCTGTTGCTTCTTTCAGCAATTCTCTTGCCTCTTTGTGCACTTCTCTTGCCTGTTTCACCACCTCTTGCCTCTTTTTGCACCTCTGTTGCTTCTTTCTGCACTTCTCTTGCCTCTTTCTGCAGCCCTGTTGCTTCATTCTGCACTTTCCATGCTTCTTTCTGCACCTGTCTTGCTTCTTTCTGCACCCATGTTGTCTCTTTATGTACCTCTTTCTGCACTTTTCTTGCCTTTTTCTGCACCTCTCTTCCCTCTTTCTGCATGTCTGTTGCCTCTTTCTGCACCTCATTTGCTTCTTTCTGCACCCCTGTTGTCTCTTTCTGCACTCGTCTTCCCTCTTTCTGTACCTTTCCTGCCTGTGTTTGCATCTCACTTGCCTCTTTCTGCACTTTTCTTGCTTCTTTCTACACCTCTGTTGCTTCTTTCAGCAATTGTCTTGCCTCTTTGTGCACTTCTCTTGCCTGTTTCTGCACCTCTCTTGCCTCTTTTTGCACCTCTGTTGGCTCTTTCTGCTCCTCACTTGTTCCTTTCTACACTTCTCTTGCCTCTTTCTGCACCCCTGTTGCTTTATTCTGCACTTTCCATGCTTCTTTCTGCACCTGTCTTGCTTCTTTCTGCACCCCTGTTGTCTCTTTATGAACCTCTTTTGCCTCTTTCTGCACCTTTTCTTGCCTTTTCTGCACCTCTCTTCCCTCTTTCTGCACGTCTGTTGCCTCTTTCTGTACCTCATTTGCTTCTTTCTGCACCCCTGTTCTCTTTCTGCACTAGTCTTCCCTCTTTCTGTACCTTTCCTGCCTGTTTTTGCATCTCACTTGCCTCTTTCTGCACTTTTCTTGCTTCTTTCTACATCTCTGTTGCTTCTTTCAGCAATTCTCTTGCCTCTTTGTGCACTTCTCTTGCCTGTTTCTGCACCTCACTTGCTCCTTTCTACACTTCTCTTGCCTCTTTCTGCACCCCTGTTGCTTCATTCTGCACTTTCCGTGCTTCTTTCTGCACCTGTCTTGCTTCTTTCTGCACCCCTGTTGTCTCTTTATGTACCTCTTTTGCCTCTTTCTGCACCTGTCTTGCTTCTTTCTATACCTCTGTTGCTTCTTTCAGCAATTCTATTGCCTCTTAGTGCACTTCTCTTGCCTGTTTCTGCACCTCTCTTGCCTCTTTTTGCACCTCTGTTGGCTCTTTCTGCACCTCACTTGCTCCTTTCTACACTTCTCTTGCTTCTTTCTGCACCCCTGTTGTCTCTTTATGTACCTCTTTTGCCTCTTTCTGCACTTTTCTTGGCTTTTTCTGCACTTCTCTTCCTTCTTTCTGCACCTCTCCTGCCTTTTTCTGTACCTCTCTTGCCTCTCTCTCCACCCCTCTTGCTTCTTTCTGCGCCTTTCTTCCTCTTTCTGCACATGTCCTACCTTTGTAGGCATAGTTAGAAATTAGCATTTAAAAACCTTTGAAATTCACTGAAAAAACCACAGGTTTCAGGGACGTTATAGTTAGAAATTAGCATTTAAAAAACCTTAGAAATTCACTGAAAAAACCATAGGTTTCAGGCACGTTAGTTAGAAATTAACATTTAAAAAACCTTAGAAATTCACTGAAAAAACCACAGGTTTTAGGGCCGTTATAGGTAGTTGGACATTTCACTCGTAAAAAACCAAAGAAATTCCGCCGTTATAGTTAGTTCAGCTAACTATAACTCGCGCCCCCGCAATGCACTGCTGATGACGTCACATATTACATCATTCATGACATGGTCAGTGACATCACTGATGACATCACTGATGACATCTCAAATGACATCACTGATGACATCATCCAGTGACTGTGTGTTTCTATAAAGTTTAAATATGTTTTATATATATGCCAAGGTGTATTGAAGAATGAATGGGTGTATAAGTGTCTGGATGGATGATTTAGTAGGTGCGTGACTGACTGTATAAGTGAGTGATTAAATGTGTCTTACTGAATGCATGTGTTAGTGACTGATACAGACACTCACACAGTTTAGTTTGTCAGTTGGTGTGTAAGCGGTTGCATGGGTTGGTGAGTAGCTAAATGAGGATCTATATGGGTTATTGATTGGTTGTTTGAGTATCTGTATGGGTGCCTGAGTGTGTGTGTGGGTGGGTGGGGGGGTGTAACTCTGTGCATAGATGTGTGAGTGGATGATTCACTGGGTGTATGGGTTCAAGAGTACATCTGTGAAGGGTTGTATGGGTGGGTGAGTGTGTGTATGGGTGTGTTGGTGAGTGAATGGATGCCTCAGTTGTACATGTGTGAGTAACTGCATATGTGAAAGGCAGTATATGTGAATGTTGGAGTGTATAAATGACTATTTGTGAGTGAGTGATTGTGAGAGTGGCTGTATGGATCAGTGTGTGCTTGTATTAGTTATTGTATAAGAGTGTAACTATGTGTTAGTATACGTTTGAATAAGTGAGGTGGTGTGTGTATAACTGTACAGGTGAGTAAATGGGAGTGTGATTGATTCTTTGCATGACTGACTAGGTGTGTGAGTAACTCTATGGATGAGTGGCCGTGTGTGAGTGTCTGTATAGATATGTGAGTGCATATGATAATGCCGTATTGATGGCTGACTGCATGTATGAATGACTGTATGGGTGAATGAGTGGATGTGTGTGTAGACCTAGGAATTAGTGAGTGGGTATGTACTAACTGGTATTGGTGTGTCTATGGTTTCGAAAATGATAGTCTGTATTTTAGAGTGGGTGTATCAAGGGTTAGATTAGGGTGTGAGGAGGTGCATCAGATTTTCACGTGGATGATGTCATCAGTGATGTCACTTACCATGTCATGAATGATGTAATATGTGACGTCATCAGCAGTGCATTGCGGGGGCGCGAGTTATAGTTAGCTGAACTAACTATAATGCCGGAATTTCTATGGTTTTGTACGAGTGAAATGTCCAACTAACTAACGTTCCTGAAACCTATGGTTTTTTCAGTGAATTTCTATGGTTTTTTAAATGCAAATTTTTAACTATAACGTCCCTGAAACCTATGGTTTTTTCAGTGAATTTCAAAGGTTTTTTAAATGCTAATTTCTAACTATACCGTCCCTGAAACCTATGTTTTTTTCAGTGAATTTCTATTGTTTTTTAAATGCTAATTTCTAACTATAACGTTTGTAAAACCTGTGGTTTTTTCAGTGAAAAAAAAAATAAAATATATATATATATATATAGGCATATTTATAAAAACTACGTTTACATGCTATCACAAGCTATGGCAGTTCCTCCACCTTGCACCCCACCGCCCTCTTTCCCACTCTCTCTTTGTGCTGGGAGTGGGCAGGGGACCTGCTTCTGTGCTGCCGATCAGAAACAAATAAATGACTTAAATTGTTTCAGACTTAGGATGCACCTGTGAAAGGAGAGCATACCTTTTAATTGTGCTTTGGAGGATGACCGGGCCTTTGTTCTAAATTATATCATTATGCTGGGATCGTAATACTGAGAAGGATTGAGAAGGGTAGTGGAGGGATAGAAGAGGGAAAAAGGTTTGCATTTATATAGCGCTTGCTACTCTGATGAGGTGTTGAAGCGCTTTTCGTTGAGTAGCATGCTACTCCGGAACCCAGAAAGGATTAGTGGTGAATTAGTATAGTGAAATATGAAATTAATTTGAGAGGTGGACATGTTAGTCTGGTATTTGGATTGAAAAGGATAGTGGAGGGATCTTTTGGGGCTTATAGCAGTAGGAGGAGTCTTGGGATGAGTAAGAGGTGGTGTGATATATGCATTATTGGGCACACTGTATTTTAGCTCGTTTGACCCGGTCACCCACAGCTAAGGTAAAGGGTGAATGAGTTAGTCACTCCCCCAACCTAACCCTGAACCTAGCCTGCAGTGATGAGAAAAAGAGATCTTGCGCTTTTATGCGGGCTTGCGACTGCATTGAGCAACTACAACAGGCTTGCGACTGCATTGAGCAACCACAACAGAGCTGTGTCTTCAAACACCACGAAGTCCTTGTGTGAGCGGTGATCAGACACCCGGAAAGTCTCCAAAACTGCTGATGTGTATTTGTGAATCCCGTTTTCTGCATCCACTTACTATATTTTCCCCTATTTAGTACAACACTCCATAACTTTTAAGTGAAGATTATATAGTAGAATTGCCCTGCATACCTACATACAAATTTGTTTGCATAAGATATGCTTACAACTTGTGTTTTTTTTTTTTTGTTTTTTTTTTAAAACATCCACTTTAACACATCCTAGTTAGAAACAAAAAAAACGAAACAGAAAAGTAATATAAAGTAAAAAAAAGTGCCGGGATAAATAAATAATAAATTGAGTATATGTAGGGCTTGGTAACTCTGTAAACAACAGCAGGCGCTGCAGCAGGTTCACGACCTTGAGGGCCATTCAGCTGTGAATGTATAGCTACAACACACGACCTATGTATCAGTATAAAGTGTACAGGAAAAGGTGCCCAAGGTCAGGAACCCTGCATTTGGTTGCAGCAGCCACCCTGCAGCCACACATGCGATCATTTATGGCACCTTTAAAAGGCCCCTCGGAGCCGAACCTTCTTGGAAAAACATAACACCACAATAACCTGTTAGAGTATATAAAAACTTTTGGAGAGTGAGTGCAGCTTCTGTTTACATTGTTAGCAAGTGCTTATGGCTTAGGCCATACACATCTGTGTAAGACGTACAGGGCCTGGACATGTGTTTTGGAATCGAGATTTTTTTGGGGGGGGAGTTTTATATAGCGCAACTAGACCCGAAGCTATGAGAGCGCTTTATATGAGCACCAGTTACGTTACAGAAAGGCAAATTTGTTTTTAGGGACAGGGACATTATTTGGTGATTTGGCCAGAATGACAGGATGTTGAATGTCCCTGCCGAGACTCGAACCCTGCCGAGACTCGAACCCTGTTCCCCAGCTTCGAGGTTGGCCGCTGTAGCCGTTAGGCCACATCCCTTTCCCTGTCCAGATCGATGCTTCCTTTTACATTAGTACATGGCATAAAAACTCCATGCATTATTTTTTACTTCTTATGATGTGTAATTAATGTGCCTGTAGTAACATTTGCTACACGCAAGGCTGTACGTAGTACTCTATAGCACACACAGTACCCTTTGGTCCAATAGCTCCACCCCCCACCCCCCCACCTCCGGTGGAACAACAAATGGTGCCCATGTACCGTGCCTTTTAAGCTTCGCCCCTGTTTGGTAAATAATGGGACTGAGCCAGGACTTCCGAGCACTGATCCTTTGCTACCGCTTCTGAGCAGGGCTGCTGCACTTCCATTGGAGCAAACCGGGCACTACCCACCATGCTAATACACTCTGAAACTGGCACTTCCCAGGAGGGTGGGCAGCCAGCAAACACTGAAGCAGCAGAATAGGCTGCCCTAATCCTTGGACGGAGGCCAGCACTGACTGCAGTTATACTGGGTTTATTATTAATGGTGGCTGTGGGCTGGCCGCTGTGGTGGGGCTGCTCAGCAGGGAGGCCATACTGTGAATGGGACTGAGCCAGGACTTTTGAGCACTGCTCCTTTGCTACCGCTTCTGAGCAGGGCTGCTGTGGGCAGCCAACAAATACTGAAGCAGCGGAATAGGCTGCCCTAATCCTCTGACGGAGGCGAGCACTGACTGCCGTTATACTGGGTCTATTATTAATGGTGGCTGCGGGCTGGCGGCTGTGGTGGCGCTGCTAAGCAGAGAGGCCATACTGTGAATGGGACTGAGCCAGGACTTCCGAGCACTGCTCCTTTGCTACCGCTTCTGAGCAGGGCTGCTGTGGGCAGCCAACAAACACTGAAGCAGCGGAATAGGCTGCCCTAATCCTCGGACGGAGGCCAGCACTGACTGCTGTTATACTGGGTCTATTATTAATGGTGGCTGTGGGCCGACGGCTGTGGTGCCGAGGCTGATTTTTGGAGCTGGGAAGGGAGCGGTGGGCTAACTCGCCCGGTCCTGTTTGGTGTTGGGTCCTGCCGGAGAAATAGTGGCAGATGGGTATGTTTTTAGTTTGCTTTTGTTGGCGTCGCCGCTTTAGTTTGGAGGATGGTTTGTGAGCAGCTCGAGTTTCACCTCCTCTCGGACCCTGTTTGAGCCCTGAAAACACAGCCGCTCTCCCACTGCTTGTGAGCTCGGCAGAAGTGTTTCACCTCCTCTCGGACCCTGTTTGAGCCCTGAAAACACAGCCACTTTCGCAGTGCTTGTGACCTCGGCAGAAGTAGCAGTCCGGGAGGAAAGACTGGAAGACGCGTACCCATGGCGATTAGGAGCGGAAGTGTACGCGGTGCAAGTGTGAGACTGCCTATTACGTCTTATTTTTTGGGGGTTTTTATTCTACTTTGTTAGCTGAAATGTGTGAACAAACACTTTCATCTCCATATATATATATATTAAATTGAATTGGCCCTGGGACTTCTCTTTTATTTTAAGTCGATGCGAGGCACAAGATGGCTGCTAACACTTCCTGGTTTGAAGTGTTAGCAGCCAATCGGAGGCAAGCTTGTGCTCGGGGAGGGCTCAGCCAATCAGATCGCTTAATTTTGAAATATCGATATCTGTAAATCTTTAAATATCTTAAAAACTACTGAACGGATTTACACCATTTAAAAAAAAGCATGCTTTCTGGACCAAGACCTTTCTCCCTGCCGAATTTGGCGTAATTCCGTTCAGCAGTTCGACCTGTAGCCTTGTCTAAAGTTTCCTATGGAAATTGCATGGAGAAAACACGTTTTGGGACCCCCCTTTTTTCTCGGACCCCCCTTGACGAATCACCCCCAAACTTTCAAGATAGGAGCTGATCTGAAAGAGGAACTTTTTGGAAAATTTCGTAAAGATTCGTCAAACGACGCCAAAGTTATAAGCACCTCAAAAAATGCTTTTCCTATGGAAACTAGGTCCTAACTATAACTATCTACTTGCGACTGCCAGTAGATAACATATATATATATATATATATATATATCTCCTACTGGCGGTCGCCAGTAGGTAGTTATAGTTAGGACCTAGTTTCCATAGCAAACGCGTTTTTGTTTTCCAAATAACTTTGGCGTCGTTTGACGAATCTTCGTGAAATTTTCAAAACTAGTGGGGCGCTCCGGTCAGCTCCTGTCTTGAAAGTTTCGGGGTGATTCAAGCTCGGGCCGAGAAAAAGAGGCGTCCCAAAACGCTTTTCCCATGTAATTTTCCATAGGAAACTTTATACAAAGCTACAGCCCGAACTGCTGAAGCGGAATTACACCAAATTTGGCAAAAAGTAGCGCTTGGTTCAGAAAGTGACCTTTTTTAAATGGTGTAAATCCGTTCAGTAGTTCCTGAGAAATTAAAAGAAAACGTTCGATATCTGGGCGGAGCCTAACCACACATCTCTTCCCGAGCACGAGCTTGCCTCAGATTGGCTGCCAACACTTCAAACCAGGAAGTGTTGGCAGCCATCTTGTGCCTTGGAGGGAGGGAGAAATAAAGGTAAAAAAAGATAAAAAACAAGAAAGGGGGGCAGGGTAAACACACCTGACCCCCAGGCCTGCTCAGGGGGTCCCTGTGGGAAAACATTTTTATTTTTATTTTCAGGCAAGGTCGCGCCGGGTGCGCGAATCCGTCCGAAAATTTAAAAAAACAAAGCGCTTCGTTTTCAAAGCCCCCGGGTGGGTCAAGTCCCGGGGGCAATTTATTTATGTAGCGGGGGCCCCCGCAGCCCCGGGGACCACCACCTCCCCGGGGCTATGTAAATTATATGCGGGAAGGCACGCGGCCCTCCCGCAGCCCGGGGACCGCCACCTCCCTGGGGCATGTTTTTAATCTGTGGGGGCCTCCAGGCCCTCAAGCCCGGGGACTGCCACCCCGGGGCTTTTCTTAAATATGTGCGGGGGCACAGGGCCCCCTGCTGCCCCGGGGACCGCCACCTCCCCGGGGCTTTCTTGAATTATTAGCGGGGGCCCCGCGGGCCCCCCCAAGCCCCGGGGACCACCACCTCCTTGGGGCTTTAAGTAGTTGGAGGGGGGCCGTGCGGCCCCCCTCCTGGAGCCCTCGGTGGCCCTGGCGACCGCCACGCCCCAGGGCCGGCTCCTGCAGTGTCCCGGGGTGCCCACCCCCGGGACACTGCTGTTTGCTATGGCAGGGCGGGAGCCGCACGGCTCCCCGCCCTGCCATAGCAACTCTGCTTTGCTTCATTGAAGCAAAGCAGGATTGCTTTTCCACAAGGGGAGCTGCATGTCAGCAGCTCCCCTTGTGGAAAAGCAATGCCGGCTCCGGCAGGAGGCGGGGAGCCAGCAGGACCGTGGGGGCATTGGGGCTCCCCCCATGGTCCCCAACGGAGCGGACAGGCCCCGGGGTATGGGGTCCCCGGGGCCAGAAGTGGCCCGGGAGGGGGGCCACGCGGCCCCCCTCCATCAATAAATAATTAAAAAAAGAGGCACAGCCCCGGGGATGGGGTCCCCGGGGCCAATAGAGCCCTCAGGAGGGGGCCACGCAGCCCCCTCCTTAAAAAATATTTTTTTAAAATATATATGTGGCCGAAATTGGCCTCGGGGAAGGGGGCCGCGCGGCCCCCTTCCCGTTTTCTTTAATTTAAAAAAAAAAAAAATAGTGGTCAGGCCCTGGGGGATGGGGTCCCCAGGGCCCCAAAAATGGGAAAAGAAGGGGGGCCACACAGCCCCCTTTCTAAAAAAAAAAAAAAAAAAAGCCGGCATCGCGCAGGAGTCCTCACCCCCTCCCTGCAGCACTCTGCAAACGCTCCCCTGGCGCGTTGTAAGTTGGGGAATTAATTCCCCTTAAATTCTGAGGGTCCCTGGGGGCCAACTAGCCCACCAGGTACCTCCTGTATGCGCCAGGGAGCTGCGTTGCAGAGATGGTCCAAGGCCACGCCCCCTTTTTACACCACTCTGCAACGCAGCTCTGTGGTGCTTACTGGAGGTAGCTGGTGGGCTAGTTGGCCCCCAGGGACCCTCAGGACTCAAGGGGACTTAATCCCCCAATTTACAACGCGCCAGGGGGCGCGTTTGCAGAGTGCTGCAGGGAGGGGGCGGGGCCTCCTGCGCGATGCCGGTCTTTTTAAAAAAATAAAATAAAATTTAAGAAGGGGGGCTGTGTGGCCCCCCTTCCTTTCCTATTTTATTGGCCCTGGGGACCCCATCCCCCAGGGCCTGACCCCTATTTTTTTTTTTATTTAAAAAAATTGGAAGGGGTCCCCATCCCCCGGGGCATGGCCAGTTTTTTTTTTTAAATCAAATTATTGGAGGGGGACTGCGTGGCCCCCCTCCTCAGGCCATTTATGGCCCCGGGGACCCCATCCCCCGGGGCCGGCCTTTCCGTGTATTTTATTTTTTACATTTTTATAATGGGGGATGGGGACTGCGTGGCCCCCCTCCGTGGCCACTTCTGGCCCCGGGGGACCCCATCCCCCGGGGCCTGGCCTCTCGTTGGGGGAGCCCCAATGCCCCCACGGTCCCGCCGGCTCCCCGCGTCCTGCGAGAGCTGGCATTGCTTTTCCACATGGGGAGCTGCTGACCTGCAGCTGCCCGTGTGGAAAAGCAATCTGCTTTGCTTCATTGAAGCGAGAGCAGGTTTCCCTGCTCTCGCTTCAATGAAGCAAAGCAGTTTGCAATGACAGGGCGGGAGCCGCGAGGCTCCCGCCCTGTCATTGCAAACAGCAGTGTCCCCTGCAGGAGCCGGCGCTGGGGGGTGGCGGTCCCCAGGGCCATCACTGGCTCCAGGAGGGGGGCCGCGCAGCCCCCCTCCCACCATTGGCAAAGCCCCGGGGAGGTGGTGGTCCCCGGGCTCGGGGGTCCGTAAAGGACCTCCATATTTGCATAGTTAGTGCCCCGGGGAGGTGGCGGTCCCCGGGGCTGCGGGGGGGCCATGTGCCCCCTGCAAATATGTAAAGAAAGCCCTGGGGGGTGGCGGTCCCCGGGGCTTGGGGGGCCATGGAGGCCCCCCACCCATTTAAAAGCCCCGGGGGCTAAATATAAACGAAGCGCGGAAGCCCGCGCTTCGTTTTTTTTTGGGATCCGGCGCGCATTTTGCCGTTTTTTTTTTTTTTTTTAAACAAAAAATGCTTTTTTGGGCCCTGGAGGTCCTTGTGGGACCCCCTAAGCAGGCCTAGGAGGTCAGGGTGTTTCTACCCTGCCCCCTTTCCTTTTTTTTCGCGTTTGTTTTACTCTTTTCTTGTGACTCGGTTCTACCGAGTCACAAGATGGCTGCCAACACTTCCTGGTTTGGAGTGTTGACAGCCAGTTAGCATGAAGCTCGTGATCGGGAGGGTGTGCGGATCCACCATAGATATCGAAACATTTATTTTTGATTTTCTCAGCAACTACTGAACGGATTTACACCATTTTTAAAAAGGGTGCTTTCTGAACCAAGCACTACCTTTTTGCCAAATTTGGTGTAATTCCGTTCAGCAGTTTTGGCTGTAGCCTTGCATAAATTTCCTATGGGAAATTGATTTTTTGACTCTTATTTTTTGAATTTCTCCGCAACTACTGAACGGATTTACACCATTTAACAAAAAGGTCTCTTTCTGAACCAAGGGCTACCTTTTTGCCAAGTTTGGTGTAATTCCGTTCAGCAGTTCGGGCTGTAGCTTTGTCTAAAGTTTCCTATGGGAATTAACATGGAGAAAACACGTTTTGGGACCCCCTTTTTCTCGGCCCCGCTTGCCAAATCACCCCAAAACTTTCAAGACAGGAGCTGACCGGAGCGAACTACGATTTTTGAAAATTTCGCGAATATTCGTGAACCGGCGCCAAAGTTATTGGGAAAAGAATGTTACGAATTTCCTATGGATAATAGGTCCTAACTATAACTATCTACTGGCGACCGCCAGTAGATAATATATATATATATATATATATATATATATATATATTCACTGAAAAAACCATAGGTCTTAGGGAAAGTTATAGTTAGTTGGACATTTCACTCGTATAAAACCAGAGAAATTCCCCCGTTATAGTTAGTTCAGCTAACTATAACTCGCGCCCCCGCAATGCACTGCTGATGACGTCACATATTACATCACTCATGACATGGTCAGTGACATCACTGATGACATCACTGATGACATCTCAAATGACATCACTGATGACATCACTGATGACATCATCCATGTGATTATTTGATGCATCTTCTCACACCCTAATATAACCTTTGATACACCCACTCTAAATTACAGACTGCCATTCTCAAAACCATAGACACTCCAACACCAATAACTACATACCCACTCACTGATTCTTAGGTTTACACACACATCCACTCACTCACCCGTACAGTCACTCATACTTATGGTCACTCAGTACAGGACTATCATATGCACTCATACACCTATATAGACACTCACACACCGCCACTCATCCATAGAGGTACTCACACACCTAGTCAGTCATGCAAATAATTAATCGCACTGCCATTTACTCACCTATACAGTTATACACACACAAGCTCAATTACTCATACAAATACTAGCACATTCTTACGCTCTTATACAATCACTGATACAAGCACACACTCATCCATACAGCCACTCTCACAATCACACACTCTCACTTATAGCCATTTATATACTCCAACACACACATATACTGCCTTTCACATGTGTAGTTACTCACACATGTACCACTGAGATATACATTCACTCACCAACACACCCATACACACACTCACCCACCCATACAGTCCATCACAGATGCACTCTTGAAACCATGCACCCAGTGAATCACCCACTCACACATCTATGCACAGAGTCACACACACCCACCCACACAAACACTCAGGCACCCATACAGATACTCAGACAACCAATCAATAACCCATATAGACACTCATGTAGCTATTCGCAAACCCATGCAGCCGCTTACACACCAACAGACAGACGGATACAGACATTCACACAGTTTAGTCACTAACCCATGCATTCAGTAAGATACGTTTAATCACTCACTTAGAGTCAGTCATGCACCTACTAAATCATCCATTCAGACACTTATACACCCACTCATTCTTCAATACGCCTTTCCCTATATATATTAAACATATTTAAACTTTACAGAAACACAGTCACTGGATGATGTCATCAGTGATGTCATTTGAGATGTCATCAGTGATGTCATTGACCATGTCATGAGTGATGTAATATGTGACATCATCAGCAGTGCATTGTGGAGCGCGAGTTATAGTTAGCTGAACTAACTATAACGGGGAATTTCTCTGGTTTTATACGAGTGACATGTCCAACTAACTATAACTTTCCCTAAAACCTATGGTTTTTTCAGTGAATTTCTAAGGTTTTTTAAATGCTAATTTCTAACTATAACGTGCCTGAAACCTATGTTTTTTTCAGTGAATTTCAAAGGTTTTTTAAATGCTAATTTCTAACTATAACGTGCCTGAAACCTATGGTTTTTAAGTGAATTTCAAAGGTTTTTAAATGCTAGTTTCTAACTATGCCTACAGAGGTAGGACATGTGAAGAAAGAAGAAAAACGCACAGAAAGAAGCAAAAGAAATGCAGAAAGAGGCAACAGAAGTCCACAAAGACGAAGAAAATTGCAGGAAGAAGCAAGACGTGTGCCCACAACTTTTTCAGACGGGTACTGGTGGTAACTGACTCTGACTAACCAGGCCTAGAGCCAGTGCTATGCTAAAAGACACTTAGAATACAGTGAAAACACCTACATACACTAGGGAACACTATGCGTTGGGGTACCCCTGTGATTAGCATGACCTCCTCTGTAAGGCCCTAGTACATAATAGGGCAGGGGGATTAAAACTACCTCTAAGTCAGAGGTGCAGAAATATGCTACTTTAACTAGTAGTCGTGTTTGCAGAGTGGTGGAGAAAGGGTGCTGGGCGTCCAACCAACGCTCAGGAATTCCGCAGCGTAGGACTTACAGGAGGTACCAGGAGGGATTCTTGGCCCCCAAACTCCCTCAGGACTAAATTGGACTTCATCCCCCGTCCCGAAGTCTGCCACAAGGCACGTTTGCAGAGTGGTAGAGAAAGGGGGCCATGGCCTCTGAAGACGTCTTAGCAATCCCACTGTGGGGGACTTATGGAGTAAACAAGAGGGGTGCTAGGCCCCCAAGGACATCCTTGCACAGTGGTGAAGGGAGGGGGCGGGCCTGATGTGACAAGTGTGCAAACGCGCTCCGTGGTGCGGTTCTAAGTTGGGGGATTAAGTCAACTTGTATCCTGAGGGTCCCTTGGGTCCAACTAGCCCACCAGGTACCTCCAGTAAGCGCCACAGAGCTCCGTTGCAGAGAGGTGTAAAAAGGGGAGTGGCCTTGGACCACCTCTCTGCAACGCAGCTCTGTGGCGCTTACTGGAGGTACCTGGTGGGCTAGTTGGCCCCCAGGGACCCTCAGGATTCAAGGGGAATTAATCCCCCAACTTAAGACCCCACCAGGGGGCGCTTTTGCACAGTGGTGAAGGGAGGGGGCGGGCCTGATGTGACATGTGTGTACTTATCCAATCACTCCGCCAAAACCCAAGCACTTATAAATTCACCATGCACTCTCCTTGCAGTATTCTAATCATCTAGTCAGTAGCCATGCACTCCTGCAATGACCCATGCACTAACTCATGCACTGCTACAGTACTCTGAGCACTACTGATGCAGTCCAGCCATCGCCCTGTCACTACCCATGCACTCCTCCTATCACCCAGCGAGCACCATGTACTTATCCAATCACTCCGCCAAAACCCAAGCACTTATAAATTCACCATGTACTCTCCTTGCATTACTCTAATCATCCAGTCAGTACCCATGCACTCATGCAATGACCCATGCACTAACTCATGCACTGCTACATTACCCTGAGCACTACTGATGCAGTCCAGCCATCGCCCTGTCACTACCCATGCACTCCTCCAATCACCCAGCGAGCACCATGTACTTATCCAATCACTCCACCAAAACACAAGCACTTATAGATTCACCATGCACTCTCCTTGCAGTACTCTAATCATCCAGTCACTACCCATGTACTCATGTAATGACCCAGGCACTAACACATGCACTGCTACAATACCCTGAGCACTACTGATGCAGCCCAGCCATCTCCTTGTCACTACCCATGCACTCCTCCAATCACCCAACCAGTTCCATGTCCTTATCCAATCACTCCGCCAAAACACAAGCGTTTATAAATTCACCATCCACTCTCCTTGCAGTACTCTAATCATCCAGTCAGTACCCATGTACTCATCCAATGACCCAGGCACTAACTCATGGCAAATACAGAGGAGGTCATGCTAATCACAGGGGTACCCCAACGCATAGTGTTCCCTAGTGTATGTAGGTGTTTTCACTGTATTCTAAGTGTCTTTTAGCATAGCACTGGCTCTAGGGCCGGTTAGTCAGAGTCAGTTACCACCAGTACCCGTCAGCAAAAGTTGGGGGCACAGGAGGACTTTCTGCTCCTCTGTTGGTTCTTTCTGCACATCTCTTGCTTCTTGCACTTTTCTTCGTCTTTCTGGACTTCTGTTGCCTCTTTCTGCATTTGTCTTGCTTCTTTGTGCGCTTTTCTTCCTCTTTCTTCACATGTCCTACCTTTGTAGGCATAGTTAGAAATTAGCATTTAAAAAACCTTTGAAATTCACTGAAAAAACCATAGGTTTCAGGGACGTTATAGTTAGAAATTAGCATTTAAAAAAACCTTTGAAATTCACTGAAAAAACCATAGGTTTCATGGACGTTATAGTTAGAAATTAGCATTTAAAAAACCTTAGAAATTCACTGAAAAAACCATAGGTTTCAGGGACGTTATAGTTAGTTGGACATTTCACTCGTACAAAACCAGAGAAATTCCCCCGTTATAGTTAGTTCAGCTAACTATAACTCGCGCCCCCGCAATGCACTGCTGATGACGACACATATTACATCATTCATGACATGGTCAGTGACATCACTGATGACATCACTGATGACATCATCCACGTGATCCTCTGATGCACCTCCTGACACCCTAATATAACCTTTGATACACCCACTCTAAAATATAGACTACCACTTTTTTCAAAACCATAGACACACCATTACCAGTTACTACATACCCACTCACTGATTCCTAGGTCTACACACACATCCACTCATTCACCCATACAGTCACTCATACATGCAGTCACTCGCCAATACAGCACTATCATTTGCACTCATACACCTATACAGACACTCACACACCACCACTCATCCATAGAGTTACTCAAACACCTAGTCAGTCATGCAAAGAATCAATCACACTCCCATTTACTCATCTATACAGTTATACACACACCAACTCACTTATTCATACAGATACTAACAGACTTACTCTCTTCTACAATTAATGATACAAGCACACACTCATCCATACAGCCACTCTCACAATCACTCAGTCTCACATATAGTAATTTATATACTCCAACACTCACATATACTGCCTTTCACATAAGTAGTTACTCACACATGTACCACTGAGACATCCATTCACTCACCAACACACCCATACACACACTCCCCCACCCATACAGCCCTTTACAGATGCACTTTTGAACCATACACCCAGTGAATCACCTACTTGCAGATCTATGCACAGAGTCACACAACCCCCCACCCACCCACAGAGACACTCAGGCACCCATACAGATACTCAGTCAACCAATCGATAACCCATATAGACACTCATGTAGCTACTCACCAACCCATGCAGCCACTTACACACCAACTGACAGACTGATACAGACATTCACCCAGTTTAGTCACTAACCCATGCATTCAGTAAGACATGTTTAATCTCTCACTTATACAGTCAGTCACGCACCTACTAAATCATCCATTTAGACACTCATACACCCACTCATTCTTCAATACACATTGGCATTTATATATATAAAACATATTTACAGAAACACACAGTCACTGGATGATGTCATCAGTGATGTCATCAGTGATGTCATCAGTGATGTCACTGACCATGTCATGAATGATGTAATATGTGACGTCATCAGCAGTGCATTGCGGGGGCGTGAGTTATAGTTAGCTGAACTAACTATAACGGGGGAATTTCTCTGGTTTTGTACGAGTGAAATGTCCAACTAACTATAACGTCCCTGAAACCTATGGTTTTTTCAGTGAATTTCTAAGGTTTTTTAAATGCTAATTTCTAACTATAACGTCCCTGAAACCTATGGTTTTTTTCAGTGAATATATATATATATATATATATATATATATATATATATATGTATATGTGTGTGCTCATAGCATCTAGTGTTGGACTCGTCTTGTGACTCCTCCTCTTGTTGTGAATGCACAAAGGCATGGACTCCATTGTTAGATTGCTTTTCACCGCCATTGAGTTCATATGTGTATCAACGTTGCTTCTGTTCTCAACGTGTTCAATGCTGCCCATTGTGGTCCCAGAGCCCATTTTCATTCCTTTCCATTGCCGAGAAGACTTTTAGAAGAATATACTAGCCTTTGACTTCTCTGCTCCAACTGCCCAGTACATAGTCATCGAATAACCAGGCCTTCTGGCCCTCTAGGTGCCCCTGCCTTTCGGGAGTACGCATCCTCGTTACAGATGCCGGAGAATGAGGACGCGCAGAAGGTAATGGAACAGGTGCCTTTCGAAAGATTCCCTCAGTGCTGTTCAAAGAACCCTTGGGCTGATGTCCACGCCGGCTTTAACCTGTGCTTCTCAAAGCATGACAAGACCCTCTGTCACTCTTGCTTGGCTTTCACGACCTAAAAGACCCTTCGGTAGCAGAGACAGATGATGGGCCCACAACAAAGTATACCATTCATCCACTGAGACGGACATCTTCGGCGAGGCACACCCGCTTGGCACAGAAGAAGTATTTGGTGAGTAATCTGATCTTCTGGCCCAATAGCCTGTCCTGAGGAAGAAGTTGTTCAAGAGGTGGAAGAGGAATCTGAGGACTTCCCATGTACCTCTGTTGACCCTGGACCTTGTCTGAATACCGTGCTGAGATGCGTAAGTACGGTGTTGTAGTGGGTGACTTTGTCACAAGGCGCTTCTGTGTAGCTCTTGGCCAGTGGTCATGAGAAGTTGTGTGGGCATTCCAGAACTAGAATCCGCTCTCCAGATTGACACTTGGGAATCTGATCTCAGAGCTGGTGGACGCGTGTTGGTGGGCTCCACGTGAATACCGAATAAAGAAGATTTATAAGTATTATAAGTCTTGCCATGTGTGTTATTCACACCGCGACAAACTGGAGATAAGGAAAACCATCAAATTTAAAAGAAATTACGTACGGAATTTCAGGAAGGAGCCCACCGAGAAGTGCAGGGGTCTGTTAAAGTGGCGCAGTGAAGTTTGGAATATGTGCTGACTGGAATTTCATGAAGGCGAAATCACCTGTCAACGAAGTTGTTGCTTTGGCGAATATCGCGCATGCAGTTGGCAGATTGATGCATGCGCGGACAAAGCTATTGCATTGGATTGCAACCTTGGTGTTAAGCTTGGTGAGCGGTCCAGTTTCTCGTGCGACGACATCAGGAAATCCAATCGAGAGCGAGGCCTGAACGTGGTACGTGAGCTGGCCATCTTGATGTTAGTCTGGGAGGCAGTAAGCACTGCATGTCATTGTGCCTGACGTATGGATGCCCATCTTGTGTGTATCAGCACAAATTTTGAGGAGTGTACCAGCAGTGCAAGACGTTGCAACGTGCAACGCCAGAGCAGCCATCTTAGGTTTTTGTAATTCCTGTCAGATCTTCAGCATGAAACAGGGCACAGATTTACAGCATTCTTGTCATCTTATAGGAACGTTTCTGGAATTTCTTTCAAAGTGGCTAAGCAGCTACATTATTTATTTATTTATTTCTTGGGCGTTTTATATAGAGCGAACTAGAACTGAAGGTATCAGAGCGCTTCACATGAGCACCAGTTACGTTACAGACGGACACATTTATTTTTGTTAGGCACGGGGAGATTAAGTGATTTGCCCAGGATCACAGAATGTTGAGCGTCCCTGCTGAGACTTGAACCCGGTTCATCAGCTCCGAGGTCGACCGCCCTAGCCGTTAGGCCACATTCTCTGAGCAGTAATTGGCAGTTACTGGAGTTCTCTCGCACATATTGTATTGTTTTTTTCTGTGTATTAGCCCCTTTGCTGCCAGATACCCCTCCCCCCATGCCAAGCCTTATTTTGACAATATTTGGGGTGGTTTGCACTTAGGCCCACATAACTTTTTGTCCACATAAGGTATCCACGTCAAAGTTGAGTCCTTTTTTTTCCCCCTCAATATCCTGGGGATTCAAAAGGTGCCCAGAGTTTGTGGATTCCCCTGGAGGGGACTGAGAAATTAGCCAAAATACAGCTACATTTGGGTTTTTGGGGGGTAAAAATGAGGAAAAAGTGCTGCAGAAGAAAGCGTCTGTTTTTTTCCCTGCAGATGGTATCAACGAAGGGTTTGCGGTGCTAAAATCACCATCTTCCCAGCTTTCAGGAACAGACAGACTTTTGTAAGAAAACCAAAATTCTCTACGCAACTTTAGCATTTTGCTGGGACATAGCCTATTTTTCCTCTTTTGTGGTTTCAACCTATTTCCAGTTAGTGGTAGAAATGTATGTGAAACCAATAATGGATCCCGGAACGCTATACACTTATGAAAAGAAGACAAAATTCATAAAGAGATCATTTGTGTAGATCCTTCAAGGCTTTCCTATAGAAAGTAAAAAATATTGTGATTGAGTTGAAAAAAACATCCATTTGTGCCAATGTTTTCACTTGTAACTTCTAACTATGGCAGATTTTTTAAAGCAATATGCCGTTGCGTCGGCTAGACTCTTCTGGTTCCTTGATGCGGCCCTTTGCAGGGGATTCTGGGTAAAAAAACGTTGCTGGGGGGGGGATCCACACAAGCCTGGACTCCCCTGGGTGATCTTTTTCAGAAATGTCTGGGTTTGGCAGGTTTCCCTAGATGGCCACCAAACCTGGGACCAAAAGCGCAGGTGACTCCCTTGCAATACCAGGTCGTTTTGTAATAGATAATTCTGATGTCTCCACAATACGTTTTGGGCCCTTTCCTGTCGCAGGCACTTGGCCCACACAGACAAATGAGCTATCCTTTTTATCTGGAGACATGGGTGAATGCTGGGTGGTAGGAAATTTGTGTCGGCCTGGTGATCCCACACAGAAATGTGAGGAAAATTTGATTATTTTTTTTAAGCTAAATTTGAGGCTTGCAGGGGATCTGGGTATGAAAATGTTGGGGGATCCACGCAAGCCTCACCTCCCTGAACGTCCCTGGGTGTCTGGTTTTCAGAAATGTCTGGGTTTGGTAGGTTTCCCTAGATGGCCGCTGAGCCTGGAACCAAAAACGCAGGTGACTCCCTTGCAAAACCAAATCTTTTTGATAGATAATTTTGATGTCTCCACAATACATTTTGGAACCTTTTCTGTTGCGGCCACTTTGCCCAACCACACAAGTGATGTAGCATTTTTAGCGGGAGACCTGGGGGAATACTGGGTGGTAGGAAATGTGTTTCTTTCTTATTCAGGAAGAATGTGGCACAGTAATGCAAGGAAAATGTGACTTTAGTCACATTTGGAGGTTTGCAGGGCATTGTGGCTAAGAAAACTTGTTGGGAGCCACGAGAGGCACACCACCCTATACTCCCCAAGGTTTTTAGTTTACGAAAATATCTAGAATTGGTAGATTTTCCCTAGAGACAATGTACACCTTGGCAGATAAAGACAGAAAAGACAAATATTACTGCCTATCTGTCTATTCCTCAAGTACTCACACATACTGCTTGGATTTGGCACAAGGGTGAGTGAAAGGTTCAAAATGTATATTTTATTAACAAAAGATTTCACAAAAATGAAATACACTGTTAATAACTGAAGGTTCCAAAAGTGAACCAATGACTCACAGCTCATGAGCTGTAAAGCCGTGGCAAGGCACCAACCGATTTACAGGCCATTCACACAGCTTTCATACGTGACACAGACCAGACCATTCATACCGCCAGCTGCGGGCCCCGCACATTACAACACTCACATCAACAGATAGCGCCTGTCAAGGGCCCATAACATTCATACACCCACATGACTGACACAGCAATCACACCAGCTGGCGGTTAATGGAGTGTGTGGACTGGCGTTTGGCTAGCAGTGTGTGTAGTGACCAGCAGCAAGTCATTACTTACACACAGGCAGCCAAGCGGCAGTCCACGCACACCGCCAGCCAAGCACCAGTCCACACACACCGCCAGCCAAGTGCCAGTCCACGCACACTGCCAACCAAGCGCCAGTCCACACACACTGCCAGCCAAATGCCAGTCCACGCACACCACCAGCCATCCAGATTTGTGGGAGTCCAATGGGTAGTTCTAGAGTAGGACTTAAGTCTGGCACTGTTGTCCCTTAAATACTGTTCAGCATACAAATTAGTCTGCTCAACTATCAGGCAGTATATAGGCAAAATGTTTTCAGTATTCACTCTTTTCATACGTGACACAGACAAGACCATTCATACCGCCAGCTGCGGGCCCAGCACATTACAACACTCACATCAACAGATCGCGCCTTTCAAGGGCCCATAACATTCATACACCCACATGACTGACACAGCAATCACACCAGCTGGCGATTAATGGAGTGTGTGCACTGGCGTTTGGCTAGCAGTGTGTGTAGTGACCAGCAGCAAGTCATTACTTACACACCGCTAGCCATGCGGCAGTCCACGCACACCGCCAGCCAAGCGGCAGTCCACGCACACAGCCAGCCAAGCGGCAGTCCACGCACACAGCCAGCCAAGCGGCAGTCCATGCACACCGCCAGCCAAGCTGCAGTCCACGCACACCGCCAGCCAAGCGGCAGTCCACGCACACCGCCAACCAAGCGCCAGTCTACACACACTGCCAGCCAAATGCCAGTCCACGCACACCACCAGCCATCCAGATTTGTGGGAGTCCTCTGGGTAGCTCTAGAGTAGGACTTAAGTCTGGCACTGTTGTCCCTCAAATACCGTCCAGCATACAAATTAGTCTGCTCAACTATCAGGAAATATATAGGCAAAATGTTTTCAGTATTCACTCTACCCCCTTGTTATGTACCGTATAGAGGCCCTAATGTAGACCCGTTCATACATGCCCTAAAATGGACGTATTCATATTTGCCCTAATACGGTCATATTCGTACTTGCCCTATTATGGTCAAAGCCGCATATGCCCTATTACGGTCATAACTGTACATGTCCTATTATAGTCATGATTCCTTACATTGGTCCTCACTAGTACACAACGTGCTCTGAGGGCTGAACGTTATCTATTCTGTGGTTTCGAATACAGCAGGGTTTTTCCCAAACACAGGCCCACACTGTACTCATCAATTATGCATGGCTCTCTAGGAATACACCACCTGCATAATATGTATGTACAAAGTTCACCCCGACGTCTTCCTCAAGTCTAACATGGCCAATACAAACCATACGAAGCAACCAGAGTCTTCAGGGTATAAATATACCACATCTCACCCCGGTAAGACAGAGGGAACCGAGACTTCCATGCTGACACACTGACCAGAGACGCTGAGGCTCCTGCATGCAGTTGCTCCAGCTGACAGCGGTCTGACACAGCTCTTGCGGGGTGTCCAACTCGAGACCAGGACGGGGTCCCACACTCTCTCTATTCAGGTATGGGGGTTCGACTAAATCCTAGAAGGATTCTTGGCTCTTAGGCTTTTAGACCTACACACATATGCTAGGTACACTCAGGTACATCTAGTTAGGCATCGTAGGAGTACGCGCACTTTCATAATGCTTTTTATATTCATGTATGTATTCATGATTATTGCAATATGGTAGAACTGTTCTATCCCTTTGCTTTTATCGTACTGCTGATAATATATCTCTGCTATTGTCTGCTTGTTACTACAGCACATATATTTTACACTAGAATAACAACTGTTCAATAAATACTTATTGAAACTCCCAGACTGTTTATTCTGTGTAACTCTCTGAGACAAACCGAATAAGTAAGCACGAGTGACTGAGCGAAAAGTAGTATATTGTTTCCACGATTCTGAGGAATTTGGGTTGTCATGATCTAAGGTTGCCAGAAACTAATCTCTCCCCGATAAGAGGAGATTCTAGTGGCACTGTGAGCTAGCTATTGCAAATCAGGCTAACATACGCGGTGGGGGTGCACAGAGCCAGTCTAACACCAAGCCCACGGTTTATGTTATCCAAACGCGCAGGTCACGCATGGGTACTATAGGAACTACACGAACGTTGGTTTGGTACTTATTTAACAGTAGAATCTGAGTAGTTCAGTCGTGCTATTCTCAGAGAACCTACTCACAAAACCCCAGAGACGTCTGGAGTGGGTGGGCACAAAATCCGCTGCAGCTGAGTAGTACGAGAATACTATTTATTGGATGTTGGTTAATCAAGCTTGAAGGACATTTAGTTCCTAAATTGTGCATAACACCTCATCTTAGTTCCCTTTGAACACTTCTTTCTCAAAAACATGCCTGGTTCAGGTGATGAGAGAGCTGACCTGAACGTTTTAGAGGGAAAAGAAGACCCTGAGGATGCAATACAGATTGCACCAAAATTCAGAAGGACAGTCACCCTAAGACTAGTAGAAAATGGCTTACCAGCCACGGGTGGCATAGTAGTTTTCGTGATTGAGGCACACGAATCAAACAAAACAGAGGTATTCTATTCATGGGTTACACTCCCAGCAGCAAATGCCATAACAAAGACATTTCACTACTATTTGAGAGGAAATGCACCAAGGGAAGGAATATGCCCCGTTTGAGGACATAGAGATTCCACTCACATACCAGGAACATCATTACTGGTTTAATGGCGCCCTACCCCACGTACGACAAAGAGTAAGATTAGGCCTGCTCGGAGGAGACGGGGCCACATGGCCAATACTAGCGGCTTACACACCGCACCCTGACATTGGAACAGTGCCACAGCCAGAATTACTCGTACAACACAGAGATTTAATCAAAATCTACAGAAACCTGACACAATTTGTCATGAGGACTTTAACAATCCAACCTGCACCAGGTGCAGCAAACAGTACTCCGACTCAGGGTACAGAATATAAAATTACTCCTCAAACACTACACGCAGTAATGGGCAAAATGCCTGCAAAACGCGAACAAATACCATTCTGGATAGCTCAGAAAATAACTCAGCTTGAGGCGGTATTCCCGAATACTACCACCTGTGATAAACACAGAATTCTAACAATCTCCTTGCCCATGGGGATCACACCAGAAGTAGAGGACTGCACCTCTTGGGGTTCAGTCTTTGCTGCCATATATACCAGAACACATGGTATCCCGTCCTTAGCAGTAGTACCTGACGTATTGAGACAGATACAAAATGAGTACGGAGCAGAGCCTGCCCTTAACTTAGGGATGAAGTTACTAAATAACTTTGACCAGGTATCAGCCATAATACTAGCTAACATTAAGGGGGAAGCAGCTTCAGTGGCGATCCGCCAACGCCTAAGGGAGTTCGGTCCGATAGCTCAACAACACGAACTACCCAAAATAATTGAAACTGCTTATGCAGAACTAGGCAGAGACAGTCTAGGTGGGAAAGCATTAAAACCACAACTGGTGGGCAGTCCTGAAAAGGACACTACAAAGCAGACACCTACTTCTTCTAAAAGAAGTGGGAAAATAAAAACAACAAAAGTCTAAAGACAGCAGATCTCAATCCAGAGGTAGGTCTCCTCAACAGGAGCCCTCTGAAAGGAGGTATAACCTCAGGAATAGGGATAATATTAAGAAACCTGACAGGTATCAGGATACTGATACTCGTTCCTCTCGTTCCTTTCAGGGTTCATCAAAAAACTCCGAGAGGGAAGGACGGTCAGAACACAGACAAGAGGAGCGTACAAAGTCCAGAGACGCGCAACGCGCTGCGGACTACTCTACTAAAAAAGAAGATAAACAAAAACAGAAACCTCTGTTTAAAAAGAAGGTAGCGGGTCTCAAGATCAGACATGCCCAGAATTCTGAGGACACAGCTTCTGAACGGGGAATGGGCTCTGACGATGCTAGACAGCGCGGCAGAAGTAACAATAGCTCGCCAGAACCTGAAGGAATTTCTGGTGACAGCGGAGTTGAGTGAGTATATCACGGTGGACACACCTGATACTTGGGTAAGTGTCCCACATAAGTTACATGAGATAACACTCCGGCTGGAGGGGGACAAGGCCAGGAAAATTAAAGGTCTCTTTTGGAAAAATCTGTCATCTGGTTATGACATTCTATTAGCAGAACAAGACTGGCCGCCAGCATTCGTCATGGAGTGCCCTAGGGGAGAAACTGTCATTTTTCCAGCCTTTTCCGACCTCGTTCCAATACATTTAAAACATGCATATGCGCAGGAGTGGGCGGTTGCCCTAGCTCCAGCATTGTACAAAAATCATGTTGGTTGGGATGAGGATTCAACCCACCACGTGATCCCGTTAAAAGTTTCCCCAAATGCTCAAAGGCAATACCCTATAAAGCAGGAAGCTAAAAAACAAGTCAGGGAGATCCTAGATCAACTTGAATACCAGGGTGTGATAGAAAATTGCACTTCACCTATGAACAATCCTTTGTTCCCCGTAGCCAAACCTGACAACACATATCGTCTAGTTTTGGATAACAGACATTTAAACACTTGCACAAAGACATTTGCAGTTCAAAATGCACACAGTGCCGCATTAATGAATAACATTTTGCGCAAAAAATACAAAACAACACTAGATATCTCAAATGGATTTTTCTTCCAAAATATAGCGCCTGAAAGCAGGTATCTGACCGCATTCAGTGCGTTAGGGTCCCAGCAACAATTTTGTCGACTAGCCCAAGGGTATAAAGACAGCCCCGGGGTATTTTCAGCAAGGGTAACGGAGTTACTCTAAAATTTGGATGAAGAAGCATTGTCCTATGTGGATGATATTTATCTGACGGACGATGACTTACCGAGGCACTTGACCAGGGTGAGCACCATTATTATGGGATTCGCCTCTGAGGGCTACAAATTTAATTTCAAAAAATCAAAAATTGCCCACCTCAGTGTCCACTTCTTAGGATATGAGCTGTCAAGTGAAGGAAAAAGCCTAGCAGCTAACTTTTTAGAAAAGTGTGCGCTGCTCCAACCTCCAAAATCATTAAAGAATTTACAATCCATTCTGGGATTCCTAAATTTTGGTCGAACATACATTTTGGATTACGCATAAAAAGTAAAGCCTTTCTACGACTTAATAAAACCTGATTTTTCAGTCAGACAATGGACACAGGAACATACAAATATCCTGCGTTCCCTACAGGAAGACATGATAGCTTCTAAACATTTACAGACACGCGTAAACGTACGCAACTTAGTGATCCGAGTAATAGCGGGTCAATGTGGGTACCCTTATTTAACTTTTAATGAAGGTGAAACGGTACCAATCGCATACAACTCACACCTGTACACAAACGCAGAGATGCGTTTCACTTCAACAGAAAAAATCCTGACAGCAGTGCAGACCGCTGTGGCAAGAGAAAGAGCTCTGGCTCAGGGTAAACGCATAATTGTCGTGACCCCAGTACCAGCCTTAGAAGCTGTTACAAAGGCTAGCAATCCAAATGCAAAAGCCTTACATCCGAGATGGATACAATGGGCTAATTCTCTTACTGCAACGGATGTTGAATACAGATTTGATCCAAGTTTAAAAACACAAGCATTTCTGCAATACGAACAAGAATATCCTCTACCAAATGAGATTTTGCCTCTAGATCAGTATGAATATATTATTTACACTGACGGATCTGCTCAACCAGCCATAGGGAGTAAGCAAGCTTACAGCGCATAGTGTGCGATTGTTAAAGGTCGCATGCACGATGGAAAGTTCCATCCGAGTTGCACTAAAACGCAATCTCTAGGAGACTGCACAGCTCAGTTGGCAGAGTTAAAAGCACTTATACTGGCACTGGTGAATACGGAACACGAATTCCCACACTAATTGTGTGTGATTCCTTTTACTGTGTACAGTCGTACAATGAATATTTACATCATTGGGAACAAAACGGGTTTAAAGACGCAAAAGGTGGCACAATTAAGCATAAAATGCTATGGGAACAGGTAGTGGAGTTGAGAAACGAACTACCAAGGGCTCACGTGATACATACACTGAGTCATCAGCGTGATGGCGTTCACGTTGAAGGGAATTCATTGGCAGATGAAGCCGCAAAGGGGGCTGTACGCACAGCCGCCGTAGCTGCAGTTACTCGTTCAAAAACGAGAATAGACGGCGAGATTATGGTAGCTGTCAATGCTTCATGCAAAGGCAGCACAGCAGTACCTAAAAAAGTTCCACTCAAGTACTCCTACAAGTTAGATGCACAAAACATTCCATATGCTCAGATTCCTGGAGTGGGGGATAGAGTAATACCAAATATGGACTGTAGGCGAGGCTTAATTCTAGCAGCACACGAGGGTTTGGGTTCTGCGCACACAGGCGTCACAGCGACTATTTCTTTACTGAAACAGCGCTACTGGTGGCCAGGGTTAACAAAGCAGACCAAAGACTGTCTTAAAGTGCGACATCTGCCAGCAGATGAAGGGCTCCACCGTAGCACGCCCAGCGCAGACATCATTAAAATCAGACAAACCTCTCGCATGTGTTTATTTGGACCACTGCGGACCCCTACAATCAGATGGGGCCAAAGAATATATCATGGTTGCAGTGGATTTCTGCTCTAGATTTTTATGGGTTTGGCCTCAGCGCTGTGCTGACGCTCGAACTGTTATAAAAGATTTGCGAGTCTTTATCGGCACATATGCAGTTGGCACGTTACATTCTGACCGTGGCCCGGCGTTTAGCTCTCGGGCTTACAAAGAGGCCATGGAAGGAATAGGCGTAGCATTGCGGTACTCCTCTCCGTATCATCCTGAGGGAAATTCCGTTGTGGAGAGGAAAGACCGTGACTTAAAGCAATCTTTAACAGCTAGGGTATTAGGAAAGGGCGGTAGATGGGTCGATCACCTTTATGGGGTACAACGAGCAATAAACAATCAGCCAAGAAGCTCTCTAGGGGTTGTCACTCCTTACAAGGTCCTATTTGGGACAAGAATGTGGGTACCTGATCTTGATTGTGAATGCACAGTGGCGGATGAAAAACCATTTGATATCCATGATCGTTTGGCTGTTTTACAGGATCTAAATGAATCCAGGACACAACAAAGTCACGTGCTCCAGAAACAGACCGCCACTGAGGAAGTCAAGGCAGTAACGGCAAGACCTGTCTGGATCCCAAAAGTCAGGGATCTGGTCAGAGAAAAGATTGCAGACAAGAAAGAATTTGGGCCATCCTACAGAAAGCCTGTACCGGTCCTAGCACTCCAAGGCACAAGAACTGTACTTCTGCCGCCTCTTGCCGGGAAAAAGGAGAAAGATTTGTCTCAATTGACTTAATCAAACCACACTATGTGGCCGATACTAAACAGTAGGCCTCGTGGACTCCACAGTAGCAGACGCCCTCCTCTCGCTACAATCCAAGAAGTTCAAACAGAAAGACTCATCACGTTTGAAGAGCCACCTGTACGGAATGAAGGACTAAGCAACAATGCTATGGAACTCGTTCCACTTCAACAAGAAGAAAATCAACTAAACATCCAAGTTGCAATCAGACCGACTACAGACATCTACGTCAACATGCCTCGTCAAGAGCAAAATCCAATTTCAACAAATCCCGATGCAATTCCAACAATTGATCGAACTGCTTCTGGCTATTTCATGAACTTTGATACGTTTTCACTGGATCCAAGCGAGCCGGAAACGACGCCAGGCAAAAAATTCACACAAACAGAAACTCATTGACTTTTTGAACTTTTTTAGAAAGACTTACCTGGTGTCACCTTGGATAGAACTATGGTATATCACTGGGATTCTATTTTTTCTTTTCTGGCTAGGTTTAATTATAACTTTTAGTATGCTTATTAATGGACGATATCTCCAGCAGAGCTCTACAGCCCAAAGAGTCAATTTGATTTTAAAACAACACGCGTCTTCACATCGTGAACCAAGAGACTTGTCTTCGGTGAACATCACAGCAGTTCTTATACCGGACGGTATAGTATGGGACAAGATTGATTATGATATATTCGGTCCGACTGAACTTTTAAAGCTTAAACATGTATTTCAAATTTCTTTAAGTGATATCGTTACCTCCAGTACATTTTCTGATGATTGGGACACTGAAACTGTAAATGCTATGATGTCTGATTTAGAAAAAACTGCTGCATTTCCGAACAATGAAATGTTAGAGGGTACTTCAGACCATGATACATTGTACTGTTACCAACACTATGGTCATCATTTCTTGCACAAATCTATAACACCTAGAAATGTATTTGAATACCACCAGTGGGAACACTGCCCAACACCTCCAAAAGGTAGTTCGCAAACCTTTGCACAGAAATTCACATACTTTTCAGGGTTTAATACATCTGACCCAACGTCATTTTATTACAAAGTGGCAAAAACATGAGCACAGAAAATTATGTTGACGAACACCAAACAGATTTACTCTGCTTCCTTTATGGCCCAGTTGTCTACACAGGGTTTCGACCTATGGAAGGACACTATAGATTTAAAATCAATCTGGGGTTCTAGGGACTGGCAAGTCCAGGGAACAGAAGCGCTATTTAGAGCATGCCTCATTCCACAGCAGATTATATTTCTGAATGAAACTGTGCAACGGACATCCTGTCTTGGACTAGCCAAGAACAAGGAACTGAACTCACCCGGGTTTCCTACACCATCACAGATCGGTGGGGGGCAGAATTCAACTACACAAGGGGTAGGATTAGACGATATTCTCCAGTACAACAGATCAGATCCTGATTGGACGAAATGGCTGATTTGGCCCATTGACACAAACGCCTGTCAACAGAGATTTATGAATACAACCGAAGGGTTTAGTATCCATAGGCCAGATACACGCTATGTACAAAGACAACACCCAGGGGTAGTGACATCGTATAGTGTTGGGAAGTTGTGCCTTGATTGGCTAGAAACCTCAACACTCACAGAAGTGAAACATCACTTAAACTTACTCAAACCTGATGTAGACCTTAGGGATTTTTTACTAGGCCCAAGGAAAACACGTCAGAAACGTTTCATATATGCCAGCATTTATGCTTATTATAATGAAAACTGGAAAATATCCCAACAAGAGGCCGCAGAAAGAATACGGGAAATAGACCGTATTAACTTAGAGAAGGCATTAGCTGTAGTGGATAATGGGTTAACAACTTTGACCTCCAGGATTTACTCCTTAGGCAACATTGTGTCTTCGGCAATCGACATATTAGAACAAGATCTGGCCTTGTTACAACACGGGCAATCTCAGCTGCGTTCTATTATGATGCTAAGCTGGACGCTACAATCTTTGCGTGCAGGCTATGTGCCCTGGCGTTTTATAAACACCAAGTCTCTGTTTTCAGAATACAATCTAACTGATAGACAGAAATGGCACAAAGGGGAGCCAAATATACAATGCTGCGTATTGAGAAATTGGAAAGGTTACCATTTACTGTAGCCGAATTACCATCAACTGAATGGCTAATTCATGGCCAAATCACTCTGCCGGTCACTACGTTTCAGTTTCAATATTGCCTTGAGCAAAGGCAGGCAGGCAGATATGAAAAAATGGGTAGGGGATACATTAAGGAATCTTGGGAGTCACCATATAGATATCGATGCCGGAATGGGGATCGAGAAGTATTTCTGAGCGGTGCAAACTGCAAGAACGCGTTAAGCGGTTCTCTCATGTCAGGATATTTCACTACACGGAGCCTGTAGCGGTTCAGTAGCAAACCTATTGTGTCACATGACAGGGACCCCAGCGGCCATGATCACACCGGTTTTCCAGCTGCTCTCGAATGGGAGTTACTTGATGCTAAATGGTCAAGGTTGCTGTGGGATGCTTCCGGGCGTCGCATATCTGGTCACCGTTAACTCCAGGGTTACTTGCTGTATGCAAGTATTGTTTCCGCCACTGAACACAGTCAGGGAGGCGCCGCTATGACCTTCACTGAACGTTTCTTTCATACAATTTGATACCCTGAGCAGACTGCAAGCCATGCTTTTACAGCAAACCGTGCCCTTAACCTTCGCTCGAGAAACCTATGAACTTCAAGTTGCAAGGACCTCGACTGAGATACAGGCGCTCATACGTACAAACTGCCCCATTCATTTCGCAGAAATGGTGGGTCGTATCTTCAATATGTCTGATACAAGCAGTATCGTACACCTATTTAAGACCATAGGGTCAGGACTGTTAAGCACCTTTCAGACAGTCCTCGGAGTAATCCCAAATTTTATACACTCCGTATTGGGAAGCGTATTTGGAGGACTCCCGCTTACCCTATTGCTGATTGCAGGGGTCCTATTCATAATACTACTGCTACGAAATGGACGGCCCAATTCCCGAGGGAATGGCGAACATGCTCCTGGAGCGGAAATACCGTGAACGCATGGTACAACTTCTGGGCATTTCTTGCCTGCGAGAACTCAATTCCTCCTGGTTTTTATCCTTTCGACCAGTCTGGGTAGACTGCATCTTACCTGTTCTTCGATGCCTGTTTTGCGGAGAAGAATGCACGTTGGATCTTTGTCTAACATTTCCATCAGATGCGCCTCCGGACACGGATGCAAAGCTGGACCCCATAAAGGCCCATGCTCTGCGTTGCCCCAGCGGCTTCCAATTCTGATGAATGCATTCCTGGAGAATCCACAGGTGCCGTTTGCTCCTGCTGGGTTAGGTGACTCCTCCACAGGCACCCAGGTAACAACTGCCGCACAGGCTGCCGCAGCATCGACTGTTGGCAGTGCTACATTCCATCTATGTGCGATTGACGTTCTCTGTGAGGCGTTGGATTTGTCGTCTGCAGTAGCTCACACAGATAATGTTGTGCTTCCCAGCCAGGACACTTAATCTCGAATTGGCTCATCGCGTCCTGGGAAAGAATTCGGCTCCTCCACTCGTTTTCATAATAAGCGAGCAAATTTGGAACATTTCCTAAATTGACACTTTCGCATGAGAAAAGCATGGCCTTCTTCCGCTTTGAGTGAAGCAACTTATATGGAAAAACAAAATAGACATTTCTTTTTTTGGTGGCAATTGGAAATAGCTGAATTGTAACATTTTTTGAAGTTTTTTTTAACAATTTGAAAACCATGTTTTTACTTGCTTTTAAAATGTTTTTAAATTGTCCAGATTTTAAGTATGGTCATTATCATCCTGTTCGGAAGAGGAGTGGGTGTTATGTCCCGTATAGAGGCCCTAATGTAGACCCGTTCATACATGCCCTAAAATGGACGTATTCATATTTGCCCTAATACGGTCATATTCGTACTTGCCCTATTATGGTCAAAGCCGCATATGCCCTATTACGGTCATAACTGTACATGTCCTATTATAGTCATGATTCCTTATATAGGCATGTCTTTCACCTACATTGGTCCTCACTAGTACACAACGTGCTCTGAGGGCTGAACGTTATCTATTCTGTGGTTTCGAATACAGCAGGGTTTTTCCCAAACACAGGCCCACGCTGTACTCATCAATTATGCATGGCTCTCTAGGAATACACCACCTGCATAATATGTATGTACAAAGTTCACCCCTGACGTCTTCCTCAAGTCTAACATGGCCAATACAAACCATACGAAGCAACCAGAGTCTTCAGGGTATAAATATACCACATCTCACCCCGGTAAGACAGAGGGAACCGAGACTTCCATGCTGACACACTGACCAGAGACGCTGAGGCTCCTGCATGCAGTTGCTCCAGCTGACAGCGGTCTGACACAGCCCTTGCGGGGTGTCCAACTCTAGACCAGGATGGGGTCCCACACTCTCTCTATTCAGGTATGGGGGTTCGACTAAATCCTAGAAGGATTCTTGGCTCTTAGGCTTTTAGACCTACACACATATGCTAGGTACACTCAGGTACATCTAGTTAGGCATCGTAGGAGTACGCGCACTTTCATAATGCTTTTATATTCATGTATGTATTCATGATTATTGCAATATGGTAGAACTGTTCTATCCCTTTGCTTTTATCGTACTGCTGATAATATATCTCTGCTATTGTCTGCTGGTTACTACAGCACATATATTTTACACTAGAATAACAACTGTTCAATAAATACTTATTGAAACGCCCAGACTGTTTATTCTGTGTAACTCTCTGAGACAAACCGAATAAGTAAGCACGAGTGACTGAGCGAAAAGTAGTATATTGTTTCCACGATTCTGAGGAATTTGGGTTGTCATGATCTAAGGTTGCCAGAAACTAATCTCTCCCCGATAAGAGGAGATTCTAGTGGCACTGTGAGCTAGCGAATGCAAATCAGGCTAGCATACGCGGTGGGGGTGCACAGAGCCAGTCTAACACCATGCCCACGGTTTGTTATCCAAACGCGCAGGTCCTGCATGGGTACTATAGGAACTACACGACACCCTGCAACACCACTAAAGGCAGGCAACTGCAGCTTCACCATGTTTGGGGCAACCCAGAGTCCAGCACTTCCAATAGGAAGCCTTTCAGCCCCAGGCTGCAATCCAGATGCCTCTTGCTGTACTATTGGCACATCAGTGTCTTCCTCTAAAAAGCGGCACTTCATCTGCACTGAGAGTGGCTTCATCAGATGATTCCTCTCGGACAGAAAATTCACTGCTAGAATCCTGGCCTTCTTCCTCTGTCTCAGATGCAGAGTCATTCTCATAATCATGGTCAGAAGAAGACTCCAAGCATACCAACAACCTGCTGAGCGGTCATCCTGCGGCTAGCCATTATCCCTACTAAGAAAAGTAACTTGACAAACAAGTCAACAATACTACGCAGTGTATAAAGTAAGTAATAAACAAAGTGTGTACCAATCCATATTTAGAGGAGACCATCAAGATTGCGAAAGGTATCAAAAGATCTGTTAAATTATTAGCAGGTGAAAAGGATGGGGGCAGTGTGTGCGCAGTGAAGAAAAACATAGATGAAAAGAAAATATTTTCTTCATCTAATGTTATTGATGTGGATCTTATGCTCATTTGGGTAATTTGCTAACTGTCCTGAGCAAGGGAAAAGGTGTAACAAATGTAAGAAAATAGGACATTTTATTCGGGTATGCAGATGGGAGAGGTTAATATAACTGTTATGGTGGATTCAGGCTCGCCTGTCGCAATGATTTCAGAGACCACTTTCAGGAAGCTGTGGACCAATGTTGAGGTAAATAGTCCCAACATCAGAGTTGTAGCAGATTGGTGAGGTTTAGATAACCATAATGGTGGATTCAGGCACGCCTGTCACAATGATTTCAGAGGCCACTTTCAGGAAGCTGTGGACCAATGTTGAGGTAAACAATCCCAACATCAGAGTTGTGGCATATGGTTACTTGGAAATCGAAACTCTAGGATTTTTTGAGGACATGCTGGAATTTTCGGGGAAAAGCATTCACACCAAAATGTATGTTGCTGTGAAGGGACATGACAATGGTTTGAGTGCATCAAGGGATTGTCCTAAATCCTGGCACTTCAACACCTGTGTTCTCTATAGCCATTGTATCACAAGAATTGGACATTCTTAAAGTTTCCTGAGGTGTTGTGTAATAAAATAGGTACTGTCAAAGGATTTGAACATGAGATTGTGGTAAAAGAAGCTATCCCTATGGCTCATAAAGTTAGGAATGTTCCGGTGAGTGTTATATCCGAACTTGAAAAATACCAAAAAGGAATTAGTTGGTGCTAAGGTAATCGAAGCAGTAAATGCAACTGAATGGATCAGTGCCATTGCTAAAAAGAGAGTGGTTAGGGCATTAGATTATGTGCTGATTTGAGACATTTGAATACAAATATTGTGGTAGAATGTGACCCTCTGCCCAAAAATCCAAGAGTTGTTGTCCATGATTGGCGATGTTTTAGTAAAATTGATCTCAGGGCAGCGTATCAAGTGCCATTAGAAAAGAATTTCCAGGTACTCACCTCATTTATAGCTGGTTCGGGCATTTAAATATTTTAGGCCGTTTTTCTAAAATTGATATGTCATTATTTAAAGATGTACCTGGAATTGTAGCTTTCCAGGATGTCTTGCTGATTTTGCCAAATCTGTGAGGAAGCATAATATAAATTTGGGTAAGGTATTCGCTATTCTTGAGGAACTTGGCATGACTGTCTCATTGGATAAGTGCAACTTTTAACTAAAGCAGTTGATTATTCAGGCCACAGGATTTCTTCCATAGGTATACAGCCCAAAACGGATCTTCTGGCAGCCCTCAGGGATGCTCCAAATCTTAAAGATAAGGATGAACTAAGATCATTCATTGGTCTAAGTAACTATTATTCAGGATTTGTTCAGGGGTATGCCACTTTAATGGAACCACTTGAAAAAAATACTAAGAAAAATTAAACATTTGTGTGGGATGGTAAAGAGCAGCAAGTCTTTCAAGAAATTAAACAGATGTTATTGAAGGTTCCAGTTTTAAAAACATTTTGTAGTAGTTTGAAATGTGTGGGAACTGTGGATGCCAGTGCAGTTGGTCTTGTAGCTGTGTTATACCAAAGGCAAATGGTGCAGAACATACTGTTGCGTTTGCATCCAGAATTTTGAAAGATGCCGAAAAAAGATACAGCACGATTGAAAGAGGCGCCGGCTTGTGCCTGGCCCATTGACATGTTCAAAACGTATTTGTGGGAGGCGC
Organism: Calotriton arnoldi; assembly: GCA_963921515.1. NCBI lineage: Eukaryota > Metazoa > Chordata > Amphibia > Caudata > Salamandridae > Calotriton > Calotriton arnoldi. Next base: position 2,092,287 of record CAWUFW010002009.1, read on the forward strand.
TATTCATTCTTGTCACTGATCACAAGCATTTAACTTACCTCTTGGGAGACAAAGGTGTGGTATCAGCTTCTTCATGCTTGTTGAGAATACTGGCCAGGTTTCATGAGTATAATTTTGAAGTACAATATATTCCAGGGAGGGTTACATGTAGAGCTGATTGCATGTCTCGGTAGCCAGTTGCAAATAGTTCAGAGCAAGGGGAGAAGTGTGAGAATGAGTGCTTGGTTGCCGCAGAGGATATGGAGTCATTGTCATGGTGTGATAGAAGAGAAGGAGTGGTTATCAGCTGGTAGTCAAAATGTGACAATGGCTAAAGTAATGGAGTTCTTGCAAAAAGGGTGGCCGAAGTTTAGACAACTCAAAGGTGAGATATTGAGTTTTGCACATGTGGCTGATACGCTATCTGTAGAAGATTGAATTCTGTTACTGGGAGATAAGTTTGTTTCACCTGTAGCTTTAAGGTCTAGAATTGTGTTATTGGCTCATACTGGTCATTTGAGTTCTTCATCTGCAAAATGGATTCTTAGGCAAATGTTATGGTGGCCAGCTATGGATTAAAACGTAGACATCATGATGGAGACTTTTACAAGTCTCCATATTGTGTATTGTATTGTGAGTGTATATTATCTAACAAGCACTGGAAATTGAAAGATACTTCATTGTTACCGGTACCATTTCCACAAAAGGCTTGGGGAAAAATAGCATTGCACTTTGTGGGACCTATTAATGTGATAAAGCATAAATTAAGGTACATGATTGTGGCTATAGATTATTTTTCTAAATGGATTTACTATGAGTTTGTTGAGTAGATGAGCACAAGGATAGCTATACATTTTTTTGGCTAACATTTTTGCCATTGAAGGTTCGTCAGCTGTGATAGTTAATAATGGTGTGCAGTTGGTGTCTGACAAAATGGAGACGTTTTTGAAAAGAAAGGGGTGTGAGGCATTATCCTGTGACACCTTATAGTGCACAAGCCAATGGTGCTGTGGAAAGAGCTAATAGAATACTGAAGGAAAGGATTCAAACTCCTCTGACATGTGGAATGGATGTAGTGGAGTTCTTGAGGGAGACGATATGGATGTGTATCATAACACTCCTCATACTGTAATGGGGGTGTCACCTTTTGAATTGCTAAGAGGAAGGAATACTAGATCTAATTTGGTTCCTGGATGGTTGGCAGAGAGAAGCGTTGGGGAAAAAGGTAAAGGAAACTGATAAAAAAAAGTTGAGAGATGAGGTGAAACAAGCTCAAGATAAAATGATATGTCAGCATGACGAGTTGCACATGTCAAGGAAGTCAACACGGCTGTAGGCTCTTGGTTTATGTTAAAGAACATGAGAAACAAAAGATTTAAAACAGATTTCAATTTTCAAGGCCCTTTCAAGGTTGTGCAAAGTTCACGTACAGTGGCAAAATTATCTGGTGGACGATCGTGGTCCAAAAGAAATGTATTACCGTTGAGCGAATTCCAACGGGCAATTAAGGAAAATTATTTAAATGGAAAAAAATGATTTGTGGTGGGGACATGTTTTCAATGATAAAAGTATGAATAAAGAGAGTAGATCAGAAGTTGTTGCAAGCCAGAAAAAGACCATTGGTGCACCTGAGGCAGCGAATACTTTAGAGGATATCATTGCATCTTGGATGTAAGACGGTTCTATGGTGCAGAATGGTGCTAGTGCTGGTCCAGTGATCACTAAATATGGTAGAATTAAAAAAAAAAAAAATAGTATCTTTAATGATTTTGATTGTTAAATTTTACCTGTGATTTTGTTTCTTCCATGAAGCCTGATCACTTTTTGGACTCAATAGAAGATTATTTATGTTTTGTTAACCTATATTTGCATTTTCAGGAAATCTTTTCATGTATGGACTCGTATGACATAAGGTTTATTCTAGTCTTACACCGAAAGTATCTATATATGTTTTGGTATATATTCATGTAATATTGTTAATGTAATTTTTTTGGGAATCATTTTTTTGCTCAAGAAGGGAAAATGTTGTTGTGGGTGACTTTGTCACGAGGAGCTTGTATGTAGCGCGTGGCCAGTGGTCATGAGAAGTTGTTGTGTGGGCATTCCAGAACTGGAATCTAATCTCCAGATTGACCCTTAGGAGATTGGACCTCAGTGCTGGTGGGCTCCATGTGGATACCGAATAAAGAAGATTTATTAAATATTATAAGTCTTTCAGTGTGTGTTATTTACACCGAGACATACGGTCAACACCCAAACCTCTTCTAAGACACATAAGCATCTGCACGTCGAAGCTGAGCACTGCTCCTCCAAGGATCGAACCCTGTGCATAAGCCACAATCGCTCCCAGCCAACAACCTCATGCTCTGCTTGACATTGAAGCAAGGCATGTGAGCCGAGACGGGATCCAGCCAAGAGACTGGATTCTCAATATTGTCCTCGCCAGACTCAAGGGCCTCCCCTGCGAACCACTGCATTCTTGCCCCTTGCAGTTCCTCTTCTGGAAAGTTGCCTTTCTGGTTGCCATAACATCGCTTTGACATGTTAGTGAGCTACAGGCCCTCACACTATAAGAACCTTTAATCCAGGTCTATAACGACAGGTTGGTTTTTAGGTCCAACCCTAAGTTCCTACCTAAGTTGGTCTTCCCATTCCTTCTCAATCAAACAATTGCTCTCCCAGTCTTTTTTCCACAACTTGATTCTGTAGCTGAGAATGCTCCACACATTTGATGTCAAGTGTGCTGTTATGTACTATATAAAGCGATACAAAAGGGGATGATGGACGGAACGTTTGAGCCAATCAAACACTCACCCCCAGTCAACTGATCTGGGTTTAATCCATCATCATTCTTTAGCTCACTCCACCACCCCAGTTCAGACATGGCCATATGCAAATCAGTCTGACCCTGTGCCTCATGGGAACAGTCCAGCCCGAACTGCCAAGCCATGTCTTCCCTGGACCGGAAACAAGCATCCTAGGACCGGTTTCTGGCATTCCAGCCGTCATCAGCCAGGCTTGCTTGCTTGAATCCAGTGGCAAAGTGAGCAAGGGACCCACGTCTGGGCATACCCCCGCCAACTTAGGGCGAACAAAGCGATACAAAAGGGGATGATGGACGGAACGTTTGAGCCAATCAAACACTCACCCCCAGTCAACTGATCTGGGTTTAATCCATCATCATTCTTTAGCTCACTCCACCACCCCAGTTCAGACATGGCCATATGCAAATCAGTCTGACCCTGTGCCTCATGGGAACAGTCCAGCCCGAACTGCCAAGCCATGTCTTCCCTGGACCGGAAACAAGCATCCTAGGACCGGTTTCTGGCATTCCAGCCGTCATCAGCCAGGCTTGCTTGCTTGAATCCAGTGGCAAAGTGAGCAAGGGACCCACGTCTGGGCATACCCCGCCAACTTAGGGCGAACAAAGCGATACAAAGGGGATGATGGACGGAACGTTTGAGCCAATCAAACACTCACCCCCAGTCAACTGATCTGGGTTTAATCCATCCCTTTTGTATCGCTTTGTTCGCTCCTAAGTTGGCGGGGTATGCCCAGACGTGGGTCCCTTGCTCACTTTGCCACTGGATTCAAGCAAGCCTGGCTGATGACGGCTGGAATGCCAGAAACCGGTCCTAGGATGCTTGTTTCGGTCCAGGGAAGACATGGCTTGGCAGTTCGGGCTGGACTGTTCCCATGAGGCACAGGGTCAGACTGATTTGCATATGGCCATGTCTGAACTGGGGTGGTGGAGTGAGCTAAAGAATGATGATGGATTAAACCCAGATCAGTTGACTGGGGGTGAGTGTTTGATTGGCTCAAACGTTCCGTCCATCATCCCCTTTTGTATCGCTTTGTTCGCCCTAAGTTGGCGGGGGTATGCCCAGACGTGGGTCCCTTGCTCACTTTGCCACTGGATTCAAGCAAGCCTGGCTGATGACGGCTGGAATGCCAGAAACCGGTCCTAGGATGCTTGTTTCCAGTCCAGGGAAGACATGGCTTGGCAGTTCGGGCTGGACTGTTCCCATGAGGCACAGGGTCAGACTGATTTGCATATGGCCATGTCTGAACTGGGGTGGTGGAGTGAGCTAAAGAATGATGATGGATTAAACCCAGATCAGTTGACTGGGGGTGAGTGTTTGATTGGCTCAAACGTTCCGTCCATCATCCCCTTTTGTATCGTTATGTACTATATAGACAGGGCCAAACCCTTCTGTAACACACAGCAGCTTTTTGTTGCCTTTGTTCATCCTCATAAAGGCCACCCCATACTAATGGCAGTCATTGTCAGGTGGATCGTTAAATGCATCTAGGCCTGTTACCTCAAAGCCAAAAGGGCCCTACCTGCCCACCCCAGACCACACTCCACCCGCAGATACAAAAGTTTAGGAGTTTGTCCTAATGATCCCACCAGAACCTGGGCTCAGGGTACAAAAAACAGAAAACTGGTATCCTATGGGAACAAATGGTTTCGCAACTACGACCGTGAAGATATCAGTTGATAACTGGTACAGTATACATGTTTACACAACGTCATTTATTCTAACTTCATCACAAGCAAAAACCAAAACTCCTGGTTTTTAACAGTATCCTGAGAGAGAAAAATTATTAAAGGTTGGAATATACAAATTGAGGGGATCTTCCTTATTAGGAAGTGTTGCCCTCACACACCCATATGGGTGTCATGCTTCATAATCAGGCTTTTGCTCCTCATGGGGCGACGCTGCAATGCCCCACAGGCCCCTCCTGAGGGCTCTTTGGCGGGGATCTTTTTTATTTAGCCGTGATGATGCGTGCGGGTGTGTGGGGATAATAGGAAAATGTGGTGAAACTTGAAAGTGGTCTAAGCCTACCTAGAGGGTACCCAGGGGTATATTTATTCAAGGGTCACTTTGGCAGGATTAAAAACAATAAAGTGTAGATTGTCAACGCAAGGTTACGAAGCGTGACAATCTAGTGTGTGATATACAAAACCTTAGGTTGACATGTTTCATGCCTTGTTGGTCCAGGAGGGATTTGCGGCGTTTCTTCAGGACCAAATGCAGTTAGATACCCTGCCCTTACTCAAGGCGAGCTTTGTATAGTAAGAATTGGGTTAAATATAACAATCTATAGTGGTGAAGCAAGAGGTCAATAGTACCTAAGAATTGCTCTCCCTGTCATGTTTTCATAATCCAACCTGGAAAGTAGAATAAGAGTGGACCTTAGGGAGCCTTAATGCAATGTTCGTCAGGCAGTCGCATTAAGCTGTGTCATGCTGTGCTTGGAGCGTAACGCAATGTTCCTTTGTGGTGAGTGCCACTTATGCCCACGCTGGAAAGTGACATCACCGTGAATAAAAACAATATTTGAACATACAAAGAGACATACATATATGTTACAAAGTTTTGTAATATCAGACACTTGTGCACCCGATGGTCCAGCCTTGTTAAGGGTAGGGATATCTTTACCCCGTCCATAAAGACAGTGAGTACCTTAGGTCAAGGCAGAGAATTGCATAGATACTGCGTTTTTCTTGACTGAAATATACAAATAATGGTGGCCGGTTATTTTTTAGAAGGATGGGTACAGCCACCATACCTGTCAGGTCTCTGGCGTATGGACTGTACTCACTCAGTTTGACATGGAGGATCGCGGTGGACCTACCCATCTCTCTGCCTTCCTGGAAGTAACCTGTGCGGAAGGTGGGTGGGGATTTCATATGGCGTGTATCCCCCGGTGCGATGCATTGTCTCCAGTCCGGGACCCGGAAGAGGGTCATGTGGTGCCGGTCAGAGGGAGTGTGAATGCGCCTGCCAAGACGTGAGTGTGTATGATGGTGGCCATCTTAGTCCTGCATGGACTGGGCATAAATGTATAATTCATGTTGTATTCTCCTGATATATGCCCGTTGTATGAAAGTAGGATCTGCTTTAATGGTTACCCCTACTTTTTGCCTGGTGCTAAGCTGTTTCTGACTAGTCTGACTGGGATCCCTGCTAATCAGGACTCCAGTCCCTCTGCTTTCTCCCTTAAATTGTTGTGGTCAGTACTTGGGTACATCCCAGATTGGATACTGTGGTACCCTTATCAGTCCCTAGTATATGGTACTAAGGTACCCAGGGCATAGGCATAGGAGACCATTCAAAATACAACTTAAGGCCTGCTATTGCAGCCTGTGTAAGTTGGTGCTAGCACCACTTACTAAAGATATAGGTTCCCTATATCTAAGGTCACTGCACTTAAAACCTATAAGTCACCCCTATAGCAGGCCTTTACAATCCTGAGGGCAGGGGGCTTGGTTCTAAGTGTGAGGGTGCCCCTGCATGAGCAGGACACCCCTACAGCCTACGGAGTCCATTCTCCCGGGTTGTAAGTGAAGCAGCCATATACTATATAGAGGGGCCCGCGTAATTACGCGGTGACCATCTCGAAATTGGCTAAAACTAATCCTATCATATTTGGTATCAAACATGTTGGAATCATACTTCCACACCATAAACGATGTGGGGGGTATGATTCCAAGCACTGGAACGGGCCTCCGTTAGGCTCTCAGTGCTCTCGGTGCCAGTCTTTTAGACCCGGACAGTACAACATGGCTACTGCCGACCAGAGACACGATTCTGCCCTCATGCTGCTGAGCCAAGCTCGAGCAGGGGAAGGCAGAACAATAGGCACCCTGTCACAGGGAGGTGTGACCACCTTCCAGACAGGATTTAATGTATTGGGGCCGGGTGGGTGCGCTTGCAAGTGCCACTCAGTCTGCATGAGGGGCACATTTGGTGCCCTCCGTGCATTGTCCAGTTCAAACCAGTCCTGGGAGCCATTGGCCTCCCGCTCTGGCGCGAAACTGGACAAAGGACATGGGAGTAACCTCCCCCCTGTCCAAGTCCTCCCCTGGGAGGGCCCCCTGAATTGTCCGACCCCTTTCTTTAGGGTACTTAAGGGCTTACCTGAGTGTAGGTCCCTAGAGTCATCGTGGGACAAGATTCAATTCAAGCATCACTTCATCTTCTACCGTCTGGGCACCCTGGACTTCGTTTGGGCTAAACGTCGTCTCCCTTCCAGTGTGCTGAATCTTTTGTGCCTATGCACCATACAGGAACCTTCCAAGGCCTGTGGGCATCCAAGACACCTGAAGGAATCTCCCTTGAAGTGAAGGAGTCACTTCCCTGCATCTGCAGGCACTGCAACTAAGCTGACCGGACTGCTGATCCTGGGCTTCTACGACTCCAAAGGCTCAACAACACAGGTGCTGGTTCTCCACGTCCCTCGAGGCCTGTGCTGTCCTCTCACCAAGTCTGAGGCCAGTATCCCTTGTGGAGGCTGCAATAACCGACCCCTGTGCACCGCGTCGACTTGCTGTTGCAAAGGCTTGTTGGCTTCCTTCCACAAAGATCTTTGGGCTCCAAGTAGCCCCTACCTCAAGCATCTTCAGTGACTAGAATCTGTGTCCACACCGCATTGCTTGCACCGTGGGCTGCATCTTTTGGTAAGCTGCTCTAGGTCCTCTTGCGACTTCAGTGCCTCCGGCCTGTGTGTCCTGTTGAGGGTCATCTTCTAATTCTTTGGGCTCCCCTGATTGCTCGGGGCCTGCCCTGACTCCCCTGCTTGAGGTGAGTCTCCTGGACCTTGCTGGTCCCGACATTGCACCTTCTTTGACTTCTACATTGGTTTGCAGTTGCCAATGCTTGTTGGTGCTCCCGATAGAACCGACCCCTCAACTCTCGACATCCAATGTGGGACAGCCCGTGTACGGCTCCTGGTTTTCCTCAGCGTCGCCTGGTCCTCACAGCTGCATAGTCAAGGTCACCGTCCACTCTCCTGCAACTCCCGAAATCGGTGGGCATTCATCTTCCAGATCTCTTGGTCACTCCTGAGTGACATAGACTCTGTCCCCTCTGCTTGCAGGTACCTCTGAACTAGAATCCATCTTCGGATTCCACCGGGTACTAGGGTATCCACAGATGGGGTGGCTCTCCAACCTTCTGTCTTCCATGTGGTTTCTTCAGGGTCCACTGGGAAGGGTCCTTAATCTTTAAAACTCCAACCGCGACTCACACGTTGATTTGTACGGAGAACGTGGTCTTGTTCTCACACTGCACACGCTCTCCGTGGGGTCGCTATCTACTTAGCTTGGGTGGTTCTGTGGTTCCCCAGCACTTCTCCTTCCTCTGGACATTGTCTTGACACGAGTGGTGGTTCTTATACCACTTTCTTAGTATATGGTTTGGTCCCCCCCTGGGGTCCACTGTGTATTCTGTGCTATTTACGTGATTTCTATGCAAAGTATTGTGTGCATTGTGCATATTTCCGAGATATTTGTATGTGTTAGTGAGTATTATATAAAAGATACATATTTTTATAAATACATTGTGTGGTTCTTCTTCACTTAATTCTATAAGATTGCATTCTGGCAAAACAAGATGCTTTACATTCCTTCTGGACTAAGCCTGAAGGCTGCTCTCCACAGCTACCACTTGGAGAGCTTTCTAAGGTTGTCTAAGACCTCGTAAATCACCATAATGGTTGTCTGGACTGGTGCAGGGTGCCCACTTACATTAGTGGACATCATATACCAGGCCAGCTTCTCACACCCGTATTTTCTTGAAATAAGTTATTATTTCAATGAAAATAATGTGTATCAGATAGACCCTTGGTCTGTACAGTCAATGATAACCTCTGGGAGGTGGAAGGTATCCATAGATCTTTGGTCATGTCGGCGGGGGCCATCTTGGACCGGTGTCTACGCACATATTATCTTACATATACTAGGAGGATAAATGTATCGTCTTCATTCATTAGGTAAACCAATGTCTATGAATGGGAACAGTGACACGGTCAAATAATGTTGGTCATTAGATCAGGCTGTCTTTTTCTGCACAGTGTAAATAAATCTGAGCTCTATTAGGGTGGTTTTATTGGTACTTTCCAAATATCTAAAGGCCCTTATAAGTGATACCACCAGGTGGTTCATCTGTCTCGTAATGCACCAAGGATGAATGTCTTGGGGGTCATAAGCTCAAAATCTTACTAGAAGTTTTATGGGATGTAAGTTAATGATCATGCTGTACGTTCTTCAGATTTCTGTCTTGGGTCATCTGTTGCATTCATGCCAGGTAATTTCATCGTGCAGTCCCTTTATATGGGTCCTGAGGCGGAAAATCCAGTGTTCTCTGTTAAATAGCGATCTCTGCTCCCAGTGATAGTTAGACTCCAGAATGGTCCATTTGATGTTCTCTGGTGTGTGATTGGTGGTTACGTAATGTGCTGACATTTTTGTAGTTGCTCTCTTGCTTCGGTGTTCTGTGATCCTTGTTTTTACTGATCTCGTCGTCATCCCGATGTACTGTAGCTTGCATGAGTAAGTGATAAGGTATCTGCAATTTTTTAGTGTTGCAATTGGTATGTCCTTTTTGTACCCATGGGCGGGTTTCACCTAGATTAATTTCTTTACTTGCTGTCGTGAGGTCACATACAGGTTCACATTCACAAAGGTAATGGCCCTTTACTGGTGGTAGTCCCCACAATGTAGGTCGTCGAGTCTTTGGGGTGATCTGTGGTCGTGTGTGGACCAGAAGGTCTCTCAGGTTCTGTGTTTGTTTGTATGCGAACCTGGGATTTGGGATATTGACGGTGCCTGTTTTAAGGATAGGGCAGTGTTTTATGGCGATGCTTTGGATCCGATTGGACGATGGTGGTCACGAAGGTAATTAGATCATTAGGCTCCCTCTCTCGTGTTTCCAATAGGGCATCTTGGTGGTTATTCCTAGCCTTGCATGCTTGTGTGACTATTTTTTGGGGGTAGTCACGTGTTTTCAGATTGGTGCATAGTTCCTTGGCTTCGACATCATATCCTTTCAGGGTGTCGCAGTTACGTCGTAGACGAAAAATTCGCCAAAGGGTAAGTTTTTACGTAGGGCTTTTGGATGATGGCCATAAAAGAGGCTGTTCCGGTCAGTCCGTTTCTTGAACTTAGTTGTGGATAATCTGCCTTCGTCCTCGGTACTCAGTAGGTCCAGAAAAGGTACTGCTTGGTTAGATATGGTACTTGTAAATCGCAAATATGGATTTAGTGTGTTTTTTCCAGGAGCGGAAGCTGTCACATGTTTCCACATCCCCATGCCAAAGAATAAGAGTGTCATCTATAAACTCCTGCTAAGTCCGGATATTGGTATTGTAGGAGTTTGATTCTCCAATATGTTGACCTTCAAAGGCTGCCCTGGCAAACTAGGTGCAAAAGTGCTGCCCATTGAATTACCCTGCATTTGATGGTACAGTTGGTCCATGAATTGAAAAAAGTTTTCTATGAGGGCGATGGAGGCACAATCCACAATGAAGCTGATGGGTATTCTTGAATTCCATTCTGTCTCTGCCAGCAGGCAGGTTTCCATCACCTTGATGGTGGCATCTTGAGGTATGTTGGTATATAGAGCCTCCACATAGAGGGTAACTAGTAAATCAATCTCATGTTGGGACTCCAGATCCTTAAGTAGGTTCAGTACATCTGTTGTATACTTAAGGTACGAAGGATTTTTGGCAACCAGAGGTTCCAGGAAACTGTAGCAGTATTTGCTTAATGGTTCGAGAAGGGAGTCCATGCCTGATACAATAGGGCGGCCTGGTGGGCGCGTAATCCCCAAAATGTATCTTGGGTAAGATGTAGAAGTATGGAGTTCTTGGGGTTGTATTGATTAAAAAACCCGCCTCTTATTTGGTAATTCATCCTTGTGTATCTGCTGCATTCACCACATGTTTAATCTTCGTCGTTGGATTTGTAGTCGGGTCATGGTCTAGCGGGTGGTTGTATTGGTTGTTTGAGAGCTGTCGTAGACATTCCTCATCATAGGTGGTCGCTGGCATGAGTACAATTGGTCCTCCTTTGTCTGAAGGTTTCATGACGATAGTCGAGTCTTCTGTTATCTTTATAATGTTCCTCTCTCTATTTGATAAGTTGTTGAAACCAGCCAGGTGGTGTAACTATCCTACTTCGTGGAGTACAGCCTTCTCAAAGGTCACAACCTCACTGGGTATCATAGCTGTGGTCAGCGTGAATTTAGATGGTTTTCGTAGACCTGAGTCTTCTGGGTCTGTGCTGGGTTTGTCTTAAAAAAAAGCCCTTAGGCAGATCTGCGAAAGAATTGTTGTAGTTCGCTGTTAAGGCGAAAGTTATCTATATGTGGGGTAGGAACGAAACCTAGTTTTTTCTCCAGTGTTTCCTCCTCTTTCGTCAGGATGCGTGTAGATCGGTTCACCACTAGTTTTTGTTGTTGTTGCTGTGTTGCTCCTCAGACACATTTCTGGCTCAGGTTGTTGCCACTGTACCCTCTTGTTTCTGTCTCTACTCCACCCTCTGTTAAGAAAAGGTAGGTAGCTGAGGAAATGGTTGTTGGTACATCGGAGTCTGTGGTTGTAAAACCGTAGGGTACATTTGGTGCCACATCGGTGGTTGACCTGGGAAAGTGCCCTTATGTTGGTTCCCTTGCAAGGGAGCCAATGTATAATTCAACAGGGGTGGTGGTTGGTTACCTCATCGGTTGTTGTTGCTCCCCCATTTATCATTGCTTGAAGTGCTACTAAAGGAGCTGTTCTTCCTGTGGGACGTCACGCAACCTTCTTCAAAAGAGATCTCTCCCACCGGGGCCTGACAGTCTTCCCTGATGTAGGGGTAGATCTTTTCTCTATCCAATCTCTTGACATCTTTTTGTAGCTTAGAGATTTTTTGCTGGGTCAGGTAGTCCTTAGGTTCATTCATCTCGCTGTTAATTTCCGTCAGCAGTGTTTTAAACGCTGTTATGTTGATTCCTGCTTTTAGAGCGTTCTCTGAAATGGTGATCCTAATTAACAGTGCCTCGGAAAGATGCTTAGCTGTATTAATTATCAGGACTAACCAGTCCCGGGTGCATTTCCATGCTATTTTGGACCATTCCCATCTAAATCTAATGTCGTCAAGGAAAATGCGTGGGGTAATGCTAACAAGGAGGCCGTCTGGGTGATATTGGCCTGTAAATATTCTGTCATAATCGAGCCATGTAAGGCTATTTTGATCTGTTGTTTCTTCAGTGTTGTGATCCTATTCCAGTCGTCTGTCTGGCTACCCATAGGGATGATACCCTCCGCCCGAGTAGAGATGGTGTTCTCAGTATCTCTGCTACCATATCATCATCATAACTCAACCCTAAATTGTCTGTCATTATGAGGATTGGTTGTCTGTAAAGGTGTTGTGATGGTGTCTCTAGGTGTTCGTTCAATAGGTGAAAGGAGAGGAGAAAGATAAGTATGTTATTGTCCCACGGCTGTGACTCCGTACTTGAATCATTTAATCACAAAAGGAGAGGGACAAGGAGCAGTTTTAAGGTCCAGCACCCATGCACCTTAGTGAAGAAATATATCAACAGAAAGGGGTTGTTCCTATGAAGAGAGAAACAAGCATTGGCATAGCCAATAGGTCTCGCCTTTGGGACCTTATAAGTGTTTAGCCATGCAACGGTTGATGTTGTTGCACCAAGGATATTGTGCTGCATAACTAAATACTTATAAGGTCCCAAAAGCGAGACCTATTGGCTATGCCAATGCTTGTTTCCACATACTAGTACACATCTATGTACATCCTTAAACTATACACAAAGCTAGTATCTCAGGTATGACAGTACAAGCACATTTTTAAGGAGGGAGGTATAAGACTGCCTCCCCCCCCCCCCCGACTACCAAATGTACCCGACACCATGTTAATGGCAGAACGTGTGCTATAGAACTGCCAACTACGGCTGTGAAATCGCTTGCCGTGGCTACACTCTAAGCGGTGGTCGGAACACATGATATTTTAATTCGTCCCGCCACACTATGTAAGGGCTCGTGCACCGGGTGGCAGTATTCTAACCGTTGAATCCCCGCCCCCTGTCTGTCTTTGCCTCATACAGGTGACCTTCTTTCTATATTCCTCCCTGATAAATCGGAAACATAGGCATAGAAATAGGCCTAAACATCTCCGAACAAAATAATTTACTATCGGGTAAAGATAATTTTTGCGTGTATTAACCACATTTCCGGCAGAGCAATAATACAGGTCTGACTGCGCACGCACAATGCGCTTGCACACGCAGCAGCGGTTGTAGGGCATGTGTAGAAAAGTAGTTTCCGCATACACAACACAAGCTTTCTATTGCGTCAGCGTTTCAATTTCCAGCATCATGTTATGTGGCACGTATTTCTATGGTGCGCATTCTGTTCCGAGTATGTAGTTGCAGCGGAATTCAAGTCCGGTACTTTCCGGCCCTGGTTGGAGGATTCGATCAGGACTAGACCCTGTTAATTTTGTATCCGTTATACGCTGTACGCATCAGTGTGATTGTGGTTCTGTTACATTCACAGTTGCGTTGCTTGCAAACAGTGAGTGAACACAACAGAGGTTGGTGCAACCTCGAGGAGTGTGCGAGCTGGGGTCAAAGTGTAAAAGCTCAGAATGTTGTGGTGGGAACGAAGCAGTTGCTAATGCAGCGCACAGTGGGTCAATGCACTAGCGGCACGAGCCGTGGTTAACTTGCAGGAATGTACTGTACGAGTGTACGTCTAGCCTAAACCTGGCTGGATAACAAAGCAGTACTCTAGGTAATAGGGAAAAATCTCGACTCTGTGCCTCTCTGATGACGGCATATTCACACAATGTAATGCTTAGTGGAAGAGGTTTCAGCAGATCTTGAAGTGAGGTAAGAGCTGTAAAAGGGCAGCGAAGGTCAGTAGAGTCAGCGACGGGGTGACTTGATCCCAGTTTTGAATCCCTTTGACCACTAAGGCAATTTACAGGGGTTCATGCATGAGAAAATGTGTGAGAGGGCGTGTGTGTGTGTGGGGGACGAGAAAGAGCACGTTTGTTCTGCAGGTAACCGGCTTGAATCAAGATTAAATAGATGCAAATCAACACACAGGCTCCAAAGATCTGTGTGTAACCTGCAGGCCGGACCCGTTATGCTGACTCGGCCTGTCACCGTCACAAGGTTCACATAATCTGTAACGAGCTGCACTTGGCAGCGCCTTTTATCGTGGTTATTACTGCACGCGATTGTCACCAGGCAACCCTCTCTTGCGATGCAAGCCCTGGCGTCCTTACGAGCAGCTAAGCATAGGAACGGGCCTGTGCAGACCGTGGGAGTTACCCAGATTTAAACAAGCACGGCACGAAAGTGAAAGCGACCGCCAGACAGGCAAATGTAAACAAGCGCGGCCACGCTAATTAGAAACAGATAGCCCCTGCGCGCCGCTGCTCGCTCCCGGAAGGTGGATGCCGCCACACACACACGAGTGTTAGAAAAGTGCAGACCGATTCCAAAAGGTCATCTCCTAGAGCAGCGCATGCGCGCTGTGCTAGGCTCGACCTAAAAAGTAATAAAAGGTAGGAATATATGAATTGAGGGGATCGGGACCCTTAGGGGGACAAAAGACAGACCTTTCCTTAAGATCTGGGTCTCTCCATCAGACAGTTCATATGAAGATAGGTTGTAAATGGGAATCTGTTCAGGAGGCATTGTGGAATGGGATACTGCTAGCGTCTGTATACTCTTCCCCTGGTTCTGAAGATTCCCTGATCTTGTGGCTGGCCTCTCCACCCTCCGCCTCTTCCCCTGTAGCCGCCTCTGTCGTGAAAAGGTTGGGCCCCTGGGTACTGAAAATTTGACGAGAGTGGTCCAGTTGGATCTTGGTCTGAGGATGTGTCCAAGAAAGTGATAATCTTTTTTCGAAACCTACCTTGCTACTGTAGATTCAGAGTACTCGGATTATTATTCTTATAAAAATTGTCTTTGAGAAAGTGATATACGTTGTCTAGCTTGAAATTCCAAGACCCGGTAGAGACTAAAACTAAAATATTGCAATTCCTGCATAAAATTAGGCTTAAAACTTTTTTCGCTAACTCCGTTGACGAAATTGAGACCAGCGTAAGTGGCCTGAAAAAAAAAAAACACATTCTGCACAGAGAGTACCAGGCTGCCTTCGGAGATTCTTTCCTTTGAAGAGACTATCATTAATGAGGTAGACCAATTGAATGACAAACTATTCTTTAAACAAAACAGTTCTAAAGCTGAAACCATGGCCATCCATGACCTGGCCAATAATAGCTCCATTGTGATCAAACCAGCCGATAAAGGGAAGACATTGTTATATGGGACAGCCCCCTTTACGAAGGAAAAGTGATGCGTCAACTTAGCAACACCACACATTATAGACAGAAACAGGAGAACCTGCATCGTGAAATCACATCCAGGATTAATGAACTTACTTTGAGAGCCCTGGAAGAAGGCTGGATAGGTAGAAAGGAATTTGAGTTCCTTCACAAAAAAGAATGTAAGATTATGAATATATATATCTTGCCCAAGATACACAAAAACTCTTCCCATACCCCTGGGCGCTCCATTATTTCTACCTGTGGATCGGTTTTAGAACCACTGGCGAAATATATAGACGTGTTTCTTAAACCCTTTGTGACAACCACTAAAGAATATATAAGGGACTCTGTGGATGTGATTAACAATGTTGAGGGTCTTCCATTTGATGAAACCAGACAGTACTTGGTGACTTTTGACATAGAGGTCATCTATACGAATATTCTGCAAGACAGGGCTCTCTTAGTACTTAAAGACATTCTTGACTCTAGACAGACACCACACGATGCCCGTATGGAATTCCTGGTCTCTCTGGCAACCCTCTGCCAGAAGAACAACTTTATTTCATTTAAGGATACTCTATCTCTGCATATAAAAGGAGTTGCCATGGGGTGTTGTTTCGCCCCAGAAATAGGGAATCTAGTGATGGATTACTTTGAGAACAAATGGATTTACAGTAACATGAACCCACACAAAGGACATATACTGCAATGGTTTTGTTACATAGATGATACCATGATGTTATGGGAAGGCCTACACTAGAAGAATTTCATGGATGGCTTAATTCCAGGTCCCTAGACTTCAACTTTTCCATGACATGTGATACTCAAAAGATTTACTTTTTAGATCTTTTGATACCGAACCAGACAGGAAACTTGGAAGTGGGTCTTTACACTAAGCCCACTGATAAACACCCTCCTGCATTTCACAAGTGGTCATCCCCGTTCCCTCAAAGAAAATGTACGTTATGGATAATTTCTCCGTATTCGGAGAAATTGCACAAACAAAGATGATTATTTTGAAAGTGCTGAGACCCTCATGAACAAACTGACAAATGGAGGATACCCCAAAAAACTGTTGAAAGCAGCGCTAAAAAGGGCATGGTATACACCCAGGGAAACATTGCTTACCCCCAAAACACGCTCTGAAACAAATCCTCTCACATGCGTCCTGAAGTATAACTTCGAAAGCTAACAAAGTGAAAAACATAATATTAGGAAATTGGAAAATACTAAACCATTTAAACATTCCTAAACCAATGTTTTCTTTCTGAAAAGCCAACAATCTACACCAGCACTTAGTGAAAGCTGCACGCCCGTCAGAAAAAAGAAAGGACTTTAGAGGAATGTTGCGACTTCCTGCAGTCGTGGGACACTACAAATATAACAATTGTGCTGCATGTCAATTCACGAAAGATAATAAGTCCATTGTAATTAAAGGTAAAATACACCAACAAACTAAATTTTCCAATAGTAACACCAAAAATGTTGTTTATTGTATACAGTGTCCATTTGAAATGTTTTACATTGGACAGACTACTCAACCAGTCAAATCGAGGGTTCTGCAACATAGATCCAGAAGATGTTCAGTACAGGGTGCCCCACTGGTGCAACATTACCAAGAATATAACCATACAGAGAATGATATCCAGTGGTCAGTACTTTTTGTGCTGCAGAGTAACCAACAAGGTTGTAACATTGAGTCTGCCCTCAATAGGACCGAAGCTAGAATGAGCAAAAGTTAAGGGACAGCCACACATGGCCTAAATGAATTTGACGAGATGTGGGCATCAATTTAAACCATATGTATCACCAACAGACCATGGTGGTCGTTTTGGATGAAAACCAGTTGTGTTACTGGGAAGTTTTTAGACTCATAAGACATAATATTATGTGTATACACCCATAAGTTGGGATGACACGTTTTTTATAGATCAATGATCAGTTGTCTTTTAAGCGAGATATATGATGCGCACATATACCATATGCGATTGTTTATATAAAAAAGTTTTTTTAACTGTTGGTTAGCGATGAAGATGTTTTTTCAGACTGTGATGAAGTAATTCAGGCTTTTGTTAGTCTTTTTATTTTATGTCCTTGTATGATGTACTCATTGCTTTTCTCTATGTCACTCCCCCAATTCCGGCACGGCTTTTCGGGGGGACCCATAAAATCAGTTGCATAGATTCGGTCTGAGCCACTCACTCGTTTCAACACCCAATGGCCTTTGCTATTTTAAGATGGCCGACGCATTTTTACCTTGAATCTCATGACTTGTGAAGAACTTCCGTCTCGCATGCCTCTTTTTGCACTAGTTCTCTCCGCATTCGCTCGGACCTAGTCAGACCGACAGCCAGGAGCTAGGAGTTAGCAAAAAAAAAAAACATAGTATGGTAAGAGCGGTACATTTCCTGATTCTCAGGCCTATTGTAGATACTAATGGAGCTAGTACTCGTACGCCGCTTGGTCAGCAGACTGAGTCCCAGACCTGTGTTTCTTCCCTTTTCCAACTCCTTTCCCCCCCAGATCGGAGCATGTTCTCTGACTGATGCTGTGGTGTCCTATTCAGGACGTTTGAAGGGAAGTTATTTGCCCTTGAGGCAATGGCATACGATGTGTATTCTATCCAGGTGTCTGACTTCTGTGGATGTTTGCTTTGATACTACGCGGTATTCACCTCTATCCAATCTCTAAATTGTTTGATGGTTATTGACTTGCCATAAGCAGTCTGATAAGCTAAGGAGCTTGCGTCGAATCATACATTTTTTCGTGATTCCTTCATTGTAAGTACTTTTGCTTTTCCAGTACAGTTGCATTGGTTTGTTGCCAGCCACGCTCATGCATGCAGCACATAGACATGTAAGCATGCATTGACACACCTAAGATTTGTTACCCTTAGACACTTCGGCTCCAGACACATCCCGCGATTATAGGATCAGATTAAGGGTGTGATCATGGGTGCCTTGAACGTATACACGCACATGAATAGATCGAATTATGCCCCTTTTTATATACATTCGCAGTTATCATAAGGTCATCTGTCATTGCAAGTTCTGACAATTGCGGGGTGTGGAGGTGTAAATACTGGGTCTACTTTGGAGATTCGGTAGCAGGGTGCACTGTGACATAGAGAGGCACTCATTATGGATATTTAATTTTCATAGCATTACTTTGCAGGTTTAGTCTTGTCTTCCTATGTCCTGAAGAGGCCCAACTAGATGGGCCGAAACGCATTGACTTTCTTGAATTGGAGGAGTTTGATTGGTAAAATCTAAATAATTTAATATCCTTGGTACATGTAGCAAAAGCTGTCTAGGGCTGTATGTTCCCTCATGTGTGCTCCCTAAATGAACTATCTTCTATGTGGACTGCTTTTGATAAACCGGAATCGCAGCCATATCCAGTTATAAATTGCTTGGAAGATAGATGAAATTCATAGATATGATGTACAGTGAATGTGTTTGTGTTATGTGTAAGATAACGTGTTTTTCTTTGTTATGTTAGTGTCCAAATTTCATTAGTTAATGTATACACACCCTTATACTCTTTAAAAAACCAGGAGTTTTGTTTTTTTGCTTATGGCGAAGTTAGAATAAATGACGTTGTGTAAATATGTATACTGTACCAGTGATCTATTGATATTTTCACGGTCGTAGTTGCGAAACCATTTGTTCCCACAGGATACCAGTTTTCTGTATTTTGTTCACTCCACCCGCAAGCAGGATGCCACTATGGCTTTTCTTGGAAACGTACACATAACTGTCATCTGTAAAGCTGTAATTTGGTTCACTCCACACACTTTCACAAAGCATTATTGTGTGAAAAGCTTTACAAGGCAGCAAGCTAGAGTGGGTCAAGCTGCCTGGAGAGCTCCTTTTCAGACCTCTGCACCACCCACTGGCTAGCCACAACCTAGTGCAGTACTGCTTGTCAGTCTATGCAGAGCATGTGTACCGACAGCCACACCTGCTACTAACAGATTGTTACCTTTCCCCGTTAGTATTTGTTTGTTGCATATTGTGCTGTGTATTCACATGTGCCCAACCTCCTCCCTGGAAGCTAGTGTTTGCTACAGATATCTTCAACCTTCAAAATTGTCTGTTCGATATGCAAGGCCACTGTTCTATACTACTTACTGCTCCATACCTACTCCCACCTACTGCGTTTAAAACAATCTAACATTTGAGTCGGTGCCCATGCATGTTCATGACCAGATAAGCAGTCACAGAGACCTCATGACTCAAAACACTGCTTTGAACACTTGATGGCAACAGTATGCAGAGCATATGTCTACAGTACAAACCAATGCTTACAGGATGATGTATATCATCCTGTAAGCATCTGTTCGTTGCACATAGTGCTGTAGACTTATGCTCTGCAATATATATATATATATATATATATATATTCACTGAAAAAACATAGGTTTTAGTGACAGTTATAGTTAGTTGGACATTTCACTCGTACAAAACCCGTGAAATTCCCCCGTTATAGTTAGTTCAGCTAACTATAACTCGCGCCCCGCAATGCACTGCTGATGACGTCACATATTACATCACTCATGACATGGTCAGTGACATCACTGATGACATCACTGATGACATCTCAAATGACATCACTGATGACATCATCCAGTGACTGTGTGTTTCTGTAAAGTTTAAATATTTTTAATATATATAGGAAAAGACGTATTGAAGAATGAGTGGGTGTGTAAGTGTCTGTATGGATGATTTAGTAGGTGCGTGACTGACTCTATAAGTGAGTGATTTAACGTATCTTACTGAATGCATGGGTTAGTGACTAAACTGGGTGAATGTCTGTATCCGTCTGTCTGTTGCTGTGTAAGTGGCTGCATGGGTTTGTGAATAGCTACATGAGTGTCTATATGAGTTATTGATTGGTTGTCTGAGTATCTGTATGGGTGCCTGAGTGTTTGTGTGGGTGGGGTGTGTGCGACTCTGTGCATAGATGTGTGAGTGGGTGATTCACTGGGTGGATGGTTTCAAGAGTGCATCTGTGATAGACTGTATGGGTGGGTAAGTGTGTGTAAGAGTGTGTTAGTGAGTGAATGTATGTCCCAGTGGTACATGTGTGAGTAACTACATATGTGAAAGCCAGTATATATGTGTGTTGGAGTATATAAATAGCTATAAGCGAGAGTGAGTGATTGTGATAGTGGCTGTATGGATGAGTGTGTGCTTGTATCAGTGATTGTATAAGAGCGTAACAATGTGCTAGTATTTGTATGATTAAGTGAGCTGGTGTGTGTATAACTGTATAGGTGAGTAAATGGCAGTGTGTTTAATTATTTGCATGACTGACTAGGTGTGTGAGTACCTCTTTGGATGAGTGGCGGTGTTTGAGTGTCTATATAGGAGTAAGAGTGCATATGATAGTCCTGTACTGAGTGACCATAAGTATGAGTGACTGTACGGGTGAGTGAGTGGATGTGTGTGTGTAGACCTAAGAATCAGTGAGTGGGTATGTAGTTATTGGTGTTGGAGTGTCTATAGTTTTGCGAATGGCAGTCTGTAATTTAGATTGGGTGTATCAAAGGTTATATTAGGGTGTGAGGAGCTGCATCAGATTATCACGTGGATGATGTCATCAGTGATGTCATTTGAGATGTCATCAGTGATGTCATCAGTGATGTCACTGACCATGTCATGAGTGATGTAATATGTGACGTCATCAGCAGTGCATTGCGGGGGCGCGAGTTATAGTTAGCTGAACTAACTATAATGGGGGAATTTCACGGGTTTTGTACGAGTGAAATGTCCAACTAACTATAACTGTCCCTAAAACCTATGGTTTTTTCAGTGAATTTCAAAGGTTTTTTAAATGCTAATTTGTAACTATAACATATCTGAAACCTATGGTTTTTTCAGTGAATTTCAAAGGTTTTTAAATGCTAATTTGTAACTATAACTGTCCCTAAAACCTATGGTTTTTTCAGTGAATTTCAAAGGTTTTTTAAATGCTAATTTCTAACTATAACGTGTCTGAAACCTATGGTTTTTTCAGTGAATTTCCTAAAGGTTTTTTAAATGCTAATTTGTAACTATAACGTGCCTGAAACCTACGGTTTTTTCAGTGAATTTCAAAGGTTTTTTAAATGTATTAATTTTTATATTATTTTTTTCATACTGATTTACTACATTTTTAGAAACAATTTCTTTTACATATTTTATTTTTTAAATTACATTGTAATTACATTATACATTACATTACAAAAATACTTTCTCAGAATGAATTACTTTAGTTTAAATACTTAGCACATAGGCAATAGACTTTTAAGTACAGTAGTTACAGTTGTTGCAATGGGCAACACATTTTCAAACACAATGCAACATTCAGCTCAATGTGAATTTCTAGTTAAATGCAATTAGTTACTTTATGGATTACTTTTCTAACCACAGGACTGGATCCTAGATTCAGTCCTGGGACATCTCCTGTAAACAGTTGAGTAAAAGCGTTTTGGTTAGTCGTGATTTTTAAGGAATATTATTGTATTTTAAAAGTTGACACTTAGAAACTTTTCCTCATAGAATCACCAATGTTATCCTATGGAAGGAAATTCACTTAGCAGGTAAAAACTGTTATCGTTACTTTTTCTTACTCAGTGTTGGATCCTGGATCCAGCACTGGTGCATCTCCTGTAAACAGTTGAAAAAATGCGTTTAAGTCATACAGGCGATTTTTAAGGAATATTTGTAGTTTGTGAAAATCGACACTTTGAAACTTTTCTGCTGAAAACCAGACAATGGATTCCTATGGAAGAAAAGATAAGTTACTGGTAAGTACGGTTAAAATTACTTTTCAGGGTCAGTGCTGGGCTAAAAGATGCAGCACTGGGTTCTCTCCTGATAACAGGTGAGTAAATCGGAATTCGTATTTCGGCTGATTTTAGAGGAATATTTGTATGTTTCAAAATCAACACTTAGAAACTTTTTCAGCAAAAAGCAGGCAATGATATCCTATAGAAGGAAATTCAAGTTACTGGTAAGTACGGTTAAAATTACTTTTGAGGATCAGTACTGGGCTGAAAGATGCAGCACTGAGGTCTCTCCTGATAACAGGTGAGTAAATCGGAATTCGTATTTCGGCTGATTTTAGAGGAATATTTTAAAGTTCCAAAACTCCACACTTAGAAGAATTTCCAAGTGAAACCAGTCAATGTTAGCCTATGGAAGGAAATTCAAGTTACTGGTAAGTACGGTTAAAATTACTTTTCAGGACCAGTACTGGGCTGAAAGATACAGCACTGAGGTCTCTCCGTATAACAGGTGAGTAAATCGGAATTCGTATTTCGGCTGATTTTAGAGGAATATTTGTATGTTTCAAAAATCAACACTTAGAAACTTTTTCAGCAAAAGCAGGCAATTATATCCTATGGAAGGAAATTCAAGTTACTGGTAAGTACGGTTAAAATTACTTTTGAGGATCAGTACTGGGCTGAAAGATGCAGCACTGAGGTCTCTCCTGATAACAGGTGAGTAAATCGGAATTCGTATTTCGGCTGATTTTAGAGGAATATTTTAAAGTTCCAAAACTCCACACTTAGAAGAATTTCCAAGTGAAACCAGTCAATGTTAGCCTATGGAAGGAAATTCAAGTTACTGGTAAGTACGGTTAAAATTACTTTTCAGGATTAGTACTGGGCTGAAAGATGCAGCACTGAGGTCTCTCCTGATAACAGGTGAGTAAATCAGAATTCGTATTTCGGCTGATTTTAGAGGAATATTTGCACAATGGTGAAGGGAGTGGGCGGGGCCTGAGGTGACATCTGTGCAAACGCGCCCCGTGGCGCGTTTTAAGTAGGGGATTAAGTCCCCTTGAATCATGAGGGTCCCTACGGGCCAACTAGCCCACCAGGAACCTGCAGTATGCGCCAGGGGCTGCGTTGCAGAGACATGTACAGAGGCCACACCCCTTTACACCTCTCTGCAACGCAGCTCTGTGGCGCTTTCTGGACGTACCTGTTGGGCTAGTTGGCCCCCAGGGTCCCTCAGGATTGAAGGGGATTTAATTCCCCATCTTAAAACGCGCCACGGGGCCTGTTTGCACACATGTCACCTGAAGCCCCGCCCTCCCTTCACCACTGTGCAAACGCGCCCGTGGCGCGTTTTAAGTCGGGGGATTAACTCCCTTGAATCCTGAGGGTCCCTGGGGTGCAACTAGCCCACCATATACCTCCAAAAGCGCCACAGAGCTGCGTTGCAGAGAGGTGTAAAAGGGGCGTGGCCTCTGTAAACCTCTCTGCAAGGCAGCCCCTGGCGCATACTGGAGGTTCCTGGTGGGCTAGTTGGCCCCCATGGACCCCAGTATTCAAGGGGATTTCGTTCCTCTCTGCAAACGCGCCAGGGGCGCGTTTGCAGAGTGGTGAAGGAAGGGGGCGGGGCCTGCGGGCCGATCGTTTTTTTTTGTTTTTGGTTTTTTTTTTGTCCCCTGAAGGGGGGCTGTGTGGCCCCCTTCCTTTTTTCTGTTTTTGGGCCCTGGGGACCCCATCCCCCAGGGCCTTACCCCTTTTTTAATTACAAATTAAAAAAAAAAACGGGAAGGGGCCGCGTGGCCCCTTTCCCTGGGCCTGTATTTGCCCCGGGGACCCCATCCCCGGGGCATGGCCTCGATTTTTTTTTTTAATGGAGGGGGCTGCGTGGCCCCCTCCTCAGGCCGCTTAAGGCCCCGGGGACCCTTTCCCGGGCCGGCCTTTCCTTTTTTTTTTTCATTTTTTAACTTTGGGGAGGGGGCTGCGTGGCCCCCTCCCGGGCCACTTATGGCCCCGGGGACCCCATCCCCCGGGGCCTGGCCTCACGTTGGAGACTGTGGGGGTCCCCAATCCCCCACAGTCCCGCCGGCTCCCCGTGTCCTACGGGAGCCGGCATTGCTTTACACATGGGGAGCAGCTAACATGCTGCTCCCCATGTGGAAAGCAATCAGCTTTGGATATTGGAAGAGAGCAGGTTCCTGCCTCTCTTCCAATATCCAAAGCAGTTTGCAATGACAGGACGGGAGCCTCGAGGCTCCCGTCCTGTCATTGCAAACAGCAGTGTCCCGGGGTAGGCACCCCGGGACACTGCAGGAGCCGGCCCTGGGGGTGGCAGTCCCCAGGGCCACCACAGGCTCCAGGAGGGGCCGCGCGGCCCCCTCCTTACATTTTGAAAGCCCCGGGAGGTGATGGTCCTCGGGGCTTGGGGTCCAAACGGACCCCCATTGTAATTTTCTTAGTGCCCCGGGGAGGTGGTGGTCCCGGGGCATGTGGGGCTGGAGCCCCCACACAGGTTTTCCATAAATAAAAAGAAGCCCCGGGAGGTGGCGGTCCCGGGGCTGCGGGAGGGCTCAGAGACCTCCCGCACCATTCTACATAAAGCCCGGGGGTGGTGGTCCCCGGGGCTTGGGGGCTCCTTAGAGGCTCACCACACATAAAATTAACCCCCAGCATGCCCTCGGGACTTGGCCCACCCGGGGCCAATTATCATCAAGCGCAGGAGACCGCGCTCGATTTTTTTTCCGGCAGGATTCGCGCACCCTGAGCGCATCCTGCCGATTTTAAAAAAAAAATGTTTTTTGCCCACGGGGTCCTGTGGGACCCCTGAGCAGACCTAGGGGTCAGGGTGTTTCTACCCTGCCCCTTTGTGCGCTTTGCACTTGTTTCTGTCCTCGGTTCTACCGAGGGACAAAATGGCTGCCAACACTTCCTGATTTGGAGTGTTGACAGCCAACTAGCATGCAGCTCGTGATCGGGAGGTGCGCGAATCGGACGCGTGCCATAGATATCACTATCTTTTTACTTTTGATTTTCTCAGCAACTACTGAACGGATTTACACCATTTAACAAAAGGGTTCTTTCTGAACCAAGAACTACCTCTTTGCCAAATTTGGTGTAATTCCGTTCAGCAGTCCGAGCTGTAGCCGTGTCTAAAGTTTCCTATGGAAAATTGCATGGGAAAACGCGTTTGGGACCCCCTTTTCTCGGCCCCGCTTGACGAATCCCGAGACTTTCAGGGTAGGAGCGGACCGGAGCGGGCCACAAAGTTTGAAAATTTTGCGAAGATACGTCAACCGGCAAGAGAGTTATTTCAAATAGAATGTCGCGGATTTCCTATGGATAATAGGTTGTAACTATAACTATCTACTGGCGACCGCCAGTAGATAATATATTATCTACTGGCGGTCGCCAGTAGATAGTTATAGTTACAACCTATTATCCATAGGAAATCCGCGACATTCTATTTGAGATAACTCTCTTGCCGGTTGACGTATCTTCGCGAGTTTTCAAACTTTGTGGCCCGCTCCGGTCCGCTCCTACCCTGAAAGTCTCGGGGGATTCGTCAAGCTGGGGCCGAGAAAAAGGGGGTCCCAAAACGCGTTTTCCCATGCATTTTTCCATAGGAAACTTTAGACACGGCTACAGCCCGAACTGCTGAACAGAATTACACCAAATTTGGCAAAGAGGTAGTTCTTGGTTCAGAAAGAACCCTTTTGTTAAATGGTGTAAATCCGTTCAGTAGTTGCTGAGAAAATGAAAAGTAAAAAGTTAGTGATATCTATGGCCGAGTAGGGTCCGCGTACCCTCAGCGCACCCTGCGCGCACCGTCCCGATCACGAGCTGCATGTTGATTGGCTGTCAACATTCCGATTCAGGAAATGTTGGCAGCCATTTTGTCCTCGGTAGAACCGAGGACAGAAACAAGTGCGCAAAGCGCACAAAGGGGCAGGGTAGAAACACCCTGACCCCTAGGTTTGCTCAGGGGTCCCACAAGGACCCCCTGGGCAAAAAAAAAAAAAAATTTTTAAAATCGGCAGGATGCGCTCAGGGTGCGCGAATCCTGCCAAAAAAAAAATCGAAGCGCGGTCTCCCGCGCTCAATGCTAATTGGCCCCGGGTGGCCCAAGTCCCGGGGGCATGGTGGGGGATAATTTAATGTGTGGGGGCCTCAAAGGCCCCGCAAGCCCCGGGGACCGCCACCCCCAGGGCTTTTTAAAAATGGTGCTGGAGGGCTCTGAGCCCTCCCGCAGCCCCGGGACCACCACCTCCCGGGGCTTTTTAAAATAAATTATTAAACCTGTGTGGGGGCTCCAGCCCCCACACACCCCGGGGACCGCCACCTCCCGGGGCACTAAACATTTTAATATGGGGGTCCGTCACGGACCTCAGAGCCCGGGGACCACCACCTCCCCGGGGCTGTGTACTGAATGGGAGGGGGCCGCGCGGCCTCCTCCTGGAGCCCTTGATGGCCCTGGGGACCACCACCCCCAAGGGCCGGCTCCTGCAGTGTCCCGGGTGCCTACCCCGGGACACTGTAGTTTGCTATGGCAGGACGGAGCCTCGCGGCTCCCGTCCTGTCATTGCAAACTGCTTTGGATATTGAAGCGAGAGCAGGAAACCTGCTCTGCTTCCAATATCCAAAGCACATTGCTTTCCACATGGGGAGCAGCATGTTAGCTGCTCCCCATGTGTAAAGCATGCCGGCTCCCGTAGGACACGGGGAGCCGGCGGGACTGTGGGGGATTGGGGACCCCCACAGTCCCCAACGGAGAGGGCCAGCCCCGGGGGATGGGGTCCCGGGGCAAGTAGTGGCCCGGGAGGGAGCCACGCGGCCCCCTCCCCAAAAAAGAGAAATAAAAATTTTAAAAAAAATGGAAAGGCCGGCCCCGGGATGGGGTCCCCGGGCCTTAAAATGGCCAGAGGAGGGGGCCACGCTGCCCCCTCAAAATATAAATATAGAGGCCATGCCCCGGGGATGGGGTCCCGGGGCCAATACAGGCCAAGGGAAGGGGGCCACGCGGCCCCCTTCCCGTTTTTTTTTTTATTTGGTAATTTTAAAAAGGGGTAAGGCCCTGGGGGATGGGGTCCCCAGGGCCCAAAAAGAAAAAGGAAGGGGGCTACACAGCCCCCTTCAGGGGACAAAAAATAAAAATAAAAATAAACGATCGGGCCCGCAGGCCCCGCCCCTTCCTTCACCACTCTGCAAACGCGCCCCTGGCGCATTTGCAGAGGGGGAACGAATTCCCTTGAATACTGGGGGTCCCTGGGGCCAACTAGCCCACCAGGTACCTCCAGTATGCGCCAGGGAGCTGCCTTGCAGAGAGGTGTACAGAGGCCACGCCCCTTTTACACCTCTCTGCAACGCAGCTCTGTGGCGCTTTTGGAGGTATATGGTGGGCTAGTTGGACTCCGGGGACACTCAGGATTCAAGGGACTTAATCCCCCAACTTAAAACGCGCCACGGGCGCGTTAGCACAGTGGTGAAGGGAGGGGCGGGGCTTCAGGTGACATGTGTGCAAACAGGCAACGTGGCGCGTTTTAAGATGGGGAATTAAATCCCTTCAATCCTGAGGGTCCCTGAGGCCAACTAGCCCAACAGGTACATCCAGAAAGCGCCACAGAGCTGCGTTGCAGAGAGGTGTAAAGGGGTGTGGCCTCTCTACACGTCTCTGCAACGCAGCCCCTGGCGCATATTGGAGGTTCCTGGTGGGCTAGTTGGCCCCTAGGGACCCTCAGGATTCAAGGGGACTTAATCCCCAACTTAAAACGCGCCACGGGCGCGTTTGCACAGATGTCACCTGAGGCCCCGCCCCTCCCTTCACCATTGTGCAAATATTCTTCTAAAATCATCCGAAATACGAATTCCGATTTACTCACCTGTTATAAGGAGAGACCTCAGTGCTGTATCTTTTAGCCCAGTACTGGTCCTGAAAAGTAATTTTAACCGTACTTACCGGTAACTTGAATTTCCTTCATAGGCTAACATTGACTGGTTTCACTTGGAAATTCTTCTAAGTGTGGAGTTTTGGAACTTTAAAATATTCCTCTAAAATCAGCCGAAATACGAATTCCGATTTACTCACCTGTTATCAGGAGAGACCTCAGTGCTGCATCTTTCAGCCCAGTACTGGTCCTGAAAAGTAATTTTAACCGTACTTACCGGTAACTTGAATTTCCTTCATAGGCTAACATTGACTGGTTTCACTTGGAAATTCTTCTAAGTGTGGAGTTTTGGAACTTTAAAATATTCCTCTAAAATCAGCAGAAATACGAATTCCGATTTACTCACCTGTTATCAGGAGAGACCTCAGTGCTGCATCTTTCAGCCCAGTACTGATCCTCAAAAGTAATTTTAACCGTACTTACCAGTAACTTGAATTTCCTTCCATAGGATATCATTGCCTGGTTTCACTTGGAAATTCTTCTAAGTGTGGAGTTTTGGAACTTTATAATATTCCTCTAAAATCAACCAAAGTACGAATTCCAATTTACTCACCTGTTATCAGGAGAGAACCCAGTGCTGCATCTTTTAGCCCAGCACTGACCCTGAAAAGTAATTTTAACCGTACTTACCAGTAACTTATATTTTCTTCCATAGGAATCCATTGTCTGGTTTTCAGCAGAAAAGTTTCAAAGTGTCGATTTTCACAAACTACAAATATTCCTTAAAAATCGCCTGTATGACTTAAACGCATTCTTTCAACTGTTTACAGGAGATGCACCAGTGCTGGATCCAGGATCCAACACTGAGTAAGAAAAAGTAACGATAACAGTTTTTACCTGCTAAGTGAATTTCCTTCCATAGGATAACATTGGTGATTCTATGAGAAAAAGTTTCTAAGTGTCAACTTTTAAAGTACAATAATATTCCTTAAAAATCACGACTGTAACCAAAATGCTTTTACTCAACTGTTTACAGGAGATGTGCCAGGACTGAATCTAGGATCCAGTCCTGTGGTTAGAAAAGTAATCCATAAAGTAACTAATTGCATTTAACTAGAAATTCACATTGAGCTGAATGTTGCATTGTGTTTGAAAATGTGTTGCCCATTGCAACAACTGTAACTACTGTACTTAAAAGTCTATTGCCTATGTGCAAAGTATTTAAACTAAAGTAATTCATTCTGAGAAAGTATTTTTGTAATGTAATTTATAATGTAATTACAATGTAATTTAAAAAATAAAATATGTAAAAAAAAATTGTTTCTAAAAATTTGGAAATCAGTATGAAATTTTTTATATAACAATGAATACATTTAAAAATTGTCATTTACAAAACCTTTGAAATTCACTGAAAAAACTGTAGGTTTCAGACATGTTATAGTTACAAATTAGCATTTAAAAACATTTGAAATTCACTGAAAAAACCATAGGTTTCAGGGACGTTATAGTTACAAATTAGCATTTAAAAAACCTTTGAAATTCACTGAAAAAACCATAGGTTTTAGGGACAGTTATAGTTAGTTGGACATTGCACTCGTACAAAACCCGTGAAATTCCCCGTTATAGTTAGTCCAGCTAACTATAACTCGCGCCCGCAATGCACTGCTGATGACGTCACATATTACATCACTCATGACATGGTCAGTGACATCACTGATGACATCACTGATGACATCATCCACGTGATAATCTGATGCACCTCCTCACACCCTAATATAACCTTTGATACACCCACTCTAAATTACAGACTGCCATTCGCAAAACCATAGACACTCCAACACCAATAACTACATACCCACTCACTGATTCTTAGGTCTACGCACACATCCACTCACTCACCCGTACAGTCACTCATACTTACGGTCACTCAGTACAGGACTATCATATGCACTCATACTCCTATATAGACACTCAAACACCGCCACTCATCCATAGAGGTACTCACACACCTAGTCAGTCATGCAAATAATTTTACACACTACCATTTACTCACCTATACAGTTATACACACACCAGCTCACTTACTCATACAAATAGTAGCACATTCTTACGCTCTTATACAATCACTGATACAAGCACACACTCATCCATACAGCCACTATCACAATCACTCACTCTCGCTTATAGCTATTTATATACTCCAACACACATATATACTGCCTTTCACATATGTAGTTACTCACACATGTACCACTGGGACATACATTCACTCACTAACACACTCTTACACACACTTACCCACCCATACAGTCTATCACAGTTGCACTCTTGAAACCATCCACCCAGTGAATCACCCACTCACACATCTATGCACAGAGTTGCACACACCCTCCCATACAAACACTCAGGCACCCATACAGATACTCAGACAAGCATTCAATAACTCATATAGACACTAATGTAGCTATTCACAAACACATGCAGCCACTTACACAGCAACAGACAGACGGATACAGACATTCACCCAGTTTAGTCACTAACCCATGCATTCAGTAAGATACGTTAAATCACTCACTTATAGAGTCAGTCACGCACCTACTAAATCATCCATACAGACACTTACACACCCACTCATTCTTCAATACGTCTTTTCCTATATATATTAAAAATATTTAAACTTTACAGAAACACACAGTCACTGGATGATGTCATTTGAGATGTCATCAGTGATGTCATCAGTGATGTCACTGACCATGTCATGAGTGATGTAATATGTGACGTCATCAGCAGTGCATTGCGGGGCGCGAGTTATAGTTAGCTGGACTAACTATAACGGGGAATTTCACGGGTTTTGTACGAGTGCAATGTCCAACTAACTATAACTGTCCCTAAAACCTATGGTTT
Source organism: Calotriton arnoldi (assembly GCA_963921515.1). Taxonomy (NCBI): domain Eukaryota; kingdom Metazoa; phylum Chordata; class Amphibia; order Caudata; family Salamandridae; genus Calotriton; species Calotriton arnoldi. The sequence goes on from CAWUFW010002009.1 coordinate 2,122,954, forward strand.
TTTCAGTGAATATATATATATATATATTCACTGAAAAAACCGTAGGTTTCAGACATGTTATAGTTACAAATTAGCATTTAAAAAACCTTTGAAATTCACTGAAAAAACCATAGGTTTCAGGGACGTTATAGTTACAAATTAGCATTTAAAAAACCTTTGAAATTCACTGAAAAAACCATAGGTTTTAGGGACAGTTATAGTTAGTTGGACATTGCACTCGTACAAAACCCGTGAAATTCCCCCATTATAGTTAGTCCAGCTAACTATAACTTCGCGCCCCGCAATGCACTGCTGATGACGTCACATATTACATCACTCATGACATGGTCAGTGACATCACTGATGACATCACTGATGACATCTCAAATGACATCACTGATGACATCACTGATGACATCATCCAGTGACTGTGTGTTTCTGTAAAGTTTAAATATTTTTAATATATATAGGAAAAGACATATTGAAGAATGAGTGGGTGTGTAAGTGTCTGTATGGATGATTTAGTAGGTGCGTGACTGACTGTATAAGTGAGTGATTTAACGTATCTTACTGAATGCATGGGTTAGTGACTAAACTGGGTGAATGTCTGTATCCGTCTGTCTGTTGCTGTGTAAGTGGCTGCATGTGTTTGTGAATAGCTACATGAGTGTCTATATGAGTTATTGAATGCTTGTCTGAGTATCTGTATGGGTGCCTGAGTGTTTGTGTGGGAGGGGTGTGTGCAACTCTGTGCATAGATGTGTGAGTGGGTGATTCACTGGGTGGATGGTTTCAAGAGTGCATCTGTGATAGACTGTATGGGTGGGTAAGTGTGTGTAAGAGTGTGTTAGTGAGTGAATGTATGTCCCAGTGGTACATGTGTGAGTAACTACATATGTGAAAGGCAGTATATATGTGTGTTGGAGTATATAAATGGCTATAAGCGAGAGTGAGTGATTGTGATAGTGGCTGTATGGATGAGTGTGTGCTTGTATCAGTGATTGTATAAGAGCGTAAGAATGTGCTAGTATTTGCATGAGTAAGTGAGCTGGTGTGTGTATAACTGTATAGGTGAGTAAATGGTAGTGTGTTTAATTATTTGCATGATTGACTAGGTGTGTGAGTACCTCTATGGATGAGTGGCGGTGTTTGAGTGTCTATATAGGAGTATGAGTGCATATGATAGTCCTGTACTGAGTGACCGTAAGTATGAGTGACTGTACGGGTGAGTGAGTGGATGTGTGCGTAGACCTAAGAATCAGTGAGTGGGTATGTAGTTATTGGTGTTGGAGTGTCTATGGTTTTGCGAATGGCAGTCTGTAATTTAGAGTGGGTGTATCAAAGGTTATATTAGGGTGTGAGAAGATGCATGAAATTATCACATGGATGATGTCATCAGTGATGTCATCAGTGATGTCATTTGAGATGTCATCAGTGATGTCATCAGTGATGTCACTGACCATGTCATGAGTGATGTAATATGTGACGTCATCAGCAGTGCATTGCGGGGCGCGAGTTATAGTTAGCTGGACTAACTATAACGGGGAATTTCACGGGTTTTGTACGAGTGCAATGTCCAACTAACTATAACTGTCCCTAAAACCTATGGTTTTTCAGTGAATTTCAAAGGTTTTTAAATGCTAATTTGTAACTATAACGTCCCTGAAATCTATGGTTTTTTCAGTGAATATATATATTCACTGAAAAACAAAGGTTACAGGAATGTTATAGTTAGGCTGACATTCACTCATACAAAACCAGTGAAATTCAGCAGTTATAGTAGTTACCTGAGCTAACTTAGGCTCCCGCAATGCACTGCTTATGACCTCACATATTCCATCACTTATGACATGATCAGTGACATCACTGATGACATCAATAATGACATCAAGTGAGAGTAAGTGTTTTCAAGAGTTTATGGGTGTTAAACATATATACTAACCTACTACAACAGTTAAATTAGTATACTAGGTACACTGTTACTGAGCTATACTACTTCTAATGTATATTATGTGAGTGGTTGTATGAATGTATGTATCCTTGTGTGTATGGGTGTATAAGTAGGTGTGAGTAGCTGTGTGGGTGAGTGACATGCTGTGTGAGTGGCCGTATTGGTGAGTAAGTTGGTGTGTCAGTGGCAGTATGAGTAAGTGGCGGTGTCAGTGGCTCTATGGGTGGGTAAAGGGGGTGTGTAGTGACTATGGGTGAGGGAGTGGCTGTAAGAGTGAGTGATTCTGTGTGTAAGTGGCTGTGTGAGTGAGTGAATGGCTGTATTGGAGAGTGTGTGTGAATGGCTGTATGGGTGGGTAAAGGGGGTGTGAGTACTTGTATGGATGAGTATGTAAGTGGTTGTGTGAGTGTTTGTATGGGTTAGTGATTGGCTGTGGTGAGAGGCTGTATGGGTGAGTAAGTGGATGTGTGAGTAACTGTATAGGTAAAAAAGTAGGTGTATCAGAAGCTGTATGGGTGAGTGAGTGGCTCTGTGAGTGCCTGTAAGGGTGAGTGACTGATTGTATGAGTGGCTGTATGGGTGAGTGGATGGTTGTGAGAGTGGCTGTATGAGTGAGTGAGTGGGTGTGTGACTGCCTCTATGGAGGAGTGAGTGGGTATATGAGCACTGGTATGGGTCTGTGAATGATTATGTGAGTGGTTGTTTGGGTATGCCAGTGGGCATACAAGAGGTTCTATGGGGGTGTGAGTGGGTGTGAGTAGTTCTGTAGATGATGTCGTGTGTGATGTCACTAACCATGTCATGATCGATGTAATATGTCAGGTCATAAGCAGTGCATTCCGGGGTGTAAGTTATAGTTAGCTCAGGTAACTATAACTGCTGAATTTCACTGGTTTTGTACGAGTGAAATCTGCGCCTTATTATAACGTCCCTGTAACCTTTGTTTTTTTTTCAGTGAATTTCCAAGGTTTTTAAAAATTCTTTCACCTATCTATAACGTCCCTATAACCATTAGGTTTTTTTCTAGGCCTGGGCGTAAAATTCTGCTCTGCTTGTGGAGTTTGCGGAATTCAGCGACATTCCGAGGAGAATGCAGAGTTACAGATAAACTCCGCACTCCCCAACATAGCGGAATTTTTGTTTCCCGTTGGTGCGCTCATCACATCATTTTCTGCGCATGAGGAGCTCAACGAGACTTGCCAGGCGCTTGCCAGCAGCTAGGCAATCCTCAGCAGCTAAGGGGAGTTCATCCCCCAACCAGTAGTGTTCCAGGAGGCCCCTTTGCAGAGTGGTTGAGAAAGGGGGCGGGGCCTCTGAAGCCGTCTCATCAATCCAGCTATGGGGTCTTAGGTATGGCAACAATAGGGGTTCTTGGCCCCCCAACAACCCTCAGTAGTCCAGGGGAATTCCTCCCCCAACCAGTAGTATGCCAGGAGGCCCCTGTGCAGAGTGGTTGAGAAAGGGGGCGGGCCTCCGAAGAGGTCTCAGCAAGCTTGTTTCTGACCTTTATTTTGCCTCTTCCTGCTCATTTCTGACCTCTATTTTGCCTCTTTCTGACCTCTATTCTGCCTCTTTCTGACCTCTATTCTGCCTCTTGCTGCTCATTTCTGACCTTTATTCTTCCTTTTTCTTTATTCTGATGATTTCATCCACAGAAGAAGTACTCACACCCACTCAAACCCCTATACAACCTCTCATACACCCACTCACACACCCACACAACCCCTCATACACCCATATACACATCCATACAACCACTTACTCATAAAAATCAGACACTCACTTCCATATAGCCACTCACACACCAACTCACTTAAACAAGCAGCCACTCCAACAGCCACCCACTCACCCATATAGCTACTTACACAGCCAGTCACTCACTGATACAGCCATTCAGACACCACACTCACTCATAGTCACCCACCCACCCATACAGCCACTCACTCACCCACCCATACAGACACTGACACACCCACTCACGCACCAATACAGCCACTCACACAGCTACTCCCACACCCACATATACATCCACACAGCCACTCACACATCCACTCACACACCTGTACAGTCACTCAGACACCCACTCACACATGGATATACACACAGTCTCAGCGACTCACATAAACTATGTTAAAAAAGCATTCCCTCATTAGTAGTACACAAAGTATACTAATTTAATTTTCGTGGTACCTTAGTATATACGTTTAACACACACAAACCTTTAGAAAACACTCACAATCACTGGATGTCATTAGTGATGTAATTTGAGATGTCATCTGTGATGTCACTGACCATGTCATGAGTGATGTAATATGTGAGGTCATAAGCTATGCATTGCGAGGTCGTAAGTTAGTTAGCCCCCCTGTTACCTCCAGTAAGTTCCACAATGCGGGGTGCTGAGTGGTCTTCGTGGCCCGCCCCCTTTCTCTACCACTCTGCAAACACACCTCCTGGCGCACTACTAGTTGGGGGATGACGTCCCCTTGGCTGCTGAGGATCTTTGGGGAGTGAAAAACCCCTCCTGTTACCTTCAGTAAGTCCCACAAAGTGGGATTGCTAAGAGGTCTTCGGAGACCACGCCCTCCCCTCCCCTTCTCTATCACTCTGCAAACGTGTCTCTTGGCACACTACTGGTTAGGGAATAAAGTCCTCTTGGATGCTGAGGAACCGTGGAGGGCCAAGAGAGCTGGTCAGAGGACCTGCGTCCTTTCTCCACCACTCTGCAAACGCCATTACTACTTAAATAACCTTTGAAATTCACTGAAAAAAACAAAGGTTACAGGGATGTTATAGTTGGGCTCAGGTTTCACTCGTACAAAACCAGTGAAATTCAGCAGTTATAATTAGCTGAGCTAACTATAACTTGATCCCCCGCAATGCACTTATGACCTCACTCACATATTACATAACTCATGAGATGCTCATTCACATCACTGATGACACCACTGATGGCATCATACAGTGACTGAGTGTTTTTAAAAGCTTATGAGTGTTAAATATATATACCTAGGTGTATGGATGAATCAGTAGGTGTATGAGTGCCTGTATGGGTTATTCAGTGGGTGCGTGACTGATTGTATAAGTGAGTGATCAGGTGTCTCACTGAATATATGGGTGAGTAACTGGTTGTGTGAATGTATCAGTCTGTCAGCTGTCTAAGTGGCCACTGCTAACCAGTGCTAAAGTGCATGTGCTCTCGCCTCTAAACATGGTAACATGAGCTCATACCCAATTTGGATATTTAATTTACTTATAAGTCCCTAGTAGCGAGCACTACATATGCCCAAGGCCTGTAAATTAAATACTACTAGTGGATCTGTAGCACTGATTGTGCCACCCACTTAAGTAGCCCTCTAACCATGTCTCAGGCCTGCCATTGCAAAGCCAAAGCCTGTGTGTGCAGTTTACACTGCTATTTGGACCTGGTAGAATATAACTTTTGCCAAGCCCAAACCCTCCTTTTTAATACATATTAGTCACTCTAGAGTAGGCCCTGGACAACCCAGAGGTCATTACTTTAACCTACCTTTAGTTTATTTTTTCAGTGAATTTCTAAGGTGTTTAAAAAAAAAAAAACATTTTTACCACGCTTAACTATAATGTTACTTTAACCTATAATGACTTTGGCCTCGTTTGACGAATCTCCACAAAACTTTCCAAAAAAGGTGCTACTTTTTGATTAGTTTGTGCATGGAAAGTTTCACGGTTATCCGTCAAGCGGGGACAGAGAAAAACAAGGGGGGTCACAAAACGCAGAATCCCCATGCATTTTCCATAGACTTCTTTAAGAAGCCCTACCGCAAAAACTGCTGAACAGAATTACGCCAAATGTGGCAGGAAGGTAGATCTTGGTCTGCAGATTGTGCTTTTTGTGATTTGGTGTAAATCCTATCAGTACTTTTTGGGAAGTTAAAGTTTAAACATGTTTGTATATCTGGACAATTGAGTCCGTGAAAGTCCCTCGAGAGTATTGCAGAAGCACCAGTTTAAAAATATAGTGCTCTGATTAGCCCAGGGAGCTTTTGTTTCTTTGGGGCATCTTGTTCCTATGGGAGTCAGACTCCCACGGGAGTGAGGGCTCTGATTGGCTGCCAGGAACTTGGGAAAAATGTTGCTGGCAGTCACTACGGCACTGAGGGACTTAGTCCCCTATCGTGAACTAAAAAAAAATATACATAATATAAGGGGGCACGGTGGGCCTAGGCCCCATGGGGCGGACACAGAGGGCTCCCCCAGGGGCCAAAATTAAAAACAATTTTTTTGCTGCACTCCTGTGGGACTCCCACAGGAATGCAGCAAAAAAAAAAAGTCTGCTGCCATATAATTTTTATATTTGTATGGGAGGGGGAGTGTCAGTAGGGCCCCCTCCCCAGCCCATTTAGGGCCTCAAAAACCCCACCCCAGGGCTGTAATCTAAATGTTTAAGGGAATGGGTAGTGCGCCCCCTGCCCGAGCCGTATTTGGCCCCAGTGATCCCATCCTCCATGGCCCAATGTGTTTAATAAGGGGGGGGGGCACGTGGCCTTCCCTCTGGAGCCTTAAAAAAGAGCTGGGGATTCCATCCCTGACAGCCGTCATGTTACTTAAATAAAAGGAGAGGCCCCCTCCCTGAGCCTTTAATGGCCCCGGGGCTGACTCACTTGCTGTGTCCCGGGGAGACCACCCCCAGAACACAGTAGTTTCTCTGCGAGGAAGGGAGCGAGCAGGGAATTGCACTTTCTCCTGTCTGGCGGGAGCATTTTCAAATCCCCCTCCAAACGGAAGCAAACACAGCAGTTTGGGAGCTTTTGAAAATGCTTCCACCGTTTGGGAGCAGACTTGTGTTCTGTTTCCCTGCCCACACTGATGCAGGAAACAGAACAGATTGCTCCCACCCGGAGGGTGCAGCATAAATAAGCTTCTCCCTCCAGGCAGAAGCAATGCCAGCTACCGCACCATGCGGGGAGCTGGCTGGGGCTGCAGGGACCCTGGGGCTCCCCCTGCACCCCCAATGTGTACTTGGTGGGTGCCCCAGGTGGCACCGGGGCACCCACCTTTTTAAAATGGAGGCCCATTTGGATGAGGTCCCTGGGCCATAATAGGCTATGGAAGGGGGTAAATAAATATGTCCCTGGGGGTATGGGATCCCCGGGGCCTAATTGGGCTCAGGGAAGGTAGCAGCCCACTCTCCTCCCTTTATTAATTACTCGGCCACGGGGGATGGGATCCCCGTTACCTAATAAGGCTTGCAGAGGGGGGCTCCCACTCCCCTTGCTTTTCAATTGTCTTTGTCCCTGGTGGATGGAGTCCCGGGGGCCTGATATGGCTCGGCAGGGGAGCTGTCCATTTACCTCCCCGTTTGAGCAAAAAACGGCCCGGAGGCTAGGGTCCCTGGGGCCTATAAAGGCTTGAGGAGGGGGAGCACATGGCCCTCTTTCCCTTTTTTATAGATATGGCCCCCGGGTTTGGGAGCCTAATAAGACTTTGGGAGGGGGCTGGACAGCCCCCATTCCCATTTTTTCTAATTGTATTTGGCCCTGGGGAATGTGGTCCCTGGGGCCTGTTAAGGCTTGAGGAGGGGTGATGTGCGCCCTCCTCCCTAGTTTAATTGTATTTGGCCCTAGAGAATGGGGTCCCTGAGGCCAATTAAGGGTCAGGGAGGGGACTACACACCTCCCTCTCCTATTATATATGTTTTGGCCCCAGGGGATGGGATCTCCCTGACCTGAAGGCTAACTCTACTCTGTGCATGCCAAAGGCTGTGTGCGGTGTGGGTTTGGCAGCCTGCTGGGGGTTTAGCCACAGGGCATGACCGCAGGCCAAGCCCTGCGACCAGCCCCCGCTGCGCACAGCCAAAGGCTGTGTGGGGCTGGCTGTCTGCAGGGAGTTGGAAGCAAGGCCTGGCTGCAACACAGGCCTTGTGGCTAACCCCATGCCGTGCATGAGCAAAGGCTGTGCACGGTGTGGGGGTTGGCTGCATCCAGGTGGCTGCCTGTGGGGAGTTGAAGGCAAGGCATGACTGTAAGCAAGGTCCTACAGCCAACCCCACACCGTGCACATCGGGAGGTTGGCTGCCTCCGGGGGATCGGCCACAGGGCGTGTCGCCAACCCCCTGCTGCGCACAACCAAAGCCCGTGTGGGGTTGGCTGTGTATGGGAGGGGGTGTGTGCCCAACAGCTGTACCATTAGCTGGACACAGGCTATACAAAATTAGATATAAAAATGTGGTAATATGGTATCTACCTGCCATTATGTAAACTATAAAACAAACTAACACACTCCTTGAAAGATGTCATCAGTGATGTCATAAATGATGTCAGAACATGTCGTGAGTGATATAATATGTGAGGTCATAAGCAGTGCATGGCGGGCGCAAGTTATAGTTAGCACTGCTAAATATAACTGGAGAATTTCTGTGTTTTTGTTTTTAGTTCAAAATGTTAATGTCACTAACACATTCACCTAGCTAGAATGTTACTTTAACCTTTTTTCCAGTGAAAATATATATGAATATATATTAATAAATATTTCCTACTGGCGGTCACCAGTAGGTAGTTATAATAAGGATGTAGTTTCCATAGGAAGAGCGTTTTTTCATTTGCCAATAACTTTGACGTTGTTTGACGAATCCTCACAAAATGTTCAAAACTACTTTACCACTCGCTTCAGCTGCTGTCTAGAAAGTTTCAGGGTGATCCGTCAAGCGGGGGCTGAGATAAAGGGGGGGGGCCCCCAAAACACGTTTTTCCCATGTTAATTTCCAGAGGAAACTTTAGACTCGGCTACAGCCCAAACTGCTGAATGGATTTACACCAAATTTGGCAAAAGGTAGCTGTTGGTCCCGAAAGCACCCTTTTTTTTGAATGGTGTAAATCCCTTCAGTAGTATCAGAGTTATTTAAAGGTTTTTCAGATAAGCAGAGCACAATTACTTTGGCAGAGAGGGAGCTGCATGTTAGTAGCTCCCTCTCTATCGAAGCAGAGGCGGGGAGTCGGCAGAGACCGCGGGGGCCTTGAGGCTCCCCCCACGGTCCCCAACAGAGTGGGTGCCCTGGGTGGGACCAGGGCACCCACAAGGGAGGCTGGACCCCAGGGAATAAGGTCCCTGGGGCCGAAATCGGCCCAGGGAGGGAGGCCACATGGCCCCCCTCCCCATATATATAAATAAAAAATGTCGGCAAGTCGCCAGAGGCCACACCTCCTCTCTCCACCACTCTGCAAACGCGCCCCCATGGTGCAGTGCTTGTTGGGGGATGAAGTCCCCTTGGCTCCAGAGGGTCCTTGGGGGTCAACAAGCCCTCCTGTTACATCCAGTAAGTCCGACACAGCAGGATTCCTGAGAGCTGCTCAGAGGCCCACCCCCTTTCTCCACCACTCGTGACAACTAGTTAAAAAACCTTAGAAATTCACTTTAAAAAAAACAAAGGTTACAGGGTCGTTATACTAAGGAAATAGAATTAAAAAAAACCTTAGAGATTCACTGAAAAAAACAAGGGTTACATGGATGTTACAGTTAGGCTCAGATTTCATTTGTACAAAACCAGTGAAATTCAGCAGTTATAGTTAACTGAGCTAACTATAACTTAAGCCCCCTCAATGCACTGCTTATGACCTCACATATTACATCACTCATGACATGGTCAGTGACATCACTCATGACATCTCAAATGACATCACTGGTGACATCATCCACAAACCCACTTGCACACCCACTCCTACACCTGTACATCCTCTCGTATGCCCACTCACACATCCATTCATAGACTCATACTAGTACTCGCACACCCACTCATTCCTCCATAGGGCCACTCACTCACCCGTACAGCCACTCACACAACCATTCACTCACCCATAAAGCTACTCACACAGGCACACACTAAGCCATACAGCTGCTCACACACCTACTTATTCACCTACACAGTCACTCGCACACACCCACTCACCCATACAGCCACTTACATACCCAGTCACTCACTCATACAGCTGTTCAAACACCCATTCACTCACCCATAGTCACTACACACCCAGTTACCCACCCATAGAGCCACTCACACACATTCTCACTCACCCACACAGCTACTCGCACACCCACTTATACTCCTATACAGCAACTCACACACCCATACACACAAGGTACATAGTCACACAGCCACTCACATAATCTATATTAGAAATAGTATCACTCAGTAGTACACCTAGTATACTACTTTAACTTTTGTGGTACCTTAGTATATATTTTTAATACCCATAAACTTGTAACTCTCAGAAACATTTACGAAACACACGCACTTGATGATCTCATCAGTGATGCCATTTGAGATGTCACCAATGATGTCATCAGTGTCCGCCTCGCCCCCTTCCGATCCAAAGCCACCAAGATCATCTGCGGCGTACCCCAAGGCTCCTCCCTCAGCCCAACGCTGTTCAACATCTACATGGCACCCCTCGCCCACGTCGCCCGACAGCACTAACCTCAACATCATCTCCTACGCCGACGACACCCAGCTGATCCTCTCCCTCACCAAAGACCCTCACACCGCCAAAGCCCACCTCCACGAAGGAATGAAGGCCGTCGCCGAATGGATGAGTACCAGCCGCCTGAAGCTGAACTCGGACAAGACGGAAGTCCTCATCCTTGGTTCCAACCCTTCAGCATGGGACGACTCCTGGTGGCCAACATCACTGGGAACAGCCCCGACACCCACCGACCACGCACGCAACCTAGGGGTCATCCTCGACCCCACCCTCTCCATGACTAAGCAGGTCAACGCCGTTTCCTCATCCTGCTTCAACACCCTCCGAATGCTCCGCAGGATCTTCAAGTGGATCCCCACCGAAACAAGAAAAACAGTCACCCAGGCCCTCGTCACCAGCAGGCTGGACTACGGAAACGCCCTCTACGCAGGAACGACGGCTAAGCTCCTGAGACAGCTGCAACGCATCCAGAACGCCTCTGCACGTCTTATCCTCGACATCCCCCGACGCAGCCACATCACACCCCACCTGAGAGACCTGCACTGGCTCCCTGTCAACAAGAGGATAACCTTCAAGCTCCTCACCCACGCACACAAAGCACTCCACAACTCCGGACCAGCCTACCTCAACAGACGACTCAGCTTCTACACCCCCACCCGCCAGCTCCGCTCCACCAGCCTCGCCCTCGCCACAGTCCCCCGCATCCGGAAAACGACCGCCGGCGGCAGATCCTTCTCCCACCTCGCCGCCAAGACCTGGAACACCCTCCCCACCAACCTTCGGCAGACCCAAGACCTACTGGCCTTCAGAAGACTCCTCAAGACCTGGCTCTTCGATCAGTAGCAGCACCACCCCCCTCTTCCCCCAGCGCCTTGAGACCCTCGCGGGTATGTAGTGCGCTTTATAAGTGACATGATTGATTGATTGATTGAATGTAATATGTGAGGTCCTAAGCAGTGCATTGCGGGGATGTAATTTATAGTTAGCTCAGGTAACTAAAACTGCTGAATTTCACTGGTTTTGTACGAGTGAAATCTGAGCCTAACTTTAACATCCCTGTAACGTTTGTTTTTTTCAAACAAAGGTTACAGGGACATTATAGTTAGGAATTAGAATTTAAAAAACCTTTCAAATTAACTAAAAAAACAAAGGTTACAGGGACATTATAGTTGGGAGACAAAATTTAAAAAACCTTACAAATCACTGAAAAAAAGGTTACAGGGATGTTATAGTTAGGCTCAGATTTCACTCATACAAAACCATTGGAATTCAGCAGCTACAGTTACCTGAGCTAACTAGAACGTATGCCCTCGCACTGCACTGCTTATGACCTCACATATTACATCACTCATGACATGGTCAGTTACATCACTGCTGACATCACTGATGACATCTCAAATGACTTCACCGATGACATCATCCAGTGAGTGTGTTTCGTACATGTTTCTGAGAGTTAAAGATATATACTAAGCTACAGCATGAATTAAATTACTATTCTTTCTGTACTAGTAATTAGTCATACTATTTATAACACATCTCATCTTAGTGGCTGTGTGACTGCATCAGTGTGTGAGTGGGTGTCTGAGTGGCTATTTGGATGTGTGATTGGCCCTATGGATGTGCTAGTGGGTATGTGAGCAGTTGTATTGGGTGAATGAGTAGCTGTGATTGGCTGTGTTGGAGAGTGAGTGAGTATGTGAGTGACTGTATGGGTGAGTGAGTAGCTGTTTTAGTGTGTGTATAGGTGAGTGGACGTGAGTGGCAGTATTGGAGAGTGAGTGACTATGAGTTTCTCTATGGGTGAATGAGTGGGTGTGAAAGTGGTTGTATGGAGTGTGAACGGGTATGTAGGTGGTTCTTGGGTAAGTGAGTGGGTGTATGAGTAGCTGTATCGGTGAGTGGCTGTATGGGTGAGTGAGTGGCTGTGTGAGTAGCTATATCGGTGAGTGAGTGGCTGTATGGGTGAATGAGTGGCTGTATGAGTTTCTGTAGGGGTGATTAAGTGGGTGTGCGAGTGGCTGCATGGGTCTGTCAATAATTATGTGAGTGGTTGTGTGGGTATGTGAGTTGGTTTATGTGAGGATGTATGGGTGTGTGAGTGGGACTGTGGATGATGTCATTAAGAATGGAATTTGAGATGTCATCAGTGATGTCACTGACCATGTCATGAGTGATGTAATATGTGAGGTCATAAGCAGTGCATTGCGAGGGCATACGTTATAGTTAGCTCAGGTAACTAGAACTGCTGAATTTAAATGGTTTTGTACAAGTGAAATCTGAGCCTAACTACAACGTCCCTGTAACCTTTGGTTTTGCAGTGAATTTATAAGATTTTTTTAATTCTATTTCCTAACTATAACGTCCCTGTAACCTTTTTTTTTCTCTGAATTTGTACGGGTGTTTAAATTGCATTTCTTAAGTATAACCTCCCTGTAACCTTTATTTTTTTGTGAAATTTTAGGTTTTGTAGTGGTATTCTAACTGTAACGTCCATGTAACTTTTCTTTGTTTTAGTGAATTTGTGTGTTTTTTTAATAATATTTCCCAGCAGTATTATGTTTGTAACCTTTTGTTTGTTAACTGAATTTATACGGTTTATTTAAAAAAAAAAAAATATCACCTACCTAGAACATTACTTTAGCTGTACATTTTTTACGTGATTTATATGTAGTCTTATTTTAGGTAAAGAAAAGTTTTTGAAAATGTTAAATAATTTAATTGTAATTATTCAAATAAAATACATATTTTTATTTTTTTACTTAATTTTTTGATATTCGCGAATCCATTGCAGATCTTCCCGAAACATACTTTCCGGTTTCACGAGATGTTCGCGGGTGGGATTTGTAACAACACTTAAAAATATATGTATATACTTAAAAATTGACGTTTGAGCTAAGTGTTTTACTAAAATTACATAAACTTGTATTTTAATTAGCAGTTTTACTTTACAAGATTGTTTTAATACATATTTCCGGATTCACAAGGATATTGCGACTTCACCGTGATTCCCACGTGACACAGGAACAAATGAATTTCATTGGTTTAAACACCACATCTCAATCATTTGTACAGGAAGTTCCTGCCAAATTCTTTGTTCTTTGAGGTGCTACAGTTCACATTTTCTTCATACAGCTTCATGCTTTTTTTTCAGTTGGTGTTTTTTTCAAAAATGGCCTCTGGAGTTAGTGAGGAGATGGAGTAGCGCCAGAGAGAGCTCATCAGAAGAAGACAAACCTGTGCCCAATAAAGAATCAATTGCGTAGAGATTTTTTCGCATTCCATCCGGAGAAAAAAAAGTAATAGCTAAATTTGTGCAATGTAATCTTTGTGACAGAATTTTGTCTAGGGGTACATCTAAAAAGTACTTACATGGCACAAGCTCCAAGCTAAAGTACCTTAAAACAATACATTCACGGCAATTAGCAAGGGCACAAATGGAACATAACACGCCGAGTACTTCAAGAGCTGGTGTGGTGCAGTAGCGCCTGGAGACCAACTGCTGGGTGCAGTTACACAACTTCTACCTTTAAGTCTGCCAGAAGTAGCAAAAAAGGCAAATTTTTCACTCTCTGCAATAAAGTTTTGGCTGTAGCTGAGCAGTCTGTTGCTGCTATATTCGAGGTTGCAAGAAGCCATAACTGTTAAAAAAAAAATTCTGTAAAAATTGTTGCACAAGTTAAGTGCGTTTTTTGTTTTGACAGTTTATTTTTTATAGTTCCGATTGCTAAAAACAGAAAACACCCAAAAACACCAAAATGTTTTTTTTTTTTAATTCCGAACAAAACAAAGAACCACCTTTTCTGGTTTAAAGAAAGAAAAACTATATGTTATGTTTGTTTGTGAATGTCTGCATACCTGTTGGTATATGTATTCATATGTTAGTTTGATTAGGTGTTTTGATGTCTGGTGTATGAGTGACCGGGTGGGTGTGAAAGTGCATTTGTAAGTCACTCCATGGGTATGTGAATGGCTGTGTGAGTGGGTGTATGGACGAGTGAGTGGGTGTGTGAGTGGCTGTATGGGTGAGTGGGTGTGTGAGTGGCTGTATGGGTCAGTGAGTGAGTGTGGGTGTGTGAGTGAGTGACTATGGGTGAGTGAGTGGCTGTATGGGTGACTGGCTGTGTGAGTTGGTGCATGGTTGAGTGAGTGACTCTGTGAGTGGCTGTATGGGTGAGTGGCTCTGTGAGTGGCTCTGTGAGTGGTTGTATGGGTGAGTGAGTGGCTGTGGTACGGATGAGTGGATTACTTTGTGAGTGTATGGGTCTGTGAGTAGCTGTATTGGCCTGTGAGTGGGTGTGTGAATGGATGAGTTATTGGCTGTATGAGTGAGTGGCTGTCAGTGGCTGTATGGGCCTATGGGTGGGTATGTGAATAGCTGTATGGGTGAGTAGTGTGTCAGTTGATGCGTGAGTGAGTAAGTTGGTGTGTGGCTGTATGGGTTTGTGGGTGTGCGAGTAGCTGAATGGGTGTGTGAGTAGTGAGTGAGTTAGTACATGGTGAGTGAGTGGCTATGTGAGCAATTTTCGGTGAGTGAGTAGTTTTGTGAGTGACTGTGTGGGCGACTTTGTGGGTGAGTGGCTCTGTGAGGTGCTGTATGGGTGAGTGAGTGGCTGTGTGAGTGACTATGGGTAAGTGATTGGCTGAATGGGTGAGTGAATGGCTGTGTGAATCACTGACTGTATGGGTGAGTCAGTGACTGTGAGTGGCTGTATGGGTGATGGAATGGCTGTACAGGTGAGTCAGTGGCTGTGTCGGGCTGTATGGGTGAGTGGCTGACAGTAGCTGTATTGGTGAGTGAGTGGCCCAGTGGCTCTGTGGATGCGTGAGTTTTTTGTGTGCAGATTTATATGCGCGAACTTGACCCGAAGGTATTGGAGCGCTTTACTTGAGCACCGGTTATGTTACACAAGGACACGTTCATTTAAGTGAGTGATTGGTTTTCTGAGTGGCTATATGGGTGAGTCAATGGCTAAGTGAGTGGCTGTATGGGTGAGTGGATGCGCAGTGGCTGTATGGGTGAGTGAGTGGCTGTGTGAGTGACTATGGGGAAGTGATTGACTTTGTGACTGGCTGTATGGGTGAGTGAGTGGGTTAATGGGTGAGTGGCTGTGTGAGTGACTATGAGTAAGTAATTGGCTGTTAGAGTGGCTGTATGGGCGAGTGAATGGCTGTGTAAGTGAGTGGCTGTATGGGTGAATGAGTGGCTGTATGTGTGAGTGACTGGCTGTATGGGTGAGTGGCTACATCAATGGCTGTATGGGTGAGTGAATGGCTGTATCGGTGAGTGGCTGTATTGGTAAGTGAGTGGCTGTGTGAGTAGCTAGGTGAGTAGGTGTGGGGCTGTATGGATAGGTGAGTAGCTGTATGAGCAGCTATATGGGTGAGTGAGTAGTTGTGTGAGTGGCTGTGTGGGTGAGTGGCTATGTGAGGGGCTGTATGGGTGAGTGAGTGGCTGTGTGAGTGACTATGAGTAAGTGAGTGGCTGTATGAGCGAGTGTCTGGCTGTATGGGTGACTGAGTGGCTGGGTCAGTGCCTGTATGGGTGAGTGGCTGCATCAGTGGCTGTATAGGTGAGTCAGTGGCTATGTGGCTGAGTGAGTGGCTGTGTGAGTGACTATGGATAAGTGAGTGCCTGTATGGGTGAGTCGGTGGATATGTGAGTGGCTGTATCAGTGAGTGAGTGGTTGTGTAAGGGAGTGGCTGTATGGGTGACTGTGTGGCTGTATGGGTGAGTGACTGGCTGTATGGGAGAGTGATATGCTGTGTCAGTGGCTGTATGGGTGAGTGGCTGCGTCAGTGGCTGTATGGGTGAGTGGTTGCGTCAATGGCTATATGGGTGAGTGAGTGGCTCAGTGGCTGTGTGGGTGAGTGAGTGGATAAGTGAGTGGCTATGTTGGTAAGTGAGTGGGTGTGTCAGTTGGTGCATGAATGAGTGGCTCGGTGAGTGGCTGTATGGGTGAGTGAGTGGTATGTAAGTGGCTGTATGGGTGAGTGAGTGGCTATCTCAGTGGCTGTATGGGTGGCTGTCTCAGTGGCTGTATGTGTGAGTAAATGGGTGTGATAGTGGTTGTATGAGTCTATGAGTAGGTGTGTTAGAGGCTATATGGGTAAGTGAGTAGGTGTGTGAGAGGTTGTCATGGGCTGTATGGGTGAATAAGTGGGTGTATGGACCTGTGAATGGCTGTATCAGTTTGTGAGTGGCTGTATGGGTTTGAGAGTGGGTGTGTGAATGGCTGTATGGGTGAGTAAGTAACTATGTGAGTGGCAGTATGGGTGAGTGCCTGTGTCAGTGGTTGAATAGGTGAGTGCATAGCTGTGTGAGTGGCTGTGTGGGTGAGTGGGTGTGTCAGTGGCTGTATGGGTCTGTGAGTGGGTGTGTGAGTGGCTGTATGGGTAAGTTGGTACATGAGTTGGCACGTGGGTGAGTGAGTGGCTTTGTCTGTGGCTGTATTGGTGTGTGGCTTGGTGTGAGTGCCTATATTGATATGTGAATTTGTGTGGAAGTGGCTGTATCCGTGTGTGAGTGGGTGTGTGAGTAGCTTTGCCAGTATGTGACTGGGTGTGTGAGAACATTGTAATGGAACAACACTGAAAGACGTCATTAGTAAACCAGATTACTCCAATAGATGGTGCCATTGATCTGTAAAAAAGAAAAAAACAAATATGAATTAGTATCCTTTATAAAATTAGAAATTCAACTTATAAATTTGAACAACGCATAACTGTATAATTTCAACAAATCACTACACGTTTCTCATGCTGTAATGCTATGTTATAATAAAAATGAGTATTTATTTTCCCTTTTTACTGTTCTCAGCTTTAATACTTATACACCATAAATGATGTACTGTATAAAGAATCATCCTTGAACAGTGGGGGAAAACAATCATGTAGATCGTAGAAAAAAAACAGAATTGCACGCTGTCACTGTAAATAAGCAACAGTGTGGATTGCACTCACTATAATTTTTTAATCAATCATTTTACCTATACTTGCTTTACTAATGTAAAGAAACATAGCCAGAAAAGGAGACCTTTAGCATTAGAACTACTGCTAGATATATAAGGCACACTAGCATATGGAAAGTCTTATAAAGACATCACCCCTGGTAGGCCGCATGACGTCATAAATCTTGATAATGCATGCACTACAACTAGACTATTCCACTTTTCACAACTGTAATCCTCCTTAGAACTTTGGTTCCTGAAATAACAGATAGGAATTTGGTCATTTCCAAGGCAATCTTTGCTTGAATTTTAGTTTATCATTATATTCTGTCCATCCACTTTTACTATTTAGAGGGACCGTGTAATGACTAGATGTAATACTAAATTCTTCATGCACGATGATAGCTATAGTAGTATGTTTTTCTAGAAAAAGAGATTTGTGCTGCTTTAAAGTTTGTAATCTCAGTTTATAATTTACTGCCATCTGCTCTGCATCGTTGTAGCATTAAAACAACACATTTCCCACTTCTTGCTATACGTAAAGTTGACAGAAGATCTGTTCAACAATTTGGGCATTATATTGTTTTGTCTAACTTCTCTCAGCAATCTGTCAAAAGTCACTCTTTTGCAATCTGGTAATGTTAAATAAATGAAACGCTCGGAGTTTATTTCTGTAGTTGTATATGAGCAATCTTCACATTCATGGTTCCATGAGTAACTAAGTCTAAATAACTCATGAGTAGGTATTTCCTCCTCTTCTAAAATACCAAACATCGCCATTAGAAACTCCTGTGCATCCTGTTGAGTGTTTTGAGTAAGCTGTAAAGATCTACAAGGTCTTGAATGCCTGAAGCACAAAGGTTAATTCGGTCACTAAGCAGACGCTTCAACAAAACAGACAGTGCCGAACACAGTACCTTCTGTTCTTTGTTTTCAATTGCAACTACAACAGGAGGTAATGCAAACAATACAATTTGTACAACATTAGCATAGGAGTTTACACCAGAGGGGTTTGTCAGCTGGTAACCAACAATATCTCTGCCATTTTAAATGTTTTGTTTCTTAACACCTTCCTTCTCTTTAAAATCCTTCTTTGGAAAAGCATCCCTACACTGCTTTGAAAGTTTCCGCTTTGGACAAATGGGCCATTTCTCATAAACTGGATACTGTCCTAAATGAGGAGCATAAAGACTTCTTTATCGGGTGTATCCTTTTACACAACTTGTATCTGCTTTTACACTGCTGTCATCAAATGCAACCAGATACAAACCGCACAATGTCCTAACGCGCGACAAAGCTACATATGACATGCCTTCCTTAAACATTGTATTACCAATCTTAATAAATGCTGCATCTACACTTAACCTTTTAACTTATAAATAGTAACTGCATATGCTAGAGAGACTATGAAACTGTTTCCGTCGAACATATAAATCTTTCACAAGTAAAAAAATGCAATAGATCGCCCAATTTTCTTTACGTTGTCATTCTGATCAAATTTGGAAACAACTTTACCCATAGCACCATTAACCAAACCCTCTTCAACATTTACATTTTGCCACAAAATTACTCTACAGTTTTTGCATACCCTGAAACATTTCTCCAATCTTGCAGATCATGAAACAGATTTCTCCAATGAATCCAATTGTGCTCGTAACTTATCCCTCAGCAATATAGTGACACCCTGGTGTTCCATTTTATATATTGCCTTCAGTTTCAAAATGTCTTATTTTTCCAATTCCAGCAATTCATTGTCAAAAGATGCACACTCATCCAGAGTAGGCATGTATGAAAGGGAACATTAGTTCTGCTGCTAACTTTGTCGTTGGAAACCGTATTTTAAGAAGACGACTTTCCTCTTTATGAAGAACACCTACTCTAATATCTTTCAGAATATTTCCATATTCCATGTCAGATGCTTGTCGCATATTCCTGATTAATTCTTTGTATGCAAAATTTAACCAAATATTCACATTTCCAATGCTTCTCACAAAATTCCTAGTTTCATCATGGAGCAGTGTTTTTAATACAGGCTAACCCTCGACAGGTATAAGTTGCAGTAGATCTCCAAAAACAACGCAATGTTTTCCTCCAAATAGGACATCATAATCCGCTCTCAAAACGTCTTGCATTCTCAAATGCAAAAAGGCAAGCATTAAGTTTGAGGCCATTCTCACCTCATCGATGGTTAAGTTTCAACTTTAACACTCCTGGCACTTCATGACAAACTTCACCAGTTAACTTATTGTATTCCAGTTGGTTCCACATGCAGCATCAGAAGACGATGTAAAGTACTACCTTTGACATTGTATGCAGCTAATCCAGTAGGTGCTGTAACCACAAAAGATAAATTACAGTCTGTAGTCTTGTGTGAAAAAGCAGTAAGAACTTGTATTAGGAAACTTTTCCCGTTACTAGCCTGGCCACTGATGTACAATAGTAGAGGCTTAAATGTTGAACATGGACACTCTCTTTTGTCATAAAGCAATCCTTGCTCAATTGTAGCTTTCACTTCTAAATATATCTCCTTTTGCTCATCATTTAGTAGTTCAACTAAATCTGCAAAATCAATTGTTTCCTGTCTTGCTTGCTCCATCGCAGTCTCCACCTCATTCATTGCAGTAGCAGCCTCATTTTGTATGATTGGTTGTCCAAGTGGGTCTGGACTTTGAGGACCCAAACTTTGGCTGCTTTGTGAACTTTCCCTGGCTACCTCAGCAGCAATTGTATCTTCCTGTTGAATTTCCTCATTCAACATTTGCAAGTAGATTGAAAATACTGAGCACTCAATGCCATCCTTTGCAGTATTGAAAGAGTCTTCATAGCAGTCAAACTGTCCTAGTAATTCTATTTCAGAACACCAAGGTTTAAACAGCTGCAAAAATGCCCAATAGAAAAATTCTTTTTTTTCCCCCAGCAGTCTGGCTACTCAGTTTCCTATGGTTAATTTGACTGGCCTTGCTATGTTGCACCAAACACCCATTGCAACCAACTACTCCATATTTCCCTTCACCTACTTTTTCTGTAACTTTGAATCGCTATGTGTAATACTGTAGATCTTCGTATAGACAAGTATTTTCTAGATGTTTTGGGTAATAAGTATGCACCATGTTTGTTTTCACAATGTTTGTACTATCTGGCTCAAACTCTGCAAGATATTCAATTTCTGGGAAAGACTTCAAAACTCTGTTCTGACTTGGTGCTAGGCCTAGCCTGACCCAAACAATTACTTTCGACTTAGGTTGAGTTCTGCTAGTTTATATTCTATCACATCATCCATAAAAACCAATTCCCCTATGCAAAAGCATCCTCAAACTGAAGCTGTACAAGTTTTTTTGTTAGAAACTTTTCAGCACAAATCTCTTCCCATACATCTTTCATCTTCTCAGATGTTGTTATGTATGACATAATGAGCAACAGCTATAGAGCTGTCTGCCAAAAATTGAATGTCCATATTGGCGTTCCACATTTTCAAAACCACAGGATTGAAGTCATTAATATATTTTGAAGCCTCTGTTCTCCTGAGGTTGTACGTATTTTTGGGTGATTTTCAAGTAATTGTATGTTTCACTGCATACGTAAAACTCTGCACTCTTCCTTTCGAGATAACCGGTCTTGGAAATCCTAAACGACATTTTGTGTAAAATTTTCCTTTTGCGCTGTACTTCCGTCAACAGTACTTTCCACAACGCAGTGCTTGCTGCCTTAGGCCTTTTTCCTCAGTTTCTTTTGGAATGCTATATGTAACATGCTCCTCTATGAAAGAAGACACTCTTCTGTGTCTGTTCCAAATTTAGGTGCATCTTTTACCTGCAACAGCATGTGACTGAGGAGCACCTCTTGCTTGCTACTTTTTTCGGCAAAAGAAATCAGTAACTTCTCTCCAAGAAGTGGATTTTTTGTTGTTGCAGATAAAGGACAGCATGGCTTTAAATCTCTGGTTAAAATACTTGCTTTGCAGGATCCAAAGATCAAAGTTCTCCTGGTGTCTTAAATTCAATGTCTTTTTTTAACCATTTTATTGGGTTTTTCACATTTTAGGATCATTACACATTATTGACCATGGTTACAGGCATAGTAATGAAAGACATATCACAAGTACTGAGTCATGGTTACAGGGGAGAGATATAGAAACTGGCAATGTGAAGGGGTTGAATGATGCTTTAAAGGAGCTAGTTCTTCCCAAAGAGGGGGGGGAGATTGTCCTCCCACATGTGTATCCGATAGTGGAAAAATGGGAAGAGGTGACAAACTATAAACTCGGGGATGAACCAGAGAGAGGTGTCAGGGGGTGGAGGTGTATGTGGGCGTGTGGGTGCATGCCGGTTGTAGCTATACTGTTGGGGTTGCATGCCCAGGCGAGGAGTGGCCCAGGCGGGTCACAGAGGGGGCTGTTGGTGTTAAGTGTTCACATATATCATGTAAGGGACTTGGGAAGGAGGGGGCCTGTTTGAGGCCTGGGGGGGCGTGTGACAGGGAGCCCGGTGGGACTGGCGGTTCTGGGGGCGACTGGGCGTTCTCAGTCGTTTGTCAGAAGCTCTGAAGGAGTGCGGCCCATTCAGTGGAGATGCGTTGTTGGCACACTGCCCCTACCTCTTCGTGTTTCATTGCGTCCTCCTTCGCAGTACCCCACTTACAGACCGCTCCCGTCCAGGCCACCAGAGGGGGCCCTGCAGGTGCCCGCCAATGTATTGTGATTCTGTGTTTTGCCAAAAGGACTTTGCAATGTTTCCGGCGCTGAAATATGCCTAGCGAGCAAGCCTCCCAGGTGGTAATGTCGGAGAGGCCCGTGACCTCCTGCAGTGTATTGTGAACGGCATCCCAATACAGCTTTAAGGTGGGGCAGCTCCAGAACATATGCAGAAATTTTGCGCTATGGGCCTGACAGCGGGGGCAGGAAAACTGTGACTCTGGGTAGTGGCACCGGAGTTGCGTCGGTGCCAGGTATGCGCAGTTTAGGATGCAGAATTATATATTTTTTTAAACCAAGAGTTTCGGGATACTTTCTTCAGGAACTTTAGGGCATACTCCCATTCCTGATTGTGTAGTGGCCTCGCAAACTCCTCCTCCCACTTGTGTCTCAGTTGGGTAAGTGGTATGGCTGTAAGCTCTCGGATGGCCTTGTATATCCAGGTGATTAGGTGACGTCTGGGGCCCATGTGCAGTCCTGTGTGGAGCACCGGGTGCGTCGCGGGTTCACCTTCAGACAGATCCCATAGCTGGCGGCAGTCTGAAATAATTTGCCGGTGGAGAAGGAACTGCACTCTGGGGAGTCCACTCTTCTCCGCCAATTGGTCAAATGAGAAAAGCTGACAGTCCGCAAAAAAGGACTCTACCTCGAGAATCGAATGGTCCGTCCATGTCTGAGAGGCCTGGGCAGTATAATTACTTCTACCCCGGGGCAGGCCCGCCAGTTGTAGCAGGGGGGTGTATAGTGGAGTTCCTCGGGACAGGCAGTGGACCCGTAGCATGCAGGACCTTGCCACCGCCACCTGGATCGAGTGGGTCGAGACAGGTCGAGTTCCCGGCAGGAGCAGACGTCGGATTGCCGATATCAATAAATGCCCAGTGTCGGAGCTGGCCTCCCCCAGATAGCGCCCCGCTGTTCATCGTGATAGGTCACTGAAGCTGTGCCGCAAGAAAATATCCTTAAAATGGCGGGGCCCCCAGTCCTCCCTGGTCGATCAGCAGTTGCATCTTGGCCAGGGCGACTCGTCGACGACCGCTGCCCCAGATAAGGGAACAGAGCAGGGCATCAAGTTCCCGAAAAAAGACACGGGGAGGAATGACCGGAAGGTTCGTGAAGTGATAGGAGGCGATGTAGTAAAAACATCTTCACCAGGGAGATTTCTCCTACGGGGGCCAAAGGAAGGGTCTTCCAAAAAACCAACTAGGGCTCATATGCCTGACACTACCTTGCGGTGATTGCCCTCGTGAAGTTCATGGGGAGAATGGTAAAGCCGTACCCCTAGATAACGAGGAGCCCGCGCATTCCAGGTGAGACTGATGTCTCCAATATGCACCTCTCGTGGGGGAAGGTCGGGGTTAAGAGGGTAAATAGAGGATTTCGTCCTGTTGACTCTCAACCTGGCCCAGAGGGGCTCGAGATTCATCATGATGTCCCACATGTAGGGTAGCAGGCTATCCGCATACAGGCAGTCCCTGCCCTCCCCCAGAGATAAATTGCCAGGGGCTCCATCGCTAAGGCGAAGAGTAGGGGGAGAGCGGGCATCCCTGCCGTGTGCCTCGTGACACCGGGAATGGTAACTGAGATACAGTGGCCAAGGCGAATCCGAGACATAAGGTTTGTATATAGCAACCTTGTGTAGGCTAGAAGTGTGGGGCCCACTCCTAGGCACTTGAGCAACCAAAAGAGATAGGGCCAGGATAGGGTATCAAAGGCCTTCTCCAGGTTCAGGATCAGGCAAGTGGCACAGGGAAAACGGCCCTGTACCTGATCCTGGACCTGGAATAATCGACGGATGTTCTGGGAGGTACTCCTGCCTCTGACAAACCCACACTGGTCAGGATGTACCAGGGTTGGGAGGACCTGGGCATTACAGTCAGTCAGTATCTTACCGAGAATCTTGCAATCTGCCGATAGCAAGGCAATCGGTCTGTAGGGGGCCAGCTGTATTGGATCCCGATCCAGCTTTAAAAACGATACCAGAAGAGATTCATTCCTATCTGATAGAGACATCTAGCCGCAGATTACTTAACTTAGAATATCTCCCCAGGCGTCAGACTGGATCCGGAAAATCTTTTTTCCCCAGCAATACCTCTGCACGCCGGGAGGTGGCGTCGCCCGGCTCCGTCCTGACGTCGTCCACGGAAGTGACGTCAATGGAGCCATATAAGCCCCCCCCCCCCCCCGGCGTGCTGACATCAGTTTTTTCTTCTTTTCCGCGTCCTAACGCGGATCCTGGAAAGTGATACCTCTGGCCTGTTTTTGTTATATTCAGGCCTTCTCGACGCCTTTTGCGTCAAAGAACAGTGTGTTCGATGCCTGGGGGTTTCAAGCCGTGCCGGTCTTGCTCGCGACAGATGTCAGCGACTAACCCTCATGCAATCTGTATTTGGTGCTTGGGCGAGCACCACGACTCCGTGGAGTGCGACGCCTGCCGCCAGCTGCGGCCGAAATCCCTGCGGGAGCGACGCATGAAGCTGCTGTCTGCCCGGATGTCCCGAACGGACCCTTCGCGACACCGGTCTCCTCCTTCAGAGGAGACGTCCACGCGGCGCCGGTCCTCACAGGAGGACGTTCCTGATCGGGGCAGGTCCCGGGACCGTCGCCGTCAATCGCCTACTTCAGGTAAGCACAAAAGGAAGTCGCGGAAGTCATCGGCTTCGCGTCGACATCACGTCGAGCCCGCAGCTACCGGTCTTTGCCGGACTCGGGCCCCCAGGAGTCGGACCCCGCATATCCCCCGTTTCCGGGTGCTGGGGCGACTCGTCCTCAGATGGAGGACTACTGCAGGGCCCTGCAGTCCTTTCTTGCTTTGCCCCCACTCCCTGGTGCGCCTTCGGGCCCCACAGGGGGAGTAGGGACTCAGGTCGGGACTCCGCCGGCGGGTTTACCCTCGGCACCGACCGAGTGCCCTGACTCCGACTCCAGAGTCGCCGCGACGTCGGGACACAGCCCGGAGGGGTATCCCACGATGTCTAGCCTTCCCACAGCGCCGTCGCACAGCCTTCCGAGGCTTCCTGCGGCGTAGCTGGAGGTGGCTGCGGCGCTCGACACCGCCTCGACGCACTCTCTCCCCGCAGGTTTCCACCTCGGGGGATGTCGAGTCGACGCCGGTCCGACTCCGGCCGTTCTAAGCCTTTTCGGAGGTCGTCGAAGCCGGTTCGACTCGGCCGGTCGAGGCCTTTTCAGAGGTCGTCGACACCGGTTCGACTCGGCCGGTCGACGCCTTTTCGGAGATCGCCGACGCTTGCTCCACTGCGCCTGTCGAGGCATTTTCGGAGTTCGTCGACGCCGGCTCGACGTCGCCTCGACGCCGTTCGACGCCGGTACCATCTCCGCCTTTATTGGTGGAGGATGTGGTCCCAGTGGATTCCCCACCCCCGGAGTCATTTCAACGCTCCCCGGAGCGGGCGCCAGTGAGGCATTGGCCTACTCATCCTTTTGCTGAGCCTCTGTTAGGTGGCCGGATTAGCTTGCGTCCGTCACCTACTGATAACTTGCTGTCACCGCCTCGCGGGGCCACAGAGGCTAGTGGGACGTTTGTCCGAGCTGTTTGCAGGGCTGCCGACATTTTAAGGATGCAGCCGTCCTCAGTCTCTCGACCTTCGGAGCCCTTGCTGGATCTTCTCCACCAGGGCGCGGGGGACATGGAGCCATTGTTGCCGTTTGCAGAGTCATTATTTGACATCCTTCTCGGGACGTGGGAGAGGCCCTCTTCGGGGGACCCTGTGGATCGTGCTGTGGCACATCGTCATCGTCCGGCTCCCGATGACCCCGCATGTTTGACCCTCCATCCTGGGGCTGGAGGACTTGTGATTCAGGCAGCTCTCTCTACCACTCCTGTTCCGTTGCATCCTCCCACTCGGGAGTCTCGGTGGTTGGAGTCATGTGGCTGCGATGTGTTTGCATCCGCCAGCTCGGGGCTCCGGTCCCTAAACACGTTGTGTGTGTTTGCTCGGGCTACATTTGCCCTTTGGGACTCTGTCGAGCAGCTCCTCCCCTCCTTGTCGGAGAGCTCTCGTGTCGATCTGGCCCGCCTAATCCGTGATGGCCATGATATTGCGCAATTTTCAATTCGGTCTGCCATGGACGCCACTGACTCCGTGGGTCGGGCTACGGCCAGGTCGGTTGTCTTGCGCCGCCATGCGTGGTTGCACGATGGTGTTTTCCCAGAGCATGTTCAGGAGCGGCTTCGAGATCTACCATTTGATGGGGTCACTCTTTTTGACGCCCATGCTGATTCGGCGGTCAGGCGCCTCCTGTCTATGTTTGATTGTCTTCCCAGGTTTTAATCCTCGTGGACAATTTTTTGGTTTGGTGACGGTGCCATCCTTTTTCTTTTCTGTTACTCGTTGTGGGTAACAGATGTTCTGGGTAACAGATGTTCTGGGTTATGCGGCTGTTCAGCCGTGTTATTTCCTTATTTTGGTACAGCTAGTTAAGCTGTGTTTCCTTTTCTTTTGAGCCTCTGCCTACGAGCTAGTCACAAGAGGGACCCTTCTTTTGTAGGGTTGTGCCTTACCCTGTGTGGGGTATTTGTTGGCTGTTATATAGCTACTCTTCCTTACCCAGGAAGTTTTGCTGCAAGTTGACTCTTCCTACTTTTGTAGGATGTCTCCTCTGGTGAGATCCATGGGGTCGGTTTCTCTCCGGGGGTTACGATTGGTTGTCTACGGTTGGTCCGTAGTACATCCCCGCCTCAGTAGGGGCGCCCTTCCCTGCTGTTTCTTTGGTGTTTTTGTCACACCTGTTTTTTCCTGGCGTGTTCTTGCAGCCTCGCTGTGCCTGACTTGCCTGACTACAAGTGGACATGCGCACCTGGGGGGCAGGACACTCTGTTCCGATCCGGAACAGTCTCTTCTGTATTCTCTGAATACTCGCCGTATTGGTGCACACAGGTTGTGCTCTACGTCTTTTTCTTGTGGCTTACGCACTATCGGGGTTCTTGCCTAGGGCAAGGGGAGTTTCCGCCGGCCCTGTCTCGGCTGTGCGTGGCCTCCTACCCCGCTTCCCTAGCAGGGTATCTGGTCCCTGTGCATATTTCTTAGCTCCTCAAGGTGTGGCTCTTGTCTATAAGTTTCTTCCACCGGTTCTGTGCTCCACCCCAGCTGTTTCTCGGGGTGTGGGTTCTTACTTACATTTGTGGCACTGGTGTTGGGCTCCCCACCAGCTGTTTCTCCGGGTGTGAGTTCTTACTCCCATTTCTGGCACTGTTGCTTCTTTATGTAGCATTACAGTGCATATATATATATTCTTCTCCACATTCTCCTTGTTGGTAGACGGTGTCGGTATGTGGCGGTGTATGCTTTTTGGCGACAGGCTTCTGTCTGTGTCTTCTCTCAATCCTTTACTGGGAGTGTCGTGTTCTATGTTCCCGCCTGCCTCACAGGAGTACAGGTTTCTGCGTTCTGTGACTGTTATGCCGCACACCGGTGCCGTGGTACCAATTGAGCGACTTCCCCTATTTAGGGTTACGTCACTTAAGGTATATGTGGCTACATTCCTGTCTCTTTGTGTTATGTCGTGGGTTCTACACGCCACGGGGGTGCTCGCATACTAGGTTCTTTTTGCCCTAGTATTAGGACTTCTTGCTTGCTCTCTCCTTCGGGATAGAGTCCTCTATGTGTTCCTGGCTTTGCCGGTTATCCACTCACAGTGGTACCTTTTGGTACGTTTGGCTGCATGCCTACCTACTGAGCTTTTGCTCGATGGTAAATCTACTGTCTCTGTTGGCACTAGACACTGGGTTCGGCCCTGCCACTGTTGTCACATGTTATAAGGGGGTACACTTTTAAGTGTGTTTTTTCTTTACCCACATGGGCCTCCTGTTGCGGTTCCTGTTCTTGGTCGGACAGTCTTCGGACTGTACCCTGTTTCATTTTGGCATCCACTGTGGTGTATGTTCAGGCGGTATACTCTACCGTTGTCATGTTGTTTTGCTCCTTTGGGGCTTCGTTTCTCATGGTTCCATGGGAACCGGTGCTGGGGTCCTTCTTTCGAAGGAGTCCCTGCATTTTTTCTTACGTTTGGCACTAACCTTTCGTCTGTCTCTGGACGAGAGAGGTCTCACAACGTCCCTTGCCAGATTGTGGTGTCTTTGCCATCCCTTGTTCATGTTCCTTACGGAGTTTCCTGGGTCTGATGTCAGTTGCCCTGGCATTGCGGTTCCCACCGTGTTTCGTCAGCCTTTTGACGAATCTGTTCTCCTAGAACTTGGTGGTTGTCTCGCAGACCCTCCTCCTATGGGGTATGGCTTTGGTATCTATTTTAAGTTAAGGAATCTGCGGCTAGATGTCTCTGTCAGATGGACGAGTTACTTACCTTCGGTAACGATGTATCTGGTAGAGACACAGTCTAGCCGCAGATTCCTTAACGCCCGCCCATCCTCCCCGCTCTGCGAAGACCTTTTCAGATGGTGTTTTTCCACCTGACCCACCCCCTTTCCAGTGGCCCTGGTCTTCCGGAGGTGTGCTCTCGCACCTCACTCTGGGTAGGGTGTTTTGTTCGGCGTGGGGCCCTTCGGCCTCCCCTCCGTCCTAGTGTTTGGTTGGTGCCGTGTTCTCGCACCTTCCTTTGCGCAGGGGGTGTTGTTCGGCTTTCGAGCCCTTTGGTTCTCCACTCCGTCCACGTTTTTAGGTGGTTAAGGCCTATGCTTTTCACTGCCTTCTAATGTTGCTCCACCTGTGTTCCTCACGCGTGGAGTTCTTCTGTTTTTAGTTCCCTCCCACCGCCCACGTCTGTGCCTCCTTCCTTCTATGACAGTCGGTTGGGTTGGGTTCTCTTTGGTACTACAGTCCTTCGATCACTGGAGGGTGTGTGTAGTGAACATTCTTGTGGTCGTTCACTTCTAGTCACTTGTCTTGCAACATGTTGCTTCAATATTGTGGTTCTTTTCACTTCCCTCCTGTGGTGACCAGCTGTTCCTGGCTTGTCATATCTTTTGTGCTGCAGCCGTTACCCCCCTCGAGGTGGGGCACGGCTTGGCGCTTTGTTGGGCCCTTGCTTGCAGCAAGTTCTCTGTGAGCTCCCTTCAGTCCCTCCTGGTACTGGGTGCTTTTTCAACTTACTATTGTTTCTCATTCTAAATGATTTGACTCTCATTTTCATGTTACTTATCGTTGTTGTTTCAACAACTTTGCTCTTTTTTAACATACACTGTTCCTATGCTATCGCAGTTTTTGTCATTGTTCCGCGTTGTGGCGTGGAAAAGTATCTTGTAGAAAACTGACGTCAGCACGCCTTGGGGGCGTATATGGCTCCATTGACGACACTTCCGTGGACGACGTCAGGACGGAGCCGGGCGACGCCACCTCCCGGCGTGCAGAGGTATTGCTGGGGAAAAAAGATTTTCCGGATCCAGTCTGACGCCTGGGGAGATATTCTAAGTTAAGGAATCTGTGGCTAGACTGTGTCTCTACCAGATACATCGTTACCGAAGGTAAGTAACTCGTCCTTTAGTGCCGCCCTGCACATGTCCGCTAACTGAGGTGCCACAAGGGTGGCGAAGGTGCTATAGTATTCTAGTGGTAAGCCATTCAGACCAAAGGCTTTGTTACTGGCCAAGGCCTGGATCGCCTGTTTCACATCAGTTGATGTGATCTCCGCGTCCAGGGAGGTCCTGTCAAGTGGAGCAATTTGGGGCAAGGCAAGGGTGGTGAGGAATCAGTTTATTGGTTCCAAGCAGTCCTGCCCTGGAGCCCTGTATACTACGGTATAGTAGTCAAAGAACATCCGCAGGATGTCTGCCTGGGAGCGGACCGCAGTGCCAGAGTGGGTGACTGTTTCTGTAATGGGCCGTATGTCAGTGTCTTGGTGGATAAGACAGGCCAGCAGTGCCCCCACCTGTCCCCCTCCCGATGCACCCTGGCGGCATGCACCCTAAAGTTGTACCTTCAAAGATCATCTAGTGCTTCTGCTTATGCAGTCTTTGCCTCTGCAATCTGAGACGGTGACGCCATGTCGGCATCCGCAGCCTTTGTAAGGCTGCCAGTTTGTGCTCCGCCGCTTGTATGTTTCGATCTAGTGTTGCGCGGACCCCCGATATCTGTTGAATGCATGCCCCTCTAATAACTTTAAAGGCGTCCCATTCTAGTATCCTAGAGGATGCTGTGTTAGCATTCTCAGAGAAGTAGCCCTGAATGTTATTTTCTTGCTCATGGCGAAACACTGGGTCCTCAAGACAGTTGCGCGGCAGCCGCTAGGTGGGAACCGGGGGCAGGGGATGCCGCCATCTGAGGGTTATGAGGTGTGCATCGTGATCAGATAGAACCCGTCCTAGATAGTCTGCACATTGGACCAGGGGGACAACCGCGGGCGAGCTTGAATTAGATGTCCCTAATGTTAGAGTTTGCATCTCTTAAAATGTCCTGTAAGTCATCCCATGCATAATTTGCACAGCTCGGGTTAGAAACCAAGTTAGTGCACCTAAATTTCGCAACATACACTTTAGCTTAGTGTGACGAGGATACCAATACTCATTGGTCCCACTTTGGCATGCCATCAAACTTTACTCCAGCTTCTCATTTTTTCCATGATTTTCGTCAACAAAGTCTTTTGCAAACAAATTTTGTAGATTAACTCCTGTCTTAAGAATATGGTTAACTGCATATGACAGTCCAGACAAATCACTTTCAAATAAGAGATGGAATACTTTGTCGAAATCTAGGGTCCTCTGAACATAATCTTGTTGACCTATACTTAGCTACAGGTATTTGCACAAGACGGTCATCATACCGTCCCCCTACTCGAGTTGAAACTAGTTGAGGAAAACATAGAGCCTCTAAATTTTTCACCCACACTCATTGGAGCTTCTTTAGCTTGTTTCATCTGATGCAATTAAATAGCATCTCCCATGAGCTCTTTTGAATTATGCAATGGATGAATACTGTAGTGCTCATATATTTCTTCAGATCTACTTCTATCCACTTTTTAAACAGTCCACTTGAAGACAACATTTCTTCCTCCACACAACTTCCATTTGCTACAATGTCTTCATCTTTATATAACACATTCTGTTTTAGGTAGAAAGTAGCTTTCTTCACCTTATTTACATCGACTAGTCCCAGCAAGATTTGTTTGCTTTTTGTGAGCACACCATTCACTAGAATAACAAGTGTTTCTTCCAAATCTCTCTCTACACTACACAGTTTCAATATTGCGTTTAAAATATAAAGGTAAGTACACAACTCTACATTGAAGGCCTTTCTGTGGCTTAATGGGTGGTAGTTTTCTTGTCTTTGGTTCCATACGAACTACTGCTTGAAAAGGATGAGGCATTTTGTTTTCCTCTGACTTGTCATAGCAATACTTACTACAGATGATCTGCTGTATTGACAAATCAAAACGTTCCTCCACAAACGAATACACTGCAAATTCTCGCCACTGTACTCTGTTTTCTTCATCACATTTCAAAGACACATCAACATTTCGAATTTGGAGTTTGTAGTGGGTCGGATGACAACAAATACAAACATTCTTTGGTTTCTCTGTAGAAACTGTTTAACTTTGCTATTTCTCATCTAAACTTATCAGTGCTAATATCTCTGTTCCGTTCCTCTATACCTGAACATACCAACTCCTCACTTTGGGCAGACTGCACTTAAGGAGCAAAGAAATGGAACTGAATATCATCACAAACGTTTTCAACCTCTGATACTGTGCCATACAAAAGTGCTTTGTTCATTTCTCCTAAACATAATGCAGGACTTTCTAAAAAGTAAATTCTTCCAACTAAATTTCGTATTTTTGAATGAACAGCCAATTTTCGAAAATGATGAAAGATGCTTCTGCACACTTTCCTGGATAGACACTCCAATGAGTGTCCTTGTAAATTAGTGTATTTCCACAGTTTGCATTGATCTAATCCTTGCAACATTAGAATTTTGTGCTTCACGCATTTACATGGAAATTTACGTACAAAAGTTCTTAATATAGCAATTGATTCCTGATGAACACTACAAATACTGCTACAGTCCAATTTATACACAGGAGCATGTTTATGCCTTCCTCCTACCTCTTTAGCTATCTCTTCCTCTACATTTCTAGGAACCGTCTTCTCTTTTTTGTCTGTTATTTTTGTTGATTTTCTCAGAGACAACAAATAACAGCCCAATAGTTCCGAGTTGATCCCCCAAAAATCGATCACATGCTACTGTAAGGTACATCGTCTGTTACGTTGAGGGATCCCCCTTCAGATCACAAAATCATGTTGTGTAAAAGCTGTTAAAGCTAATACACATGAACCGTAACAAATCTTGAGGAATCATCTCCTATTGAATAAGTAACAGTCGCCTTAAAACTCCCTCTCTCACAGTAACAAGGGAAGGGGAAAGAAATAAACTACCACAACTAAAAAAAACAAAGTTACATGAGAAAGGTGTCATATAGGCATTACTAGTGGAGGCTCATATTTCTAGTGAAGATCATCAAAGGAGGTGGGGGGGCGGCAAACGGGTGGACGGGCCAGGCCTAGAGATGAAAGAGGTCAACAGCTCTAGTACATGTAGGCCACACAGTGAGTGGGAGGCCTCTTAACAGATAGATCACCAATTGGCCCCAAGCAAACTCAAAATTCTTAAAATCATCTCAAAAATATCTGCTAATCGCTCCATGGTATGGGCTTGCCATAAGTGGGCATGCCATTGTGTGATTGCCAGGGCCTCCTTTCTCTTGCAAGCTGCTGCTAATGCCATTTTAACGGCTCCCAAGCAAAGCCACACAATAGTTCTATCACTGCGTGTTTGTTGTTTTAGGCTGGCATCGTACAAACCTACGAGAGCAAACACTAGCTCGTCCGGAATTGGATATCCTAAGATGTCTTTGATTTGGCCCAGTATCTCAGTCCAGAAAGGGCGAATAGATGGGCAGTCCCACCATATGTAGTGAAAGTCTCCCAGGAGTCCACATCCCCTCCAACATAAATCAGAAGTATTTGGGAAAGGTTTTTTTTTTTTTGTTTAGTGGGATATAGGTACCAATCAAAAAGTACTTTGTAGTGGGCTTCTCTCAAACTGATAAAATGGTTACATTTCAATATGTCGCTCCAAAGAGAGCGCCATTGGGATTTTGATATTTCTTTCCCTAATATGTTTTCCCAAAGAGTGACATGTTGCGATTTGGAGGAGGGGAGTATGGAGAGCAGTAAGTGTAAAAAGGAAATGGTGCCCTGGAAGCGCCCACCCGCTTAACAAATTGCACAATGCGGGGTCCAGTCTCATGTGTCAGCCAGTCGAACTTTGGGGTGTAGTGCCCAGCGTCTCAGTTGCGTATAATGGTAGTGCTCTGTATCTAGAAGCTGGAAGTTCCTCTTACAATTATCGAACGTCAAAATATCCCAATTATGGAAAAAATCACAGAGGGTAAGGCATCCCCTCTCCCTCCAAGCATCAAAGGGGCCAGGTACAAGAGCCGGAGGAAATGCTGGATTGTAATGCAGCGGTGAATGAATGGGGGGAGGGGAAGGTAGTTCACCCCGCAGCCTTAACCATGTCATCCCATACTCTAAATCGTTCGTGTTGGGGTGCTAAGGTATGTGTTTGGTGGCCGATCAGCTTTTTGTTTCTATAGCACATCCCAAATAACTCGTCCTATCCATATGCAGCCAGTGTTTATTTGATTCATGGAGTGACCAGTCTGAAATTACATGCAATTGAGCCGCCCTATAGTAAAGGTGGAAATCTGCCAGGGCCAGGCCGCTGTAGGCTTTGCGGAGCCGTAGCAGCTTAAAAAGGTAAGCGAGTACTGATTTAACTGCCGACCTGTGGAATACAGATGTCATGATCCAAATTCGCAAGGTGGCTACCCTTCTAGGTCTGTCAATGACTGCTGCTGTTTTTTTGTTTCGTTGTGCTGAGCTGCATTGTATGTCACCGCAATTTATTTTGTTTAATTGTTTAATAAAAAAAGATCTTTTTAAAAAAAAAAAGGTAAGCGGACCCTGCGTTTCTGCCAGATAAACCACATGAGTAAGGTGCGCAATGTAGGTAAGAAGTCCCGGTCTAATTCTATGGGGAGGCTTTGGAAGAGGTACAAAACTCTAGGTAATTCAGACATCTTTATGGTGTGGATATGCCCAAGCCAAGACAGATACATAAGAGCCCAGCGTTAGAGGTCTGTCTTCGACTGGGTCAGAAGCAGAGGGAAGTTCGCTTGATATAGGTCTGCCAGTTTGGGGGGTGACTTTTTTTTAATACTAAGGTAGGTGATCACTTGCCTAGCCCAGTGGAAGGGTGTAGAGGCCACCAAGGTCTCCATGTCCGCTTTAGGCAGTGTTAAAATAAGTGCAAAGGATTTAGTTAGATTAATTCTAAACCTTGTCACACCTTCGAAGATGCGTAGTTCCTCCTGGAGCACTGATGAGGAAGAGAGGGGCATCAGTGAGCATTGAGAGCACATAGTCAGCAAATAAAGAGATTTTATGCTCCACCGAGCCTAAGGTGATCACCTTGATATCGAGTATGGAATGTATCCTGGCCGCTAGGGGTTCAATACTGAGCGCAAAGTGGAGTTGGAACAAGGGACATCCCTGTCTCGTCCTCCGCTACAGCTGGATCAGACTGGAACCCACTCTATTCACCAAGACCCTAGACCTGGGAGTCTCAGTCAGTCAATAAATCTTTATTCCGATTAAGCAGCCATAAAGAATACAAATAAAAAACATTCCACACATTAAAAACAATATATAAAAGATCCATAAATCTTGTCAATACACGGGGTAAAGAGCACTTCTAGTAGGCTTAACAACAGCTAAGTAAACCTCCATAATTTCCAGAAATTAAAAGCCATAGCCTTCAAATAAACACACTTCCTACAATTCAGCATCTGGGAGCGCTTCATAACACCAATTCGAATTTACAAAAAACATTATCACAGTATATATTAGCCAACTGGACATTATTTTAAAAAACAAATCATAAAAGACCAAGGTCATGTGGCTCTTTAGTTAAAACAGTATCACTGGGACAACTCAATGTGTTCTAATTCATATCTTTTCCTAATGGCCAAAGATACTTTTATGTAACTCGCTATTGCACTACAGATGTCGGGGTGGCCAATGATTGCAAATATTTTAAACCATCAAGATATGTACAAGGGCGAATTTTCTTTAACAAAGGAATTATAAATCTTCTACTTGCCGTTTTGTATAAAGTGCAAAATAAAATAGTGCAAAGTGCTTTGGCTTGTGAGGTTGTCACATAGACAAAGAGAGAGGTCATTCGCCCAACCACACTGTCGTGGGAACGCCAGCAAAAAGTGCACAGTATCTAACCAGAATCTAGTTAGATGAAATCTAGTCTGCGAGTTAATAGTAAATGTTAAATAATATTGCATTGGAGCAGGGGGCAAGTGCATCGGGCCAATTTCGTCTTGCTGAAAATAGCGCGTTTCCCCTTGAAAGCAAAGCCTCTTTGATAACTTTGGCGTTCAGTGGGAGACTTTCAGGGTTATCATAAAAGTGGCCCAGGCCTATTTCATGATATTTGTCTTTCAAGAACCGAAGCCATGGTATTTTAAGAGAGTTGGCCAGATTTTGACAATCTTTTATAATTTCTCGTGAGAACATTAGTTCTTCAGAAAGCAAAATTTTCGCCCATAATAGAAGAGGGGCACCAGCTATACGGTCTGCCAACAGTTCTAGGCCTAATTCATCATGACATAGGCGGTTAGGGGCACTATTGGGAGTCATCAGCAGCCTTTTAGTGAATTTATTTTCCACTACTTGTAACTGATGTGTATTGTGATGCCCCCACACCCCTGCGCCATAAGTTGCAATCGCGAGACATTTAGCTTTATAGAGAGTAAGAATTTCCCTCACAGGCTTGTGACCTAATTTAGAGGCGAACTGAAAGAGCCCATCCACCGCCCTAGTTGTGTGATGGGCTCTCGCTGTCACAAGTGGGTCCCAGCTTAATTTATTGTTAAATTACCCAAGTACATAAAATTCTCGACCTTTTCTATTGTCTTGTCCCGTGCTACAAAGATCTTGGTCTTTGTGCTCTTTGGGCCGCAGACCATGATATATGATTTAATAAAATTGATTTTAAGATCAAGAGACGACATAAAATCAATAAAAGTATCCAGGGACTTCTGAAGGCCATTTGCTGTTGTGGCCATTAGCACCGTATCGTCAGCGTAAGATAACAAGGGGACAGATTTGCTACCAATCTTGGGGAAATCCAGCCTTTTGTTTAATAGGGCGGACTCCAGACCACAAGTGTAAATTAAAAACAGAAAGGGAGCTAAAATACACCCTTGCCGGACGCCCTCTGTTGAAGCTATCTGCTCCGTTTTTTCCCCTTGAGTGCCATATCTTATGGAAACTGTGGTATTAAAGTGTAACCTACGAATAAGCGACACCAGGGCTTGTTCCACTCCCAAGCTTTCCAGCATATCCCACAGTTTCTCTCTATTAACAGTGTCAAAGGCACTAGACAAATCCATGAAGGCCAGGTGGATTGAACCCTTCCTGGCCTTCACGTAATTGTTAATAATTAGGGACAGGTTTAGGCATTATTCAGTCGTACCAAGCCCCTTCCTGAAACCATATTGCGTATTGGATATCGCTCCTGTCGTTGTTGCCCATGTCTCCAGCCGGGCGAGGAGAACTCTACCCAGCATCTTGGCTGTGGCATCAATGAGGGATATTGGCCTACAACAGGCTGGGTCACTTCTATTTCCCTTTTTCAAAATGGGGACCACTATTGCCTCCTTCCAGGTCACGGGCATTCGGCCAATAGTTACTGCCCTAAATACGTTCGTCAGCAAGGGTGCCCACAGGTTTGGATTATTTTTAAAAAGGTCAAGGGGGACCCCATCGGGACCTGGGGCTTTCAGGCGGGACCCCAGGGCTAGCGCCTCCTCCACCTCAGTTACTGTGATGGACCTACTGAATTTTGTAGCTGCCACTAGGTCTACAGGCAGGTCCCTTGAGTGTTCCTCCACCCTTTTATTTTTAGGATTAAAGATGCCATTAAAATGGGCAACCCAATCAGCTCCCAATATCACTGAATCCATCTGCCTGGCTTGTTCCACAAATGACGGGCGATTTATGATTTCCCAGAATTTTTTTGTATCTTAGGTCTCCTGCTCTCTCAAATTCTTCCCATGCTAAGCTTCTTATTTCAGCTTTTCTCCCCTCAGTTATTATTTTATAGTTATGCCTTGCCGCTCTGATTTGCTCTCTGTTACGGGGGCAGGCTTAGAGCTCCCTTTTTAGTTCTTTATGGGCCCTAGAACCGAGCCTCCTGGGGATCCCTGGGCTTGGGGCTCTTTGTCAGCCTCGCGGCTACCTCAACACATAGTGAGCCAACTCCTTGACCACATCCTCAGGGGGTGAGTCTGAATTTAGACACCCCAAAATTAAATAGGGATGGCTTTTAACAATATCTCCCTCAAATTCTAGGGGATCAATCTTGCCCCAGTTCAACCTGACACCCTTGTTCCATCTCATAGTTAGCTCGGATCATGGTTTTGAATCAATCACAGAAGCCGAAACGCATATGAGTGGTAAATAGGCAAGGCCAGTCTAACCGATCAAATGCCTTTTCGGCATCGAGACATAACAGTATGGAGGGTATTCTTTTTTTCGTTGCCTTTTCTATCAGATGAAGCATCCTTCTCATGCGTTTATGAAACCGGACTGATCCGGGTGGATCAGATCCAGCATTAAGTCATCCAGTCTAGAGGCCAGAATTTTAGAGTATAGCTTGGCATCTAAGTTCAAGAGCACAGTAGGTCTATACGAACCCCAGGCATGGGGATCTTTTCCTGGTTTTGTGATCACAGAGATCAGGGCCTCACTCAGGAAAGGTGTCACAGTTTCCACCTCTCCTATGTAATTAAACAGAGAGGTTAAATGGGGGACCAGCTCCAAACTGAAAGTTTTGTCAAACTGAGCCGTAAGACCATCTGGCCCCGGAGACGTGTGAGGTTTCAGGCCTGTGATCAGGAGACGTACTTCATCCTCACTAATAGGTTCACCCAACAGGACATTCTGGAGAGGGGTCACCTGTGGGAGCCCAACCTGGTCCAAATAGGCAAGCTGGGCCAGAGCACTGGTCTGATCAGACGCATAGAATTGTTTGTAAAAATCACCGACTATATGGGCCTTCTATGTGTCTGAGCTAGCAAGGTCGCCCCAAGGATGTTTAATGTCCCCAATCCACTCTCGTTCTCGCTTCACCCCGAGTTGCCTCGCCAGCTTAGATCCAACCTTATTACTCTGCTCGTGTGCTGTGCGTTTAAGGTGCAGCAGAGAAAGTTCTGCCCTGTTGGTATAAATAGCATTAAGTTTCCCCAGTACTGCAGTAATTTTATGCTGCAGGGTGAGCGATGGATGTTCCTTATGCTTGCGCTCCAATGTGCGTAGCTCTTTTTCAAGTTCTAACTGGTCTTTCGCTGTCTGCCTATTCAAAGCTGTTACCAAGGGACACATTTCCCTCGAAGTACTGCCTTGAATGCATCCCATTGGGTTGAAGGAGTAGTGTTTATAACATTATTTAGTTGAAAATATTCCCATATGACTTTCCTCAGGTCGCCTCCAAAGAGGTGATCTCTGGTGAGGGAGTTGGGGAAGAACCAACGGCGATATCTCGATGGGGCTTATCCCCAATCCAGGGTGGCCACTACCAGCGCATGGTCAGAAATGCTTATTGGGTGAATGGTTACGGAAAGCAAACTTTGGAGGAGGGATTGGCTGAGGGATACATAATCTAGTCTGGAGTAGCTGGGGTGTGAATGTGAGAAAAAGGTGTAATCACTGGAGGTGGGGTGAAGTGTGTGCCAGGCGTCTGAGTCCCTGTGCGTGTATGGCTTGCTTCAACGCTTTGGGGAAACTCCTATCAGGGGCTGAGTTCAATGTGAGGTTAAAATCTCCCATTAAAACTCTCACCTTACGCAAAAAACCCCAGCATCGATAAATGTGAGTGCGCAAACAGGGCTTGGTTACTGTTGGGGCGTAGATAGATGCAAAAATGGTTATTCAGCCCCTAAGGCGGCTCTTGACTAGTACTATCCACCCCTTCCTATCCATTTTATATCTTTCAGGTTAGGACTGTGTGGACGAGTTTAACATAATCGCCACCCCATTATGTTTTGTAGAGGCCGAGGATTTGTACATCACTGGATAAGATCTGTGACGTAATCTGTAATTACGCTTAAGGTGCGTTTCTTGGAGGGCCACTACATCGTAGTGTTGATAATGCAAATATATAGCTTGTGGCGCTTTGTTGGGGAGTTCAAGTCTTTAATGTTCCAGGTGAGTGAAGTTATTACCATGGTGCAAGTAGGACAGTCTGTCTCTCCATGACACCTCAGCGGCACCCGCTTGGTGGATCTCCCTTGGTAGTTTGTCCAATTAAAACACCCTTTACCGCCCCTCCCCCCATGCCACCAGTATATTCTGCCCTCCATGTCTCCAGACCCAGAAAAAGCAAAAAAGTAATCCAAAACTAAGTGGGACAACTTGTCCCAATTCTAACATACTTTGAGACGAATTGGCATCTCAATAGGCGACTGTCTAGAACCATTAAAGCATTTTTAAAGAAGCACATTTAGTTGAGGAAATGTGATAACAATAGACAGTATCAATCAGCAGTCAGAGATAGATGAAAAACAGGGGAGAAAAGGCACTAGAAAAAATGACATACATCTCTCTGGATGTCCAGTGACTTTGCCGGGGGGTCCCCCCACTGGAGTGTCGTCTGCTTCACCAGGAAGACAACGGATCACCTGACTAGGAAACATCAGTCACCGCCCCCGGTCCAGAAAGCCATGACAGCAACCCAGTAAAGCAGAGATGAACAACTACTGTGGTTCAACGTCTCTTGTGTTGGCGTGGGTGGCGCTGAGAAAGCCAGACATTAGTACTTTGAGTTCCATTGACACCATTTCTCAAGGTTTCCAGGCCATCACCAAGCTGCTAATCTTTCAGGGCAGGGATGTCTAAGAGAGCCAAGGCCTCTGAGAGGTCTGTCAGATGGATCGGTTTGTTGCGAAATTCGAAGGCTAATCCAAACAGATACGTCTAAAGATATTTAGTGTGTTCTTTCCTTAATTTATAAGTCACCTGCTTAAAGTGTTGATGCTTGGATAAAGTGGCAGTAGCTATATCCTGGAATAGTGAGCAAGTAGCTCTCTGGAAGGCCACTGTCTCGGCCTTCATGCTTGTTGTAGCATAGCTTCCTTAACCTTGAAGGAGTGGAGTTTTATCAGTATGTCACAAGTCAATTTCCTTACACCAGATGATTGAGAACCCACACAGTGGACCCTGTCCAATTTCCTCTTCGGTGACGTCTCTCCCAGCAGCACAAAAATAGGCCTGTAATGAAGGCCTCCAGATCTGGGACCTCCGTTCCTTCCTCCAGTTATTGGATATGTTTATTATCTGCCTTGACCTGTTCTCCAGATTTTCTGTTTTTCAAAATGGATACCTGAAGCTGTGTGTATATAGTATGTGTTAGGTCTTCCATTTGGCCCGCACAGCATTTGAGCTCGAGGGCTTTAGTGTCGAGGTCCACTACTCTGGTCCCCACTGAGTCCACGTCATGTTGAAGTGTTACAAGCTTGGCATTGAGGTCCGATTTAAGTGTTTCCAGGAAGGAAGCCAGGTCAGCTTTGAGTTCTTTGCGGAGCACTTTTTAAAGTCCCAGAAAGATTTGTGGAGATCTTCTTTGGTGAGGGCCTTAGCAGCAGTCTCAGTGGCCTCTGGCGACGAGCTCCTTGCTTCTGCCAGCGTAAAGTAGCTGAAGACCCTATTAAGTTGTTGCCTCATTGGTGGCATAGAGGTAGTCTACCCCAACCACGGGGCGAACCAGATGGCTAATGAACAATGTACAGAGTGCTCATGGAATTAGCAGTGGCAAAAAATGTATAGCTGTGGCTTACTGTGCATGTGTATTCACCATCTGAGGCTCGGCCTCGAGGGGCAGGTGCTCTCGACTAGCCAAAGGCCGCACCACCAAAAGGTTCAGCACCAGGTAGTGGCCATATGATTAGGTCTCGCCTAGCGTTGCTGCGCACATGCGCAGCTCGCTCGGCGAGATTTATTGTAAATGAGTAGTTTTAGAAAAGGGCTTGAAGCCCCGCCCCTTATTTCCATTGGCTTGCGTCACCGTTTATGGTAAACGGTGGCCTGCCATTGGAAATAAGCTTTCTGGGGTGCCTCCTTTTGGCTTTTTTGTCCGGCCCATCCGGACTGGATCGCCTGCTTCACGGCTGTCGTGAAGCAGTTTCTTATCGCAAGGAGGCGTGTTATGTAAACAAGCCGTGCGATCCAGTCCGGATGGGCCGGACAAAAAAGGAGACATGGCGCCGCGTGTTTATTTTTGCATCTCGCTTTCACTTTAAAGTGAAAGCGCGATGCAAAAATAAACAGCGGCTGCCTGGCGAGCGCTTGTTATTTTTCCTTCTCACTCCTTTCCTTTTATTTGATCCAGCTCTTTTCTTTTTTTGTCTTCTTCCTTGCTATCGTCTTTTCTATCCTCCTCTCTCCTTTAATCACTCTCCGTCTCTCATCTATCTGTGTCCCTTCTTCTTTTATTCTTGTCCCGATTCTAGAATGTCTGATCATGTTCTCAACCCTTCAGCACCACAGTTGTGAAAACTGTGACCTTGTTTCCGAGACTTCTGATGAAAAGGCAGCCACGTCCACAGCTGCGGGTTACTCAGAAGCTAATAACATTAATCGATGTGAGTTATGCACTCTGTTTTCAAATTCCCCAAAACGTCACAGTTATTTGAAACTCAAATACTTGTGGTGAGCTAGCTGAGGACAGCTGGCAGCTCCAAAATGTAATATCAATGCCAGGACACTAATGTTTTTTCAGCACTTGCCGTCGCACTCTTGTGTCGGAAATGAAAGGGTGAGCAGCAAAGTTTGAATTAGTGAAGCCACAGCTTGTAGGAGCATTTCAGCATTAGCCAGCTATATTGTCTTATCAGTTTACAAACTGTTACAGCAGTGTTGTAATGCATTTGTAGTTGCTCGGATAACCAAATCCGACACTTTCTTGCGAGATAGTTTTTTGGGAGACAATAAAAACAGCCACCAGCTTGCCGAAAAGTGGTGTCTGTGCCTTAAGGTCATTCAAATGATGTTACCAGACTGGAGATAGCTGTACAATTGTGCATACGTTTTCAAGCACTGTTCTTGGGATAGCAAAATCCTTTCAGATTCTTTCTGCTAGACGGCGTCTCTTGAGTGCTGTGAGCTGGGAGCTTCAGTAGGTCTCTTTTGATGTAATTGGAGTGTCAAGGTACCCTGCTGTGTACACACACCACTCTCGCACACACTCACACTCCCTCGCGCTCTCACACACACGCACATTCGCTCACTCTCACACACACACACTCCCTCACTCTCTCACACACACTCTCCCCCACACACTCTGTCCAGTGGCGTAGCTAGGCACTCTGCCGCCCGTGGCGGTCCCTGCCTCTTGCCGCCGCCGCCGAGCGCCTAAGAGCGGGGGGGTGCTGGCGATAAATTTACCTGCCGCCCAGAAATCTCGTACCGCCCCCTCCGCCCCCCCCTTGCTACGCCAGTGCCCCACACACACTCTCCCCACACACACTCTCCCCACACACACACGACGCACTCCCATTCCGACTGACTTCACACCTGTCCCAGACACTTCAAGTAGCAAAACGCTGAAAAAGCTGAGAAATCGAGGTTGAAGTCCAGGGAACACATTAAAAAAAACAGAACAAAAGTTTTCTTATTGTAAATGAGCCTTGGGTGGGCCAGGGGAGGGCTTAGCCCACTTGCCCTACCTCTAGAACCGGCCCTGGCCCAGAGCCCCTCCGCTTCTGCAGTGCGCACTCCAAAACATTATCACTTTAGTTTTGTAGTGCCTTGTGCTTGCTTCAGCCCGGCATAAAAGGAGCTTGGAACGAGTCTTATTAACCCACACGCATGCATTGTTGAGAAGGAGTGAATGGATTGATCCAGTAATCCCCTCTGTTCAACACCTTTCCATGCAGCGCAAATGTTTATCACGACTGCCAAGTTGTTAATGTGTTTTCTCTGCTGTATTTATTTTAATTAAGCATTATATTGAGGTTTACTCAACGCAAATGTTAGTTTGAGGTAAAAAAAAAAAAGTGGAGAAGATGTGGCGTAACAACCAGAGCTACCGACTCTGGAACTGGGGAACCGGGTTCGAGCCTCGGCGTCGGCTCAACATCCTGTGATTCTGGGCAAATCACTTAATCTCCCCGTGCCTATAAATAATGCATGTGACCTTGTGTGGTGTAATTGGCGCGCGGATATATCTGCCCACTGATGCAGAGCGTGAGAGTCCAAGGTAACTGGGTATTCAATGTATGAATGCAGTAACATCTGGTCACTGCTACAGTGAAAGCGTACGAGGGAGCCTCTCACTGCTAGTGTCAGGGAGCCGGTGCAAGAGTGCAGTAACATCTGGTCACTGCTACAGTGAATGTGTGCAGGGAAAGCCTCTCACTGCTACAGTGGTAGATGCAAGAGAGCAGTAACATCTTGTCACTGCTTCAGTGAGTGTACGAGGGAGCCTCTCACTGCTACAGTGTTAAGGAGCCGATGGAAGTGCAGTAACATCTGTCACTGCTACAGTGAAAGCGTACGAGGAGAACCTCTCACTGCTACAGTGAAAGCGTACGGGGAAAGCCTCGGTGCTACAGTAACGGGGAGCTGATGCAGTGAGTGCAGTAACACCGGTCACTGGTACAGCCCAAGAGCCTGAAGTACGTACGGGGTGGGTCAGTCTATGCTACGGAGCCGAAATATGAATGCAGTAACAACTGCCCACTGCTGCCCTACGAGGGATCCGCGTGTGCGAGGACAGCTAATCAGTGCTGCAGAGCCGGAGCTGAGCAGTGAATGCAGTAACATCTGATCACTGCTGCAGTGCGAGAGCTCGACGTACGAGGGCAGCCTGCCACTGCTAGTATCAGAGCCCAGGTATGAATGCAGTAACTTCTGGCCCCTGCTGCAGCATGAGGGAGGCTCGATAGGAATATAGACACGACATCACTGCTTGTTGGTGAGCGCTGCTCGGTTAGGTGAGCAGTGACTCCTCCATCCCTCCCCTCACTTCACTTTGATTACTGCTGTTGTAGTGTAAGCAATCCAGGTACATGTTCAGTGGCACCTTGTCTCTGGTGTAGTGTTGTGGGGGCAAGGTATGGTCCAGTCACCGCTTGTCACTGCTGCACTGAGAGGGCCTAGGCAGTTTCAAATAAAACGCACATGGGCGCCCCACTGCCCTGTCAGTTTTGTAGTCCGCGAGTGCAGTAACACCCCCTCTGCTGCCATATGAGGAAGCCCCCTGTACAGTGATTCGCATTCACTGCAACAGTGAGGGAGGCAAGGGATGGGTGCAGTACAGTGCGGGTGCCAGGGCGCAGTGCAGTAGCCTCACTGCAGCAGAAGGGAGGCAAGGTGCAGTGCAGTGAGGGACACCGTGTGCGATGCATTCATCTCCACTACAGCAGTGAGGGAGGCGAGGGATGGTGCTGTACAGTGAGGGGCACCAGTGCGATACTGTTACCACATACACTGCAGTAGTGGGGAGGCGAGGTGCAGTACAGTAAGACACTGTGCGATGTATTAACCTCATTCACTGCAGCAGTGAGGGAAGCAAGAGACTGTGATGTACAGTTAGGGACACCGGCAGTGGCGTAACATAGCCCCTGGGGGGCGGGGGGCGAGCTGCAGGGGGCCCGTCAGCACAATACGCTGGCCTGAGAGCTCCTGACATAGTTGGGGGGGGGGCTCCAAATACCGTGCAGGAGGGGGGCTTCAAGTTTCGTTACGCCAGTGGCACACCGGGTGTGGTAGTGTCTCGGTACAGTTACTCCGTTCACTGCAGCACTGAGAGCCAAGGAATGGCTCCAGTCCAGTATCTCCATTCCCTGTGCCGCGTGAGGGGCACGGTGCAGAAGAGGCCTGTACAAAATACGCTTAAGTGGAAACAGTAACTTT
Source organism: Calotriton arnoldi (assembly GCA_963921515.1). Taxonomy (NCBI): domain Eukaryota; kingdom Metazoa; phylum Chordata; class Amphibia; order Caudata; family Salamandridae; genus Calotriton; species Calotriton arnoldi. Next base: position 2,167,931 of record CAWUFW010002009.1, read on the forward strand.
TGAGAGAAACAGCACGACCGCCATCAGATTCATTACGCAGTCTGCTCTTAAGGCGAGGCTGAGCTCCCGGACGGACAGTCCTTTCATTTTCTCGATCTCAGAGAAATCAGAAAAATGTGCAAAGCGCCCTTTGGAAGGCACTCGTCTGTAATGCAACTGGTGCTCATGTAAAGCGCTCTGATACCTTCGGGTCGAGTTCGCACTATTTAAAACTGCAAAAAAAAGTTGAGATATTTTCAGTGATGAAGAGGGTAGATGGAAAGAGTTCTAGAACGTCGTAGTCCTCTTAAAAAATATATGCTACTGCTTCCTGTATATTTTTGTGCAGTTTGCTTCTTGTGCACATGTGTATCCTTAATGGCAATCTATAATGTAAACTTATCCGAAGCATCATTGCCTTGGTCCCTTTTTGACAAGAAATGCTGCGTTTCCCATATTTCTTTGTTGACTACAACATAAAGAAACAAGCATTGAAAATGCAATAGGTCTCGCCTTTGATTAAGTTAAAGCCATTTGCTTTGCTAATGGTATTATATAGCAAAGCAAATGGCTTTAACTTAATAAAAGGTGAGACCTATTGCATTTTTAATGCTTGTTTGCGTATGGGGTCTGGATGTGGAAACCATGTGGGTAGGCAGTCACCCCTGTCCATAATTAATATAGTTCAGCTTGTTTACATATTTCTGTGCCTCTGCAGGGATGTTGTGGTGCCTAGGGTGGGCACCTGCCTGACCAGATATCACCACTCATGGGGCAAAGGTGCTCGCCCATGCCCCAGTGTCTCTGTTGCTGAGAGGAGCAGTCCCTAGGGCAGATTAATCATGCACCTGGGGTTGTGTGAGGCCACCCACAGGAGTCCTGGGCATCCGCTTGGTCTCCATAGCAGAGATGCCCACCATGTGTCCCCTCGAGCCTCCATCTTAGAGTCAGGCTTGAAGAGTATGTCAGTATATTGTGGCGTGGTCCTTGCCCAAATATAGACACAGTCTGGGGGCTTCAAGTTGGGGCGCAAGACGCCCCTCTTCAGTCACAGGAGAAAGGCGGTGAAGGCCTTCAAACTGCGAGCGTCCGACTACAGTCCTCCCTTGCCGCCATCACAGGGTTAGGCTCACGGCTCCTCAAACTGGGGGCAAAGAAAAGTTTTTCGAGTTCCCCAGTAATGTTGCAGGGGGCTCCTTACCGCCGCCCCACTCGCATCTGATCTGGGGGGGGTGGTGGTATATTCACTATTCCGTGCCCCCCCAAATCCCCCAGGCTGCTCAAGTACTAGTGTAGACCCCTCGGCTACTTGCTGCCCCACTCACCGGGCAGCCAGAAATTTCTCCAAGGGCACTCCACTGCCCCAACAACATGCTGGCACCCCCTCTGAGGCGCAATGGGCGGGGTCATGGTGGGTTGCAGCGCCGATGCGCCCGAGCCTCTCTACATGCTGAACCAGCGACTGCAGGCTCTCACAGAGCCACTGCCATCGTTGTGCTCCGGAACGCTTTGCTGTGTGTCAGGTCTGTTCCCCACAGCAAAAGTAAGTGTTATAGCAAGGACACTAGCTGCCTTACATGGTATTCTCTCAACTTAGATGCTGGCTGCAGTGGAACCTTGCTGGATCACGTCCACTCGGCCATCTTGACTGTCCACGCCCCCTCCATCTTCTCTTTTGCATTGGGAGTGCCATCTTTCACCACATAGCAATGGGCAGCTGTTTCAACTGCATGCACTAATGTGTTATCTTGTAAGTAGCTTTCTTCATTAAAGAAAGCCTCAGTATTGGACGTAGGCTTCCATTCCCCTTTGAAAATTTTGCAAAAATTACTTTTATTAACATGCCTTTTTTTTACATTTCTTCAGCATATTCAACATTATTTTATCCAGTGTTCTCATTCTGTTCAGTATCAACATAGTTTGCGCTTCAGAGCAAATGCTTTGTCAACTAAAGACTCAGTATGTTTTTTTCTTAAGTGATACCCTTCTCTTCCTCATGTTTTGCATCAAATTCTGTATTACCCTACTACGAAACACTCTCACTCGTATTTCTTTGAATTGTCTGTCTCCTTGTCGAACTAGCTGTTTCCTGATAACATTTTTTACTTTCAATGTCACTTAATTCTTTCTCCATTTTTAGTTGATTTCAAACCGCCCTTTTTATTTGCAAGTTTTTGCACATTTCGTATTTTTTCACATATTATTTTAAGAAACTCCTTCATTCTCTTACCAACAGCACTTTTTTGCTCAAGCACATTGTCCACATCATATCCCTTTTCACTCTGAGTTTTAAGCACATAGTACTCTTTCTTCTGTTTTTTTTCTTGGGTCAGTCTTTTTCGGCATTGTAAATCTTTCTTTGTAAACACGAGTAGATGTCTGAAAACCAAATAAACAATACATTTACCTTTACATCACATAGTATTACATTTCTAGGAGTGTCAGTACTTGGATACATATGAGTGAGTGTATCAGTCCCTCTGTATGTGTCACTGGATGTGTAAGTAACTATGTTGGTATTTGACTGTCTCTCTTAGTAACTCTATAGGTCTCTAAATGCATATTTAAGTGGCTGTTTGGATTGCTTACTGGCTGTGTTAGTGAGAATTGGAGTATGTAACTGTGTACACCTGGCTCTGTTACTTGTGGTTAGATAAGTGCCTTGTGGGTGTGTGAGTGAACGTGGAAGTGCCTCTGTTGCTGTCTGACTGGGTGTGTGAGTGATTTTATGCTTTTGTAAATGGGTATGAGAGTCACAGTATGGGTGGCAGACTGGATGTATAACCGGGTATATGGGTCTGTAAGTGCGAATGTAACTCACTGAAACTTAAAAGTACATGGCGTACCTTTTAAACACATAGCACTGTGTCCTATGGGCTACCTACAGCCTACCTCAGGGGTAAATGCCAAGTCGACCTGACAAACTGCACACACAAGCTCTGCAGTAGTAGGCCAGAGACATGTTTAAAGGGCTACTTGTCTGGATGGATGACAAGAAGTGTCAGTACTTGAGTACATATCTGAGTGAGTGTATCAGTCCCTCTATGGGTGTGCCACTGGATGTATAAGTAACTATGTCGCCAAATGACTGGCTCTCTTACTAACTCTATGGGTCTCTAAATGTATATGTAAGTGGCTGTATGGATTGCTTACTGGCTGTGTTAGTAAGTACTGTGGTATGTAACTGTGTGCAACTTGCTCTGATACTGCTGGATACATAAGTGCTGTGTGGGTGTGTGACGGAATGTGTAAGTGCCTCTGTCACTGTTTGACTGGGTGTGTGAGTGGCTCTATGCTTTTGTAAATGGGTTTGTGAGTCGCAGTATGCAGACTGAATGTATAACTGGGCATATGGGTCTGTAAGTGCACCTTTAACTCATTGAAACTTAAAAGTATATGTCTTACCTTTAAAGCACATAGCACCTTGATTTGATCAGGATTTATAAATCTCCAAAAATGCCCGAAGGCGTCAAGAGGCTGTAGACACGAAGTCCGCTACAGTCCAGTGGCGAAGTAAACACTTACAAAATGCTAAAGGTCTTCCTGTAAAGTAAATACCCAGGTCTTTAGGGCCTTTTGTAAAGGGCAAATGCCCTTTGATCGAAATCAGAACCTTTGGGAAGTGAGTGCCATTGCTCTATAAACGGGTTTAGCATGAGAGCTCTGAATGAAAGTACACAATAGCTCAGAAGAATGAGGCATCATTAATGCCATCACAGAAACAACTCCCTTAGGTGTAGAAATCAACGTTATGTGCCACATTGACCCTATAACATACACTTCATGGGTAACGTGATTCACATTAACAGTCAACCACCGATATATGGGAAACCCTCATTGCATACAATGTTCAATCTGTGTACAACTGTTCAGAGAAAACCAATTTCCTAAAAATACAGAACGTCTGTTCCAAAAGGAATGCCCTACTATGGACAGCTTTTATCTGTATCAAACCCCTGACAGTCACTGAGCCTACATTGAGAAATTAAGTTGATATGTTTAATGAAGTGGGTACTGTAAACAGTATTCACTCTATGGAGAGAGTTTACCCTCTACCAGACAAAAAGATCCAGATGCTGTGGACACTTCCAAAGTTCACCAAACTGGTGGATGTAGTGGATCTTTTTAGCACCTATAGGACCGAGCATCATCCATTGCTTTATCATCATCATCATCAAAACAACTTTATTTTTGGCTCATTTGAACCATATAAGTGCACAGTGCAGAGCAGTATATGTAATTAAAACTTTAAAATACTCATCCCAATTCATAGCAATAAATAAATCATCATACAGCAACAATCGTCAAATGGAATATCGCAAAGCTCAGATAAAACCAAAGGAACAAAAACCTCGAAAGGAGTCCTAGAAGAAAAAAAGAAAAACTCGCTAGGTGTCCGCTATATCCCCCTGGGTTATCTTAAGTAGAAAGTCAAACATATTGTGGACAGTCAATACTACAATCAAGAGCACGGTGATCTACCATAAGAATAAAATAAAATCCATAAAAACCACATAAGATTCATAAAACATATAAGAACTGTAGCCCTCTGTTTAATAGCATGATCAATATAAGTGGCAACGGAGAAGCAGATCTTGATCGTGGGTAAGGTTTGCAGATAAATAAAAGCGGCTCTGCAGTAACGAATGTTGGCAGCCGTAAAGATGGGCAGCAGATAGCGTTTTCTCAACAACTAATACAATCAACAAAAAAACAAAAAAATGTAAGGTGTTCTGTGGGGATAGGTCATCACATGGGCATAAAGGAAGTTGTGAAAAATAAGTGCCTTGTGACGGAAAAGCAGCAAGAAAGTGCACCATGCAAAGCCTAAGCCTCATCATTAAAAATTTGTGGTGTAGGTCTCCCACCCATACTAAGTAAGGCGCAGGACTTTCAACCGGACAAATCCCCATATAGGTCTGGACCGTTGGTTTGTCTACAGCACCTGGCATTCTATCCTCCAGGCATCTCTCTAGAAACGTATACTTCAAAGTCCTAATGGAGGTGACTGAAGCAGTGCAAGGAGAGGTAAACAAGTCCTCCCGTCCCATGCTGCAACTTAAATTCTGTATATACTTCAACCAAGGAATACTCAAACAGTGGTCGAGTGTTAAACAGTCTGTCAGCAAAGCCCTATTGAAGGATGTCTGGCTTTTGGTCCAGATTCTAAGCCACAAAAGGAGGGGTTGAATTTTAATAAGGTCATTGATATAACCAACCCCTACCTCAGTGGCAAACAAAGGAACTAGTGCTTTGGGGGACAGTGCGCAATCTCTTGATAAAACTATTCTCATTTTTTTTTCTTTTCTTCCAGAGCCCCCTGATCTTCAATACCGCGCACCCTTGCCCCATACAAAGCAACAGTACAGCATTTGGCTTTGTATACTGTTGAGAGTTCCTTTATTGTTTTCTGACCAAGTTTGCGGGCAAAAGTAAGAATGGCCTCCATTGATTTGGAGAAGGCAGCAGCTCTACTAGTCTTCAGCGGTCCCCATGAGAGTAAAGTGTCAAAGGGGATGCCAAGGTAGGTAAAGGAAGGAACAGAGCCAACCTTCTTGTTGTTCACTACAAAGGAAACATTATCCTTCTTCCTTCCCCCAAAAATCATTATGTGGGTCTTGTTTTGGTTGACCATGAGATCTAGACTGGCCATAAACTCACAAAAACCGTCAAGCAGACGTTGTAGACAGTCATTAGCCTCCGGGCCACCTCTCAACATACCCTGTATGTTTGAATATTATCTTAGGGCATCTGTAGCAATACCACACTGTGTATCTAGCTGTCCAGTGTCTGGTTGATGCACTGTGCACTTGCAGGTACTCATTCTTGATTGAAGGTGGCTTTCCTGATGAAGGTGTTCTTGTGCCGAAATGTGCGTAGACAAAAGCCACAAGAAAACTGAACATTAGGCATCTGCAAAGACCATCAGTTGACTTACAAGCACATTACAGATATTGGATAAATGAGTCAAAATCTAGAATTATTGTTCTATATATTTTTCCGTTGTATAATTTTGTGTACACTGCCATATGTGTTTGGGTGATATGAATGAGGATACAAATGTTGAGATTCATGCAAGATGAATATGTATTGTATCAATGGTCTATGTATACCAATATAACAATGATATTGGATGGAATTACTTGGTTTTAAAATATTTTAACTATGTTGATCATTAATAAAACATTTTTGGTGCTCATCCTAGATGTATGTTGTTTTGAGCCCTTTATCTAGATAGGATAGCATTCTTAAAGTTTTGAGTTGCTGAGATGTTTTGTACATTTATGCCCTTTTCCCTGCCCTAACAACTCCTATTCATAGTGTGTGGGGCCCCTTTTTTTGACATTAGGTAACGTCTGATAACCAGTTTGACTACAGATGTTTGCCAGGGTTCTGACATGATGCTCTCCTGAAGAGAAACCAACCACTCGCACGGAAGGGGCCCCCTGAGGCTGATAACAGGCAGAGGAGACAGGGGGAAAAGCCAAAATAATCACAAAGGAAATCCCTCCGCCTGTATGCTAATACGTATGGTGCAACACAGTCACTGATTAATAAAGACAGCCCAAATATCCTGGCCTTCCAAATTATGGTATAGACAACATAATATGCTGAAAGTCACATTTATTTATTTTGTTTTATCAAAATGGTAAAAAAACATGATGAGATAAATATCAAAATTCCAAGCGCATCCTACGTCACACACACACGACCTCTCAATCAACATGAACCAGACACATACCCACACAGACTCTTACATACCACCAATTCAACATTCGGTAAACAACAAAACGACATTTAAAAAAAATATATATATATAAAATGATTACAAAACCCTCCCGCAGAATGCGGGGATACAGAAGTTCAAAGGTATAATTAAATAGAATCCATAACAGCATCAAAAAATCCCATGATCAGTTGGTCATACAGTTCGTCATCCAATTTCTTCTCACAAAGATAGATGAGAACAGGGAATCTAAAATCAACTCCAGCGCCGATGCACGTTTCGGTGTCTAACCCGGCTGTGGGTCACACCTTCAGGGCGCACGGGTTATGTGCGAGACGCAAGGAGTGATGCGCCTGGAAACAGGTGGAAAACAGATTACCACAGGATCAAATAAAGCGAGAAAACACGGAAAATAGAGCTCCACACTTGGACCCAAGGATAGGGAGCAGCTGGGTTCTCAAATCAATTCAAACGTCTCAACAGAGGGATTCCAGACTTGCTAAGAGGAGAGTCAAGAGGTACAAAAAAGTCCACAGAACCGGACCATGAAGTTCTTGCTGGTTGGAGGCCCGGGGCGGGCACTATACAGTAATTACGATGTATGAGACAGGTTGGATACACCTGGTAGGGGTGTTACAGCAGCGGTTAGGGCTGTCTACGTGGATAGGCGCCACCGGCCGGCAGGTCAGCAGGATCCCGTTGACATCGAAGAACACAGCCGAAACGCGCATCGGCGCTGGAGTTGATTTTAGTTTCTTTGTTCTCATCTATCTTTGTGAGAAGAAATTGGAAAACGAACTGTATGACCAACTGATCATGGGATTTTTTGATGCTGTTATGGATTCTATTTAATTATACCTTTGAACTTCTGTATCCCCGCATTCTGCGGGAGGGTTTTGTAATCACTTTATAAATATATATTTTTTTAAATGTCGTTTTGTTGTTTAGCGAATGTTGAATTGGTAGTATGTAAGAGTCTGTGTGGGTATGTGTCTGGTTCATGTTGATTGAGAGGTCGTGTGTGTGTGACGTAGGATGCGCTTGGAATTTTGATATTTATCTCATGTTTTTTACCATTTTGATAAAACAAAATAAATAAATGTGACTTTTCAGCATATTATGTTGTCTATACCATAATTTGGAAGGCCAGGATATTTGGGCTGTCTTTATTTATCAGTGACTGTGTTGCACCATACGTATTAGCATACAGGCGGAGGGATTTCCTTTGTGATTATTTTGGCTCTCCTGAAGAAAGCCGTTAAAGATGGTTCTAAGGTCTCCTGAATTTAGTCATTCCTTTTGCTGGGCAGATGTCATCAGACGGTCAAATGTGAGCGTTTCAGCTGTGATGGTTTGAAAGTGTTCAAGAATAGGGAGCGGGAATGTTAGTGGGAGAAAGACTGTGGCAATATGGGTTTGGGTATGTAGTTATACACTATTTCTGAGCTTTTTGTTTGTATTTTATTTCAAATCAAAAAACCTGTTGTTACAAATGGTAGCTGAATGTATGGTTGACATTTTCCCTCCTTGGGGGTCTGTAACTTGTTATAATCCTAGAGACGGGCGTGGCCTGAGGCGTCAAGATGGCGGTCGCACTCTAAGAGTGCTCCGGACCCCCTCCGTCATCCACCTTACAACCATTGTCTCCCGCTGCTGCACTCCTCTCCCTACCTGTTCACGGAGCTTCCCCGCACTATCCGCTCTGCCCCGATCCCCTCGGACGGCGGATCGGAGCACTGGTTACCAGGGACCGCCTCCCCTTCTGTTGCGGCCTAGTGCTGACGGGCCTGCCGGCGCCCGGCCCAGGGCCGTTAACCTTCCCAGCCGGCCCGACTTCCCCTGGTCACAGCGCTGCAGCGACAGGGCCGGGGCATATCCGCATGCCCCCTGAGGCCGGAGGTCGTGCGGCGGGGGGCCCTCAGGATCGGGTCCTTCCCGCCGGGCCTGAGTGGCACGCCGTGGGGCGGAGCTGAGACGGCGGAGCTCCCGCGTCCCGCCTGGATCGGACCGGGGCCTCGGTTCTCGGCCCCTGTGACCTGACTTCGGCCGCCATTGCCGGGCGGCGGCGCTGAGACGTGGAGGCCGGGACTCTCCTCAGGCTCGTCTGCCTGTCTCCCTCCTGGTCCGGTGCCCGGTCGCCTCACGGGGATGCCCCAGTGCCCCTCGTGGGGCCGGTGCGTGGTCCTGGCGGCCCTGGGGGGCGCTACCCTAGTCTTCCGGTGTGGGGCCTGGGAGTCGTGGGCCTCTGGGGGGCCGTCCACAAGGACACCTGCGGCCCTGTGACCTGATTTCGGCCGCCATTGCCGGGCGGCGGCGATGAGACGTTGTGGCCGGGGCAAGGACACCTGCTGCCCTGCGCCGTAGCGACCGTGCTGCCGAGGCCGAGGAAGACCTCGAGGCCATCACTACACCGGTGAGTGGGGTTGGGGATCGGCCATCTTCTCGGGTGGCGGTGCGGAGGGGTAACTCTAGTCCCCCCGCCCCCCCCTTCCCCCGCCGCTCTGCCAGCCTCCCCCTTCCCTGTGGTCCTGGGCCGGCTCCTAATATCTGCTGACTCCGAGGGGGCGCGGCGGCAGGGGCCACTGTTGTCGCAGGCGGAGCTGTGGACCTCCAGCGTTGCACTTCCGGGTGGGGTCCCCCTGGTGTAGCTGCTGGAGCGCCCCTGGGCTAGAACCTGCCCACCACTGCACCTCTACGGGCTTCACTGGCAGACGTAGCTCGCTTGGGGCCCCCACTGTGGTGCACCAGAGACCAGGGGATCGGCCATCGGGTCGGATGGCGACACGGCGGGGTACTGCTGGGGCCTCCGACCTCCCGACCTCCTGGTTGTTCTAATTCGGCCTAATACGCCCCACGCGACGAGACCCTTGCTGGGCGGTGCTGGCCAGGGGACGGCTGGTCTGGGTTGGTGACTCCCATACAGGTTTGGGATCCCTCAGGAGTCCCCGTCTGTCCCTGACCACCCTCCTGCTGGACTGAGGGTTTGTGCTGTTGCCCTTTGCTGTCATCGGCCTGGCCTAGCCTCCTCCTGCTGGGGTGCTCCTTGGGGGCCCGCCGGTGACCCCCGGGCTCTTCGAGGCGGATCGGCCGGGGGGGGGTCCTGGGCGCCCGGGTCTGAGTATTGACGGCCTGGGTGCCCGAGGGCCTCTCTCGCCTTCCTCTTCGGTCCTGCGGCTCGTCCCCTGCCCCGGTGGTAGCCGGACGCCTTCCGTGGTGGCGATGGGCCGGACCCGCACCATACAGAACCCTGCCCCCCGACCCAGACCAAAATGGACCAATTTACCACGTCGGACCGCGGTCCTGTGGGTGGGTCGCCGGAGGCTCCGGTCCCCACCGGGGCGACCTTTCCGCAATCCTGCAGGCGATCGGCGCGTCACAGGCCTCCGTGGAAAACAAGATTGGCGAGGTAAGGGTGGACATGGCCCTTATTCGCCAGGACCTACGCAATGCCACGGCGCGAATCACGGAGGCGGAATCCAGAATCTCCACGACCGAGGATGACGTTGGCCAACTCAAGACCCAGGTGGCACGCCTCCAGTCCCAGACCTTGGAGCTCCACCGGCGAGCCGAAGACGCCGAAAATAGGTCAAGGAGAAATAATTTACGCCTGGTGGGATTTTCCGAGGGGAGCGAGCAGGGTCAGGCGGCTACGTTCGTGGAGAACTGGGTGCGTTCTTGGATGCCCAAGGAGTCCCTCTCACCCTGGTTTGTCGTCGAGCGCGCACACCGATCCTTGGCCCCCAGACCTCCGCCCGGGGCTCCCGCTCGGCCCATTATCTTGAAGGTCCTCAATTTCAGGGACAGAGATGCCATCCTCAGGGAAGCTAGGGCACAGGGTCCATTGACATTTCAAAATACCAAGATCATGGTTTTCCCGGACTACACCAGGGAGGTGCAGGCCCAACGTCGGACGTACGACGAAGTTAAACAAAAGCTCCGCACCCTGGGTCTTCGCTATGGTCTCCTGTTTCCGGCCCGGCTCAGAGTTGTCTTTCAGGACAAGACATTCTTCTTTGACAGCCCTCAGGCGGCATTGGACCTGGCTCACGGAGGAGCGGCCCACTCTGGGTCGGCCGGAGCCCTCTTCCACCCGCCGGGACCCTCAGCTGCCCCGTCCGGCCCAGCCGAAATCTCAAAGACACCGAACCAGGTCTCGCAGGGGGCGGTCGCCGAGGGGAGGCGTCCCGCTCGCCGGGTGGGCCGTCTCGGCGCCCTCCTTCCCGGGCGTCTTCGCGGAGGTCCGCCACTCTCAGTCCGGCCACCTCTCTGACTGACTTGAGCCAGATCGTAGACCCCTCGGAGACTCTGCGCCCTGCCCTATCCGAAACCGACCTGTCTCGGAGCCCTGTGCTTCGTGGAACCGGAGAAGACGAGGGAACCTGAACTCTGGCCTTCTGCAGGGGTGCCTTAACTAGTTTTCCGCACAGCTCCTGTATTTAAGAGTGTTAATTCTTCTTGTATTTGGGGTGATCCGTTTCGAATAATTCTTGCTCTGCAGAAAATTGTAGACTTTTATCTCCTGGACTAATTTGTATTCCGTAGATGCAGAATCGTCTTAACAATAATTGCAGCTGTTGACAAGTTCTTATCCGAATCTAAGGAGGGGGTCCATCTCCGCCATGGCCATGTTTCGCTAAACGTTTTAGCTTAGCACCTAGACTTCTTGTGGGTTGCTGTTTGCGTTGTAGTGTTAGGGCGACAGATGCTTCCTTTACAGAAGTGTAGGGTGGGGGGTGTTGGGGGTATTGGGAGGGGGGGTAGACCGTTGTCTCCCCATTGTTTATTGTTTTCAGCCGCCTACGGGCCGCCGTTTGTTGTTTTTCTTGGCAGCTATCGATGCATGTATGACACTGACAGCGACACGAGACTTACCACACTACACAGCTTTTATCCAGAGACCCCGGCCACAGCACGCTGCCTCCCCTGGGACCCGGGTCCGCCTGCGCCTGCGTCCCTTCTTCCACACACTTTCATCCACTTTGATGGCATCGACCCTACATAGACCCCTCCATGTCCTATCCTGGAACGTCAATGGCCTACTGGACCGCGTGAAACGCACGGCCGTCCTCCGCATCGCCCAGCGACAAAAGCCTGATATCCTATTCCTACAGGAAACACACCTTCTGGGTACACGTTGCAACTTCCTCACCCGGTATGGGTTTGACAGGGTTTGGCACTCCGGCTATACAAGGGGATCCCGGGGGGTTGCCATACTGCTTCGGAAGGGACTTCCTTTTACCCTGGCGCACGCCGAGACAGACGCCCAGGGTCGCTTCGTGGCCTGACGGGTAAAGTTGAAGGCCACCCTTTCAACCTCCTGTGTGTCTACATCCCCCCGCTGTTTTAGCCTCTACTCTCCGCCGTCTAACACTCGTGGTCTCCTCCTTTCCACAGGGACTGACGGTTATTGGAGGCGATTTTAATGCCGTTCTGCAGCCCTCCCGCGACACCTCGGGCGTTCCCTCAGCACTTCGCCTGGCCTCTGCTAGGCGCTTGTCTGATTGGTCCTCTGCCTTGGGTCTCTGCGATGCTTGGAGGGTGTGGAACCCTCGACGAGAGCAGTATACTCACACATCTGCGGCTCACCGTACCCACTCTCGTATCGACCTGCTCCTGCTTCCAGCCCCAGATTGTCAATTGATGTCCGGGGCGGCTATTCTGCCCCGTGGCATCTCAGACCACTCCCCGGTCTCCCTCCATCTCGGGAGCCCCCCCGGTGGGGCTCGTGCGGTGTGGCGAATGAATGCCTGGTTCCTGCAAGACGCCGCATTCATTGAGGCTCTCGGGCAGGAGCTGGGGCACTACTTCTCGACCAACACGGGTACGGTCTCCTCGCCGGGAACATTATGGGAGGCTGGCAAGGCCACTATGCGGGGGTGGCTAGAGGCCTGGTCCACGCGAAACGCGCGGAACAGACCGCCCGGCTTGTACAGTTGGAGGCCCAAGCAGCGCAAATGGAAGGGGCCCAGGCTTCTACTGATAGCGAGGATTCCGCTCGAAGACTCGCACTCATCCGCGAGGAGATCAGTCGGATCTCAATGGAGGCAGCTAAAATGCTATGGCGATCCTCTATAGCACGCGTATACGGTTGGGGAGATAAGAATGGCAAATTGCTCCATAATTTAGTGTCTTACCCCAAAGCCAACCGTATCATTCCCGAGATCTGTGATGAGATCGGCGGCCGCCATGCTACCTCCCGAGCCATCGCCCACACCTTCGCAAGCTACTATGCTGCTCTATACGCGGCTCGGATGCCCGGATCCTCTCTCGACGATATGTTAGCCGAGACAGGGACCACGCTGCCGTGTCTCTCCCGGGGGGTCTCTGAGACTCTGGAGCTTCCGCTCACCCCGGAGGAGATACACGGGGCTATTTCACTCTTACACTCCGGTAAGACACCTGGGCCGGACGGGTACCCCCAAGAATACTATGCAATTTTTCGCGACACTCTGGTCCCACATTTAGTGGACCTGTTTAAAACTGTAGTTGAGGTGGGGTCCTTCCCTCCAGAGACAGACGTGGCTACTATTGTGGTCCTCCCAAAGACACAACCGCCCTCCCTCGCCTGCGCGGATTACCGCCCCATTTCCCTCATAAATACCGAGGTAAAAATTTTCGCCGCTGCCATGGCCCAAAGAATCCGCCCTCATTTGAAGGTCTTGGTCCACCCAGACCAATGCGGCTTTATGCCAGCCCGCGGTACTAGACACTGCATACGCCGCCTTCACACCGCCCTGGCACACCGTCGCCGCCTTACCCCGTATCTGGCCCTGCTTTTCATCGATTTTGAAAAAGCATTCGATACGGTTGCTTGGAGCTATCTGGGGGATGTGTTGGAAGTGATGGGCTTCGGGCCCCAGTTCCGGCGCTTTATCCGGGTCTTATACTCCAGTCCTAAGGCCAGGGTACTCATTAACGGCGTGCTTTCAGAGACGTTTCCCATTCAAAGGGGCACCCGCCAGGGCTGCCCGCTCTCGCCGCTCCTATTTGCGCTAGCAATGGAGCCACTGGCATCCCTTATCCGGCAGGACCCCCGCATCCGTGGGTGGGCGTGGGATTCGAGCCAGATCGACAAGATCGCTCTATACGCCGACGACGTCCTTCTTTTTCTGGCGGATCCCGGAAGCTCGGGCCCCCGATGCTTGGAAGCCCTCTCTGCCTTCGAACGGGTCTCTGGTCTCCGGCTCAACCCGGCGAAATCCACACTGGTTCCCCTACACCCATCCCGGGAGTGTTTCGATTGGCAATCGACCATCCCCCTGCGTCGGCAATCGTTCAAGTACCTGGGAATGTGGATCGCTCTCCTTCCAGAGCTCGAATGGGCCCTGAATATTACGCCCCTGGTTACCCGGACCAAAGCGGACCTTAAGAAATGGCACTCTCTCCCTCTCAACCCCCTTGGCAGAAGTGCCCTTTTTAAAATGATGGTCCTCCCCCGTTTTTTATACATTTTACAAAACATTGCCCTTCATCTCCCAGTGAGCTGGTTTCGGGAACTAGACGGCGCCCTTAGCCGTTTTTTGTGGGGGGGCGGACGGCCACGAATGTCCTTGGCACATTGCCGCATACCTCCCTATGACGGGGGCATGGGGGTAACCAATCTCCATCTCTACTATTTGGCCACAAGGCTCATTGTGATCCATGACTGGTTTGCGGGCGGCTGGTCCGACCCGGCATACCAGGTGGAACTCCGGTCATTGGAATTCTCGCAGCTCCAGGCTTACTTATATGGGGCTCCCATACCACAAGCCCTTCCCCCGTCACCCGAACGGTGCTCACGGCCTGGCGTACGGCCCTGCGTCACACGAAATGGGATAGGAGACTCACCGGACAGACGCCCTTGTGGAGTGGTGCCTGGCTGAGGGAGGTCTCGGAGGGACGAGGTTTCCATCGGTGGGACCGCATCGGGATCTCCTTACTAGGAGACGTCTGGGTAGGGGACCATATCAGATCGTTCGCGGATCTACAGCAACGATACTCACTCCATTCCTCCCAATTTTACAAATACTTGCAACTAAGGCATGCCCTCCATGTACACATTCCGACCCCCACCTCCTTTCCGGAATTTAGCCCCCTGGAGGCCCAGGTAATGATGGGGAATCTGGGCAGCGGAGGGGTATCGCGGATTTACCGATCCCTGGTAAACAATGGCCCTGCTTCTCTAGAATTGCTCCGTGCCCGCTGGGAGGGGTGGTTGGGTCCCCTGGAAGAGGCGGATTGGAGAGACGCCCTTATGGCTCCCAGGATCTTGACGACCTCCTCCAAGTTGCGTCTAGTCCAACTCTATTACCTCCATACAGCCTACCTCACTCCAGCGCGCCTCTACACTGCTCGCTTGCGGCCCTCCCCGGCATGCACACGATGTGATCATGCTCCTGCGGACTTCTACCACATGGTTTGGCAGTGTCCCGTTCTGGCACCATTTTGGGCGGGGGTGGAATTAGAACTCACGCAGAATCTGGGATGGGAAGTCCCCCATGACCCAATGCGCCTGGTCCTGGGCGTGTTCGATGGTCTTGATGGCTCCCGGACCGAGAAGCGCTTCCTAGGAACAGCATTGGCGGTGGCAAAGCGCGATATAGCGGCGGTCTGGTCCCAAGCCACGCCCCCAACTGTACGGAGGTGGAGAAGGGGGGTGGATTGGTGTGGGACTCAGGAGGAGGCCCTCTTTGAGGCCCGGGGATGCCCCGAGCTTTTTGGCAAAATATGGGGCAAGTGGTTCCACTTAGGACCCTGAGGGGCGCTTAGGCCTCACAACAGAATGTTCATAGGCATGTGTGGTCTTTGTGCTTATTCTAAGGGTGCTTTGCAGGTCTCTGTTGTCTTTGTTTCAATGATGTCTACATTAACGATGTGTAAATTTTACTGCCTTGTCTTTTGTGATTTGTTCTTTAAAAAGCTAATAAACTTGATTATCAAAAAAAAATCCTAGAGACGTATTAGGAGCTTTTGTTTTTTTTCCAGCAAAATTAGTTTTGCAGCCTTAAATTATTCTGTAGACAACTTTGAATAAACAGTTCTTGAATCAGGATTATAGCAGGCGCACCATTCACCTGATGAGTTTGAGTTTGCTGAGTTCAGGGAAAACTAAGGCTTATGTTGTATGTGCCTAATTGAAGGGCTTTCCCTCATAGCCCGCCTCCATGAGGATAACTTCGTCCAAATACATTGGGGTTTGCAGGGGAATGTCACCAATCCTTTCCCATAGAGAGGGGAGTGCTCCAAGGATGTGTTATAGCACCCACACTATTCTCCCTTTTTATTAATGAGATCGCTAAGTTTTTAACATCTGTCCCCACTGATGCACCGGTCCTAGCGGGTATAAAGATTCCCATTCTAATGTTTGCTGATGACACGCTCATCATTTCAAAAACCCCTAGCGGTCTACAGCGTGCATTGCTCCTCTTTGAAAAGTTTTGTTCCATACAGGGATTGGAGATCAATGCATCTAAGACCAAGTTTATGACCTTCAACCAGCATAGAACATTTAGAGGAGGCATTCTCTTGGACAGGTTGCCATTAGAACAAGCCAGTGCTTTTACCTACTTTGGGGTCATCTTGCAAAAAGATATGAGATGGAGTTGTCAGATTGATACCGCCATATTGAAGCACCAGCAACTATCAGGCGCCTTACGTATTGAGTACAATGCCTCCTTGACCAAGCCAGTTAATCCGGTGTTACAGATTTATAACATGAAAGTAGTGAGCTCGGTACTCTATGGGGCAGAACTCTGGGGTTTTGAGAATCTCACTCAGTTAACCATCGCAGAAAACAGATTTCTACGAAAGATCACCAGTCTACCGCAAAGCACCATGGTGCTACCAATGTTGTATGACTTAGGTAGGAAAGCATTGGCTGATCTAGCCAGGTTAAGCCCCATCTTGTATAGGCGCAGAATCTGGTGTACACCGGAACTGGCAATATATGCTGATGGCCTTAGGGACATGATCAAGGCAGATCATTTCCACAAACTTAGCTGGTTATGTGAGGTAAGATCTTCCCTACTTAGTATCGGCTTGCCCAACCTGTGGGAAAACCCATCGAGTACCGAGTTTCCCTCCAAAGAAATCATATAGGAAAGATACTGGGAATCGGTGACCCAAAATGTACTCAGAAAAAGTGATAGTACAACGCTGACGGGGGGCTATTTAGCAGTGAAACTTTGGCCAAGCTTGGAACAGTATTGGGACGTAATATCCAAACCCTTTGACAGGAAATTGTATTTTCAATTCAGAGTGGGCTCTTTGCCATCAAGATCATACACTGCAAAATGGGTTACATTAGCCAACAGTAAATGCCCCTCTTGCGAGAATTTGGAAGAATCTTACGCCCATATACTGTTTGTCTGCCCTGCTTAAGCTCGTGACCCCCTAAAAAAGTGGCTTGCGCCAATTTACAGGAATCTGGGTACTAGAAGGAGCAGCGTTGCAATGAGAATATTGCACACCGACCCATCACCCTGTATCGCAATCGCAGTAGCCAAGTTCTTGAGTTGGACGTGGGTTATCAGATCGCATACATTCCCTGCGACCTGACGAACCCCTAAGCTTTACCTGTGACTGAGTCGTCGACTTCCTACTTATGAGTCTGGCCTATTTTAATTACTTTCAATATTTTAAACATATGAAATACCTTTTTTATGTATAAAGTACCCGTTGTTATTCCCTCGTGTTATTATTTTACCATGTGCTATTGTATGTTTTCGCCTTTTTGCTATCACCAGTTTGAATCAATTTTTGATCACTATTATCTGTATATAATATCATTGTTTTTACTTTTTATAACTGTTTAGTTTTATGGCTAGAAAACATTCCATTTTACTGTAGACTTGCTTTTATGACATATGCTGTCGAATAAAGCTCATTGGATTGGATTGGTATGTGCCTAATATTTTATTCTTCTTTAAAGGGATAATAGCGTCCAATATTTCTGATGGACAGTCATTAAAACAATTCAAAACAGTGTCCATCTTATTTTATCTTGAAAGTTGGATACTAGGTTCGGCTTCAGAGATTTGAAAAGTCTAATGGTAAAAGGGATTGCAAAATGGGATAGCATTTTCCGCTTCGGGTGTGTACTTTGTGGAGAAAATAAGGTCCAACGGGTGGGCCATTTTGTGTGTAGGATGATGATTAATTGGGTAAAATTAAACATTTCCATGCTTTTTTTATTGCCATCAAAAAGCTTTATTTCGACAGATTTGTCATAAAAAGCGTTTGCAGCATAAAATACAAGTTAACAATAAAAGATTTTTCCATCAAACAGGAACATTCATTTTAAGTTATCAATTCATCAGAAATACATCTTCAAAATCGAATCATACTATTAAAACACTTGGGGACAATGAATATACATAATAAAACATTTAAAATAGGTTGGGGACTAAAACTCAGAGGGAAGCAGCCAGTAGGTCTTACAAATGTCAACAATCATCTTTAGCAGAAACCAGCTGATTAAAATCAAAACATATACATTAAAACACCAGCAAAATGGGAGATATAAACATTTCAGATGGATGGGCGGCACCAAGGCTCAGCATAAGCATATAGATAGTGCCCCAAGCGGAAATCAAAGCAAAGTCCTGATATATGGAATTTCAACATATCTAGGCGCTATGGAGAAGGCACATAATATCGTTAGTACAGTAATAGCCAGTGAAAATTAAATATTGTGCAAATTGCAATGGGTATATAAGATATATGCTCAGAAAGGACAATCTTCAGACAACCCAGACAAACCAAAGTAGTGTTGATGTTGATGTCCTTTGACTTTACATACTTAATTGCTCTCGTTAGCAACGGATTTGGATCTCATGCACCACATCCACCTTAGAAATTTGGCTATGGGGGTTGTGTAACAGGTTGAGGGATCCGTCATCAAAATTCTCAAAGCAACGCTACTTTGTCTAGTACCCAAGTTCTTTCAAGTCTGCAGTAGCCAGACCTTACGGGGAGCTGCGTAAGCAGGACAGACAAACAGAATATGTAGGTAGGTTTCTGCATGCTCAATGCAAAGGGGGCACTTGTTATCTCCCAATGGTGACCATTTTGCTGTCAAGGTTTTCAGGGCCAGGGTACCCACTCTAAATTGAAAGTAGAGTTTAAGATCAAGGGGTTTAGTTATGATGTCCCAATAGAGTTCAAAACGAGGACAGGGTTTTGTTGAAATAAAACTCCCAGTCAATGTAGTGCTATCACTCGTTCTAACAATATTTTACCCCACCGTTTCCCAATATCTTTACTTAATAGCTTTTTTGGTTAGAGACTGCGTACTAGATGGTTTATCCCACAGGTTTGACAAGCCCATAGCCGTCAGTGCCCCTTTGATGTCTCTGAGCCAGCTTATTTTTATTTTGTGGTAACGGCCTGCCTCGATAACATCCCTAAGGCCACTTACATAAGTGATCAATTCGGGGGTGCTCCATATTCTGCGCCAGTATAATATGGGATGAAGTCTAGCTAAGTCAACCAGCAAGTTCCTTCCTAGGTCACTGAGCAGTGGGAGTTTAGGTTTGATTTTGGGGAGACTAGTGAGTGTTGGTAAAAACCTGTTTTCGGCAGATGCTAGCTTAGTCAGATTCTCAAACCCCCAAAGCTCTGACCCATACAGGATTGAGCTCACCACCTTTGCATTGTAGATCTGTAATGCAGGACTTACTGGTTTTGTCAAAAATGTTCTAAATTCTTTGCTTAAGGCTCCCGCCAATTAGCGATGTTTTAGTGCCATCGTTTCAATGTGGGGTCTGTATTTCATCTTTTTCTCCAGAGTAATGCCTAAATAAGTAAAGGCATCCACTTGCTCTAGAGGCACACCCTCCATGAAGATTTTACCCCTAAAGGATCGGTGCTTGTTAAAAATCATAAGTTTGGTTTTGGCTGCGTTAATCTTTAACCCTCTGAGCTTGCAAAAGTCTTCAAATGATGCCAACGCACGCTGTAGCCCGCTAAGTGTTTTTGAAATGATTAGCATGTCGTCGGCAAACATTAGGATGGGAACCTTAGAGCCTGCTAGGGTCGGGGCATCAGTGCGTATAAGAGATAAGAATTTAGCAATCTCATTGATAAAAAGGGAGAACAGTGTTGGGCCCATAACGCACCATTAGCGCACTCCCTTTTCAACTGGAAATGGGTCTAGGATGTTCCCTTGCGTGCCCCAGCGTATATGAGCAAAATTATTCTCATGGAGGCGAGCTAAGAGGATTAACAGGTCCATCGGCATGCCTAAGTCACGGAGCACCACCCAGAGTTTGTTCCGGGACACTAAATCAAAAGCCGATTTTAAGTAGACAAAAGCGGCATACATACTACCTTCGCCAAGCGCCACTGTTCGCCAGTATATTTTTTTTTATTATTATTTTTAGAGTTTTATATAGCGCTGGCTAGACCCGGAGGTATCAGAGCGCTTTACATAAGGAACAGCGAGTTACACATTTAAAAACAGTGTTGCACAATAACAGCAGTTACAATAACTTAGCATAAAATATAGACATGTCCAAAGGGGTAAGTAAGGCAGGGGGAAAAGGAGAATAGGGGAGGAAAGAGGATCGGGCCAGGAGGAACAGGGAGGGATGGAGGTGCTCTAGGGGGACCAAAAGACAATAAGAAAATTCAAAAGGGGGTCAGTAGTCAACACATCCGGAAGCACAGTGACTGAAAGGAGGGAGGAGGGAGACCAATGGGGGGGTGCAGGACAGAGTAAAAGTATAGTCAGTGGACAAAAGTGCGTAGTCCGGCAGTGGGCGAGGCGGACGAATCCTCCAAGATGGATGACCCGGGATACGGGCACCGTAAGCAAAGTCACAAAATGGCGATGCAGCTCAAGAGATCCAATCCGCAAAATAACGAGGGCGCTGGAACTACGGAGCAGAGTAAGGGGGGGACAGTCACGGGTGCAGGAGGGGAAGGGATTCGAGGATCGCCGAAACACAGACAAACGAGCCAACGTTTAGGGTTGCTGGGGCAGCAGAGTCGTCAAGGGTGTTGAACCCAAACAGTCTGTCCGGATGCCCAGGCTCTGGGCCGCGAGGGCAGCAGTGGTGTCGAGCTGCACGCCGAGTCCCATCAAGCCGAAACACGAAGAGCACGGTGAAGCCGAGCAAGAGGGGCAATGACCACACCAGAGGCAGAGGGAGCTGGCTAGTGGCAAGGAACAGTCAGGGGCACAGCCAAAATCACAAGATGGAGGCACCAAGGACTCGGACCCCAAGAGTTACAAAGACAAGATGGCGGGGCTGCGTGAGTGCAAAAACCTACCCCAAAGGCAGAGCTGAATGGGGAAGGCAGCAGCTTGGCACTGGAGGGAGGCAAGGTCGAAAATCGCTGTTCTCTCCCGGGTAATCCACTGCAGGGGAAGAGAGCGCGGGCGTCCAGGCAGCAGCCCCAAGAAGTGGAAAGGCAACAGCCGGTCAGGAGGAAGAGCAACTCTGCACTCGCGTTGGTTCTCATTCCAGCGCAGCAGGATGCCCAGCAACCCCGTCTTCAATCCGGAAAGATAGGCGATGGCCGGAGGAGTGCGTCCCCGCCAATTCCCCAACAGCCACCATGGAAGAAAGAAACCCCTCATCAGGGCATCATCAGGAAGACGGGGAAGAGGGAGGCACGCAGGAGAGGCGAGGAGAGACTATGCCCGATGCCCGGCTGGGTAGGTGACGGCCGCGGCGGCGAAACCGGAGCCAATCTCCCCTACAGCTGTCTGGCAGCTCCACCGGGCATCGGCCATGTTTGCTCGAGCTCCGCAGCCTGAAAACAACGATCCCGCAATCCTCTGAAGATCTCGAGTCGATATGCGGGAGATTGGAGAAGATGAAGACCGCTGTCGAGCAGGACCCCAGGTGAGCAAGAGGGTCCAGGGGGAGGAAGAAATCGGGGGATTTAAGCCAAAAAGGCAGTCCCTGGCCGGGAGCTCCCGGCCGGAGCTCCTCATCCGTCGGCCATCTTGGAATCTAATGAATCTAAAAACTTGATCTATTGTGCTTATATGCACACGAAACCCGGCCTGGTGAGGAGTTAAAATATCATTATCTTCTATCCACTCTTGCACCTTTCCTAGAACAAGACGTGCTACCACCTTTTGAATTGAATCAATGAGGCTGGTGGGCCTATAATTCCTGGGCAGAGATCTGTTGCCCTTCTTATAGACTGGTATAATCTCCGCCCCCCTCCACGAGTCTGATGTGGGGGCGCTCGGGAGATGGCATTTGCTAATAGCATTCTGTACCTGCCCCACTTCTCCTTGTTGTGTAGAAAGACATCAGCGGGAACGTTATCAATGCCCGGGACTCTCCCCCCCGTGATTGCATTAAGGGCGGCCTGGACGTCTACTGGCTCGAAAACCAGGCCCGATGGATAGCAAGGGGCCAATACTAAGGGTTCACTTTCCTCCTCAACATTGTTGCTATACTGAAGGGCAAAATATTTTACCCAAGATTCTGGAGCAACGTGGTTTTCTGGGGGAGGGGGATATGCATCCCTGCCCCATTTTACAAGGGATCAGAAGTGTTGCGGATTGCTCTTGTACACATTGATTTCAGTTTTTGCCACCTACCTTCGTCCCACTCTTTTTTTGCCTTGACCTGTACTATTTTGTATACCTTCCTGGCATTCCTTATCGCATTCAAGTTTTTTGATCTGATGGCTTCCCCTAGAGATTTGCAAGCTAACTTGCATTCGTTTTTATGCCAATTTTGTTGGTGTTTAGCCTAAAAGCCTCTGCCACTATAGGGTCTCTGAAAGTGGGACAGCATTTTATCAAATAAGGAATTATGAATAGTGGTTATCGAGCCTACTGGTAGGGTGCTGGAACGGAGGGCCACCATCTCAGGTACTGCGTCTTCCACGTCCTTACTGATAGGGGACAGTGTATCGGGATTTTCGATTATTTTTGACCATTTAAGCCTCCTCATATCACTGCTGACCAGTAGATCTCTGGTAGTTGTTAAATGGGGGGGGGGGGGCTGTTTCATCTGATTGCAAAAGGCAGAAGGTTGAGCAAAGTGGGTTATGGCTGCTCTTCAATCGCTCTATAACAGCCATATCCATGAGGGCGTGCCTTAACTTTAGTTCAACAAGAAGATAATCAATTTGGCTAGAATGGTGGCCATTGTTAAATGTGCTGACCCCTTTTCTATCGGAGATGGTTCTGCCATTGGCCGCCCTGATACCTCTTTCTAGGCAGAGTGCTTTCAATTGTATCCCTGCTTCTGTCCATCTTTTTATTGGGGATAACTCTAAATTAGGTATGTCCCAAGCGGCGTCTTCCTCAGCTGCCAGGTCGCTGTCCTCACAGTCCAATGGCTCAAAGATTACATTAAAGTCTCCAGCTAATATAACTGAGGATTCACCAGCTCGTTTGTCCAAAAGCTCATCTACAGCTGCTATGATTTCTGATTTCCTCCCACCTTTAACCCCTTTTGCATATATATTGTAGATATCAATGTAGGAAGGTGGAATCTGACTATATGGTTGCCCCCACTTTTTTTATGGTGTTTTGCTGGTTTATGACTTAGTTGGACTGGGATCCTGCTATTCAGGGCCCCAGTCTATCTGCTTTCTCTGTAAAAGGTTTCCATGTGCCTTAGGCACATCTCTGATTGGAATCTGGAGTGCCCTTATAAGTCCCTAGTATATGGTATACTATGTACCAAGGGCATAGGTACCTCAGAGGCCTGCCAGGGGCTGCAGCATGTATTATGCCACCCCTGGAAGGCCATCCAAACTGACACCACAGGTCTGCTACTGCAGCCTGGGTAAGGTGGTGCATGCACCCCTTACTGTGATATAGGTTACCTATATCACTAAATACATACACACATATAAACCTAAAAGTCACTCCTAAGGCAGGCCTTATCAATCCTAAAGGCAGAGTGCATGGTTCCTATGTGAGAGGGTGCCCCTGCCTGAGCAGGGCCCCTCTGCAGCGTTCGGAGACCATCTCTGATGCTGTTTGTAGTGCAGCCTGACCATATACTCTTAAGCGCATTATATCCTCGCGGTAAAATGCTAACTTTGGAATGGCTGCACCTAAACATGTCGTGTTTGGTGTCAAACATCTTGGAATACTACCCCCCGCCAATCCTGGCGGCGGGGGTAGCATTCCACCCTTCTAGAGGGAAAGACATGTTAACTCTGGCTTACCCGGTAACTTCTTTCTGAAGCCCTGGCATCACAAAATGGATGCTGCTGCCACAGACACAGAGTCTGGCCTCCTGCTGCTGGACGAAACTCCGGCAGGGGAGGCCTGGACAATAGGTTTCCTGTTGCAGGGAGGTGTGACCACCTCCCCAGACAGGATAATGTGTATTGGGGCTGGGTGGGTGCACTCTTAGAGTGCTTTGAAGTCCTGCACTGGGGGCACATTTGGTGTCCCTGTGCATACCCCAGTTCAAACCGGATCAGGGGCTTGCAGCCCCTGCTTTGGCGCGAACTGGACAAAGGGAAAGGGGTGTAGCCACCCCTCTGCCCTGACCCACCCTTAGGTGGGGCCACAGAGTAGTCCATCCCCTATTTTTAGAATAAAGGTAGGAACCCAGTCCTTAGGACTTTAGATTATACCTGGACGAACTCTGAAACAGAATCCTGGACCTTCGACGCTCTACTCACGATTAGAGGACTGAAGAATCTCCCTTGGGGTCAAGGAGTGACTCCCCTGCTTGGCAGGCACCAAAGAAGCATCTGTCCGGTTCGCATCACTGAAGCTCCCGTCGGACGCCGAAGTCATCGCATCACCAGAGGTGGATTCTCAGACTTCCCGAGGCTACCCTGAGTCCCCAGCAAAGCTGAGGCCCGTGGCTATCGTGGGTGACTTGAGACCGTGACCCCTGGACACCGAGCACATTTGCAAGTGCACCATCTTCTGGGTCTCCCAAGAAGTCGTGCTTTGGGCTCCGAGTAGCCCTAGCCTCCAGCACCACCTGCACCGAAGATCACTGGCCCCCACTCCACGAGTGTCCTGTAAGCCAGCTCCACGTGCGGCGTCACGAGGCTCCTTCGCGGTCGCTAGCCCGTTGGCTAGTAGCCCTTAACGAAGGCCAATCTTTTCTTTACTTGGCAGTCTGGTTGCTCCAGGCCTGCCCTCACTTACCCTCGCTGGGTGAGTTCCCCAGACCGTGCTGGTCTGCATCATCGACGATCTACATCTTACTCGAGACTTGCCGTTGCCAAGGCTTGTTGGGTCCAATCTGGTCGCCGACACCTCTGCACTCGACAGACATCGAGCAACAGCCCGAATCCTGCTCCTGGTCGCCGACAACGCCTCCCGGACCTCGTGGCTGAAGAGTCAAGACGACCGTCATCAAACCTGAAGCACTCGACATCGGTGGGCATCTGTCCATCGCCTCCCTGGTCACTGGCTAGTGACCCAGACTCTGTCCCCTCTGCTTTCAGGTTCTTCAGAACTCCGATCCACTCTTGGATCCACCCGGACACTTTTCTCCTGGTCGCCAGCAGCACTTTGCAGCAGATCGCCATAAGAACCGACGACGAAACCCGACCCCGAAAGGCACCTATGCACCCGGCTTCCCTGGGTGAGGTAACACGAGTACTCCGGTGCTCCCGTGGGTAGAGACTCTTCAAAGTCCTAGATCTCAAAGGGTTTTGTCCTAGTCCTCTTCTAAGTGTCCCTTTCCTCTATTTTCCCGATCCCGACTTTCTCCATAGAAGTTAACGGCGTATCGCGGTTGTGTATTTACACTGCACGCGTCTCCCGTGGGTCCCCTGTGTCACTACCTTGGGTGGTTCCTTGTGGTCCAAGCACTTCTAGAGGCTCTAGGCCTAGTGTCTAGTTCAGTCGTGGTTCGCATACCACTTTATTGGTATATGGTTTGGTACGCCCTAGGGCCCAAACGTGTATTTGTGCTATTACTGTGATTTAAGATCTTATAACCTATGTACTTCGAACTCTAGCCTCATAAAGAGACTAGAGGGGTGTGTTTAGTAATAAATACATATATTTTGAATATATACCTGGTGTGGTGCTCTTTTCATTTGGTCACTCAAGAGATTATAGACTGGTAAAACAAGCTGCTTTACATTCCTTCAAGACTTAGCCTGAAGGCTGCTCTCCATAGCTACCACTAGGATAGCTTTCAATAAGGTTGTCTTTAACCTACCAACCATAAGAGTCGATTTGGACTGGTGCACGGTGCCCACTATAATTAGTGGACAGCATATGCCAGGCCAACTTCTCACAATCAATATTACCATGAAGAAGTCTGTTCAGCAGTCAAATGGCAATGATATCTGGGCTCCCTGTTGGGAGGTCCCAGATCTTGAGGCCAATACCCTGGCGAATCCAAATGGTTACCCCCCCTGATGGACCTCCCTTACTACCATGGATTGCTGGGGCATAGTAATTTAAATAACCTGAACAAAAAACTGGGACTGCATACCATGTTTCCTGGAATAGGCAGATATCATATTCTTCTATAAAAGCATGCCAGTTGGTAGAGACAGTCTTGGACCAAAGCCCTGCGATATTCCATGATAGTAGGGATATTTGATGTGGTGGGAGTGTGTTGATGATGGAAAACCAACCCCAGAGTCCAAGTTCCCTGATATGAGTCTCATCGGACTCCTCCTTGTGATAACGTGTATTACCTCTGGGCTGAAAGTTGCGCATTCTGGATGAGTGGTGGAACTCTCCATCTGTGCCATTAGTGGGGCCTGATTTATAATGCAAGGGGTTGAGTGTAGCTGTCAATCTATTTCCCTTAGCGGTGATGACCTACTAGCAGAAGGTAAGGGGGGAAAAAGCTTTAGCCAATGATGTTGTCTTGGGTAGTTTATGCTTGATGCCAATATTCATTTTTTGCAAAATGGTGGGTACGTAGATCAAATGCCACCAAATTCTCAACTATGTCTTAGTGGTAAAATGTGAGTGCTATTGCATCCGTAGAGGTCCCCCCTTAAGGTACATCTGTTAGCCCTTTTTACATCTTCCCTTATGACTGACCGACAGCCCCTTACATGTCAGATCCATTGAATGCTCTTGTTTATTAAAGAACCCTCGTCTTCTCTGATTGAATTGGGTAGGAGGTTTGGAACGTTGGTTTGATATACTATCTTTCCCTTGTCAAGAACCCTAACTGTACTTTTTAAGGTATGAGATGGATTTACCATAGGTTTAAGGGGAGCTGTCAAGGGTGGTAAAGCAATGTTCGAATTGGAACGATGTCGTAAGCCTGCTCTGTTGTTTACGTGCCTACTCGAGTGAATAGGTAACCAGGGGCCGCTTTTGCTACTTGATGCAGAGTGATATGTACCCCCGCCCTCTATGCCATGCCTGATATTCCCCTCTGGTGACTCACCCATCTGACCCAGACAATGCACTGCCCCATGTACCCCTGCAGTACAGGCAGGTTGTTTCCCCGTTATTATCGTGAGTGTGGGAACTCTCGGTGGTAGGAATTTTGTGGATTCCTGCAGGTGCTGGCATTTTCCCTCCCAGAACTGTGAGGAAAATGCATGGTTTAAGCCAAGGTTTGTAGTGGAGTACCAGCCTCGGGACCAACATGTTCTGCATCAGATTATTCGGGACTAGCCGTTGAGTTTTATCAACCCAGTGACTTGGAAAGCAAGTGCTGTGTATATATATTACTCCTGGTTGGAGGACTCTTCACCAACGTCCGAGGACCTGCTTTCGACACACTATGTTCAACAACTTATCAACACATCAGGATCAGACACCACCCAAGCAATGGGCACTGACAGGACTTCAGTGCACTGCAGGTTGAACTCCAGCCAATGTCTATGGGGGGTGTTATGGACCAAACATCGTTCCAGTTTTGCACATCACGGTCAGGCATCCTCAAAAACAAGCTGCTGCTGCCTGAGATCCCCAACAGGAATCGTAAAAAGATATTCATCCACGCATCTGTGGGGAAGATTCTCGCCAAGCCTCCTGCTCCTCATATGAGACACCCCATCTCCTAGTCTGGCATTGTGAGATGTATCGCTAAATGCATACAAACTTGTTATGCCAAGGGCAAGCGGTCTGTGCCTCCATAAGCACATTCCATGTGCAAAAATCTAGACACTATGGCATTTTTGGGTAATATCACTTTCGCATACATCTCTAAAGCTTCCTCTTGGTCATCCCCACACACATTCACAATGGGCTGGGAAGAGCACGAGTGTCACTGGTGGGGGCAGTATAGCTGGTCTCACAAGTTAAAGTGAGGGTGCCACTGAGGTAGGGTGGACAGAAGAATCCCTGGCACAAGGGAGGGAGGCAGTAGAGTGGGTGCTATGGGGGTGCAGTAGAACATAGGGCAAGAGTGAGGCAGGGTACAGGTAGCACAAGGGGCTGGAGTACATGTGTCAGTGACAGGATAACGAGTGCCAGGGTTGTGTGGAGAGTTAGTAGTAGGAGTGCCGCGGAGTTGGGGTGGGATAGAGGAATAGTGCCACGGGGCAGTGGCGTGCCAGGAGAATCGCTGCCCAAGGACACTGGGATGTTCACTTACCGGCAGAGTCCCAGCCTCTAGCAGTGTTCTCATCCTACATATTCTGGCAGAGTTGAGTTTCCTGGTATTGGGGTCCAGCTCCTCAAGATGCTCTTAGTGGTGTTACAGGCCATGCAGAGAAAGAGGAAGCAAACGCCTTTCTCCTGCTTGCCCTCTTTTTGGTGGCCCAGCAGCAGCACATGGTCAAGAAAAGAAAGGTCAAACCAAATTTTCTTTACATTTTGCCAGGTATATATATATATATATATATATATATATATATATATATATATATATATATATATATATATATATATATATATTCACTGAAAAAACCATAGGTTTTAGGGACAGTTATAGTTAGTTGGACATTTCACTCGTACAAAACCATAGAAATTCCCCCGTTATAGTTAGTTCAGCTAACTATAACTCGCGCCCCACAATGCACTGCTGATGACGTCACATATTACATCACTCATGACATGGTCAGTGACATCACTGATGACATCACTGATGACATCTCAAATGACATCACTGATGACATCATCCAGTGACTGTGTGTTTCTGTAAAGTTTAAATATGTTTAATATATATAGGGAAAGGCGTATTGAAGAATGAGTGGGTGTATAAGTGTCTGAATGGATGATTTAGTACGTGCGTGACTGACTCTACAAGTGAGTGATTAAACGTATCTTACTGAATGCATGGGTTAGTGACTAAACTGTGTGAATGTCTGTATCCGTCTGTTGGTGTGTAAGTGGATGCATGGATTTGCGAATAGCTACATGAGTGTCTATATGGGTTATTGATTGGTTCTCTGAGTATCTGTATGGCTGCCTGAGTGTTTGTGTGGGTGGGGTGTGTGTGACTCTGTACATAGATGTGTGAGTGGGGGGATTCACTGGGTGCATGATTTCAAGAGTGCATCTGTGATGGACTGCTTGGGTGGGTGAGTGTGTGTATGGGTGTGTTAGTGAGTGAATGTATATCTCAGTGGTACATGTGCGAGTAACTACATATGTAAAAGGCAGTATATATGTGTGTTAGAGTATTTAAATGGCTATAAGTGAGAGTGTGTGATTGTGAGAGTGGCTGTATGGATGCGTGTGTGCTTGTATCAGTTATTGT
Organism: Calotriton arnoldi; assembly: GCA_963921515.1. Lineage (NCBI taxonomy): Eukaryota > Metazoa > Chordata > Amphibia > Caudata > Salamandridae > Calotriton > Calotriton arnoldi. The sequence continues at coordinate 2,197,205 of CAWUFW010002009.1, forward strand.
ATAAGAGCGTAAGAATGTGCTAGTATTTGTATGAGTAAGTGAGCTGGTGTGTGTATAACTGTATAGGTGAGTAAATGGGTGTGTGATTAATTTTTTGCATGACTGACTAGGTGTGTGAGTACCTCTATGGATGAGTGGCGGTGTGTGAGTGTTTATATAGGTGTATGAGTGCATATGATAGTCCTCTACTGAGTGACTGTAAGTATGAGTGACTGTACGGGTGAGTGAGTAGATGTGTGTGTAGACCTCAGAATCAGTGAGTGGGTATGTAGTTATTGGTATTGGAGTGTGTATGGTTTTGAGAATGGCAGTCTGTAATTTAGAGTGGGTGTATCAAAAGTTATATTAGGGTGTGAGAAGATGCATGAAATTATCACATGGATGATGTCATCAGTGATGTCATTTGAGATGTCATCAGTGATGTCACTGACCATGTCATGAGTGATGTAATATGTGACGTCATCAGCAGTGCATTGCGGGCGCGAGTTATAGTTAGCTGAACTAACTATAACGGGGAATTTCTATGGTTTTGTACGAGTGAAATGTCCAACTAACTATAACTGTCCCTAAAACCTATGGTTTTTTCAGTGAATTTCAAAGGTTTTTTAAATGCTAATTTCTAACTATAACGTGTCTGAAACCTATGGTTTTTTCAGTGAATTTCAAAGGTTTTTTAAATGCTAATTTCTAACTAGAACGTGCCTGAAACCTATGATTTTTTAAGTGAATTCCAAAAGTTTTTTAAATGCTAGTTTCTAACTATGCCTACAGAGGTAGGACATGTGAAGAAAGAAGAAAAAACGCACAGAAAGAAGCAAAAGAAATGCAGAAAGAAGCAACAGAAGTCCACAAAGACGAAGAAAAGTGCAGGAAGAAGCAAAAGATGTGCAGAAAGAACCAACAGAGGAGTAGAAAGAGGCCTTGTTGCAAAATCATCCTGTGCCCACAACTTTTCAGACGGGTACTGGTGGTAACTGACTCTGACTAACCAGAGCCAGTGCTATGCTAAAAGACACTTAGAATACAGTGAAAACACCTACATACACTAGGGAACACTATGCATTGGGGTACCCCTGTGATTAGCATGACCTCCTCTGTAAGTCCCTAGTACATAATAGGGCAGGGGGATTAAAACTACCTCTTAAAACGCGCTACAGGGCGCGTTTGCACAGTGGTGAAGGGAGGGGGGGACTGAGGTGACGTGTGCAAACGCGTCCCGTGGCGCGTTTTAAGTTGCGGGATTAAGTCCCCTTGAATCCTGAGGGTCCCTGGGGCCCAACTAGCCCCCAGGTACCTACAGTTAGGACCACAGAGCTGAGTTGCAGAGAGGCGTTCCGAGGCCACGCACCTTTTTCACCTCTCTGCAACGCAACTCTGTTGTGCTTACTGAAGGTACCTGGTGTGCTAGTTGGCCCCCAGGGTCCCTCAGGATTCAAGGGGAATTAATTCCCCAACTTAAAACGCACCACAGGGCGTGTTTGCGCACATGTCATCTAGGCCCAGCCCCCTCCCTTCACCACTGTGCAAACGCGCCCCGTGGCGCGTTTTAAGTTGGGGGATTAGGTCACCTTGAATCCTGAGGGTCCCTGGGGCCCAACTAGCCCACCAGGTACTTCCAGTAAGCACCACAGGCCTGTGTTGCAACGCCTGTAACAAATTGTGCAGTTGTGTTTAGGTAGTGAAGGGGGTCGTGCTGGGGGTAGTGTTTTAGGGTTTAGGGTAGTGCAGTGGTGTTTGGGTAGTGTAGGGGGTCGTGCTGGGGGTAGATTTAGGGTTTAGGGTAGTGCAGTAGTGTTTGGGTAGTGTAGGGAGTCGTGCTGGGGGAGTGTTTTAGGGTTTAGGGTAGTGCAGTGGTGTTTTTGTAGTGTAGGGGGTCGTGCTGGGGGTAGTGTTTTAGGGTTTAGGGTAGTGCAGTGGTGTTTGGGTAGTGTAGGGGGTCGTGCTGGGGTAGTGGTTTAGGGTTTAGGGTAGTGCAGTGGTGTTTGGGTAGTGTAGGGGGTCGTGCTGGGGGTAGTGGTTTAGGGTTTACGGTAGTGCAGTTGTATTTGGGTAGTGTAGGGGTACTGCTGGGGGTAGTGTTTTAGGGTTTAGGGTAGTGCAATGGTGTTTGGGTAGTGTAGGGGGTACTGCTGGGGGTAGTGTTTTAGGGTTTAGGGTAGTGCAGTGGTGTTTGTGTAGTGTAGGGGTACTGCTGGGGGTAGTGTTTTAGAGTTTAGGGTAGTGCAGTGGTGTTTGGGTAGTGTAGGGGGTAGTGTTTTAGGGTTTAGGGTAGTGCAGTGGTGTTTGTGTAGTGTAGGGGGTCGTGCTGGGGGTAGTGTATTAGGGTTTAGGGTAGTGCAGTGGTGTTTGTGTAGTGTAGGAGGTCGTGTTTTAGGGTTTAGGGTAGTGCAGTGGTCTTTGGGTAGTGTAGGGAGTCGTGCGGGGGTAGTGTTTTAGGGTTTAGGGTAGTGCAGTGGTCTTTGGGTAGTGTAGGGGGTCATGCGGTGGGTAGTGTTTTAGGGTTTAGGGTAGTGCATTGGTGTTTGGGTAGTGTAGGGGGTCATGCGGGGGGTAGTGTTTTAGGGTTTAGGGCAGTGCAGTGGTGTTTGGGTAGTGTAGGGGGTCGTGCTGGGGGAGTGTTTTAGGGTTTAGGGCAGTGCAGTGGTGTTCGGGTAGTGTAGGGGGTCGTGCTGGGGGAGTATTTTAGGGTTTAGGGCAGTGCAGTGGTGTTCGGGTAGTGTAGGGGGTCGTGCTGGGGGTAGTGTTTTAGGGTTTAGGGCAGTGCAGTGGTGTTCGGGCAGTGTAGGGGGTCGTGCTGGGGGTGGTGTTTTAGGGTTTAGGGCAGTGCAGTGGTGTCCGGGCAGTGTAGGGGGTCGCGCTGGGGGTGGTGTTTCAGGGTTTTGGGCAGTGCAGTGGTGTTCGGGCAGTGTAGGGGGTCGTGCGGGGGTGGTGTTTCAGGGTTTAGGGCAGTGCAGAGGTGTTCGGGCAGTGTAGGGGGTCGTGCAGGGTTGTGGTGTTTCAGGGTTTAGGGCAGTGCAGTGGTGTTCGGGCAGTGTAGGGGGTCGTGCTGGGGGTGGTGTTTCAGGGTTTAGGGCAGTGCAGTGGTGTTCGGGCAGTGTAGGGGTGGTGCAGGGGTTGGTGTTTCAGGGTTTAGGACAGTGCAGTGGTGTTCGGGCAGTGTAGGGGGTGGTGCAGGGGGTGGTGTTTCAGGGTTTAGGGCAGTGCAGTGGTGTTCGGGCAGTGTAGGGGTTCGTGCAGGGGGTGGTGTTTCAGGGTTTAGGGCAGTGCAGTGGTGTTCGGGCAGTGTAGGGGGTCGTGCTGGGGGTGGTGTTTCTGGGTTTAGGGCAGTGCAGTGGTGTTCGGGCAGTGTAGGGGGTCATGCTGGGGCTAGTGTTTCAGGGTTTAGGGCAGAGCAATGGTGTTCAGGCAGTGTAGGGGTTGTGCTGGAGGTGGTGTTTCAGGGTTTAGGGCAGTGCAGTGGTGTTCGTGCAGTGTAGGGGGTCTTGCTGGGGGTGATGTTTCAGGGTTTAGGGCAGTGCAGTGGTGTTCGTGCAGTGTAGGGGGTCTTGCTGTGGGTAGTGTTTCAGTGTTTAGGGCAGTGCAGTAGTGTTCCGGCAGTGTAGGGGGTCGTGCAGTGGGGTGGTGTTTCAGGGTTTAGGGCAGTGCAGTGGTGTTCGGGCAGTGTAGGGGGTCTTGCTGGGGGTGGTGTTTCAGGGTTTAGGGCAGTGGTGTTCAGGCAGTGTAGGGGGTCTTGCTGGGGGTGATGTTTCAGGGTTTAGGGCAGTGCAGTGGTGTTCGTGCAGTGTAGGGGGTCGTGCAGGGGGGTGGTGTTTCAGGTTTTAGGGCAGTGCAGTGGTGTTCGGGCAGTGTAGGGGGTCGTGCTGGGGGTGGTGTTTCAGGGTTTAGGGCAGTGCAGTGCTGTTTGGGCAGTGTAGGGTGTCGTGCTGGGGGGTGGGGTTTCAGGGTTTAGGGCAGTGCAGTGGTGTTCGGCCAGTGTAGGTGGTCTTGCTGGGGGTGGTGTTTCAGGGTTTAGTGCAGTGGTGTTCGGGCAGTGTAGGGGGTCTTGCTGGGGGTGGTGTTTCAGGGTTTAGGGCAGTGCAGTGGTGTTCGGGCAGTGTAGGGGGTCTTGCTGGGGCTGGTGTTTCAGGGTTTAGGGCAGTGCAGTGGTGTTAGGGCAGTGTAGGGGGTCGTGCAGGGGCTGGTGTTTCAGGGTTTAGGGCAGTGCAGTGGTTTTCGGGCAGTGTAGGCGGTCGTGCTGGGGCTGGTGTTTAGGGCAGTGCAGTGGTGTTCGGGCAGTGTAGGGGTCGTGCTGGGGGTGGTGTTTCAGGGTTTAGGGCAGTGCAGTGGTGTTCGGGCAGTGTAGGGGGTCGTGCTGGGGCTGGTATTTCAGGGTTTTGGGCAGTGCAGTGGTGTTCGGGCAGTGTAGGGGGTCGTGCTGGGGCTGGTGTTTCAGGGTTTTGGGCAGAGCAGTGGTGTTCGGGCAGTGTAGGGGGTCGTGCTGGGGGTGGTGTTTCAGGGTTTAGGGCAGTGCAGTGGTGTTCGGGCAGTGTAGGGGGTCTTGCTGGGGGTAGTGTTTCAGGGTTTAGGGCAGTGGTGTTCGGGCAGTGTAGGGGGTCTTGCTGGGGGTGATGTTTCAGGGTTTAGGGCAGTGCAGTGGTGTTCGGGCAGTGTAGGGGGTCTTGCTGGGGGTAGTGTTTCAGGGTTTAGGGCAGTGCAGTGGTGTTCGTGCAGTGTAGGGGGTCATGCTGGGGGTGGTGTTTCAGGGTTTAGGGCAGTGCAGTAGTGTTCGGGCAGTGTAGGGGGTCGTGCTGGGGGTGGTGTTTCAGGGTTTAGGGCAGTGCAGTGGTGTTCGGGCAGTGTAGGGGTCGTGCAGGGGGTGGTGTTTCAGGGTTTAGGGCAGTGCAGTGGTGTTCGGGCAGTGTAGGGGGTCGTGCAGGGGGTGGTGTTTCAGGGTTTAGGGCAGTGCAGTGGTGGTCGGGCCGTGTTGGGGGTCGTGCTGGGGCTGGTGTTTCAGGGTTTAGGGCCGTGCAGTGGTGTTCGGGCAGTGTAGGGGGTCTTGCTGGGGGTGGTGTTTCAGGGTTTAGGGCAGTGGTGTTCAGGCAGTGTAGGGGTCTTGCTGGGGGTGATGTTTCAGGGTTTAGGGCAGTGCAGTGGTGTTCGGGCAGTGTAGGGGGTCTTGCTGGGGGTAGTGTTTCAGTGTTTAGGGCAGTGCAGTGGTGTTTGTGCAGTGTAGGGGGTCGTACAGGGGTGGTGTTTCAGGGTTTAGGGCAGTGCAGTAGTGTTCAGGCAGTGTAGGGGGTCGTGCTGGGGGTGGTGTTTCAGGGTTTAGGGCAGTGAGTGGTGTTCGGGCAGTGTAGGGGGTCGTGCTGGGGGTGGTGTTTCAGGGTTTAGGGCAGTGCAGTGGTGTTCGGGCAGTGTAGGGGTCATGCACGGGGTGGTGTTTCAGGGTTTAGGGCAGTGCAGTGGTGTTCGGTCAGTGTAGGGGGTCGTGCTGGGGCTGGTGTTTCACGGTTTAGTGCAGTGGTGTTCGGGCAGTGTAGGCGGTCGTGCTGGGACTGGTGTTTCAGGGTTTAGGGCACTGCAGAGGTGTTCGGGCAGTGTAGGCGGTTGTGCTGGGGCTGGTGTTTCAGGGTTTAGGGTAGTGCAGTGGTGTTTGGGTAGTGTAGGGGGTCGTGCTGGGGGTAGTGGTTTAGGGTTTACGGTAGTGCAGTTGTATTTGGGTAGTGTAGGGGTACTGCTGGGGGTAGTGTTTTAGGGTTTAGGGTAGTGCAATGGTGTTTGGGTAGTGTAGGGGTACTGCTGGGGTAGTGTTTTAGGGTTTAGGGTAGTGCAGTGGTGTTTGTGTAGTGTAGGGGGTACTGCTGGGGTAGTGTTTTAGAGTTTAGGGTAGTGCAGTGGTGTTTGGGTAGTGTAGGGGTAGTGTTTTAGGGTTTAGGGTAGTGCAGTGGTGTTTGTGTAGTGTAGGGGTCGTGCTGGGGGTAGTGTATTAGGATTTAGGGTAGTGCAGTGGTGTTTGTGTAGTGTAGGAGGTCGTGTTTTAGGGTTTAGGGTAGTGCAGTGGTCTTTGGGTAGTGTAGGGAGTCGTGCGGGGGGTAGTGTTTTAGGGTTTAGGGTAGTGCAGTGGTCTTTGGGTAGTGTAGGGAGTCATGCGGTGGGTAGTGTTTTAGGGTTTAGGGTAGTGCATTGGTGTTTGGGTAGTGTAGGGGGTCATGCGGGGGTAGTGTTTTAGGGTTTAGGGCAGTGCAGTGGTGTTTGGGTAGTGTAGGGGGTCGTGCTGGGGGAGTGTTTTAGGGTTTAGGGCAGTGCAGTGGTGTTCGGGTAGTGTAGAGGGTCGTGCTGGGGGAGTGTTTTAGGGTTTAGGGCAGTGCAGTGGTGTTCGGGTAGTGTAGGGGGTCGTGCTGGGGGTAGTGTTTTAGGGTTTAGGGCAGTGCAGTGGTGTTCGGGCAGTGTAGGGGGTCGTGCTGGGGGTGGTGTTTTAGGGTTTAGGGCAGTGCAGTGGTGTCCGGGCAGTGTAGGGGGTCGCGCTGGGGGTGGTGTTTCAGGGTTTTGGGCAGTGCAGTGGTGTTCGGGCAGTGTAGGGGGTCGTGCGGGGGTGGTGTTTCAGGGTTTAGGGCAGTGCAGAGGTGTTCGGGCAGTGTAGGGGGTCGTGCAGGGTTGTGGTGTTTCAGGGTTTAGGGCAGTGCAGTGGTGTTCGGGCAGTGTAGGGGGTCATGCTGGGGGTGGTGTTTCAGGGTTTAGGGCAGTGCAGTGGTGTTCGGGCAGTGTAGGGGTGGTGCAGGGGTTGGTGTTTCAGGGTTTAGGACAGTGCAGTGGTGTTCGGGCAGTGTAGGGGGTGGTGCAGGGGGTGGTGTTTCAGGGTTTAGGGCAGTGCAGTGGTGTTCGGGCAGTGTAGGGGTTCGTGCAGGGGGTGGTGTTTCAGGGTTTAGGGCAGTGCAGTGGTGTTCGGGCAGTGTAGGGGGTCGTGCTGGGGGTGGTGTTTCTGGGTTTAGGGCAGTGCAGTGGTGTTCGGGCAGTGTAGGGGGTCGTGCTGGGGCTAGTGTTTCAGGGTTTAGGGCAGAGCAATGGTGTTCAGGCAGTGTAGGGGTTGTGCTGGAGGTGGTGTTTCAGGGTTTAGGGCAGTGCAGTGGTGTTCGTGCAGTGTAGGGGTCTTGCTGGGGGTGGTGTTTCAGGGTTTAGGGCAGTGCAGTGGTGTTCGTGCAGTGTAGGGGGTCTTGCTGGGGGTAGTGTTTCAGGGTTTAGGGCAGTGCAGTAGTGTTCCGGCAGTGTAGGGGGTCGTGCAGGGGGGTGGTGTTTCAGGGTTTAGGGCAGTGCAGTGCTGTTCGGGCAGGGTAGGGGGTCGTGCTGGGGGTGGTGTTTCAGGGTTTAGGGCAGTGCAGTGCTGTTTGGGCAGTGTAGGGTGTCGTGCTGGGGGGTGGGGTTTCAGGGTTTAGGGCAGTGCAGTGGTGTTCGGGCAGTGTAGGGGGTCGTGCAGGGGGTGGTGTTTCATGGTTTACTGCAGTGGTGTTTGGGCAGTGTAGGGGGTCGTGCAGGGGGTGGTGTTTCAGGGTTTAGGGCAGTGCAGTGGTGTTCGGCCAGTGTAGGTGGTCTTGCTGGGGGTGGTGTTTCAGGGTTTAGTGCAGTGGTGTTCGGGCAGTGTAGGGGGTCTTGCTGGGGGTGGTGTTTCAGGGTTTAGGGCAGTGCAGTGGTGTTCGGGCAGTGTAGGGGGTCTTGCTGGGGCTGGTGTTTCAGGGTTTAGGGCAGTGCAGTGGTGTTAGGGCAGTGTAGGGGGTCGTGCAGGGGCTGGTGTTTTAGGGTTTAGGGCAGTGCAGTGGTTTTCGGGCAGTGTAGGCGGTCGTGCTGGGGCTGGTGTTTAGGGCAGTGCAGTGGTGTTCGGGCAGTGTAGGGGGTCGTGCTGGGGGTGGTGTTTCAGGGTTTAGGGCAGTGCAGTGGTGTTCGGGCAGTGTAGGGGGTCGTGCTGGGGCTGGTATTTCAGGGTTTTGGGCAGTGCAGTGGTGTTCGGGCAGTGTAGGGGGTCGTGCTGGGGCTGGTGTTTCAGGGTTTTGGGCAGAGCAGTGGTGTTCGGGCAGTGTAGGGGGTCGTGCTGGGGGTGGTTTTCAGGGTTTAGGGCAGTGCAGTGGTGTTCGGGCAGTGTAGGGGTCTTGCTGGGGGTAGTGTTTCAGGGTTTAGGGCAGTGCAGTGGTGTTCGTGCAGTGTAGGGGGTCGTGCTGGGGGTGGTGTTTCAGGGTTTAGGGCAGTGCAGTAGTGTTCGGGCAGTGTAGGGGGTCGTGCTGGGGGTGGTGTTTCAGGGTTTAGGGCAGTGCAGTGGTGTTCGGGCAGTGTAGGGGTCGTGCAGGGGGTGGTGTTTCAGGGTTTAGGGCAGTGCAGTGGTGTTCGGGCAGTGTAGGGGGTCGTGCAGGGGTGGTGTTTCAGGGTTTAGGGCAGTGCAGTGGTGTTCGGGCAGTGTAGGGGGTCGTGCTGGGGCTGGTGTTTCAGGGTTTAGGGCAGTGCAGTGGTGTTAGGGCAGTGTAGGGGGTCTTGCTGGGGGTGGTGTTTCAGGGTTTAGGGCAGTGGTGTTCAGGCAGTGTAGGGGTCTTGCTGGGGGTGATGTTTCAGGGTTTAGGGCAGTGCAGTGGTGTTCGGGCAGTGTAGGGGGTCTTGCTGGGGGTAGTGTTTCAGTGTTAGGGCAGTGCAGTGGTGTTTGTGCAGTGTAGGGGTCGTGCAGGGGTGGTGTTTCAGGGTTTAGGGCAGTGCAGTAGTGTTCAGGCAGTGTAGGGGGTCGTGCTGGGGGTGGTGTTTCAGGGTTTAGGGCAGTGCAGTGGTGTTCGGGCAGTGTAGGGGGTCGTGCTGGCGGTGGTGTTTCAGGGTTTAGGGCAGTGCAGTGGTGTTCGGGCAGTGTAGGGGTCATGCACGGGGTGGTGTTTCAGGGTTTAGGGCAGTGCAGTGGTGTTCGGTCAGTGTAGGGGGTCGTGCTGGGGCTGGTGTTTCAGGGTTTAAGGTAGTGCAGTGGTGTTTGGGCAGTGTAGGGGGTCATGCTGGGGCTGGTGTTTCAGGGTTTAGGGCAGTGCAGTGGTGTTTGGGCAGTGTAGGCGGTCGTGCTGGGACTGGTGTTTCAGGGTTTAGGGCACTGCAGTGGTGTTTGGGCAGTGTAGGCGGTCGTGCTGGGGCTGGTGTTTCAGGGTTTAGGGCAGTGCAGTGGTGCTCGGGCAGTGTAGGGGGTCGTGCTGGGGGTGGTGTTTCAGGGTTTAGGGTAGTGCAGTGGTGCTCGGGCAGTGTAGGGGGTCGTGCTGGGGGTGGTGTTTCAGGGTTTTGGGCAGAGCAGTGGTGTTCGGGCAGTGTAGGGGGTCGTGCTGGGGGTGGTGTTTCAGGGTTTAGGGCAGTGCAGTGGTGTTTGGGCAGTGTAGGGGGTCTTGCTGGGGGTGGTGTTTCAGGGTTTAGGGCAGTGCAGGGGTGTTCGGGCAGTGTAGGGGTTCTTACTGGGGGTAGTGTTTCAGGGTTTAGGGCAGTGCAGTGGTGTTCGTGCAGTGTAGGGGGTCGTGCTGGGGGTGGTGTTTCAGGGTTTAGGGCAGTGCAGTAGTGTTCGGGCAGTGTAGGGGGTCGTGCTGGGGGTTGTGTTTCAGGGTTTAGGGCAGTGCAGTGGTGTTCGGGCAGTGTAGGGGTCGTGCAGGGGTGGTGTTTCAGGGTTTAGGGCAGTGCAGTGGTGTTCGGGCAGTGTAGGGGGTCGTGCAGGGGTGGTGTTTCAGGGTTTAGGGCAGTGCAGTGGTGTTCGGGCAGTGTAGGGGGTCGTGCTGGGGCTGGTGTTTCAGGGTTTAGGGCAGTGCAGTGGTGTTAGGGCAGTGTAGGGGTCTTGCTGGGGGTGGTGTTTCAGGGTTTAGGGCAGTGGTGTTAAGGCAGTGTAGGGGGTCTTGCTGGGGGTGATGTTTTAGGGTTTAGGGCAGTGCAGTGGTGTTCGAGCAGTGTAGGGGGTCTTGCTGGGGGTAGTGTTTCAGTGTTTAGGGCAGTGCAGTGGTGTTTGTGCAGTGTAGGGGGTCGTGCAGGGGGTGGTGTTTCAGGGTTTAGAGCAGTGCAGTGGTGTTCGGGCAGTGTAGGGGGTCGTGCTGGGGCTGGTGTTTCAGGGTTTAGGGCAGTGCAGTGGTGTTCGGGCAGTGTAGGGGGTCTTGCTGGGGGTGGTGTTTCAGGGTTTAGGGCAGTGGTGTTCAGGCAGTGTAGGGGTCTTGCTGGGGGTGGTGTTTCAGGGTTTAGGGCAGTGGTGTTCAGGCAGTGTAGGGGTCGTGCAGGGGTGGTGTTTCAGGGTTTAGGGCAGTGCAGTGGTGTTCGGGCAGTGTAGGGGGTCTTGTTGGGGGTAGTGTTTCAGTGTTTAGGGCAGTGGTGTTTGTGCAGTGTAGGGGGTCGTGCAGGGGGTGGTGTTTCAGGGTTTAGGGCAGTGCAGTAGTGTTCAGGCAGTGTAGGGGGTCGTGCTGGGGGTGGTGTTTCAGGGTTTAGGGCAGTGCAGTGGTGTTCGGGCAGTGTAGGGGGTCATGCTGGGGGTGGTGTTTCAGGGTTTAGGGCAGTGCAGTGGTGTTATGGCAGTGTAGGGGGTCATGCACGGGGTGGTGTTTCAGGGTTTAGGGCAGTGCAGTGGTGTTTGGGCAGTGTAGGGGGTCGTGCTGGGGCTGGGGCTGGTGTTTCACGGTTTAGGGCAGTGCAGTGGTGTTTGGGCAGTGTAGGGGGTCGTGCTGGTGCTGGTGTTTCAGGGTTTAGGGCAGTGCAGTGGTGTTCGGGCAGTGTAGGGGGTCTTGCTGGGGGTGGTGTTTCAGGGTTTAGGGCAGTGGTGTTCAGGCAGTGTAGGGGGTCTTGCTGGGGTGATGTTTCAGGGTTTAGGGCAGTGCAGTGGTGTTCGGGCAGTGTAGGGGGTCTTGCTGGGGGTGGTGTTTCAGGGTTTAGGGCAGTGCAGTGGTGTTCGGGCAGTGTAGGGGGTCGTGCTGGGGGTGGTGTTTCAGGGTTTAGGGCAGTGCAGTGGTGTTCGGGCAGTGTAGGGGTCATGCACGGGGTGGTGTTTCAGGGTTTAGGGCAGTGCAGTGGTGTTCGGTCAGTGTAGGGGGTCGTGCTGGGGCTGGTGTTTCACGGTTTAGTGCAGTGGTGTTCGGGCAGTGTAGGCGGTCGTGCTGGGACTGGTGTTTCAGGGTTTAGGGCACTGCAGTGGTGTTCGGGCAGTGTAGGCGGTCGTGCTGGGGCTGGTGTTTCAGGGTTTAGGGCAGTGCAGTGGTGCTCGGGCAGTGTAGGGGGTCGTGCTGGGGGTGGTGTTTCAGGGTTTAGGGTAGTGCAGTGGTGCTCGGGCAGTGTAGGGGGTCGTGCTGGGGGTGGTGTTTCAGGGTTTAAGGTAGTGCAGTGGTGTTCGGGCAGTGTAGGGGTCGTGCTGGGGCTGGTGTTTCAGGGTTTAGGGCAGTGCAGTGGTGTTTGGGCAGTGTAGGGGGTCGTGCTGGGGCTGGTGTTTCAGGGTTTAAGGTAGTGCAGTGGTGTTCGGGCAGTGTAGGGGGTCGTGCTGGGGCTGGTGTTTCAGGGTTTAGTGCAGTGGTGTTTGGGCAGTGTAGACGGTCGTGCTGGGGGTGGTGTTTCAGGGTTTAGGGTAGTGCAGTGGTGCTCGGGCAGTGTAGGGGGTCGTGCTGGGGGTGGTGTTTCAGGGTTTTGGGCAGAGCAGTGGTGTTCGGGCAGTGTAGGGGGTCGTGCTGGGGGTGGTGTTTCAGGGTTTAGGGCAGTGCAGTGGTGTTTGGGCAGTGTAGGGGGTCTTGCTGGGGGTGGTGTTTCAGGGTTTAGGGCAGTGGTGTTCGGGCAGTGTAGGGGGTCTTGCTGGGTGTGATGTTTCAGGGTTTAGGGCAGTGCAGTGGTGTTCGGGCAGTGTAGGGGTCTTGCTGGGGGTAGTGTTTCAGGGTTTAGGGCAGTGCAGTGGTGTTCGTGCAGTGTAGGGGGTCGTGCTGGGGGTGGTGTTTCAGGGTTTAGGGCAGTGCAGTAGTGTTCGGGCAGTGTAGGGGTCGTGCTGGGGGTGGTGTTTCAGGGTTTAGGGCAGTGCAGTGGTGTTCGGGCAGTGTAGGGGGTCGTGCAGGGGTGGTGTTTCAGGGTTTAGGGCAGTGCAGTGGTGTTCGGGCAGTGTAGGGGGTCGTGCAGGGGTGGTGTTTCAGGGTTTAGGGCAGTGCAGTGGTGTTCGGGCAGTGTAGGGGGTCGTGCTGGGGCTGGTGTTTCAGGGTTTAGGCCAGTGCAGTGGTGTTCGGGCAGTGTAGGGGGTCTTGCTGGGGGTGGTGTTTCAGGGTTTAGGGCAGTGGTGTTCAGGCAATGTAGGGGGTCTTGCTGGGGGTGATGTTTCAGGGTTTAGGGCAGTGCAGTGGTGTTCGAGCAGTGTAGGGGTCTTGCTGGGGGTAGTGTTTCAGTGTTTAGGGCAGTGCAGTGGTGTTTGTGCAGTGTAGGGGTCGTGCAGGGGTGGTGTTTCAGGGTTTAGAGCAGTGCAGTGGTGTTCGGGCAGTGTAGGGGGTCGTGCTGGGGCTGGTGTTTCAGGGTTTAGGGCAGTGCAGTGGTGTTCGGGCAGTGTAGGGGGTCTTGCTGGGGGTGGTGTTACAGGGTTTAGGGCAGTGGTGTTCAGCAGTGTAGGGGTCTTGCTGGGGGTGATGTTTCAGGGTTTAGGGCAGTGCAGTGGTGTTCGGGCAGTGTAGGGGGTCGTGCTGGGGGTGGTGTTTTAGGGTTTAGGGCAGTGCAGTGGTGTCCGGGCAGTGTAGGGGTCGCGCTGGGGGTGGTGTTTCAGGGTTTTGGGCAGTGCAGTGGTGTTCGGGCAGTGTAGGGGTCGTGCGGGGGTGGTGTTTCAGGGTTTAGGGCAGTGCAGAGGTGTTCGGGCAGTGTAGGGGTCGTGCAGGGTTGTGGTGTTTCAGGGTTTAGGGCAGTGCAGTGGTGTTCGGGCAGTGTAGGGGGTCGTGCTGGGGGTGGTGTTTCAGGGTTTAGGGCAGTGCAGTGGTGTTCGGGCAGTGTAGGGGGTGGTGCAGGGGTTGGTGTTTCAGGGTTTAGGGCAGTGGTGTTCGGGCAGTGTAGGGGCGGTGCAGGGGTGGTGTTTCAGGGTTTAGGGCAGTGCAGTGGTGTTCGGGCAGTGTAGGGGTTCGTGCAGGGGTGGTGTTTCAGGGTTTAGGGCAGTGCAGTGGTGTTCGGGCAGTGTAGGGGGTCGTGCTGGGGGTGGTGTTTCTGGGTTTAGGGCAGTGCAGTGGTGTTCGGGCAGTGTAGGGGGTCGTGCTGGGGCTAGTGTTTCAGGGTTTAGGGCAGAGCAATGGTGTTCAGGCAGTGTAGGGGGTTGTGCTGGAGGTGGTGTTTCAGGGTTTAGGGCAGTGCAGTGGTGTTCGTGCAGTGTAGGGGGTCTTGCTGGGGGTGGTGTTTCAGGGTTTAGGGCAGTGGTGTTCAGGCAGTGTAGGGGTCTTGCTGGGGTGATGTTTCAGGGTTTAGGGCAGTGCAGTGGTGTTCGGTGCAGTGTAGGGGGTCTTGCTGGGGGTAGTGTTTCAGGGTTTAGGGCAGTGCAGTAGTGTTCCGGCAGTGTAGGGGTCGTGCAGGGGGTGGTGTTTCAGGGTTTAGGGCAGTGCAGTGGTGTTCGGGCAGTGTAGGGGGACTTGCTGGGGGTGGTGTTTCAGGGTTTAGGGCAGTGGTGTTCAGGCGGTGTAGTGGGTCTTGCTTAGGGTGATGTTTCAGGGTTTAGGGCAGTGCAGTGGTGTTCGGGCAATGTAGGGGGTCTTGCTGGGGTAGTGTTTCAGGGTTTAGGGCAGTGCAGTAGTGTTCCGGCAGTGTAGGGGGTCGTGCAGGGGGTGGTGTTTCAGGGTTTAGGGCAGTGCAGTGGTGTTCGGGCAGTGTAGGGGGTCGTGCTGGGGGTGGTGTTTCAGGGTTTAGGGCAGTGCAGTGCTGTTTGGGCAGTGTAGGGTGTCGTGCTGGGGGTGGGGTTTCAGGGTTTAGGGCAGTGCAGTGGTGTTCGGGCAGTGTAGGGGGTCGTGCAGGGGTGGTGTTTCAGGGTTTACTGCAGTGGTGTTTGGGCAGTGTAGGGGTCGTGCAGGGGGTGGTGTTTCAGGGTTTAGGGCAGTGCAGTGGTGTTCGGCCAGTGTAGGTGGTCTTGCTGGGGGTGGTGTTTCAGGGTTTAGTGCAGTGGTGTTCGGGCAGTGTAGGGGTCTTGCTGGGGGTGGTGTTTCAGGGTTTAGGGCAGTGCAGTGGTGTTCGGGCAGTGTAGGGGTCTTGCTGGGGCTGGTGTTTCAGGGTTTAGGGCAGTGCAGAGGTGTTCGGGCAGTGTAGGGGTCGTGCAGGGTTGTGGTGTTTCAGGGTTTAGGGCAGTGCAGTGGTGTTCGGGCAGTGTAGGGGGTCGTGCTGGGGGTGGTGTTTCAGGGTTTAGGGCAGTGCAGTGGTGTTCGGGCAGTGTAGGGGTGGTGCAGGGGTTGGTGTTTCAGGGTTTAGGACAGTGCAGTGGTGTTCGGGCAGTGTAGGGGGTGGTGCAGGGGGTGGTGTTTCAGGGTTTAGGGCAGTGCAGTGGTGTTCGGGCAGTGTAGGGGTTCGTGCAGGGGTGGTGTTTCAGGGTTTAGGGCAGTGCAGTGGTGTTCGGGCAGTGTAGGGGGTCGTGCTGGGGGTGGTGTTTCTGGGTTTAGGGCAGTGCAGTGGTGTTCGGGCAGTGTAGGGGGTCGTGCTGGGGCTAGTGTTTCAGGGTTTAGGGCAGAGCAATGGTGTTCAGGCAGTGTAGGGGGTTGTGCTGGAGGTGGTGTTTCAGGGTTTAGGGCAGTGCAGTGGTGTTCGTGCAGTGTAGGGGTCTTGCTGGGGGTGGTGTTTCAGGGTTTAGGGCAGTGGTGTTCAGGCAGTGTAGGGGGTCTTGCTGGGGGTGATGTTTCAGGGTTTAGGGCAGTGCAGTGGTGTTCGTGCAGTGTAGGGGGTCTTGCTGGGGGTAGTGTTTCAGGGTTTAGGGCAGTGCAGTAGTGTTCCGGCAGTGTAGGGGGTCGTGCAGGGGGGTGGTGTTTCAGGGTTTAGGGCAGTGCAGTGGTGTTCGGGCAGTGTAGGGGGTCTTGCTGGGGGTGGTGTTTCAGGGTTTAGGGCAGTGGTGTTCAGGCAGTGTAGGGGGTCTTGCTGGGGGTGATGTTTCAGGGTTTAGGGCACTGCAGTGGTGTTCGTGCAGTGTAGGGGGTCTTGCTGGGGGTAGTGTTTCAGGGTTTAGGGCAGTGCAGTAGTGTTCCGGCAGTGTAGGGGGTCGTGCAGGGGGTGGTGTTTCAGGGTTTAGGGCAGTGCAGTGGTGTTCGGGCAGTGTAGGGGGTCGTGCTGGGGGTGGTGTTTCAGGGTTTAGGGCAGTGCAGTGCTGTTTGGGCAGTGTAGGGTGTCGTGCTGGGGGTGGGGTTTCAGGGTTTAGGGCAGTGCAGTGGTGTTCGGGCAGTGTAGGGGGTCGTGCAGGGGTGGTGTTTCAGGGTTTACTGCAGTGGTGTTTGGGCAGTGTAGGGGGTCGTGCAGGGGTGGTGTTTCAGGGTTTAGGGCAGTGCAGTGGTGTTCGGGCAGTGTAGGGTGTCGTGCTGGGGGTGGTTGTGAGAAGTTGGCCTGGTATATGCTGTTCACTAATTAAAGTGGACACCTTGCACCAGGGCAAATCGACTCTTATGGTAGATAGGTTTAAGACAACCTTTTAAAGAAAGCTATCCTAGTGGTAGCTGTGGAGAGCAGCCTTCAGGCAAAGTCTCGGAGGAATGTAAAGCAGCTTGTTTTACCATATAATCTCTTGAATCACCAAATGAAAAGACACCACACAGGTATATATATCAAATATATATGTATTTATTTCTAAATAACTCTCTACTAATCTGTTTATGAGATTAGAAGACAAACATATGCACAAATCAACGTTTCACAATAAGTTAAGCACAAAATATGGCTGGGGCCCTAGGGGCGTACCAGACCATATACTAAGTAAGAGACTTAGGAACAACGACTTGCAGGGAGACAAGGCCTAGGGCCTTCAGAAGTGCTGGGGCCTCACGAAACCACCCAAGGCAGGTAAGTAAAGGACCCACGGGGGACGCGTGCAGTGTGGATACACAGGCGCGAATCGCCGTTAACTTCAATGGGGCAAGTCGCGGTTGGAAATAAAGAGTTTTAGGATACTTCGGGAGAACCTACAAGCAAGTCACTTACAGGGTAAGTAGTTCTAGGGCCCACACCCACAGGAGCACCGTAGTGCTGGAGTTACCTCACCCAGGGAAGCCGGGTGCACAGGTGTCCTTTGGTGTCGGGTCGCGGCGTCGTTTTCAATGGCGAACAAAGAAGACTTGCTGCTTGCGGGAGCTGAAGAAGTGTTCGGTGGAATCCAAGCCTGGATTCTGGAGAAGGATGACCTGAAAGCAGAGGGGACAGTGTTCAAAGTCACTTGGCAGTGACCCGGGGCAAGGAAGATGGATGCCCACCGTCGTCGGTCGCTTCAGGTCGGTTGCGGGTGCCTTGACTCTTCAGCCACGTGGTCCAGGAGGTGTCGACGACGACCAGGAGCTGGATTCGGTGGGTCCCTCGACGTCTGCAGCTGACTGCGGTGTCGGCAACTCGATTGGAGCCAACAAGCCTTGGCAGCAGCAAGTCTCGGGGAGATGAAGAAAAGTCGATGGCGCAGACCAGCAAGGTCTGAGGGACTCACCCAGCGAGGGTAAGTCAGGGCAGGCCTGGAGCAACCAGGGAGCCCTTTGGTTTCTTTAAGAAGTCTTCTGGGGACCCACAAGTGGGCGGGCAAGGGATCGCGAAGACACCTCGGGCGGAATCACTCAACAGGGGCCCACGGTCACTCGGGACGGTGTAGGCCTCTGATCTTCGGAGGGATTCCTGCTGGAGGTCGGGACCACACGTGGTCCAAAGCACAAGTTCGTAGAACGTTGTGAAGGGGTTGCACTCGACAATAGTGCACGGTACCCAGGGGTCGCGGTTCCTCGTTACTCGTGGGGTCCACTTGCCTCAGCTTCGCTGGGGACTCACGATGGCCTGGGAGAGGTCAGGAAATCCACTTCTTGGGCTGCAGGGACTTCGGACTCCGGCGGGAGCGGCGTAGTTTGCGACCGTCGTTATCGTTTTGGTGCCTGCCAAGCAGGGGAGTCACTCCTTGACTCCAAGGGAGATTCTTCTGTCTTCCAAAGGTAGTGGAACGTCGAAGGGCCATGATTCTTCTGTAGAGCGTCGTCCAGGGGTTATCTAATCTTGCTGTGGCAAGGTTCCCCCTCTTATACTAAAAAGAGGGGATGGACTAGCTCTATGACCCCACCTATGGGAGGGTCAAGGGAGGGGGTGGCTACACCCACTTCCCTTTGTCCAGTTTCGCGCCAGAGCAGGGGCAGGTAGCCCCTGAGCGGGTTTGAACTGGCATATGCACAGAGGAGCCTTCTGCTCCCCCAGTGCAGGACTTCAAAGCACTCTAAGAGTGCACCACCCAGCCCCAATACACTAAACCCTGTCTGGGAGGTGGTCACACCTCCCTGTGACAGGATGCCTATTGTTGGGCTTCCTCCACTGTGAGTTTCGGTCATCAGCAGGAGGGCAGCCCAGTGTCTGTGACTGGTGGCATCCATTTTGTGATGCCAGGGCTCTTCAGGATTCTACTGCGTTTCCACAGCAGGTACATGTCTTATCCCTCTAGAAGGGTGGAATGCTACCCCCGCCGCCAGGATTGGCGGGGGTAGTATTCCAAGATGTTTGACACCAAACACGACATGTTTTGATGCAGCCATTCCAAAGTTAGCTTTTTACCGCGAGGATATAATGCACTTAAGAGTATATGGTTTAACCGCATCCACAAACAGCCCCAGAGAATAGACTCTGAGAGCTGCAGAGGGCCCTGCTCAGGCAGAGGCACCCCCTCACATAGAAGCCAAGCACCCTGCCCTCAGGATTGATAGGGCCTGCCTTAGGGGTGACTGATAGGTTTATATGTGTGTGCAGGAGAGATATAGGAAACCTATATCTCAGTGAGGAGTGCTAGCACCACCTCACCCAGGCTG
This sequence comes from Calotriton arnoldi, assembly GCA_963921515.1. Taxonomy (NCBI): domain Eukaryota; kingdom Metazoa; phylum Chordata; class Amphibia; order Caudata; family Salamandridae; genus Calotriton; species Calotriton arnoldi. The sequence continues at coordinate 2,215,147 of CAWUFW010002009.1, forward strand.
CAGTAGCAGGCCTGTGGTGTCAGATTTAGACTGCTTCCCAGGGGTGGCATAATACATGCTGCAGCCCCTGGTAGGCCTGTGAAGTACCTATGCCCTTGGTACCTAAGGTACCATATACTAGGGACTCATAAGGTACCACAGTATCCAATCACTAGTGCACCTAGAGTGCACTCCATGTCATTTAGAGAGAGCAGATAGACTGGGGCCCTGAATAGCAGGATCCCAGTCCAACTAAGTCATAAACCAGCAAAACACCATAAAAAAAGTGGGGGCAACCATATAGTCAGATTCCACCTTCCTACAGTGGTGTTTCAGGGTTTAGTGCAGTGGTGTTCGGGCAGTGTAGGGGGTCTTGCTGGGGGTGATGTTTCAGGGTTTAGGGCAGTGCAGTGGTGTTCGGGCAGTGTAGGGGGTCTTGCTGGGGGTAGTGTTTCAGTGTTTAGGGCAGTGCAGTGGTGTTTGTGCAGTGTAGGGGGTCGTGCAGGGGGTGGTGTTTCAGGGTTTAGAGCAGTGCAGTGGTGTTCGGGCAGTGTAGGGGGTCGTGCTGGGGCTGGTGTTTCAGGGTTTAGGGCAGTGCAGTGGTGTTCGGGCAGTGTAGGGGGTCTTGTTGGGGGTAGTGTTTCAGGGTTTAGTGCAGTGCAGTGGTGTTTGTGCAGTGTAGGGGGTCGTGCAGGGGGTGGTGTTTCAGGGTTTAGGGCAGGGCAGTAGTGTTCAGGCAGTGTAGGGGGTCGTGCTGGGGGTGGTGTTTCAGGGTTTAGGGCAGTGCAGTGGTGTTCGGGCAGTGTATGAGGTCGTGCTGGGGGTGGTGTTTAAGGGTTTAGGGCAGTGCAGTGGTGTTCGGGCAGTGTAGGGGGTCATGCACGGGGTGGTGTTTCAGGGTTTAGGGCAGTGCAGTGGTGTTTGGGCAGTGTAGGGGGTCGTGCTGGGGCTGGTGTTTCAGGGTTTAGGGCAGTGCAGTGGTGTTTGGGCAGTGTAGGGGGTCGTGCTGGGGCTGGTGTTTCAGGGTTTAGGGCAGTGCAGTTTTGTTCGGGCAGTGTAGGGGTCTTGCTGGGGGTGGTGTTTCAGGGTTTAGGGCAGTGGTGTTCAGGCAGTGTAGGGGGTCTTGCTGGGGGTGATGTTTCAGGGTTTAGGGCAGTGCAGTGGTGTTCGGGCAGTGTAGGGGTCTTGCTGGGGGTAGTGTTTCAGTGTTTAGGGCAGTGCAGTGGTGTTTGTGCAGTGTAGGGGGTCGTGCAGGGGGTGGTGTTTCAGGGTTTAGGGCAGTGCAGTAGTGTTCAGGCAGTGTAGGGGGTCGTGCTGGGGGTGGTGTTTCAGGGTTTAGGGCAGTGCAGTGGTGTTCGGGCAGTGTAGGGGGTCGGGCTGGGGTGGTGTTTCAGGGTTTAGGGCAGTGCAGTGGTGTTCGGGCAGTGTAGGGGTCATGCACGGGGTGGTGTTTCAGGGTTTAGGGCAGTGCAGTGGTGTTCGGTCAGTGTAGGGGGTCGTGCTGGGGCTGGTGTTTCACGGTTTAGTGCAGTGGTGTTCGGGCAGTGTAGGCGGTCGTGCTGGGACTGGTGTTTCAGGGTTTAGGGCACTGCAGTGGTGTTCGGGCAGTGTAGGCGGTCGTGCTGGGGCTGGTGTTTCAGGGTTTAGGGCAGTGCAGTGGTGCTCGGGCAGTGTAGGGGGTCGTACTGGGGGTGGTGTTTCAGGGTTTAGGGTAGTGCAGTGGTGCTCGGGCAGTGTAGGGGGTCGTGCTGGGGGTGGTGTTTCAGGGTTTAAGGTAGTGCAGTGATGTTCGGGCAGTGTAGGGGGTCGTGCTGGGGCTGGTGTTTCAGGGTTTAGGGCAGTGCCGTGGTGTTTGGGCAGTGTAGGGGGTCGTGCTGGGGCTGGTGTTTCAGGGTTTAGGGCAGTGCAGTGGTGTTTGGGCAGTGTAGGCGGTCGTGCTGGGACTGGTGTTTCAGGGTTTAGGGCAGTGCAGTGGTGTTTGGGCAGTGTAGGCGGTCGTGCTGGGGCTGGTGTTTCAGGGTTTAGGGCAGTGCAGTGGTGCTCGGGCAGTGTAGGGGGTCGTGCTGGGGGTGGTGTTTCAGGGTTTAGGGTAGTGCAGTGGTGCTCGGGCAGTGTAGGGGTCGTGCTGGGGGTGGTGTTTCAGGGTTTTGGGCAGAGCAGTGGTGTTTGGGCAGTGAAGGGGTCGTGCTGGGGGTGGTGTTTCAGGGTTTAGGGCAGTGCAGTGGTGTTCGGGCAGTGTAGGGGGTCTTGCTGGGGGTGATGTTTCAGGGTTTAGGGCAGTGCAGTGGTGTTCGGGCAGTGTAGGGGTCTTGCTGGGGGTAGTGTTTCAGGGTTTAGGGCAGTGCAGTGGTGTTCGTGCAGTGTAGGGGGTCGTGCTGGGGGTGGTGTTTCAGGGTTTAGGGCAGTGCAGTAGTGTTCGGGCAGTGTAGAGAGTCGTGCTGGGGGTGGTGTTTCAGGGTTTAGGGCAGTGCAGTGGTGTTCGGGCAGTGTAGGGGGTGGTGCAGGGGTGGTGTTTCAGGGTTTAGGGCAGTGCAGTGGTGTTCGGGCAGTGTAGGGGGTCGTGCAGGGGTGGTGTTTCAGGGTTTAGGGCAGTGCAGTGGTGTTCGGGCAGTGTAGGGGGTCGTGCTGGGGCTGGTGTTTCAGGGTTTAGGGCAGTGCAGTGGTGTTCGGGCAGTGTAGGGGTCTTGCTGGGGGTGGTGTTTCAGGGTTTAGGGCAGTGGTGTTCAGGCAGTGTAGGGGTCTTGCTGGGGGTGATGTTTCAGGGTTTAGGGCAGTGCAGTGGTGTTCGAGCAGTGTAGGGGGTCTTGCTGGGGGTATTCAGTGTTTAGGGCAGTGCAGTGGTGTTTGTGCAGTGTAGGGGGTCGTGCAGGGGGTGGTGTTTCAGGGTTTAGAGCAGTGCAGTGGTGTTCGGGCAGTGTAGGGGGTCGTGCTGGGGCTGGTGTTTCAGGGTTTAGGGCAGTGCAGTGGTGTTCGGGCAGTGTAGGGGGTCTTGCTGGGGGTGGTGTTTCAGGGTTTAGGGCAGTGGTGTTCAGGCAGTGTAGGGGGTCTTGCTGGGGGTGATGTTTCAGGGTTTAGGGCAGTGCAGTGGTGTTCGGGCAGTGTAGGGGGTCTTGCTGGGGGTAGTGTTTCAGTATTTAGGGCAGTGCAGTGGTGTTTGTGCAGTGTAGGGGGTCGTGCAGGGGTGGTGTTTCAGGGTTTAGGGCAGTGCAGTAGTGTTCAGGCAGTGTAGGGGGTCGTGCTGGGGGTGGTGTTTCAGGGTTTAGGGCAGTGCAGTGGTGTTCGGGCAGTGTAGGGGGTCGTGCTGGGGGTGGTGTTTCAGGGTTTAGGGCAGTGCAGTGGTGTTCGGGCAGTGTAGGGGGTCATGCACAGGGTGGTGTTTCAGGGTTTAGGGCAGTGCAGTGGTGTTCGGGCAGTGTAGGGGGTCGTGCTGGGGCTGGTGTTTCAGGGTTTAGGGCAGTGCAGTGGTGTTTGGGCAGTGTAGGGGGTCGTGCTGGGGCTGGTGTTTCAGGGTTTAGGGCAGTGGTGTTCGGGCAGTGTAGGGGTCTTGCTGGGGGTGGTGTTTCAGGGTTTAGGGCAGTGGTGTTCAGGCAGTGTAGGGGTCTTGCTGGGGGTGATGTTTCAGGGTTTAGGGCAGTGCAGTGGTGTTCGGGCAGTGTAGGGGGTCTTGCTGGGGGTAGTGTTTCAGTGTTTAGGGCAGTGCAGTGGTGTTTGTGCAGTGTAGGGGGTCGTGCAGGGGGTGGTGTTTCAGGGTTTAGGGCAGTGCAGTAGTGTTCAGGCAGTGTAGGGGGTCGTGCTGGGGGTGGTGTTTCAGGGTTTAGGGCAGTGCAGTGGTGTTCGGGCAGTGTAGGGGGTCGTGCTGGGGGTGGTGTTTCAGGGTTTAGGGCAGTGCAGTGGTGTTCGGGCAGTGTAGGGGTCATGCACGGGGTGGTGTTTCAGGGTTTAGGGCAGTGCAGTGGTGTTCGGTCAGTGTAGGGGGTCGTGCGGGGGCTGGTGTTTCACGGTTTAGTGCAGTGGTGTTCGGGCAGTGTAGGCGGTCGTGCTGGGACTGGTGTTTCAGGGTTTAGGGCACTGCAGTGGTGTTCGGGCAGTGTAGGCGGTCGTGCTGGGCTGGTGTTTCAGGGTTTAGGGCAGTGCAGTGGTGCTCGGGCAGTGTAGGGGGTCGTGCTGGGGGTGGTGTTTCAGGGTTTAGGGTAGTGCAGTGGTGCTCGGGCAGTGTAGGGGGTCGTGCTGGGGATGGTGTTTCAGGGTTTAAGGCAGTGCAGTGGTGTTCGGGCAGTGTAGGGGGTCGTGCTGGGGCTGGTGTTTCAGGGTTTAGGGCAGTGCAGTGGTGTTTGGGCAGTGTAGGGGGTCGTGCTGGGGCTGGTGTTTCAGGGTTTTGGGCAGTGCAGTGGTGTTTGGGCAGTGTAGGGGGTCTTGCTGGGGGTGGTGTTTCAGGGTTTAGGGCAGTGGTGTTCAGGCAGTGTAGGGGGTCTTGCTGGGGGTGATGTTTCAGGGTTTAGGGCAGTGCAGTGGTGTTCGAGCAGTGTAGGGGGTCTTGCTGGGGGTAGTGTTTCAGTGTTTAGGGCAGTGCAGTGGTGTTTGTGCAGTGTAGGGGGTCGTGCAGGGGGTGGTGTTTCAGGGTTTAGAGCAGTGCAGTGGTGTTCGGGCAGTGTAGGGGGTCGTGCTGGGGCTGGTGTTTCAGGGTTTAGGGCAGTGCAGTGGTGTTCGGGCAGTGTAGGGGGTCTTGCTGGGGGTGGTGTTTCAGGGTTTAGGGCAGTGGTGTTCAGGCAGTGTAGGGGGTCTTGCTGGGGGTGATGTTTCAGGGTTTAGGGCAGTGCAGTGGTGTTCGGGCAGTGTAGGGGGTCTTGCTGGGGGTAGTGTTTCAGTATTTAGGGCAGTGCAGTGGTGTTTGTGCAGTGTAGGGGGTCGTGCAGGGGGTGGTGTTTCAGGGTTTAGGGCAGTGCAGTAGTGTTCAGGCAGTGTAGGGGGTCGTGCTGGGGGTGGTGTTTCAGGGTTTAGGGCAGTGCAGTGGTGTTCGGGCAGTGTAGGGGGTCGTGCTGGGGGTGGTGTTTCAGGGTTTAGGGCAGTGCAGTGGTGTTCGGGCAGTGTAGGGGTCATGCACAGGGTGGTGTTTCAGGGTTTAGGGCAGTGCAGTGGTGTTCGGGCAGTGTAGGGGGTCGTGCTGGGGCTGGTGTTTCAGGGTTTAGGGCAGTGCAGTGGTGTTTGGGCAGTGTAGGGGGTCGTGCTGGGGCTGGTGTTTCAGGGTTTAGGGCAGTGGTGTTCGGGCAGTGTAGGGGGTCTTGCTGGGGGTGGTGTTTCAGGGTTTAGGGCAGTGGTGTTCAGGCAGTGTAGGGGGTCTTGCTGGGGGTGGTGTTTCATGGTTTAGGGCAGTGCAGTGGTGTTCGGGCAGTGTAGGGGGTCGTGCTGGGGGTGGTGTTTCAGGGTTTAGGGCAGTGCAGTGGTGTTCGGTCAGTGTAGGGGGTCGTGCGGGGGCTGGTGTTTCACGGTTTAGTGCAGTTGTGTTCGGGCAGTGTAGGCGGTCATGCTGGGACTGGTGTTTCAGGGTTTAGGGCACTGCAGTGGTGTTCGGGCAGTGTAGGCGGTCGTGCTGGGCTGGTGTTTCAGGGTTTCGGGCAGTGCAGTGGTGCTCGGGCAGTGTAGGGGGTCGTGCTGGGGGTGGTGTTTCAGGGTTTAGGGTAGTGCAGTGGTGCTCGGGCAGTGTAGGGGGTCGTGCTGGGGGTGGTGTTTCAGGGTTTAAGGTAGTGCAGTGGTGTTCGGGCAGTGTAGGGGGTCATGATGGGGCTGGTGTTTCAGGGTTTAGGGCAGTGCAGTGGTGTTTGGGCAGTGTAGGGGGTCGTGCTGGGGCTGGTGTTTCAGGGTTTTGGGCAGTGCAGTGGTGTTCGGGCAGTGTAGGGGGTCTTGCTGGGGGTAGTGTTTCAGGGTTTAGGGCAGTGCAGTGGTGTTCGGGCAGTGTAGGGGGTCATGCAGGGGCTGGTGTTTCAGGGTTTAGGGCAGTGCAGTGGTGTTCGGGCAGTGTAGGGGGTCGTGCTGGGGTAGTGTTTTAGGGTTTAGGGCAGGGCAGTGGTGCTTGTGTAGTGTAGGGGGTCGTGCTGGGGCTGGTGTTTCAGGGTTTAGGGCAGTGCAGTGGTGTTCGGGCAGTGTAGGGGGTCTTGCTGGGGGTGGTGTTTCAGGGTTTAGGGCAGTGGTGTTCAGGCAGTGTAGGGGGTCTTGCTGGGGGTGATGTTTCAGGGTTTAGGGCAGTGCAGTGGTGTTCGAGCAGTGTAGGGGTCTTGCTGGGGGTAGTGTTTCAGTGTTTAGGGCAGTGCAGTGGTGTTTGTGCAGTGTAGGGGGTCGTGCAGGGGGTGGTGTTTCAGGGTTTAGAGCAGTGCAGTGGTGTTCGGGCAGTGTAGGGGGTCGTGCTGGGGGTGGTGTTTCAGGGTTTAGGGTAGTGCAGTGGTGCTCGGGCAGTGTAGGGGGTCGTGCTGGGGGTGGTGTTTCAGGGTTTAAGGTAGTGCAGTGGTATTCGGGCAGTGTAGGGGGTCGTGCTGGGGCTGGTGTTTCAGGGTTTAGGGCAGTGCAGTGGTGTTTGGGCAGTGTAGGGGGTCGTGCAGGGGCTGGTGTTTCAGGGTTTAGGGCAGTGCAGTGGTGTTCGGGCAGTGTAGAGGGTCGTGCTGGGGGTAGTGTTTTCGGGTTTAGGGTAGTGCAGTGGTGTTTGTGAAGTGTAGGGGGTCATGTTTTAGGGTAGTGCAGTGGTGTTTGGGTAGTGTAGGGGTCGTGCTGGGGGTAGTGTTTTAGGGTTTAGGGTAGTGCAGTGGTGTTTGGGTAGTGTAGGGGGTCGTGCTGGGGGTAGTGTTTTAGGGTTTAGGGTAGTGCAGTGGTGTTTGTGTAGTGTAGGGGGTCGTGCTGGGGGAAGTTTTTTAGGGTTTAGGTAGTGCAGTGGTGTTTGGGTAGTGTAGGGGGTCGTGCTGGGGATAGTGTTTTAGGTTTAGGGTAGTGCAGTGGTGTTTGTGTAGTGTAGGGGGTCATGCTGGGGGTAGTGTTTTAGGGTTAGGATAGTGCAGTGGTGCTTGTGTAGTGTAGGGGGTCGTGCTGGGGGTAGTGTTTTAGGGTTTAGGGTAGTGCAGTGGTGTTTTTGTAGTGTAGGGGGTCATGTTTTAAGATGCAACGCTCCAATACCTGACCAGTCTGCACTACATAAAACTGCAAAAAAACTAAAAATAAAGTGTTTTGCACACTTTTGTCATTGGGCTATATGTGGGCTACATCTGGGTAATATTTGTGCTACATTTGGGCTCTTTTTTTCTGGTGGCCATCTTGGAAGACTTCTTTGTTATGAAGTTTCCTAATTTCCTCATTTACTGCAGTCTCCTCAGTAGGAAATGCTTTCAGTTTTTACTTTGATTCCATCAAGAAGGCATTCAGATGTGTCTCACATTTGCCATAAATTCAGAATGTTAGCACTCTAGTTGCTCATTAGATCACTGTAGTAAAGCTACTGCTCACCAGGGAGTTAACTGGAAGTCTGCTGCTGGTATTGAAAGTGATTGTTTCAGTCTGCATGTCAGACTTTTTTAATGAAATAGAAGAGGATTTGAGATCTCACTTAAAACATGCCCTAATTTTTCTTTCTGCAGCACTAACCATAATTTCTATTTCAAAAAGAACCCCCTCATTTTGTTTCTTTTTAAATTAAATGTTTTAAGTGTTACCGGTTTATTCCAATCAAGATGGCTTCAGGTGTGCCATACTTTTGTCATAAGTAAGGCTGTTAGCGCTCTAGTTGTTCTTTAGAACACTCTGGGAAGCTACAGTAGAACACAAAGGCATCAACTGGCAGGCTGCTCCTGTTGAAATATAACAGGAAGATATTTGAGATCACACTTGAAACATGTCCTAATTTTTCTTTCTACAGCACTAACCATAATTTCTATGACAAAATGAACCCCATCATTTTGTTCCTTTTTAAATTAAATGTTTTAAGTGTTACCAGTTTATTCCAATCAAGATGGCTTCAGGTGTGCCATACTTTTGTCATAAGTAAGGCTGTTAGCACTCTAGTTGTTCTTTAGAACACTCTGGGAAGCTGCTGTAGAACACAAAGGAATCAACTGACAGTCTCTGCCCTTGTTGGATGTACATGTTTTACGTGTTGAAAAACGGAGTGAGACAGACCAGGAGGCTTCCAGCCGGCCTTGCGAGTACACCAAGACAGGACGCCCTGCTGTTTGTGGCTGCTGGGGGGACTACACTGACCACAAGCCTCTTGCCTTCGTGCACTCCCAGGAGGGAGGTGCTTGCTGATCCAGCGCTCAAAAGCGCCCGGTTCTACCGCGACGCGGGACGCCCTGCTGTTTGTGGCTGCTGGGGGACTACACTGACCACAAGCCTCTTGCCTTCGTGCACTCCCAGGAGGGAGGTGCTTGCTGATCCAGCGCTCAAAAGCGCCCGGTTCTACCGCGACGCGGGACGCCCTGCTGTTTGTGGCTGCTGGGGGGACTACACTGACCACAAGCCTCTTGCCTTCGTGCACTCCCAGGAGGGAGGTGCTTGCTGATCCAGCGCTCAAAAGCGCCCGGTTTTACCGCGACGCGGGACGCCCTGCTGTTTGTGGCTGCTGGGGGACTACACTGACCACAAGCCTCTTGCCTTCGTGCACTCCCAGGAGGGAGGTGCTTGCTGATCCAGCGCTCAAAAGCGCCCGGTTCTACCGCGACGCGGACGCGCGGGCGGAGCCCAGGCCAAGCCCGGGCCAAGGGCAGGCCCGTCCTTGCCCGTCATCGCCAGGAAGAGGCAGGGCTGGGCCACCTTTCTTTGAAATACGCTCAGGGTGGTGTGACTGTCTACTGGCTAACCATAGCGCCTGATAGGGGGATTGCGAGCGTCTTTAGGCATTTTCCGCTCTTCTCCCCAGGAGGGGATTGTACTGATCAACATCCTCAGTGCGTTATTCCACGGCTGACCTGCGCCCGTTTGAGACTGACTGATACTGGGCTGTGACACCTTCCGGATAATCTACTGGACAAGGTATTGTTGGTGAGGACTATAGAGCTTGGTGTTCGGTTGCTAAAATGGGAAAACGGAAGGCAGGGGATGTTGTCAACCATGAGCACAGTATTAAAAAACCAAAGAAATCTGGAGTAAATAAACGAGGGGTTAGGCCTGGGGGTATTGGTATTGCTCAAGAACAAACCACTTTGGCGGACATTGACACATTAATTAACGAAGTGGAACAGTTGCTTACAACAGGTAACAATAAAAATAAGGTCAAATTGGCGAAGGTTCCGGCAATGTTTAAAAAATCAATTGTATGTGGGGGTATTAACCCGGCCATATCTTTGTCTGAGAACCCCTGCTCACTACGATCCTCTGATTATGAATGTCAGTCTAATGAGCTTGTTCCTGTTGTGGATCAGGCGTCTGTATCCTCCAAGTCTATTGATATAATAACTCTTGCTGACCAATTGACTGAGATCCCATGTTCTTTATATCCATCAATTGCTGTAATTCCCAATATCCCCTGTTCTAACCGGTATGGCCCAATTGCCCCTTTGGATGTACCTGAAGGAGTTGAGCTCTTGGATTCTATAGCTCAGGCTACTACTTTTTGCCAGGACCGCAAGGTGCACATACAGCTACGGAAAAATGTTTAGTGGATAATGATATGCTGTTTAGTAAAATGACTGAGCTTTGTACCCAATTGAGAATACTGTCATCAAACGTCCTGTCTTTTAAGTCTAAGTTTGTGTGTAGTTGTAGTTGTATGAATTCTGGGCTTTCACCAAGTAAAATGATTTCTCCTTCTGGAGTGGGTAGTGATGTAAGGCTGGCTACTGACTCTGTGTATGGAAGGACCAATGGGAAACATTGTACGGAGGCCCTTACTGGTCTCAGCTCCTTTAATAATACCAATAATTTGGATTCTATAATTCATAACCAGCCAAAGGACTTATTTCCCTTGGCTACGAATTCCAACTGTGTGCTTATGAATCCCTCTGCACTTTTACCTAAGTGGTCTTCAAATCAAATGCTAGTGTCTGAGCCTCCCTTTTTAGAGGGCGACCACAATCTCTTGCTTCATCCCTGAAGTTTGACCATCAACTTCCTAGGGATAAGGGTAAACGTAATAGGTCCATTTATATGGTACAGGTACCTAAGCTGAATTCAGGTGTTAGGGAAGATACAGAGGCACTGATTAATAAGGCGATCTACTGGTTGAGACATGAGCGGAACTGTCTATCTATAATCAGATCTGATATTTTATTTGCAAAGAGACGTTCAACTCCACTCTCGCAGTTTGATCATATCCATATTGTTTTATGTTCCAATTTTTTAGCTGAAAATTTAATTAATTTTGCCTTGCGTACTTATGATTATGTCGGGGAAACTAACTGGTATACAACTAAAAGCAACTTCCCCAATGCAGTGGGCCCAGATGGGGCAACTGAATGAGAGCCATGCTAGATCATCTGATGTCCCCAATACTGGCACTCTTCCTTTACAATCTCCTATGAATGCATTAGATTGACTGCATGTAAGACCTGTGTGCGTAAATACCATCTTGGGAAGCAATAGCCCTGGAGCTATGAGCCAAGTAGGGGTGGGAAAGATCGTGTGTGGTTTAAATCATGTTACTGAACAAACGTCTTCTTTGGGTGGCTCTAATATTGAAGCGGTTTCACATGATATGGTGGATAGGTCAGGTGGGAAGCTGGAGAGTGGTGAACTTATTATACTGCGACCCTTGGATGACTATACTAGATCTCAGGGTATGATAGAGCCTAGTATTGATATTCATATAGCTGATGAGTCCAATAACTCCCAGAATTTAAATTTAAATCTATTGTCTTGGAATATTGCAGGTATTGGCCAGAAACTATGTGATCATGACTGGCTAAGATATATAGAGAGGTATGATGTTTGTCTATTGCAGGAAACTTGGGCTATAGAGAAAACTTATATAGATGGATATGCATCCTTCAGTGTAGACGCCAAGCCAGCCCTTCATTTTGGTAGAGCTAGTGGTGGACTTTTAACTTTGATCAAGAATGGTCGCTTTAGCTCTGTCACTACTATTGAAATAGACTGTCTAGATTTAATGGGAACTTTAGTCACCTTATCGTCTGGTCTTTCTTTGGCAATTTTTAATATTTATGTAAGGCCAACTCGATCTATTGATACGTCTACGACTTTAGCATTATTGGACACTATATTGGATAAACTACCCCCGGATACAAGAATTATAGTGGCGGGAGATTTTAACACCGGCTTTGAACCCTGCTCCTTCTTATCTGAGACTACTGTGGAGGAAGACGAGCAATGGGGAATTCCTACATTGCAGGTGCCCCTGAGGAAAAATTTCACATCATGTGCTTTACAGATAGTTTCACTGGTCATTGGTAGAGGTCTTAGAGCCCTAAATGGTCGTACTACCTCTGATCCCCTGTGTGCACCAACATTTAAGAGAGGTATGTGTGCCAGTATAATTGATTATGTATTAATTGATGTGAGATTGTGGCCCCTATTAGCTGATATGAAAGTCAACGTTAGGTCTGATAGTGATCATAACTCTCTTGAAGTGGTACTTGCGGGAGAGCTTTTGGTTTCTGGGTGTGCTGCTATTTTTACAAACGTTCCTGTAGCATTGGCTACCAATAATCGACGTGCTGTTAGATGGCCGGAAGTTATGGCTAACCCGGATGTTTATTCAAAAGTTTATAAACAGTTTATTACCTCTTTTGACCCTTACGAGGGGATAGATCCAGCAGGAATACCTATTTTATCAGTCCATATGCAGTTGTTTGATGGTCTTCAAAAGATATTCTATAGAGAGGTGACTACTACGAAGTCGGTACACTTTAAGTATCACGACTGGTTTAATCCTGCTTGTAAAGTAGCGAAGAATCTATTAAAAATAGCTATTGATGAGGGTGACAGAGATAAAATTCGTACCGCTAGAGGTTTTTATAAAACACAGCTTGGAAAGGCTAGAAGAGATTGGGAAGATGAGTTTTGGCAGGATCTACTTGCAGCTACAAAAACCAAGGACAGTAGATCGTTTTGGAAATTGGTCGCCCAGAGACACTCCGAAGGAGTAAAATACCCAAGTTTTAATATACCACCTGACAACTGGGTAGCTCATTTTTCATCATTGTATTCGCTAAGGAAGCTTGATGATATTGACAGTGGTACTAATATAGTGGAGGACGCTATTTCGCCATGCATAGTGCAAGAACATCATAATAACCCTGTCAAATTCAGTCTTGAAGAGACAATTTGTGCAATTCAGTCTCTTAAAATGGCCAAAGCGCCGGGACCTGACAAAATCCCGGGTGATCTTTTTAAGTCAGAGCCGTTAATCTGGTCAAGCTATTTTAATCTTCTATCGAATGCTATCTCTGCCGGGGAGCGATCCCTGATTCATGGAGGGGGCTGAGATAATAACTATTTTCAAAAAGGGTGATGCTAATAACCCAGCTAATTATAGGCCAATTAGTTTGCTAGATAACGCACAAAAAGTTTTTAGTCGCCAAATCCTGAACAAATTAATTGAATGGATGGAAGAAAAAGAAATACTTTCCCCCTTCCAAGCAGGTTTTAGAAGTAAAATTAGTACTGTTGATCAGATTTTTAGATTTACATTATTGTACTGGAAGACTGTGCTTTTACGTAAGGGTGTGCTGTATGTGGCTTTTATTGATCTTAGAGCTGCTTTTGATCTTATTCCTCGATCGAATCTGTGGCAGGTTCTTATTAATATGGGTGCTCCCAGTAATCTTGTATATTTATTGAGTAAATTACATGAAAACAACTATGCTCAAGTACGCTGGGGACCAAATGGAGAACTGACCGATTGTATTCCTATTGAGCGGGGGTTAGGCAAGGCTGTGTCCTTGCCCCCACTTTATTTTCCCTTTATCTAAATGATGTGGTTAATGTCTTAGAAAACTGTGTAAATGATTCCCCTATGTTAAACGGTAGGAAGACACCAATATTGCTTTTTGCGGATGACTCCCTACTTATTTCAAAGTCCCCTATGGGTCTCCAGATCCTGGTTAATACATTTTTAGGGTTCTGCAATGAGAGGGGACTTGAGCTTAATGTTAATAAAACAAAATTTATGATTTTAGGTAAGGGGGTCAAGAAAGGTAATCTGACTATTCGGGTTGGAAAAGACGTCCTTGAGAGGGTTGAAAACTTTGATTATTTGGGAGTACGATTTATGGATAATTTTAAGTGGTTAGATCAGATCATGAAAAGTAAATTTCTTATTGAGCATAGGTCAAATGCCATTTTGAGAACACAAAAGAGAACGGTATCTCATGTGGTAGCCCCGGTTATGGAGATTTACCGCGCAAAGGCGCAAGGGGCTGCTCTTTATGGAGCTGAAGTATGGGGCTATGTTGATGCTAAGCCTCTTGCACTGGTAGAAAACAGTTTTGTTAGGAAAATGCTATGTCTACCCCAGAGCACACCTCTTATTCCATTGTATTTAGATCTAGGATTGAAAAGAATATCGGATTTAGTGGCTTTGAAAGTCTTGATCTACTGGGTTCGTCTTTGGTGTACACCGGAGCTAGTTGATTATAGAGAATCCCTGACTGATGTTTTAAATATACCAGGTGCTCGATCGCTCCCATGGTTTAAACACGTGTTTTCGTGGGTGAGTAGATTAGGTCTCGGTAGATTTTGGGATGACCCTACTAAACTTAAGAAAGTCGATCAGCATCTTCTTAAAACTACTTATTGGAATTTTATCAATGAATGTGTACTAAGGAAAAATTATGTAGGATCTCTGACCAATAGTTTTTTTGATTTTAAATCTACTCCATTATTGGAAGATTATATGGATTTTATACCTTTTGCTTTCCCTAAAAGCCTTTTTATACGGTTTCGCTTGGGGACCTTGCCTATAAGATCATTCACACATAAATGGAATCCTGCACAGTCAGAATTGACTTGCCCAATGTGTAAACAATGTGATGAAAATGAATCGCATTTGCTATTTTTTTGTCCAGAGTATATGTCCCCTCGTAGGAGGTGGATTATTCCGCTTTGCCGGGAATTGGGACTTGTACATTACCAAATTGCATTACGGATTCTAAAAACTAATCTCTCCCCTAGAATAGTTGTAGCTGTTAGCAAATTTTTAGAGGCTATCTGGTATAAGCGCAATGCAATTTTAAAGATTAGATCAGTGTAAGGATTAAGGATGTATTTTATTGCTTTTATTGATTGATGAATTGTTTTATTCTGTATTGTTCTGTTAGGTGTAATTTTTAGGTATTGTCTGTTGTTGGATCATATGTATAGTGCTAATGAAATTATTGTCTTTTAACAATTATGATATTATTGCTGCTGTTATTCTACCCAACTATGAAGCACTATACACTTTATTTATGGACCTATTGTTGCTATTATATTTTTTACAATTGATATGTAATTTGAGACACTATGCATTTTAAATATGGACATACTGATGTTATTATTGCTGTTATTGTACATATATTTGTTGCGTCATTGGTCATTTGATGTATAGGATGCTGGTTGATATTATTGCTGCTGTTATTGTACCAATCTATGAAGCACTATGCACTTTAACTATGGACCTATTGCTGCTATTATATTTTTACAATTGAAACGTAATTTGAGGCACTATGCACTTTAAATATGGACATACTGCTGCTATTATTGTTGTTATTGTACATATATTTGTTGTGTCATTGGTCATTTGATGTATAGGATGTTGGTTGATACTTTGATGGTTGCAATAACCGAATAAAGTTATATACTACTACTACTACTGAGAATGTCAGACTTCATTCTCACATGACTGAGAAAGATAATATGAATTTACAGAAAATATGCTCTCATTTTAGCTTCTGGAGCACCTTCCAAAACTCTATGGGACAAGCATGTGAAAATAGTTTTCTCTCAAACATGATTCATGATATCCCAGCAGAAGGTTTTTCACAGGGTAAAATCACCTTAGAACACACCACAATTCCTAAAATTAGTATGGTACCATCAACAAATGAATTCTAATGTAACTAAAGTCTGTTATCACCCTTTATAGTTCTCCTTTTGGTAACCCTCAAAATCTTTGATTCACTACAATGCATTTCAATGGGGTACTATCATGTATATTGGTCCCAAGATGGCTGCCAGCAATTCCAGGATGAAGTGCTGACAGCCAATCAGATCTCACAATGACGTGTGGTTAGGCTCCGCCCAGATATATATGTGATTTTACTTTTGATTTTCTCAGGAACTACTGAACGGATTTACACCATTTAACCAAAAGGCACGACTCTGAACCAAGGGCTACCTTTTTGCCAAATTTGGTGTCATTTTGTTCAGCAGTTCGGGCTGTAGCTGCGACTAAAGGTTCCTATGGAAAATTGCATGGGGAAAACACGTTTTGGGACCCCCCTTTTTTCTCGGCCCCCACTTGACGAATCACCCCGAGACTTTCAGGATAGGAGCGGACCGGAGCAGGCCATAAGTTTTGAAAATTTCGCGAAGATTCGTCAACCGGCGCCAAAGTTATTGGGAATAGAATGTTGCGGATTTCCTATGGAAAATAGGTCCTAACTATAACTATCTACTGGCGACCGCCAGTAGATAATATATATATCTCTCACAGGGGTTTTTTTGTCCCTATTTTACGATTGTATTTCAAATTGCAAAATCACATTATCCTAGAGAGTCCTTACATTTCTTAGCATTATAATGGTACTCCCAGCATGGTGATATGTTTCATGCATTACATCACCCAAATGGGCACCATAACAGTACATGTTGTGGAACATGAAATACCCAAAAGGTCATGGGATAAATCGCTCTAGGTAGCATTCCAATCCATCGTTTTTTTGCCCGCCATGGCACCTCAGTTTGGACCCAAGCATATGCAAATCAGTGTACACCCTGCTCCAGTAGGAGCAGTCATGCCGAAACTCTGTTAATACTGTCCCCGGAGAGCCTTGCACACCTTGAATGCTAGAGGCCTGATTGTTCCGCTCTTTAAGAATTGAGACAAGGAGGCTCTTCCTTTTCCTTATTTGTAGCCTCTCTCTGGAACCAGCTCCCTCTTCAATTAAGAAACACTTCAAATGAGACTGCCTTCAGAAAACTGTTAAAAACACATATATTCAGCGATTAACGCTCTCTGTACCTGATCTGCTGTGTTTAACGTCGGGACATTCTCGAGTAGCCGCGCACTTTAGAAGGGCTCGCATTCATTCATTCATTTTAACTCGGTTTACTGCTGTTGCCACTACCTAAGAGATCTCTTAAAGCTTGCTCATCTGATATATTTATTTATTCTTTCAAGCAACCTGAAGAATGGAAGGTTTTATTAATTTTTGGTGGCAACAAAAATATCAAGTCAGAGGCTGAGGGGGTATGAGGGCGCAGTCGGGTCAGTTCATTTTCCTTGTTACCTTCTCTCCATTTTCACTAGATCATGGATAACCTCTACTCCATTTACTATGATATGCAGTTTCGTACTCTCATAACCTAAAACTTTTACAATTAAGGATAGGCTGCTCAGTTTTTTTCAGTATTGTACTTTAGCCAATAATTCCTCCATTATTGCCTTTGTTATAAAAAGCCAGCGAGTGAGAACTGATAGATGCCAGAGACTGAGCTAAGCTCTGCAAGATTGTCACTTGCATGTCAAGCTTTTAAAAACTACCAGTTGATTGCCTCTATCAATGCCTCTAGAGTTTGACTTAGTTTTCATTCAGCCAATTATCAGGTGAGCAGTGGGGTATCATTTCTTTCAATAGACATTGACTCTTGATAATCAGGGGAGGGATGGGGGGATAAACCAGCTCCATTATTGTGCTGATAGTCAGAACGTTCCAAGAGTCCATCTTTTCATGCAAAGAGCTTCAACTCCGGAAGATCATGCCGTTCTTTTTACCCTGAACGATGATAATATTAGAGACCAGAGGTATGTAGCCCAAATATGCTTTCCCTTTCCTTATGGAGCCCTGTACCTGCTAGAGTGGTGGCTTGCTTGCTGGTTAAAAGGAGCAGTCAGTGTGGTCCCTTTCAGCTTTATACCTACCCACCACTGGGAAGTAGTAGACTATGACCGCTGTCCTATATTTGGGGCGAGGGTGGGGATGGGGTTTTTTTTTTTTTAGCATTTTAGGACCATATTTACAAAGTGACTAAGGCTGAGCTTCCACATCCCAAAATTATAATGTGGGAACATTAAACAACATGGAGACTGAACCTTGGACTGCCAAAGTTTTGTTCTCAACAGTTTCCATGGTATCCACTGCTTGCCCAATAAAGAACTATGATGCACCAAGGAAGGGATTAGTTATCACCAAACCATGTGTGTAGTTGAAGGGAGTGTGATTAAGGCATCTCACTGGCAGTACATGTGGTGAGTGCCTCAATTATACCTTGATAAACTCTCTGAAGTAAGTCATAATCTTGTATGCTACTCCACCCCATCCGGGTGACATGACTGCACGGTACCATTGGTTCATATTGTAGCAGTTCCTGCACATAAATAAACTAGAGTTGCAAGCGATCGGTCTTGCTCTGATTTCCTTTCTTCCTTCCACCTCAAGGGCCAGCATCGAGTTCCTGTTTAGCAGTGCCAATTAGAATCCTTTGCCTTCTTGACGAGGTTGCAGATGCTGAAATAAGTTTGTACAGTATGTGAATTGCAAGGCATTAACCCTTTTACATCTCACCTGTGTGATTTCTTATGGTGTGGATTGTGCCTTGCACAGTATAGTAGAATTTGTTTAAAGAGCCTTATAAAACAAATAGTCCTCTACTCGGTATTTACTTCTTTAATAATTACAATAACAAACACTGAGAAAGTCCTCTATTTTATTTATTTTCCAATATTCCATACACCACTCTGCAGAGTATCTATCCCCTTCAGTATGGACATTTCAGATGATGTTACTTTAACCTTTCCTCATATTGATCCAGAATCTTAATACTACAGAGACCCCTAAGACAGGATCGATTGGATAGGTTCTTTCAGTACAAATGGCTTGTGTTGAATTGTAACTCTCCTTATGTTGAGTTACCACTCCTTAACCCTATACCATTTGAATAATGTTTTCAAATATGCTAAGAGCAACATACTGTGTAGTAGTCAAAAAACATTTATAGAGTATGGCATGTGATTTATACAAAAGTCTTCTGAGACCTAGATTGTTTATTTTTTGCAGGCAATATACTGGTATACCCACCTTTGTAAATGTGAGTGAAAGATAAGAGTATGACTAGGACCATGGCTGTAAAAGTATTTCTGCTGTTACTATAAATTGCCATACACTGCTATCCTCCATCCATCTGGAACTTAATATAGTATGAGCTGAAAAGAACACATACCCCTTGCATAAAGCATTTAGAAATCTTGGGCTCCTACTTGGCACTACAATACGTGTCCCTCTGATGTAATTAACATAGCATGGCCACCATGGAAAACCCCAAGAAAAAAAGTCTGACCCTTTTTGCAGGGTAATCCCCAAACATTTTGCTTCCCTCTGCCTATTTTCCTGACCTTCTTTTTGTTGGCTTTAGGACTCTGGGCACTTTAACACTGCCAATCAGTGCTAAGGTGCATGTGCTCTCCCCTCTAAACAAGGTATGATTGATTCACACCTGTTTGGCATATTTGATTTACTTGTAACTCCTTTGTAAAGTGTTATCCCACATACCCAGGCCTGTAAATGAAATGCTACTAGTGGGTCTGCAGCACTGCTTGTGCCACTCACAGAAGTAGCCTTTCAAACCTGTTTCAGGCCTGCCACCACAGGGCCTGTGTGCGCAGTTTACTGCCACTTTGACTTGGCATTTAAAACTACTTGACAAGCCTTAAACTCCCCTTTTATTACACTTATGTCACCCCTAAGGTAGGCCCTAGGTAGTCATATGGGCAGGGCGCTGTGTAAATAAAAGATTGGACATGTGCCTGTGTGCGTGGCAAGCCCTAGTAGTGACAAACAGTCAGTTTTGTTTCTCACTGCTGTGAAGCCTACTCTTCTCATAGGCTAGCATTGGGAATTCTCTTTTATATTTTTAAGTGGTGATTCCTGATCAGAAAGGAGTGGCGTTGCCTTGTTTGGTATGTTTAGAATAATGGTGATAAATCCTGCTTACTGGTGTAGTTGGATTTTACATTCTTATTTTAGAAAGGCCCCTTTTAAAAGTGGGCATTTCTCAGTGGTTGTGACTCTTTGTGCTTTGTAGCCTACCTCCAATACACGTCTGAGCTAGGGTGACAGCTACACTTGGTGCATGCTTCCAGACAGCTACAAGACAGGAAGAGCTGGGTGTGACAGGGGATACATATGCATTCATCTGCATACTGATAGTCTTCTTGAGCTGGGAGAGGGAGAGGTCGTTCACACTTTACATTTGTATAGGGTGTGTCCTGCCCTCGCACAGAGGGCTGATTTATCCTCTACTGATCGTCTGGAGCCAAGCCTGGGCTGAAAGGGATTGTTGTGCACTTCTAAGGCTCTGACCCCATGTTTTTAGACACTACATGGGACTTGTAACCAGGCACTGCTGGCTCTACAATCTGCACATTGCTAGAGGACTACTGTGTTCCCAGGAGGAACTGCCATTAGGGACTACTTGCTTTGTTGTGCTTATCTGCTGCCTGCTGGGCTACTGGTGGGACTGCCACTCTGCTAAGAGTAACCTGTTGTGCTGGCCTGCCTACTCCTCACCTTGTACCCAGTGTTCTCCAAGGGCATTTTGGCTTGACCTCCATTCTGGTAATCTCAGGGCCAGAAAAGATTGCCTGTCAGTCGCTCTGCCGTGAGACTCTACCGAATGGGAGTCCAGCAGCCGCTGGCTCATTGAGGAGCTTGGTTCTGCTGCTTCTCGCCTAAGGATCTCCAGATAGCGCAGGGGGAGTTCTGTTCAGAGGCGTTTTAAAGCTTGGGCAAAGTGGGCTCTGGCCCAGGGCCCCAGCCTTTCGGGGGGGGGGGCCCTGATAGAGCCAGATCTGTTCTGCAGAGAGTCTTTGCCCAGATGACGTTTAATAATTCTTAGATTACTTTAAATACTGTTTTCCTTTAATTTATTTTTAATGTGGGTGATGTGTGAGAGTCTATTTTACAGACATTTTACAGAAGAAGTGTTTGTGTTCCATGCAGCATCGATAAAAAGTTTCTTTTACATCAAAACAGGACCTCAGATATGAGAAATGGGAGGGTGTCACAGAGATTATTTCCAGTAAAATTACGGAGCTGCTGCTGTTACAATATTGAAAACAGACATCGCTATCCCTGAATATTAGATGTAAACACATAAAATTTGGATGAGTTTGCCTGTGCACTGTCAGTGACCTGGACAAAGAGGGCATGAATGAGCTGATATTGGATCGTAAATTCAAAGCTGGTACGAATAGGCCCCCCCCCCAAATACGTTTGGCCGGGGGCCCCCAAAATCCTTAAGAAGTCCCTGATTCTGTTTACTGCTCCTTGCGTTTTACAGCCATTGTGTGGTAAGGGCTAATATTTGCTCCTTTTTCCATTTTTTTTTTTAGCAGATTTATTTATTTATTTTTATTTATTTATTTTTTAACGAAAATTAATACATACAGAATTTCACATGTACATGCAAGAGACATCCATCGTTGTGCATGGGAACAGCTTACAGCGTTTTCTATATAAGGTCACAGTGCAGTAAAGCATAATTTGATTCACCCGTGGTCTGCGCTAAGTAGTCTAAGTCGTGGAGCTTACTTTGTATAATGCATGATAGGGCTTGCCCATTTGCCGCCTGTGTCCCGGTGGGGGGGGGGGGGGTATCTGCATGAAGGTGCGGAGGGTTGCTACAGTGAATTATATGGATGCATCCTGGTTTTCGGTGTACGGGCGTGTCAGCAAGTATGCCTGGAGCGGGCCCCATATGTCTCGTGGGCGTGAGGTTACCGGGAGTAGTTCAGCATATATGCCCATCTGATCCTGCCATAAAATCATGTCCCCCAGCCATTCCTTGAATTTAGGCGCCCTCCCTCGACCCCATCGACAAGCCACTCGTCGCTTCGCCAACATGAGGCCAAAGGAGACAAACCTGCGGTGTTGTGCCGGGATCTGCTCAGTATAGCCAAGCAGAGCCACCTGAGGAGATTTTGGAACCTGCAGAGATATCATGCGATCTAACGCATTTAAGACCGCAGTCCAGTATTCATACACCCCTGGGCACGCCCACGCTAGGTGGAGAAAATCAGCAGATTCCGCCTTGCATCTATTGCATCTACTCGTGTCTCGCAATCCGAATTTGTGTAACTTCATTGGTGTGTAATAACTCCGCTGAAGGAATTTATAATGAAGAATGCGCAGTCGGCTGTTTGAGGAGACAAGTTCAGTTTGCATGCAGCAAAAGTCCCATTGCTTGTCAGTGAGGGGTTGTTCCAGTTCGGCTGACCACTTGTGTCGGGCATCACATATGGGGTATGTACCATCAGTGTATATGGCGCGATATAGGGCGGACACTAAGTGTGCGGCTGTGGGTGCGCGCAGGACATGGTTTAGTGGCGTAAGCGTCTCGGGTTCAGCTGGGTAGTCAGGTGTGCAATCCTTCAACCCATGCCTTAAGCGTGTATAAAGGAATGTTTCCATCGTGGTAGGTGGAGGATCTTGAAAGAATTGATGTAGGGTGCGGAATTTACCATTCAAGTAGAGATCCCCCCACTGCAGTATGTTCCGAATCCGAGCCATTTTTTTAATCACTCCTTCCTGCAGCAGAGGCATCCGTGGATGATATACCAGTGGAAGCAGTGGCGAATATATGCTTGGTATTTGTATTTTATTCGCTATATAATGCCAGGCTTTGAGTGTACACTCCACCGATGTGGGCCGTGGTTCTCGAGATTTGATGTGTGAGAGTATCACGCCGTCTAGCGGGGTGGGGTGTGCGAGCCAATGTTCAGTTGCTACATGCGGTGTGTAGCGAGGGGGGTTGAACCAGAAGTGGGCGAAATGTGCCTGAGCGCACTGGTAGTATAGCTCAAAGTTGGGAATATCAAACCCTCCCTGTGCATATGGGCGCATTAATGTGTCCCATTTTATCCGGGGTTGTTTGCCACCCCATACCAGCCGGATCAGCTCGGCGCGGAGGCTAGCAAAAAGTGTCTCCCGGGTCATACAGGATATTTAAGAATAAATATAAAAATTTAGGTAAAATGACCATCTTTATTAGGGAGATGCGGCCCGCCATGGTCAGTGGGAGTGCGTTCCAGCGGGTCACACATCCAGTAACATGATCCAGTGTGCGCCCGTAATTTAGTCGCATCAGCTCTTCCCGGTCTGTCGTGACCATAATTCCCAAGTAGCGCACCTCATCTGTGCACCATTCTATGGGATAATCTGTGTCAAAGGTTGTGGCAGCTGTGGTCAGTGGGAAAATCTGGGATTTAGCCCAATTTATATGGATCCCGGATAGGCCGCCAAACCGAACGAACTCCCTGAGTAGTGGGTTCAGATTGTTCCGTGGGTCTTTCACATAGAGCGTGACGTAGTCTGCGTATAGTGATATAAGGACAGGGCGCAAAAAGCACCGGAGCCCTTTGTCAGCATGGTGTTGTCTGATTTTAGCGGCTAGCGGCTCCATTGCGAGAGCAAATAGTAAGGGGGACAGCGGGCATCCCTGGCGAGTGCCCCTGGTGAGCGCTATCGGAGGCGAGAGCAATCCATTTATTTGGACCGTGGCTGTTGGGGCTGTGTATAAGAGTCTGATATAGGTCATGAAACCGTTGGGGAGTCCCATGTTTTGGAGTATAGCAAAAAGATAGCCCCACTCCACTGAATCAAAGGCCTTCGTGGCGTCTAAAAAGACCGCCACTAGTGCCATATTGGGGTCCACAGTTTGGAGTATAGAGAACAACGTCCGCAAATTATGGGTGGAAGCCCTGCCGGGAATGAAGCCAGCTTGGTCCGGCAGAACCAGCTTCTCCATAAGAAGTTTAAGCCGGTTGGCAATTAACTTAGCAAGAATCTTAGCGTCTGTATTTATTAGCGAAAGAGGACGGTACGATTCACATCTATCTGCTGGTTTACCCGGTTTTACCAGTGAGATTATACGCGCCTCTCTCATTGATTCCGGTAGGAGCTGCAATTCTTGGGCCTCCAAGAATACCTCTTTCAGAACTGGAAGAAGTTGGTCAATGTAGGTTTTATAAAACTCTATAGGGATGCCGTCAGGCCCAGGAGCCTTCCCCGTCCCCATCTGCATGATGGCTTCCCGAAGCTCATCATCCTCAAATGGGGCCTCCAAGAATTCTCTCTGACCGTCCCCTAGCCATCCCAGCGCTACATCAGCAAGATATTGCGATAAATCAGGGAGAAGCGGGGTGGTCTTATCTCCGATGCTAGCGCCTTACCCGGTCTCTCCCCCTCGCCATATCGTCGGGCCATGAAATATTTACCTTTAAACCTAGCCTCCCGCGTTGCCGTCTCCCCATATTCAGATATTTTCTCACGTAGGAGAGCTCGTCGTCGCCCGACGCCTCCGTCCACATGTGTTGTTCCAGTGCCTTTATTTCTATTTCCAAGTTGTGGAGTGTTCGTCTTAAATCACGGAGCACCCCAAAACTTTTAGACATGCATGTGCCCCGCATAGTTACTTTAAAAGCTTCCCACACTGTATGGACATATGTAACCGAGCCTTTGTTTCTGGTTTTTTAGCAGATTTATATAGTGCATACTCTATCCAAAGGTATTGGAGCGCTTTACATGAGCACCAGTTACGTTACATAAGGACACATTCATTTTTTGGCAGGCACGGGAGATTACGTGATTTGCCCACCTGCGCTTGTTAGAAACGGAACATGACTTCAGAAAGGCCTTAAAAACCTGGCTCTTTAAGCAGGGGGAGTAGTATCTAGAGCTTCTCAGTCTCTCTAGTCAGTTTTTTTAGCGCGGGACACCTCTGTAGAGGTAGCTGTGCGCTTTATAAATGGCCATTGATTGATTAATTGATGCCGAGGCTCCAGCCTGGTTCCCCAGCTCCAAAGTCGACAGCTCTGGTAGGGTGACCAACCGCCGTAAATTTCACGGACCGTCCGTTATTTTGGCATGTTGTCCGTTGTCCGTCGTCATTCCTTTTACGGGCACCATTTGTCCGTAATTTTGGGGATTGCAGCAAGCTGTGCTGTTTTCCTGGAGAAGCCCTAATAAAAGTTTAAATGTTATTGCTATCAGGGCCAACTCGCACTTCTCAAACTGTAGAGGCTGCATCTACCCCTCCCCGACTTCACACAGACTGAGGACTGGCCCATTGTCATTCTGACTTCGGTTGATTGTCACATACAGAGTGACAATGGGCCCTTGGGTAGTTACAGCAGGGGGTGTGCCTTCTCCCACATCTGCCTAGGGCATGGCATTGTGCTTTTGTCGAGCAGCCATGCTGGAAGCATCAGCAAAAATCCGATGAATGTAGACCAATCTTGTCATGAACTCGTGAGAGTTAAATTGTGAAGGTATTTCATCAATCTCGATGTTTACGTTGCATTATTTTCCTACCTAGTACCATTTTTTTGATAATCAAATTTGATTGTTTTACAGCGCATGAAACAAATCAGCAAGTACACGATGGACAATGAATCAATTACATTTTTGCAGTTAAAGTATCCCACATTTCCGCACTCCATAAGACCTGCACAGACAAAAATAACGAGACAAATCATTCCGAACCTTCTACCGTACCCAGCCACTTCCCCCACACCCTTCGGTATTTCTTGGGGCACCCTCTCGCCACGTAAAGGGCTTTCTCCTGGGTCGCACACCAGTCCACCCGCCGTCGCCACCGCCCAATATCCGGCGGTTCAGGATTTATCCATGCCGCCGCTATGTCACGCTTTGCCACCATCATGGCTGTATTGAAAAATAATTTGTCATTCCAGGACCCATCCAGCCCATCCAGGATTCCCAGTATTGAGTGCCGTGGGTCATGAGGAACCTCCCAACCCAGGACCTCCGTTAGCTCCTCCTCAATTGCCCCCCAAAATCTCTCCAGTTGGGGGCAGGACCAAACCACATGGAAGAAATCAGCCGGGGCATGGGTGCATCTTGCACAAGACGCATCGGGACGCAGGCCCGCTCGGTGCAAGCGCAGGGGAGTAAGGTAAGCGGCATGTAAGTAGTAAAGTTGGATCAGCTTAAGTTTAGCAGAAGTGGTGACTGTTTTGGGTGCCATGAGGGCGTCGCGCCAGTCCACCTTGTCGAGGGGGCCCACCCATTGGTCCTTCAACGTATCCAGGGAGGTGGAAGTATTGTTGACTAGGGTGCGGTATATGCGGGAAATGCCCCCCTTACCTAAATCTCCCAGCATTGTCTGCGCCTCTGTAGGGCTGTGTTCGGGGAGCCGCGTGTCATCCGCAATGTGCGTCCGGAGGGCATGCCTCAGCTGCAAGTACTTATAAAATTGGGAGGATTGTAAGGAGTAACGAGTTTGGAGCTCCTGAAAGGAAAGCAGGTGGCCTTTAGCCCATATATCCCCTAGTTGTGTAATACCAATGAGATCCCATGATTTAAACCCCTGCAACCCACTAACTTCCCGGAGCCAAGCCCCATGCCAAAGGGGTGTACACCGAGTGAGCCTACGCGTCCACCCAGTGTGACGCAACGAGGCCCGCCAGGCCAGGAACACGGAACGTGTGACATCGGGTAGCTGGGATGGGATGGGCCTCCCGTACAGCATTGCTTGAATGGCGGGTAGTCCCAGCTCGCTCAGCTCGAGCCGGTAGGCCGGATCGGACCAGCCCCCGTTGAACCAATCATGAACCACCAGGAGACGCGCAGCCAGGAAGTAAAGGTATAAGTGTGTCATCCCCATTCCCCCGTCGAAGGAGGGGATCCGGCAAGTAGACAGAGCCAGGCGTGCCCTACCCCCATTCCAAAGGAACTTGGTGGTAATACTGTCCAACTCCCGGAACCAAGACCTGGGGAAGCAGAAGGGAGTATTCTGGAGGACGTAAAGAAATCTGGGGAGTATCATCATTTTAAACAGGGCGACCCTCCCCAAAGGGTTAAGGGGAAGAGTCTTCCACTTATGGAGATCCTCCTTGGCCTTCTTAACCAATGGGGCAACATTGAGCGCCCAGCCCAGTTCGGGAAGGAGGGTGATCCACAGCCCCAAGTACTTAAAGGATTGTCGCCGTAGCGGTATGGTGGATTGCCAATCGTAACATTCCCTAGAGAGGTGCAGTGGAACCAGGACGGACTTCCCAGGGTTCAGTCTAAGCCCAGAGGCCTGCCCGAAGTATTCTAGGGTCTGGAGGCACCGTGGCCCGAAGAGGCTGGATCGGCCAGAAAAATCAGAACGTCATCCGCATAAAGTGCGATCTTGTCCGCTTCCACACTCGGCCACTCCCATCCACGAATACGGTCCTCAGCCCGCACCAGAGCGGCCAGGGGCTCCATAGCCAGGGCGAATAGCAATGGTGAGAGAGGACATCCCTGTCTAGTGCCCCTGTTAATAGGGAAGGCTTCTGACAGTACACCGTTGACCAGCACACGCGCTCGCGGGTGGGCATAAAGCTCTAAATCGAGGCCCAAAACCCAATTCGGTCAGCACATCCTGCAAATACGTCCAATTCACCGAGTCAAATGCCTTTTCGAAATCGATGGACAGGAGAGCCAAGTATGGAGTTAGCAAGTGCCGGTGGGCTAGAGCCAATTGCAGCCTCCTGAGGCAATGACGGGTCCCGCGTTGAGGCATGAAGCCACACTGATCTGAGTGGACCAGGGAAGCCAAGTAGGGCTTCAAAAGTTGAGCCAGAATGGCGGCATACAGCTTAATCTCCGTATTGAGGAGAGAGATAGGACGATAGTCCGCACAGTGACGCGAGGGGGGCTGGGATTTCGGGAGGACCACGATGGTGGCAATATCAGTTTCTGGCGGAAAGGAACCTCTTTCCACCGCTTCCTGAAACAAAGCAGCCAGACGGGGCACTAGAATTTCGCGGTATGCCGCGTAATATTCCTGAGGAAGACCATCGGGGCCCGGGGTCTTGCCCGAAGAGGTAGTGGAGATGGCTTCCTCGATTTCTTTCAGAGAGATGGGCCGTTCCAAATCCTTCTGGGCGGCCGCTTCCAGGTAGGGAAGACGCACCTTACCCCGTTCAAGGAGATCAGAAAGCGAGAGGTCAGGGGCACGCGCTGCATATAAACACTGATAATAGGTGGCAAAGGTGTTGGCCATCGCAAAAGGGGCGCAGTGCACCGTTCCTGCCTCATCCGCCACTTCTGAGATAATGCGGCTCACCCTGGGGTAGGTGGCTAGCCTGTGCAGGATCGTACCGTTCTTGTCCCCCCAGCCATAAATTCGCGCTACCGACGACCTCCATAAGAGCTTGGCAGCGTCCAAAGATAGTTGCTTAATTTCGTCCCGAAGGTGAGCAAGTTGTCGGGCCTGGGCGGCATCATTAGACAGAGATACTAGTTGTTCCAAGCGAAGCGCCTGCGCTTCCCTTGAGGAGATTTCTTGCATTTGCGCCTGTCTTTGGCTCCTGAGCTGTCCTTTCGCGACCCCCCGGATAGTCGCCTTTCCCGCCTCCCACAAGATACCCGGCGAGGCCACGGAGCCGTCGTTGGTGCGGAAGTAATGCTTGAGTTCCGTCCCCACCACCTGTTTAAATTCTTTGTCTTGGAGGAACCAAGCGTTCATTCTCCATGTTTGGCGGGCTGAAGGAGGGGGAGTCCCTGTGCTAAGAATCACTGGAGAATGGTCAGAGATACCTCGCAGTAGGATGCGGACATCTACAATCTCTGAGCATTCAGGTGCAGAGACAAAGACCGCATCTATGCGCGCCTGTGTTTGGTGGGCCGCGGAAGTGTGTGTAAATTGCAGGGTGTGGGGGTGCCATATACGCCATGTATCACAGAGTCCCAGCGACTCAGACCAGTTCTTGAGTTGCTTCGCTTGCGCCTTACGGGAGATGGAGGGAGGACCTGTGGTGTCAAGGGCCGGGGAGGAAACAGCGTTAAAATCGCCTCCCACAATCGTGATGCCCAAAGGCATATTCATCAGGGCAGCGGTGTGGGTGAGTGTAGGCGCGAGCATCGATGGGGGAGCGTAGACAGATATCAGATTGATGGGGGAGCCAGCTAGGGAACCGCAAACTGATAGAAAGGACCCCTGCGGGTCGTGAGTCACCTGGGAAAGGACAAAGGGCAGAGTGCGCCTCAGGAGGATTGCCACCCCGCGGGAACCCCTGGAGAAGCCGGAGTGCCATATTCTATCGTATCCATAGCGCGCCAGGAAGGGACAATGATTCCCAAGGAGGTGTGTTTCTTGAAGCATGAGGATGTCTATATGGAGGCGTTGTGCATAGCGCAGGACCGCCGTGCGCTTATGTCGGTCAAGAAGACCATTAACGTTCCACGACAGCACGTGGAGAGATGCCCTAGGTGTAGTGTTAGCAGTCAGGTCGGGAGGTCACTACTGTGGAGTGCATAGTCTGACAGGGGTGCGTGAGCGTGTGTGGGAACCTGCAAATGTATGGGCCATCGCTTGCAATATGGGAATACCCGTTTCTTGTATAGGAAACATATGTCATTCCGTGGATGCTGAAACAAAAAGGTAAACAAATAAAAACATAACAGAAAAAACTTCCCCAAACCTCCCCTCTCCCCCCCTACACTTCGAGAACGGAAGCATCTGTCGACCCCCATATGAACAATACCAAACTACAACGTTCGTATTTGGGTGCGTGGAGGACCCCTCCAGAAGGTCGGATAAGCAATGGATCGGCATTAGAACTGAATGTTAAACTTGTAAATCTACCAGTGGCAGAGAGCCCCAGCGTGGCAGCGACCCGCCCTGATATTCAGTGGACGGCACAATAAGCCCACCAGGCCCTCAAAGAGTCGCAGTGCGAGAAAGATCCGAGTCTGGTTTGGGTGAGCCCACCCGAGACGGCGACGAGGGCGGTCCAGGCAGATCCTCGGCAGAGCGGTGCCTGCCGCGTGGCGGAGAGCCCGACTGGCTGGAGGAGTCCCGGGACCCCCGGGCCGCCACGCTCAAGGATCTAGGTGTTGTTTGCGATTGGCGCCCCTTGCGAGATTGTGTTCGGCGCCGGCGTCCCGGCAACCCCGGCCCCCGGGCCGGGAGCCCTCAGGCCCCGGGGCGGGGGCACTCCCCTGTCGGAGAGGGTGTTCCTCCGTCAGCCATGTCCATGCTGCCTGAGGTGAGTCAAAGAACTGAGTTTGGCCTTGGAAAATAACTCGTAGGCGCGCAGGAAATTGGATTTGATATTGTAGGCCAAGGGCCCGCAGCTTTTGTTTAACATTTGCGTATGAGCGTCGGAGTTCTTGCACCTCCCTAGTGT
The DNA here is from genome assembly GCA_963921515.1 of Calotriton arnoldi. Classification (NCBI taxonomy): domain Eukaryota; kingdom Metazoa; phylum Chordata; class Amphibia; order Caudata; family Salamandridae; genus Calotriton; species Calotriton arnoldi. The sequence continues at coordinate 2,244,431 of CAWUFW010002009.1, forward strand.
AGTCCGGGAATACCATAATGGTATGATTTTGGAACTGGAGTGGCCCCTTCTCTCGTGCCGCTCGCAGGATAGCGTCCCGGTCTTTAAAGTTAAGAACTTTTAGGATGATGGGGCGGGGTGGAGCCCCTGGAGGAGGCCTGGGCGCCAGGGACCTGTGGGCTCTTTCCACCACGAACCAGGATGAGAGGGCGTCCTTAGGCATCCAGGATGTGAACCAATCTTCGACGAAGGTGGCCACCTGTCCCCTCTCGACCCCCTCGGGAAACCCCACCAGGCGGAGGTTATTACGGCGGGCACGATTTTCAGCGTCCTCGGCCCGCCGGTGGAGCTCCTTGGTGTGAGTGCTGAGGTGGGCCACTTGTTCCTTCAGCTGTGAAATGTCGTCTTCCGTGGTGGATATACAGGATTCAGCCTCCGTCAGCCTCGCATTACGGAGGTCCTGCCGGAGGAGGGACACGTCCACCTTGACCTCCCCAATCTTCCCCTCAACGGACGCCTGTGAGGTACTGATGGCCTGAAGGATGGTGTCGAGATCCCTCTCCTGGGGAGGGGGGAGGCCCCCTTCAGCCCTTCCAGGGGGATCCTGTTCCGAGGTAGTGAACCGGTCCATTTTGGTCTGCGTAGGAGCCGGCGCGGATTTGGAGGCCCTGTCTCTCCCCATGGCTGGCGGCAATTCCAGTCGCCGGTTGAATAACAAGGGTTAGGTGTAGGGAGGGAACCCACCTCAGGCTCGGAATTCTTGCCAGGGGGCCGGGACCCCGCCGGCGCACGAGAGAACCAGGCAGTCAATCGGGGATCACGCGGGGGGGCCCAGAATGCCACCCGAAGAGATGGCCGTATACGTTGGCCCGACCCCAAAGGCACAGAACACGACAGGCCTTGCCCCGTTAACCTTCCAGGCCGTGCTCCCGGTTCCGCAGACCCCCACACCACACGTCCGAAGAAGGGACACACCAAGGGACCGGAGCAGTAGAAGATAGTGGGGGGGGTCCCTATGCCATCCCCACTCGCCTCGCTGCCCGACACGACAGCCGGTCACCCGCTCCACACACCGGAGGGTGGAGATACCTTCAGGCCCAGTAGGAGGGCGTCTCGAGAGCACAGGCCGCAGGCGTCAGGGGAGGAAGGGCCCAGCTCCGCCCGCCCAGCAGGCCGCACCGCAGGCCTTAGAGTCCTCCACACGGCCCTCCAGCGCCCCCCATTCCGGCCTCACAGCCCCGAGAGCGGTGGGATGGACGTAACTGCCCGGGGGGGGGGGGGCATACAGTGTCACCCGCGCCGCTGCCCGGTCCGACAGCCGAACCCCGGCCCCCACCTACCGGATGATTCTGCCGCCTCCACTAGCGCTGCTCAGCGGGTCCAGTCACAGGTGCGGCAGACAGGCAGGCCCAGGCCGCCAGCGCAGACACAGGACAGGCCCCAGTTCACCCCCTCACATCGGGACGGAAGGGAGGGGGGGGACGCGATCCCGGCCCCCTCACCGTGAAGGTCAGCAGCAGGGTAGACTTGGCGAAGGGATTCGTTGGCGCCCCTCACCTCTGCCAGCACGTCGCGCCGCCCGCCAGACGAGCCGCCGGCCGATCACCGGATGACGCAGGGCGCAGACCTCAATGCCGCCACCAGCAGCTCCCCGAGCGGCCGGGCCGCCGGACTTCCAAGAGCCGTCCTCGCCCGTCAATCCCCAGCATGCGGCCCAGTGTCAGGGCACCAGGGATCGTCCGGTCGCCGCCGTCCCAGGGCTCCTGCCCGCTCCGATTCCCACAGGGCGCCCCCGGCGCCGTCAGCAGGGTGCCACCACCTCGGGAAGGACAGGCCGCTGCAGGCCGCAGACCGCACCAGCCGCGTTGGCCGTGCACCGGGGTTCCGGATTCCGGAGGATGAAGTCACCTCATCAGGGGTCCCCTACATATAGGTAGGACTTGCGGATGACTGCCGATACGGGCTGGATACGAGGCGGATGACGGAGGGGTCCGGAGCACTCTTAGAGTGCGACCGCCATCTTGACGCCTCAGGCCACGCCTCCCCTACCTAGTACCATTTAAAACATGTTTCATGTTATTAGTCATCCAATCGGAAAACCTGACTACCACTTCGTTCAATAGAAAAAATCCCTTCCAGATGTGCGCTATACTTTGGACCCTTTCTTCCTGTCTTTAATTTTGTCCTTCTGTCCTGAATTTTGACCCTTTGTCCTGAATTTTTACACTCACTGTCCCGAATTAGCACCCATGCCATTTGGTCACCCCAAGCTCTGGCCGTAAGGCCACATCCTTGCTTTGCCTTTTCTCCCTAACGTGTGTGGAGCACTTTTGTGTTTGGGGCTGATGTGTGTTGAGCTTTGTTAAAGAGGAGCGCATGCCGAGTGATTTGCTTTAGTTGAGCTCTGTGCACTCTGGGCGGGAAGGCCGGCACTATTGGGGGAAGAGTTACCCGGGACCGGCGTGTCCTTTTGGCGACCCGCGCCAAACTAGCGGTGCAGACGCGAGCCAAAGAGTCACCTTCGATGCATTGCCAAGGCAAAGGGGGCGCCCCTTTACGACGCGATTCCAGAGGTCGCACCGCCGCCTGAAAGAGCAACCTGTTCCCCCAATCGCTCCAAACGCTTAGGACACTCCCGTCCAGCCCAGCTCTACGCAGTCTTTAACGAGGGAGCGTGGCCCCAGGGATGCAGGCCCCACTCTGATCAAACAAAGGTACTGGGGTGCAGGGACCAGGCCGTTGTTTACGCTGACCACACGACATCGTTTCCCTCCCCACTTGAAGCCGTGTAGGGACGCGTTGATTCATTCTTGGAGGTTACTGAATTGATCCTCAGAGGAGCGAATATACTACTAGCTCTATCTCTGAGTGGTGTATTTAATGGCATAACTTGGAGGATGTATATCCTATTCTGATCATTTCAATCTTGCTTTGACCAGGATTGCTGTATAACGATAAGTAGGCGCGCAGGTACTCCTGTGCCCTACATGTTTTGAAAGGCAGTCATTTTGACAGGGCTCATAAGAAATTACGATATAAAGTGGACTAGGAGCGCATGAGTGCTGTGCCCCATGTTCTCATTGTGGTTTAGGTGATTACCCTAACAGTTTGTAGTATTTGCACTGTAGGAGATTTTCCCTAATCTTGTATTTGAGCTGCACTGAGAAGCTACTGTAAAGTGCCAAATAGGAGCGCAGGTGCTTCTGAGGCTGTTACGTGTTTCATAGACATTTAAAGTGATACTCGTTTAAAAGACTGCACAACTTGCAAAGTATTATATTTCCTGACGTTTTTGGTGAATGTATGACGTTACAACGCAAACATTTACAACACATGCCTTTACAGTGCAGTTTTTACATCGCAACATCCTTTACAACGTATATTTTTACAACGCATGCCATCACAACACATTTTTAGAAACTACATTTACAACGCGTTCCATTACAAAGCATACGATTACAACGCAACTTACAACGCATATTACTTTTAGGGCCACAGTAGGGTAAGTGTTGGATAGTGTAGGGGTAAAAATTACTATTCCCACTCCAGTGAGTGCAACAGTAGGGTAAGTGTTGGATAGTGTAGGGGTAAAAATTACTATTCCCAGTCCAGTGAGTGCAACAGTAGGGTAAGTGTTGGATAGTGTAGGGGTATAAATTACTATTCCCATTCCAGTGAGTGCAACAGTAGGGAAAGTGTTGGATAGTGTAGGGGTAAACATTACTATTCCCCATTACTTACCTTATAATGCGTTGTAATGGCATGCGTTGTAGTGACATGCGATGTAATAGCTGCGTTGTAATGGCATGCGATGTAAAGGATGTTGCGTTGTAATGACTGCGTTGTAAAGGTAGTGCGTTGTAATGACTGCGTTGTAAAGGTTGTTTCCCGTTTTTGGTCTGGTGTTATGTACAATATAGAAAGTATTTTTGCATACCCCTTGTGTGGAGTCTCTTTTTTGGTGTATTCCTTGTGTTACTGTGTGACTTAAATACCAAAGATGTGGGGACTCTACCTTTTACGCAGTGACAACATGCCCCTCCCTCCTTCTACAGACCTCTTGATATGTGTAATTATGAAGACTAGGAGACTAGATTCTTAGTTCTCTTGACCAACCCACCACAAGACACCCAATTTGTCTAATTCACTCCACTCGCCCCCTAACACTTAATTTCCATTTGTCAGAAATCAATTGTGTATGACCAGACCACAAAAGAACGTCTCTGACCTCTGACTGGATAGCAAGCTTTCAAAACGTATTTGTGTGGACCGCTCGTATTGTTCCACAGTCGTGAGGGACTGCTCCTTTTTTTCCTTTTTTCTTTCTACAGAAGTCTGCTGTTCCTACTCTACCTTCACCATTAAGATTTCCCGTCATTGACCATTTACATTATACTTAATAACCAGGCATTTCCTGTGTTACTTGCTTAATTTATTCACCATGAGATGCAAGACGCTGGCAGTTGTCAGCTTGAGTCTCCCTTATTACCCCCTTTCTCTTCATACTTTAGGACCTATTTTGATTTTCTTTACACTAGAGTTCTGCATTTCCCTGATATATTGAGGATTTACATTGTTTAGGCAACGTATGAGCCATGGTATTCATTTTATTCACTACCTTATCTTCAAAATCCTATACCAGTTATTATCTCCTGTGATAAAAGCGTTTTCCTAGCCTGTCAATCCATTTCTAGCCTATATACAGTACCTTATTACAAAACCAATTTCATACCATGCTCCCTTCATCCCCACCTGCATCTTCGCTGCACCCAACACAGGATGTCCTACCCTATCAATAAACTGTATTTCTGAAGAATAGTGGGGAGAGGAGGTGGCCTAACGGCTAGAGCGGTCCACCTCGAAGCTGGGGAACCGGGTTTGAGTCTCGGCAGGAACACTCCACATCCTGTGATTCTGGGCAAATCACTTAATCTCCCTGTGCCTAACAAAATGAATGCGTCTGTCTGTAATGCAACTGGTGCTCGTGTAAAGCGCTCTGATACCTTCGGGTTGAGGTTGCACTACATAAAACTCCAAAAATGTTTTAACCGTCATTCCTCACCTTTTGATTATTACCAAGGTGCCAGACGGGATCTATAAAACTTCACAGCAGGGCTTCCGTGCACTGACCGGTGACACTGTATGGCTCTGCATTGGCTCAATACTGTTTGAGCAGCCCTGCATGCTGACGTCAGTTTCTTTCTTTCCCTGCCTTCTGATGCGGTTCTGGAGCTCCACACCCAAAATTCATCACTCTTCTGACGGCCTCTAAATGCTTCTACAACCCCTCCCAAATATAGGTTTCAAACCATGCAGCGACCCCAAGAAGAAGCTGTTAGTCACAGAACCATACAAGGTGTCCTCGATGCATGGGCTTGAACCACAACTTTTGGGTTGTGCGACAACTAAGTGCTTTTTCACCCAAAGGGGGTACAGGACCAGGAGACACAACTCTGCATCACCGAATAAAAGAGGTTTTTGTCGAAGCACAAGTCTTGCTTCAAGTTGTGGGCCCAGTCTCTGTCCCATACGCACCCCAGACGGTCCACTTCCTACTCAAAGTCTCTAGGTAAGTTGAAGTCTAAGTCCACATGCAAACATGAAACAGTAAGGTGGGATTCAATCCCAGCTTGTCACTCTTAGTTCTAAAGAGAAGGCGCAAGGGCATCAAGACAAACATCACCCCTTTTCTCCCTCCCTAGCTCTGTAGCCAATGTTTCAGTAGATCTGGCGTGCCCTGAGTTTTCCAGGCCATTGTCGACTCCACAGTCGATTGCAGGCTTCAGAGAAGCCATACTGCAAATTTTCAATGGAATTTGGCTGCCTGTGGAGTGTCTTTGGGCCCCATAGAACCGTAGGGGCTTCCAGTCGTATTATCACCAGCTGGTCCTCCCCTGATACCCCTGATACCTTCTGCCCCCCTAGGACCCATGCCTGGGGTGGCACTGGTAAGTCTTCCAGACTGGCTCTGAGATCCACGCTGGTTCCCGCCGCACTGACCCAGATGGCGCTGATGGACAATCTCGTGCCATCTCCCATGTTGGATCTCAAACCAACCGTGCTACGAAATTGCGAAAGCGCAACCAGTTGTCAATCAGCATGCCTGTTACCTGACGCCTCTACCATGCAGTAGCTACCGGCAGAGGCTCCATTCTATTTTTGGATCTGACGGTGTGCAGGATCCAAATAGGGTTCCTTAGAATACTGATAATGAACAGGAGTGAGATCCTCTGCTCTTCATTATACAAATAATGCATTATACCTAGACCTGCAATATGCCAGTGGATTGGACACCTCCCCTGAAACTGAGCTTGACTCGCCACATGGGCCACTACCAAAGAAATGGCTTTGTTTCTGCAGGTGGTCAGGAACGTAGCTGAGGTACTAGATTTTCAGTTGTCCCCCATTGAAACAAAGTCAAATGTTCTCACAGAGATTCTTCAGCCTTGTCATATGACTTCTGAGGCATTGTTGCTTTTTAATGAGGCACTTACTTACACTTTAAGGGCTAAATGGTTAAAACTCTGTGGTTGCCGACCAGTTAGTAGACCAGTAGCCCAATGAAATAGACCTGCGCATGGTGACCCAGATTATTTACTAAACTTACTCCAGTGTTGGAACTTTCATAGATTCACATGCTTGAATCATTCCTCGTCGTCGAGATGGGAGCCCCCGGTATTATTAAAAGAAATGTCCTATTAGACTTAGAACATAAGGCCCCAGGCCTTAACATTTTTGTAACATATCTATGTCCTTTAATAAAAAAGAACTAAACTTAGAACTAGCCAATCAGTAGACACCACCCTGTAGAACCTTCCTGAGAGAAGCTCCAGTCCCTCAGATTTTCTACCGCACGTCGTGCTAAGGGAGTCTCCACTGAGCTCTGCTTAGTTTTTTCTTCTATTTCTCTATTTTGGAATATTTTCTTCAAGTCAGATTTACTACCAACTCAGGAGATCTGTTTTAAGGCGATTTAAGCTGACATCAAACATGTCAGATACACCAAAAAAAGGTCTTTTCAGAGCATGTGGTACTTGCAGGAAAAAAAGGCTTCATATTGATGATCAACACAAGGACTGCCTTTACTGCCTGTATCCTGAACACAAACCTAAGGATTGCAAGGTATGTCGGACTTTCTCTACTAAGACACTGAAAGATCGTGAAGGAAGGCTTCCTTTGTGGCTTCAGAGGCTTAAAAACAGGGACACCGTGGTCTCTGATTAGGAGAGTGATATGTCTTCTAAATCTTCCTCTAAAACGCCTCAAAAAAGACCTTTAGATGACCCTGCTGGTTCATCGTCACAGCCTCCTAGGAAAGCGTCAAAAAAGTCATCTGATTCTTGTCAAAAGCAGGCTAGGTCTGTTAGCAAAGCTTCTCACAAAGAAAAGGAGATTTTGTCTACAAAAAGCCAGCTTCGGAACCTTCAACTCCGCCTATGAAGCTAAAACATACCTTCAAGAAGCCTTCTTCAGCTCCGCCGATGAGCAGCTCGTCGACGACACCTCCGTCGACGAGAAAATCCTCTCCTGAGGTGATTCTGTTCACATCGACAGTGTCTACAGTCACTACCGTCACTGGGTCTTCGGCGTAGATTTCTTCAACGACGACTACATCGTCGAGAGGAAATGCTCCTTTATCATCGACGAAGCAGATTGTTTCTTCGAAGTCATCATCGTCGTCAAAAGGCCAATTCCCGACGACGGTCCACCCGTCGCCGTTCTCGTCGACGGGGACCTTGACTTCGCCGTCGACAAGACGACCCTTATCGACAACGGAAGTATCATCGGTGTTACCGTCGACGAAGATCCCTGTCTCCAAAGGTTCGTCGTCGACGAAGACAATTCCGTGGATGGACCAAGAGAAGCAGCCCTCGTTGACGAAGGCGATTCCATCGACTAACCAAGACTTGGCCCTGAAGCAGCAATCGTCGACGGGCTCGTCGATGACACCGTCGACGAGGAAAAAAAACATAAAATTGCAAAAATTCAATTGACACCAGCTTTAACATCACCTAGTCAGGTGCAGTCTCTTTTGCCATCCCAGTTTTTGGAAGAAGATGACGAGGAAGAGGGATCTGAAGATGATAGTCTTTTTGGGGCAGCTTTAAGCCCACCAGACCTTAATGTCAAATACCAGGAGGATTCTGATGAGGATGATGATGATTATGGTCATCAATATTACCATTCACAACAACAATATCAACAGCAGGAGATGATGTACCTCCCTTCAAATCTGATGAAGGATCTATAATTTATGCTGGCAGACTATAAGAGGAGATTTCCTCCAGAGCAGAGTCTCCAACAGGCTCCTTCTCCTCCTTCTCCCCTTCCACAGGCACAGGTTCACTCCCCTCTTCTCCAGCAGGGGTCTCCAATTGTTCAGCCTCCTTCTCAAGTTGCACCTGTGCAACAGTTGTCGTCCGCTATCGAGGAAATAGAGAGAGAAGGAGAGATTCATCAGGATGAATGGGATTTTTACATCATTCCCACTCCGCCATCTCTCCCACAAGCAGATTCACCTCCGGAAGATATTGGGCGTTTCCATAATCTTCTGGAGAGAGCGGCAAAGTGTTTTGATTTACCGATGCCTGTGCATCAGCAGGATTGTTTCCTGTACCATTTTAAAGAACCTTACAGAAAATTGGTAAGGTCTATGCCTATTATTGATTATTTTTGGAAAGAAGGTCTGAGAATCATGCAAAATCCAGATACTGTTCCACCTGTGTTGCCAAGGCTGGACCAAAAATATAAAGCTCCAGATGACGCTCCCGCAAATGTGGTCGGATTTGGCACCATTCTTGAACAGACTTCCACCAGAAGACAAGGAGGAAGCTAAGAAAATTCTTCTTAAGGGCGAGCGGACCGCCTCTGAAGTAATAGACTGCGCTATGGATGTAGCGTCCACTGGTTTCCTACAGCTAGCGGGAGCAGCCGTCTTGAGGCGTCAAGGTTGGCTGAAAGACACTTTATTCAGGCCTGAGGTACGGACGAAGATTCTTGATCTACCTTATAATGGAGAAGAATTATTTGGCAGCCACGTTGATGAAGCTTTACAAGCTATTTAAAAAGACACGGATACGGCTAAGTCTTTGGGTACTTTACAGTACAGAAAAATGCCTTTTCGTAGCTCCCAAGGAAGAGGTTACCAATCCTACAGAGGAGGCTACCAACAATCTCGCTACCCAGCCTATTCTTCCACCGCTCAACAATTCAGGCCCTAGTTTACCCACTGCCAACCACCTGCGGCAGCTTACAACACGTCTTCCTTTAGAGGAAAATCAGGACGCCCGGGTAAGGAGACCGGTCGCTGCCAATGACTTCTCCCAGCTGTGGGCCTCTATTGCCGCCTCGGTGGGCGGCAAAATATCCCATTATTTTCAGCAGTGGCAGGACATAACATCGGATCAATGGGTCCTAAACCAATTCCGCCACTCTTTGGAATTTATAAAGATCCCTCCACCAACTCCTCCTCTGCCCCGTTTTCAAAAACACCTGCATCTCTTAAAGATGGAAGTTACCAACATGTTGCAGAAAGGAGCAATAGAACGAGTTCCCCTCAAACACAAAGGAAAAGATTTCTACTTCCGTTTCTTCTTGATACGAAAGAAGTCAAAGAAGTGGAGACCGGTCTTGGATTTAAGGAACTTAAACAAATTCCTCAAAAAACAATCGTTCCGCATGATCTCTATTCAGGATGTGCTACACCTCCTCAACGGAAACGATTACATGGCGTCTCTGGACCTCCAGGATGCATATTTTCATATACCCATACGTCAAAAGCACAAGAAATTTCTAAGATTCACAGTGGCCGACAGTCATTACCAATTCCGTGTCCTACCTTTTGGACTAAAATCTGCTCCCCGCATTTTCATGAAGTGTCTAGCGCAGCATATCTAAGGCAACAACATCCTCAAATTTTTCCCTACCTAGACGACTGGCTTCTCAAAGCCCCCACTTACGAAGCAGCAAAAACATCCACCAAAGCCTGTCTGCAACTATTCAGGAAATTAGGCCTCGCTTTAAATGTAGAGAAATCAATTCTGCAACCATCCAGTCGACTGGTTTTTCTAGGTGCTATCCTGGACACCACGGAAAACAAGGCGTACCCCACTCTGGAGAGACAACAAAGGCTAATATCCTTGGCAAAACGGGTCCAAAAAGAAGGTTTCTTTCTGTACGCCTTTTCAAATCTCTCCTAGGGATGATGTCTTCTTGTATTCCCCTCATACCTAATTGTCGTCTCCACATGCGTCCTCTTCAAGAGGCTGTAAATGAACAATGGGTGCAGATAGAGGGCACATTCGACGATCTGATCCGAATCACTCCTCCCATGATACCGGCTTTGGACCGGTGGATGCAACCTCGCCAATTATCACAGGGTCTGCCATTCCTGTCTCCGGCTGCTCCTCTCGTGATCACAACGGATGCATCTCTAGAGGGCTGGGGAGCCTTCCTTCAAGACTTGCAGGTCAGCGGAAGATGGCCACCTTCCCACCAGGATCTTCATATCAATCTTCTCAAGTTGAGAGCAGTTTTTCTGGCGCTCCAAGTGTTCCTGCCAAGAATACAAAACCCATCAATGCTTGTCAGAACCGACAACACCACGACAATGCACTAGCTGAACAAACAAGGAGGAACACGATCTCTCCTGCTCTCTCAGGAAGCCCAACTTATCTGGCGCTGGGCGATTCATCACAAAGTGCACATAACAGCGGAGTACGTCCCAGGAAAACAGAACGTCATACCAGATACGTTGAGCAGACTGAAGACAACCTGCCGCAAGTGGGAATTGGACCAATGCACTCTCAACAACATCTTCTCCCAATGGGGCAAGCCGAACATAGATCTGTTCGCATCTCCAGACAACGCGAAATGCTGGTACTCCGCAAGTTGGCATCACCATCAGGGCTCATGGGGGAATGCCTTTTCAATAGCTTGGTCTGGCATATTTGCTTACGCCTTTCCCCCATTCCTCTCCTTCCACGAGTACTAAAAAAGTTAGACGGAACCCTGCAAGATCATTCTAATAGCACCAGCCTGGCCTCGCCAGCACCGGTACACAGACCTTCACCTACTTTCAGTCAAGCCTCCGATCCATCTCAGACCATTCCTGTCCTTTCTGACGATGAACCAGGGACAAGTATGCCATCCGAACCCCAGTTCCCTGAAATTGTCAGCCTGGCTGCCGAGTTCCAGGAATTTCAACACTTAAAGATCCCACAGGAGTGTAGACAGGTGCTGGCTAGAGTAAGAACAGACAGCACCAACAGAACTTATTCGCTTAAATGGAAGATTCTGCATGTGGTGTGCATCTTGTAAAGTCAATCCTCTCCACTCCCCTCCAGAGGAAGTTCTACCTTATCTACTCCTCCTGGCTCGCTCTGGTTTAGCTCATGCATCAATTAAAGTACATTTAGCTTCCTTCTCCAGTTTCCGCAGATTATCTAATGTTCCATCTCTATGGTCCTGCATGCTGGTCAAACAGTTTCTTAAAGGTCTGTTCAGGATGTTCCCTCCAGTAAGGGCACCTCCTCCTACATGGCAGCTGAATACAGTGCTGAGCCAATTAATGAAACATCCTTTTGAACCTATTCACAAGACGGACATGAAGTTCCTATCCTGGAAAGTGGCTCTCCTCCTAGCTCTCACTTCAGCGAGAAGAGTTCGTGAACTCCAGGCTTTTACTACTCAAGAACCTTTCTTACAATCCAAACATGACAAAGTTATTCTACGAACAAACCCTAAGTTCATACCCAAGGTTCCTTCGGACTTTCACCTTAATGAGCCAATTGTTTTGAAATCGTTCTTTCCAAACCCACAGACTGCAGCGGAGCGTGCTCTGCACTCTCTAGATGTTAAACGGTGCCTAAAATTTTACCTGAACAGGACAATATCATTTCGCAAATCAAATCAACTTCTTATAGCGTACAGGGAACCTAGAAAAGGCTTTCCTATCACTAAATAGAGCATTTCCATATGGATATCAAGTGCCATTGTTTTCTGTCATCAGCAAGCAGGTCACCCTCTGACGTCAAGGGTCTGTGCCCGCTCTACTAGAGCAATATCCACATCTACAGCGCTGTTTGCAGGTGTGTCCCTGCCTTACATTTGTAGAGCAGCAACTTGGAGGACGCCGCACACATTCACCAAGCACTACTGCTTGGACACTGAGAATAAGCGAGATGCGGCAGTGGGACAAGCGGTTCTCAGACATCTTTTTCAATAAGGTGAGCCTTCTTTTCTTTGGTTCCTTCCCACCATCCTGTACTGTCTCACATTTTCGATGACTTATGATATATATATATATTTATATATATATATATATATATATATATATATATATATATATATATATATATATATATTCACTGAAAAAACCATAGGTTTCAGGCACGTTATAGTTAGAAATTAGCATTTAAAAAACCTTTGAAATTCACTGAAAAAACCATAGGTTTCAGGCACGTTATAGTTAGAAATTAGCATTTAAAAAACCTTAGAAATTCACTGAAAAAACCATAGGTTTTAGGGAAAGTTATTGTTAGTTGGACATTGCACTCGTACAAAACCCGTGAAATTCCCCGTTATAGTTAGTTCAGCTAACTATAACTCGCGCCCGCAATGCACTGCTGATGACGTCACATATTACATCACTCATGACATGGTCAGTGACATCACTGATGACATCACTGATGACATCTGAAATGACATCACTGATGACATCATCCAGTGACTGTGTGTTTCTGTAAAGTTTAAATATGTTTAATATATATAGGGAAAGGCGTATTGAAGAATGAGTGGGTGTATAAGTGTCTGAATGGATGTTTTACTAGGTGCGTGACTGACTCTATAAGTGAGTGGTTAAACATATGTTAGTCAATGCATGGGTTAGTGCCTAAACTGTGTGAATCTCTGTATCCGTCTGTCTGTTGGTGTGTAAGTGACTGCATGGGTTTGTGAATAACTACATAAGTGTCTATATGAGTTATTGATTGGTTGTCTGAGTATCTGTATGGGTGCCTGAGTGTTTCTGTGGGTGGGGTGTGTGTGACTCTGTGCATAGATGTGTGAGTGGGTGATTCACTGGGTGCATAGTTTGAAGTGTGCATCTGTGATGGACTGTATGGGTGGGTGAGTGTGTGTATGGGTGTGTTAGTGAGTGAATGTACACCTTATTTGTACATGTGTAAGTAACTACATATATAAAAGGCAGTATATATGTGTGTTAGAGTATATAAATGTCTATAAGTGAGAGTGTGATTGTGAGAGTGGCTGCATGGATGAGTGTTTGCTTGTATCAGTGATTGTATAAGAACGTAAGAATGTGCTAGTATTTGTATGACTAAGTGAGCTGGTGTGTGTATAACTGTATAGGTGAGTAAAGGGTAGTTTGAATAATTATTTCTATGACTGACTTGGTGTGTGAGTACCTCTATGGATGAGTGGCGGTGTGTGAGTGTCTGTATAGGTGTATGAGTGCATATGATAGTCCTGTACTGAGTGACCATAAGTATGAGTGACTGTACGGGTGAGTGAGTGGATGTGTGTGTAGACCTAAGAATCAGTGAGTGGGTATGTAGTTATTGGTGTTGTAGTGTCTATGGTTTTGAGAATGGCAGTCTGTAATTTAGAGTGGGTGTATCAAGTTATGTTAGGGTGTGAGAAGATGCATGAAATTATCACATGGATGATGTCATCAGTGATGTTATCAGTGATGTCATTTGAGATGTCATCAGTGATGTAATCAGTGATGTCACTGACCATGTCATGAGTGATGTAATATGTGACGTCATCAGCAGTGCATTGCGGGGGCGCGAGTTATAGTTAGCTGAACTAACTATAACGGGGGAATTTCACGGGTTTTGTACGAGTGCAATGTCCAACTAACTATAACTGTCCCTAAAACCTATGGTTTTTTCAGTGAATTTGTAAGGTTTTTTAAATGCTAATTTCTAACTATAACGTGCCTGAAACCTATGGTTTTTTCAGTGAATTTCAAAGGTTTTTTAAATGTTAATTTCTAACTATAACGTGCCTGAAACCTATGGTTTTTTCAGTGAATTTCAAAGGTTTTTCAAATGCTAGTTTGTAACTATGCCTACAGAAGTAGGACATGTGAAGAAAGAAGAAAAAACGCACAGAAAGAAGCAAAAGAAATGTAGAAAGAAACAGAAGTCCACAAAGACGAAGAAAAATGCAGGAAGAAGCAAGACGTGCAGAAAGAACCAACAGAGGAGCAGAAAGAGGCCTTGTTGCAAAATCATCCTGTGCCCACACCTTTTCCAGACGGGTACTGGTGGTAACTGACTCTGACTAACCAGGCCTAGAGCCAGTGCTATGGTAAAAGACACTTAGAATACAGTTAAAACACCTACATACACTAGGGAACATTATGCGTTGGGGTACCCCTGTGATTAGCATGACCTCCTCTGTAACTCCCTAGTACATAATAGGGCAGGGGGATTAAAACTACCTCTTAAAACGCGCCATGGGGCGCGTTTGCACACTGGTGTAGGGAGGGGGTCCTGAGGTTACATGTGTGCAAACACGCCCTCTGGCCGTTTTAAGTTGGGGGATAAAGTCCCCTTGAATCCTAAGGGTCCCTGGGGTCCAACTAGCCCACCAGGTACCTCCAGTAAGCGCCACAGAGTTGCGTTGCAGAGAGGTGTAAAAAGGGGCATGGCCTGGACCACCTCTCTGCAACGCAGCGCAGTGGCGCTTACTGGAAGCACCTGGTGGGCTAGTTGGCCCCCAGGGGCCCTCATGATTGAAGGGGAATTAATTCCCCAACTTAAAACGCGCCACAGGGCGTGTTTGCACACGTCACCTCAGGCCCGTCCCCTCCCTTCACCACTGTGTAAACACGCCCTGTGGCCGTTTTAAGTTGGCAAATTAAGTCCCCTTGAATCCTGAGGGTCCCAGGGGTCCAACTAGCCCACTAAGTACCTCCAGTAAGCGCCACAGAGCTGCGTTGCAGAAAGGTGTAAAAAGGGGCGTGGTCTCTGAACACCTCTCTGCAACGCAGCTCCTGGCGCATACTGGAGGTACCTGGTGGGCTAGTTGGCCCCAGGGACCCTCAGTATTCAAGGGCAATTAATTCCCCAACTTACAACTCGCCAGGGGCGCGTTTGCGCAGTGGTGAAGGAAGGGGCGGGGCCTGAGGTGGCATGTGTGCAAACACGCCCTGTGGCGCGTTTTAAGTTGGGGAATTAATTCCTCTTCAATCCTGAAGGTCCCTGGGGGCCAACTAGCCCACCAGGTACCTCCAGTATGCGCCATGGAGCTGCCTTGCAGAGAGGTGTTCAGAGGCCACGCCCCTTTTTACACCACTCTGCAACGCAGCTCTGTGGCGCTTACTGGAGGTATATATATATATATTATCTACTGGCGGTCGCCAGTAGATAGTTATAGTTAGGACCTATTTTCCATAGGAAATTCACAACATTCTATTTCCAATAACTTTGGCGCCGGTTGATGAATCTTCGCGAAATTTTCAAAACTCGTGGGGCGCTCCGGTCCGCTCCTATCTTGAAAGTTTCGGGGTGATTCGGCAAGCGGGGCCGAGAAAAAAGGGGGGTCCCAAAACACGTTTCCCCCATGTTAATTTCCATAGGAAATTTTGAGACAGGCTACAGCCCGAACTGCTGAACGGAATTACCCCAAATTTGGCAAAAAGGTAGTGCTTGGATCAGAAAGCGACCTTTTTTTTAAATGGTGTAAATCCGTTCAGTAGTTGCTGAGAAATTCAAAAAATAAAAGTTTTGATATCTAGGGACGGGGTGGAGTCGCGACCCCTCCCGACCACGAGCTTCATTCTAATTGGCTGTCAACACTCCAAACCAGGAAGTGTTGGCAGCCATCTTGTGACTCGGTAGAAGCGAGTCACCAGAAAACAGAGAAAGAAAGATATAAAACAAGAGAAGGGGGCAGGGTAGAAGCACCCTGACCCCCTAGGCCTGCTCAGGGGGTCCCAGAAGGACCCCCAGGGCCAAAAAAAAGCATTTTTTAAAAACAATTCGGCGCAATTTAAAAACAATGAAGCGCGGGTTCTCGTGTTTTATTTTAATGAGGCCCCCGGGTGGGCTAGGTCCCGGGGGCATTTCTTAAAAAATAATAGAGGGGGCCCGCTGGGGCCCCCGCAGCCCCGGGGACCACCACCTGCCCGGGGCTTCACTCATGTTGGGAGGGGGGCGCGCGGCCCCCCTCCTGGAGCCCGTGATGGCCCTGGGGACCGCCACCCCACAGGGACGGCTCCTGCAGTGTCCCGGGGTGTCCATCTGTGGGAGCGAGCCTTTTCAGGGGCCCACTGGTGCAGGGATTCGCCCTTCTTTGTCCTTAAGTCCTTAGACTAACAAAATAGAAATTGGCACGGAAGCTGTAATATCAAAGAAAATAGATTTATTAACCTCTCATGAGGGAGACTACGTCAATACAGTACCCTCAGGCCACTGTAGGAGGTAGTCCAAGGAGTACAGAAACCATGGGCCTTTTATGGCCAGTTTATAGCTGAGTAAGCATGAAGACTCAAAAAGAGGCGGTACAAGTATACACAAGAATAGCTATTCACATATATGGACAACTGGAAACTACTTAGTCAACAGAGTGGGAGGAGTAACAAAAACCCTTACATCAGTTGGAATAGCCTGACAGTTGCACACTAAGACAGATGCATTCTGGCAGCTACAAGCCTTTCTGAGCATGCGCAAGGCTCTGGCTCAGTGCTGAAAGAGTTAATTATAGTTGATGACTCAAGCGAAATACAAGGGCAGGCAACAGTGAAGACGGGAGAAGCACATGGCGAGCACATGGCTAACTAAAATGGCTGCCATAACCAAAATGGCTTCAGCTCATGCTAACACCGATTTCTGCTAGTTTCCACAGACGACCCTTTTAGCATTAGCTGAAGACATCTCTATGATCTTGAAGGAATTTAGAAAATATCTTACACATCTATTCTTATCATATTGCTAGCTTCTTGGTCTAATACATATTGGGCGTTCACATTCTTAATGTTGCGCTTGGTAGGTATACAAGTAGAGACACAAAGGGAACAAAGCATCGGGCCACATTGTATGCATAGACAGCATGACAGTAGGATTGCAAAGAATATACATAGAATTGTCAACAGTTTCCAGCCCCAAGTAACAAACAATGTCCCTAACCAGCCAATTAAAGTCCAAGTTCCTATATCGGGATGAATTTCAGTGGTTGTTTTAGGCCGATTGGAAATAGCCAACAGCACATGTTGGATGCAATGTCTACATAAAAACATTTTTAATAAACCTTCCAGTGTTCTTCTTTATGAGGGCTAGGGTACCAATGATATGTTCAGGAGGAGGGTAGAGTAGTATTTATCAAAGTGTGTACAAAACGTTTCTCTTGCAGAATAAACAGCACTCCAAATACTAGTATTAAAGAGAATACACAGATTATCACAAAAACAATTTTCGCTTCAGGGGACCAGGGGGACCAAACGGGCCATGGGAATTAGGACGAGGAGCCGCAAAGGGCTGCTCCTCCTCAAAAATGGGACGACCAAAGGGGTACATTGCTAAAAAGTACTTGAAGAATAGAAGCCGCTGTACAACCAGCCAGAGGGGAGTCTTCTCCCTGTGTCCGTCTGAGCCTCACAGGCAGGCTCTTATTGTTCATCAAGTGTTCACTTCTCCCACGGTGGAGCTGCACAACTTGCAACTCAGGCCCAGTTTTAAGGGAAAAGTTTCTTCAATTTTCAGGATAGGGCAATCACCTTCCAGGGCAAACACCCTCAACGATCCTGTCCAGTGTCTCAGGCAGTGCACCAGTATTCTTCACTTTAATGTAACAGGCACCAGAGGCACAGCACCTGTACCCTGAACTCAAATCCTTCCCTAACTCCTGTGTTGCTCCGCTGGCGCACTGCTCTTTTGTCGGGGCCACAGATTGTACCTAGTATGCCCAGGCACCTCTCGATCAACAAACAGAGGTGCAGACTTGCATTCACTTGAGGACCAGGACTCAGAGGCCTGATGCTGGAGTATCTGAAGCAACCCTTGTTTCAAAGGGGGTCACCTCAAGCAAAGCCTCCTTGCCGTCCTTGTCGGTCTGTAACACTCTCAGCTGGGCATCAAAAACTGGACCAACGCAAAGAATTTTCTATCCTGATTTGTGACCCGTCTTTCGTCCAAGACAGTGGCAGGGGTACACACTTCACGTCGCTTTCATGGGCCCAGTGCTTCCGGCCTTCTAACTTCACTGCGGTCCTAGTTGCCAGCAATGCCTGTGCTGGTTCCCTTTACCTCGGCTCCAAGCTGGATCGGCGCTGACTCCCCAGGCTGGATCTGATGTCCGGGCCCCTCTGGCAATTGTTGTAGGGCAGCAGATATCTATTGGTGGTCAGAACAAAGATCTTTAGACAAGGCATACAAATAATCTATCAACAGAGAGGATACTCTATTTCAGAAAACTTCTTTAGTCTCGGGGCGCCCCATACATTAGCAGGGCACCAAAGAACCACTTCATCTATCTGAGAGTAAAAAAAACACCCTGGACCTATTAGCGAGTATAAAAGGAATTTTTGGTGAACTGACAAGAGTAAAACGTTACACGATTTGATTTGTTTCTCCCAATCCCAAGCCGCCAAGGAAGTCTACTTATGAACCTTCCACTAGTTGTACAGGACTGCAGACACTTCTAAAATTATTTTTCTTATGTAAAAACACCTACATTTTACGCTTAGGACCATGCTCTCATGTTATAGGCGCGGCGGGAAAAATTAAAAACTGCTAATTTAACAGGGATCCTTACTACATAAATAACTAACAAAACCTCAACATAGTGGGTACATGAATTTCTCCAGCAGAACTTGTTGTGGCAAACAAACTCCTATAAAGCAATATTTTCCTTCAAAATGTTTGCTGAGGATCACACGGGCGTCTTTCCTAACATTGTGAACCCTGTGCATTCTACTTTTCACGATCTGGACTATGTAACATCATTTTCAAAGGAAAAAAAACCTATTCACCAGCTCTAATAAGGGCTGTCAGCTCAATTAAAGCGAGCCCAACCAATTATTATCTCATGGCCGTTACTAGACAGCTTAAACAGGCTCGAGAGAGAGTGAGAAAAGAAAGAGAGAGAGAGAACATAAATTTGCTTACCCTTAATTTGCCCAGGAGCTAGCCTCCTTTCCCCCATTCGACAGTAGGTAACCTAAACAGGTGACCTCCTGTCGACAATATTTACCCCCCTTTTTGGCAGCTGGGCACAAACAGACTTGTAGGAGGTAAAGAGCACATTGAGCTAACTAGAAAACATTAATAACCAACTACCCAATTCCTTTAGCAATTGTACTAGTTTAACATGAGGGCGCATAAAAGCAAACTGAATTTCATTGCCTCCTTATCTTAGCCCTTGCACAGTAATCTTTAAGCTAAAACCATTATTTCTATATGCATGGCAGAGCTATTCTCTGCACATGGCCTACAGACGCTGCTACCCCTTGATAATGTTATTCAATAGGATAAACCCCACCTGCATATCTCCTATACTTGTATTATTTCTCGAGAAAACAGTGATATCCCCATGTGCTCCTAACAGAATATGCAATATTTCCTTTAGCTAATGTTACCTAAAACAGATCTGTGGTGTCCAATCTTGTTCCAGCAAGGCTCAATCAAGGCCATAAGTTCATTGAAACAACTAAGTAAATTCTTCCATTTCTTAAATGTAGTTAAATTACTAATGACGATATCCTAAATATTATTAACATGAATTGAGAATTAATTTTACCCTAATTTTCCTAGGCACATTATAGCCTCAGACATCATTAGAGCAAAATTTACATTACCTGTAGTGTTTTACCCTACAATGTTAGAATCAGGAAATTTAATTAATACAAAGAAATCAGTTTATTAAACTACTCTTCAACATTACAAGCTTTCATAGTGTAATGTAGAAAGCACACACTGTCACAGTGGCTCCCTGCGTGGACATTTTGCGTTCAGTAGTGCTGGTTAATTCTAAATACAGAACTTGGCCTCTGACCCTTAAACCTGTTGTCCCCTGTCTGTGCAAGGCTATCCCCACGTGGCCTTTTCAATTCAAAGTAACTCTCGAGAAGCACGGCTGAAGGGCATTCCTGCTCCGTGCCTGTGTGCTGAGAATTTAAAGGTAGGATGCAACTTGTATTTTTAATTATTTATGTACTTATTGTGCGTTGTAGCACCTAAAAAATTGGCTCAAAATTTCAGTTTTCAGAATGCCATAATTCGCTCAGAACTATCGTGCATTAAGGCGCGCAATGTAATTCACATGTCTGTACAGCTGCTCTATGCATGACTTTTAATAGCCTTTGTATTTGACACTGCAGCCATTAGGCCATACTACATTTTAAGTTTGTCACTAAGACAGTAATATTGGCGTTGTTAGATAAACTAATATTCAACCTTTTAATGTGGTGCAACAACATATTTTAACCAGTTGGAGATAGAAATCTTAATGTGCACATTGAAATCTGAATACATACTTTGCACAGGGTAATTTTCTACAGTGCTAAATATTATTAAATTTTCACAATAGTGTTATTAGACATTATAGGGATTATAATTATGCCAAAACCATTTTAGTGCAATGACTGTTAATAATTTTTTTACATGTAGTCAGTTTTTGAATAATGATCACTAACCCTTTTTGTGGTTTCTACATATGAAAAGCAAGCCTTATTCCTTTCCTTTTGCCTTTAAATGCATTTATTTATAAGACTCAGCACAGAAGCTTTTTACTGAAACATAAAAAGTTTGTATCACTTTTTAGAGGGCAGTAATTATTTACCATCAGATCCACAGATGTGCTTAGTAGAAAAGCAATCAAGAAAGTCTTTACTTTTTATCCTTTCTCTTTTATCCAAAATAATGAAACTGTATTTCTAACTTTCAAAATCAGTAGTCTTTAATGCACGTGCTTTGATACCATTTTGTACTAACTTAAAACCTAGTCCCCACAGCTTGATCTGTAGCTTGTGCCCGGGCATAGCCATGTGTTATTTACTCAGCTGTGTTTTACGACCAGCAGGCGTTAACTTCCACGCTTTTTCAGGAGAAAAAAAGCCTTGATGTATTCTAATGTCCTCACAGAAACCCCAAAAAGTTGAGAAACCTTTCATTACCTCCGTCTGTTCTGACAGACAGCTTGCTTCGGACAGACAGCTTTGAGCAGCTGTTAAAAGCTCTCTTTCTAGCGCCAGGAATGAGCACGGTTCAGTCTATTTAAAACCCAGGCATTACAAGCCAGTCAAAATCTATCGTTTTGCAATGTGGTAAAAGAGGCGCTTTTATTTTAGCAGCAACTAATTACTCAGATAATGTGAATGCCTTTTAATATTTAATATAATGTATCTAAGGATAATGCTGTAACATTTTGTATTGAGTCCTAGTTGTGTAAAACACACAAATTCGAGTTTTTTTTTCTTCTCTGTGAGGCTTATTTTTTCCTATTGAGTGTTAATTCTAATTTTGTGTTTTACCACTGGGGCGATATAATAATTGAAGGTTCAGACATCTATACTTTGTTACTGCTTTACTTTTATTAGTAGCGTGCAGCAATTTAGCATATGTTATACAATTTATTCTTTGAATTTTAAAGTGTAATTCTTCCAATGACATCTGCAGAACACAATGACGACAACAAACCAAATTGAGCTCATTCCAGACATTTTCAAGAAGGGGGCCACACACTCAGAACACACAACACTGCTTGCTAAGGCAAGCCATTCTTACACAAAAAACAGTCGCTACTCACTCAAACAAGTACTTCACAAGCATCACCACCGGTGTCAGTCCACAAACCACATAGACACTTAAACACACAATCAACCCACAAATCAACACTTAGGACAAAAGCAAGAGGCAGCCCACAGACTGTTCCATGTTCAAAAAGACAGGCTCTAGCCCCAGACCTTTTTCCAAAATACACCGAATTACCAATGGAGCTGGTGGAACACTCAAAAGCGCTCCGTATCACCATTTACGAATTTTACTAAGTGCGTAGATCAGGATCCTTTTTAGTGTATTTGTTCCACAGTGTACTATACATTATGGAAGAAATACCATATTTAATGTACATAAACCTATTAGGTATCCCCTCTAGGGGAGCCAGCTGAGTACTTTGTAAATCCATATTGGTACCACCAAGACAGCAACACATTCTACAAAGTGTGCTAGGAGCAGGCATGCCAAAAATATTACAATGTGATACAATATTATAGTCAAAGCGTATTTATCCTGAGAATTATCCAAAAGTAGAGAAAAATCTCCTCATTACCTGCCTTTATTTGCTGCAACAAACAAACCAACCAGAATCTTGGCCAAGCTAATCCAAAACAAGAGTGTCGCATCGCGACCTTACCAAACAAAAGTCTCCAGCTTCCAACTGCCAAGCTCTGAATCGACCTAATGGTCACTGTGAGACGAACGCCAAAGGGATCTCAGTCGGGGACCGGTCACCACCTGGAGGGTCAAATCGGGAAAATCGGAAAAGCACTTTGGTCTGCAAAGACAAGGGTCTCATCGTGCAGTGTACATCCTCAGCGAGATTCCAAACCTCCGTCGAGACCACTCTTTTGGGCGACCGCGTCTCCTGATGAGCCCCACGTGACGGGCGCCAATTTGTGGGAGCGAGCCTTTTCAGGGGCCCACTGGTGCAGGGGTTCGCCCTTCTTTGTCCTTAAGTCCTTAGACTAACAAAATAGAAATTGGCACGGAAGCTGTAATATCAAAGAAAATAGATGTATTAACCTCTCATGAGGGAGACTACGTCAATACAGTACCCTCAGGCCACTGTAGGAGGTAGTCCAAGGAGTACAGAAACCATGGGCCTTTTATGGCCAGTTTATAGCTGAGTAAGCATGAAGACTCAAAAAGAGGCGGTACAAGTATACACAAGAATAGCTATTCACATATATGGACAACTGGAAACGACTTAGTCAACAGAGTGGGAGGAGTAACAAAAACCCTTACATCAGTTGGAATAGCCTGACAGTTACACACTAAGACAGATGCATTCTGGCAGCTACAGGCCTTTCTGAGCATGCGCAAGGCTCTGACTCAGTGCTGAAAGAGTTAATTATAGTTGATGACTCAAGCGAAATACAAGGGCAGGCAACAGTGAAGACGGGAGAAGCACATGGCGAGCACATGGCTAACTAAAATGGCTGCCATAACCAAAATGGCTTCAGCTCATGCTAACATCGATTTCTGCTAGTTTCCACACATCCCCGGGACAGTGCTGTTTGCTATGACAGGGCGGGAGCCGCGCGGCTCCCGCCCTGTCATAGCA
Source organism: Calotriton arnoldi (assembly GCA_963921515.1). Classification (NCBI taxonomy): domain Eukaryota; kingdom Metazoa; phylum Chordata; class Amphibia; order Caudata; family Salamandridae; genus Calotriton; species Calotriton arnoldi. The sequence goes on from CAWUFW010002009.1 coordinate 2,267,720, forward strand.
AACTTGTGAAAGCGATGGGTGCGCGGCTCTCAGCGCGGCACTCGAGTACTTCTTAAGTCTTTCAAACACCGAGGGGTATATTCTCAAGGACATATCGCCGAGTTAACAGCACTTTATCGCAACCAAAATGGTGATAAATTTAACGCACCATTCACAAGCTGGAGCAAACAGCCCATATCACCAGTTTACCAGCGATAGCAGCCTCAAAAAGCATTGTCACGGATGACTCCGGCAAATATTGCTAATGAGATGTAGAGTAGGCGTTCCCGTGCAAAAAGCAGCGAACACATCACTTCGCAAGTGTCTCAACCACCAGCAAGATCATGGAAGAGAGTACAAAACAGGCGTTAAGGTGCATTAGTAGCAGAAAGTTTACACCTGCTCTGAGCTGGTGTAAAGTCGGACTACAACCTGCAATATGAAAGGGAGCCCAGCCCAGAGCCACACGTGAATGACAACAGATGCAATGGAGCCAACGATCATGCAGCTCGGACACCCAACACTGCTCCGACACCCCCGCCACCAGCCCCTTGTCCGCCATCCCCCTCACCTCCCCCCACACAAACAAATGTGACAGCAACCTTAGGAAATCTGGAACGTAACAAATTGGCTGATGTCGCACAATTATAGTAAAGAAGATGCATGTGAGGTTGGACAAATAAGAATCTCAGTCATCTATGGATTTACATATAAAACATTTTATTTAAACAAAACAACAAAATAAAAGTAGCTACAGGTATGGCGTGTCATCCCTCGACAATTTGTGAATCACAGCCTGCAAGACAAAAAGAAAGATAAGATTGTGCGTCATGCGTCCATCAAAGGAGAGAGAGAGAGAAAGAGAGAAAGAGTGAGAGAGGAAGAGAGAGAGAAAGAAAGAGTGAGACAGAGAGGAAGACAGAGAAAGAGTGAGAGAGGAAGAGAGAGAGAAAGAGTGAGATACAATGAAGAGAGAGAGAAAGAGAGAAAGTGTGAGAGAGAGAGAGAAAGAGTGAGACAGAGAGGAAGAGAGAGAGAAAGAAAGAATGAGAGAGAGAGGAAGAGACATAGAAAGAGAGAAAGAGTGTGAGAGAGAGAAAGGAAGAGATAGTGAGAGAGAGAGAATGAGTGTGAGTGACAGAAAGGAAGAGATGGAGAGGGAGAGTGAGTGTTGACACTGTGGAGAAAATCCTCACAGCTCACCTTTCTGCCACCAGTGTGTCTCCAACCACGTACCAGGACATAGTGCAGTCTTCAAGTTTAGTCATCTGAAACATAGTATAGAATCAGTAATGGCAGAGTACATACAACTGCGCACGCCTAATTCTCTGTTTCGCCCCTGTGCACCCAGGCTGCTGCACCCCATCGACTCCTGCCGCCCAGAGGTGTCTGCCCGCCTCTGCGCAACCAGGCTGCTGTACCCCATCCACTCCCACTGCCCAGAGGTGTCTGCCCGCTGCTGTGCACCCAGGCTGGTGCACCCCATCCAGTCCCACTGCCTGGAGGTGACTGCCCGTTCCTGCGCACCCAGACTGCTGCATCCCATCCACTCCCACTGCCTAGAGGTGTCTGCCCGCTCCTGTGCACCCAGGCTGCTGCACCCCATCCACTCCCACTGCTCGGAGGTGTCTGCCCGCTCTTGTGCACCCAGGGTGCTGCACACTATCCACTCCCACCGCCCAGAGGCGACTGCTCGCTGCTGCGGAAACAAGCCTCTCTGCTCACCTTCCGCCACTGGCGTGTGTCTAAGAGGGACCACCACGTGCCGAAGCAGCCTCCTCAGGCGTTGCGTACACGCGGTCAAGCCGAGCTCACAATTCAAAGTGGGTGTTGATTGCACGATGGCCACGCATCATCGCAGGGTGCACACGCGCTCAGCTCTGGTGGCACTAACTCAGTGGAACTGAAGTCATCGCCTCGTGGCGGGAGGTCCGTGTCGGGGGGGGAGGGGTAGTCAATCTGTGAATCACAGCCTGCTAGACAAAAAGCAAGATAAGATTGTGCGTCATGCGTCCATTAAAGGAGAGAGAGAGAGAAAGAGAGAGAGAGGAAGAGAGAGAGAAAGAAAGAAAGAGTGAGAGGTAGACAGAGAGAAAGAGAGAGAGAAACAGTGAGAGAGAGGAAGAGAGAGAGAAACAGTGTGAGAAAGAGGAAGAGAGAAACAGAGGAAGAGTGAGAGAAAGAGAGAGAGAGAGAGAAAGAAAAAAACAGTGTGAGAGAGGAAGAGATAGAGTGAGAGAGAGAGGAAGAGAGAGAGAAAGAGTGTGAGGGAGAGAAAGGAAGAGATGGAGAGGGACAGTGAGTGCCCACACTGTGGACAAAACCCTCACAGCTCACCTTTCCGTCACCGGTGTGTCTCCAACCACGTGCCGGGACATAGTGGAGCCCTCAAGCTTACTCATCTGAAACGTAGTATGGAATCAGTAATGGCAGTGTACATACAACTGCACACGCCTAATTCTCTGTCCCGCCTTTGTGCATCCAGGCTGCTGCACTCCATCCACTTCCACTGCCCAGAGGTGTCTGCTCGCCGCTGCGCACCCAGGCTGCTGCACCCCATCCACTTCCACTGCCCAGAGGTGTCTGCCCGCTGCTGCGCACCCAGGCTGCTGCACCCCATCCACTCCCACTGCCCGGAGGTGACTGTCCGCCGCTGCGCACCCAGGCTGCTGCACCCCATCCACTCCCACTGCCTGGAGGTGACTGCCCGCCGCTGCGCTAACAAGCCTCTCTGCTCACCTTTCGCAACCTGCGTGTAGAAAAGAGGGCCTACCACGTGCCGCTGCAAGCCCCAAGCCCGGGGCCCGCGGACACGGCACCCTGCATATCATGCAGCCCCGCTCCGCAGGCCACCAGGTCTCACATTTGGTGCTGGGTCTTGATTTCGCCATGGCAGAGGACATACCAGTGCACCAGGCTTTTCATCGCAGGCTGCACACCCGCTCAGCCCTTGTGGTGCCACTAACTCGGTGACCAGCGAGGCGACGCCACGTGGCGGTAGGCCTGCGCTGTCTGATGGCTCAGGCCTACACTGTGGTCCAGCAGGGCACACAAAACCTGAGCTGTCCAGACCGCCAGGACGGGTCATCACCGCAGGCTGCACACCGCTCAGCAGTTACGGTACCCGTACCTCAGTGGACCGAAAGTCACCGTCCCGTGCCGGTGTGCTTGTGCCGGCCGCAGTGCATCCGGTGCGAACAACTCTGAAATGGCGTTGAGCACGTGCGCCCGGTGTTTTTTATTGGCAGGGTCACGTGTCCTGTGACGCCTGTGCTGGATGGGTGTGGTGTGGGTGTATACTAGCCGTGAGAGAGTGGCTGTGGCGTACTGACAACTAGGGTGTGACCAGCAGATCACTGCAATGAAAATCTGGGCCATGTAGCGTTGTTGTCCTTCCCTGTAAGCGTAAGTGGAGTGGGCTGGCCTGGCGTATGCCAGTCCTGCGTGAGGCTGTGAAGAATGACTCCGGAGCTATGGGCGTGGCTCCGTCCTGGGCTGTATGAGGAATCAACTGATGCGGGTGTCCCTGTTGTAGTGCTGACGTCACCCGGGTCGCAAGCGCCAATGTGTCACTCTGTGAGCCAAGTCCCACAACATGGCCAACATGGAAGGTACGGGGAATCACTGACCCTACATTCATCCACAGTTCCACACATGAAAGATGGTGGACATGACACATCTGTGTGGATATGAATGTTTATTGCACATTCAGTGGAGTGTTGCAGCTGTAGCAATACACGGCCATGCAAAGTTCAAGTTTCAGTTTTTGGCGCATGGAGGGCAGCCAATTAGAGCCAAGCTTGTGTTCGGGGTTAGGCTGCGCCAACATATGTACTTATACAATTACTCCGCCAATCCCCAAGCACTTATAAATTCACTATACACTCTCCTTGCAGTACTCTAATGATCCAGTCTCTACGTACGTACTTGTACAATGACCGAGAGAAAGTTACATAACCGAAGTTTTCCTCACTGCCAGAGGTAACATGGTTGCATACGCTGTCCACAGCACAATGTAATGTGGTAGGGCCCAGGGGCGGCATCTTGCATACATAATGAACACACGGACACAGATAGATAGTGGAACTGGGTACGGGCACGTGCGCTCAACTCTTTTTTATTACCAGGGTCACATGTCCAGTGACGTCTGTGCTGGATGCGTGTGGGGTGAGTGTAAAATGCGTGGTCCGGGCGGGCCGCACTGGGAGCAATATCTCTTGCCTACTGGACTGCGTCATCTGCAATCGCGACTCGATCTGAATTGTGAGCCCTGCTGTCCACAGTGTAGATCGAAGGCAGTAGTCTGTACAGACATAAGTCTGTGGTGCTCTGCTGCTGGGTTCGCAGGGGGCCTGTGTCGAGGAGGCCGGCGGTCACGGCGGAGGCCTCTTGGCAGGGTGAGGGCTGCCGCCCTGGCAGACGCTTTGGCCTTCCCACAAGTGAACCACGCCCAGAGCCCCAGACTATTTATTCATACTCCTACGCTGGAGTGGCGTACGTTGGACCAGCCCACTCCGCTTCCAGGGGGGACAACACAGCTACATGACCGAGATCTTCCCCACTGCCTGAGGTAACATGGTTGCGTCTATTGTCCACAACACTACAAGCACCAGCAGTATATGTCCACATGGAGAGGTTTGTGCTCTGCATAGTGAGGTCTGTCCACCACATCACCGCTACACTTGTTATTGTGTGCATTTTTATTGATGGGTGACTTGCGTCCTTCACACATACTTGGTTGCCACATCTCCCAAGATTCAGCTATTGTGTGGCTGAGGGACCATGCCGTTTTTGGAAGGTCCGCTGTCCTGTTCTGCGCTGCCTCGGTGGTAGTAGGGAGGGGGTGGTCCGGGGGGGAGGTCCTGAGGGTGATGGCAGTGGGTGTTGTGGCCTTCTTGGGTGTCGGAGCTGCATGGTGAGTAGCTCTATGACATGTGTTGGTCTTCAGATGTGGTTCTGGGCTGGGCTCCCTTTCACACTGTAGGTAGTCGTCCTGCTTTACACCAGTAAAAGGCAGATGTTAAATTCCTACTGCTAACGCAGCTTATCGCCTGTTTTTGGATCGCACCCCAGATTTGGCTGCTCGTTGAAAATATCGGGAAGTGGTGTTTTTGTGTTATTTTTGTACGGGAACGCCTACTCTGCATATTATTAGCGTTAGTTGTCGCTCTCATTTGTGGCAAATTTTTTTGCGGAACCTATTGTTGGAAAACTGGCGATATCGGCTGTTTTCACTAGGTTGAGAATGGAATGATAATTTAAAATCACTGAAAAAACCATAGGTTTAATGAATATTATAATTAGAAATTAGCACTTAAAAAACCATTGGAATTCACTGAAAAAACCATAGGTTTCAGGGATGTTATAGTTAGTTGGACATTTCACTCGTACAAATTCCGGCGTTATAGTTAGTTCAGCTAACTATAACTCGCGCCCCCGCAATGCACTGCTGATGACATCACATATTACATCATTCATGACATGGTCAGTGACATCACTGATGACATCTCAAATGACATCACTGATGACATCACTGATGACATCATCCATGTGACAATCTGATGCACCTTCTCACACCCTAATATAACCTTTGATACACCCACTCCAAAAAACAGAATACCATTTTTGAAACCATAGACACACCAATACCACTTACTACATATCTAATCACTGGTTCTTAGGTCTACACACTCATCCACTCATTCACCCATACAATCACTCATACATGCAGTCACTCATCAATACAACACTATCATATGCACTCATACACCTACACAGACACTCACACACCAGCACTCATCCAGAGTTACTCACACACCTAGTCAGTCATGCAAATAATCAATCACACTTCCATTTACTGACCTATACAGTTATACACACAACACATCACTTATTGAAACAGAAAGAAACGCATAATTACTCTTATACAATCACTGATACAAGTACACACTCATCCATACAGCCACTCTCACAATCACTAGCTCTCACGTATAGTCATTTATATACTCCAACTCTCACATACACTGTCTTTTACATATGTAGTTAGTTGGACATGTACCACTGAGACATCCATTCACTCACTAACACACCCATACACACACTCACCCACGCATACAGCTGCTTCCACATGCACTCTTGAACGCATACACCCAGTGAATCAACCACTCAAACATGTATGCACAGAGTCACACACCTCCCACGCACCCACACACACACACACTCAGGCACCCATACAAATACTCTGGCAACCAATTAATAACCCATATAGACACTCATGTAGCTACTGAGCAACCCATGCAGCAGCTTATACAACAGCAAACAGACTGATATAGACATTCACACAGTTTAGTCACTAACCCATGCATTCAGTAAGACACATGTAATAACTCAGTTAAACAGTCAGTCACACACCTACTAAATCCTCCATCCAGACACTTATACACCCACTCATTCTTCAATACACCTTGGTATATATATAATACATATTTAAACTTTAAAGAAAAACACATTCACTGGATGATGTCATCAGTGATGTCCTCAGTGATGTTATTTGAGATGTCATCAGTGATGCCACTGATCATGTCATGAATGATGTAATATGTGATGTCAGCAGTGCATTGCGGGGGCGCGAGTTATAGTTAGCTGAACTAACTATAACGCCGGAATTTCTCTGGGTTTGCACGAGTGAAATGTCCAACTAACTATAACGTCCCTGAAACCTATGGTTTTTTCAGTGAATTTCAAAGGTTTTTTAAATGCTAATTTCTAACTATAACGTCCCTGAAACCTATGGTTTTTTCAGTGAATAATATATATATATATATATATATATATATATATATATATATATATATATATATATATCCCCCCAGACACAGCTTCCTCATTTGTGGAACCCCCCACACACACGCAGGGCGACTTCGTCGAACAGGAACGAAGAATCCTGTTATTCATCCACACTTATTTTTTATCAGAAATGCGACGGCTCCAGTGTAACAAGGATTTCAAACATTTTATTTCAAACTCTGGAGACAGGCTGGCAGTCCATTGTTAGTCACTTGCCATAACTCCTTACGCGTTTCAGCTTTTCCTCAAGCCTTGTTCACAGGTAGGCAATCATCAAACTAACGAAAAAAGTCACATGCTTTTCTAGCATACGTAAGACTACCTGATTGGTTTTAATCTACCAATTACCATGTCCGTGTTTGGTGAGCGCATTTTCGAACTTTTAAAGAAAGATTTCAATAAACTGTATACTTGTTGAATTGTTAGATGTTAATTATTAAAAAAACTGCAGTTCTTAATATTTTTGCTGCTGTAGGAAAATGTGCATAATAAACAGTTCAATAAACTTGCCTCATGCATTTTCAGACTCCAAGTGTATGTTTGAATTCTTTGAACACCAACCAGCAGAATAAAATATTCCGCAGGCATATATATATATATATATTGAATGATTTTACCTATGTATTAATATGAGTATATTAATGTATGCAGGCAATACTATTTCGTGTGCCTATCTGCAGTTACTATATGACACGAAAATGTGTTACTCACTGCTCCCTACTCTGATTCAAGCATGTCAATCTATCAAAGTTCCAATACTGGAGTAAGAAACAAGTTACTTACCTGTAACTGTAGTTCTCCAGTATTGGAATCTTTCATAGATTCACACGCGACCCGCCCGCCTCCCCTGGAGAAGGCTCACTTAGATATCTCAGTTTTTCCTATCTGTACGCACTTGTGCTTGGAAAATCTGTGGGACTGGAGCTTCTCTCAGGAAGGTTCTACAGGGTGGTGTCTACTGATTGGCTAGTTCTAAGTTTGGTCCTTTTTTATTAAAGGACAGAGATATGTTACAAAGCTTTTAAGGCCTAGGGCCTTATGTTCTATGTCTAATAGGACATTTCTTTTAATATTACCGGGGGCTCCCATCTCAACGGCGGGGAATGATTCAAGCATGTGAATCTATGAAAGATTCCAATACTGGAGAACTACAGTTACAGGTAAGTAACTTGTTTCTTTCTCCAACTAAAAGCCCCATTGTGCAGGTTTCCACAAGCAAGGTTAACCTTAATTCTTTTAAGACCAGTTCTTCCCCCTCCTCCAAACAGGAAATCCAAATGGACGATGCGTTCACCAAGACAATGTTTTGGTCTGTGAGTTTGGCCCCGAGTTCAGGGCAGGACTGTGAACCCAAAGCAACCCTGGCAAATTTTGTCGGACTAGCCCCCCTACGGTGCATAGCGAGCGCAGCGACCGAGACTGACCACTACAAGGGGGCTTTGGGGAAAATATGGGAAAACATTGCAAAAATGGTGCATTCTACAACACATTTTTCATTATATATTCAATTGTGCTAGTTTTTGAAGCATAGTAAATGATGACCTTACAGCGCACCAGGATATGGCAGTTTTCAATGATTCCCTCACTATCACCCTCCAACAGTGCCTCTCATCTCTCCATAGCCCCTCTCACATGCATTTCATTTGTTTTATAGCGCCTCTCATACCAGTGTAGGGTGTCAGAGCATTTTACATCACACAAATAAAGAGACAATGAATCATACGAGTGTAAATCAGTGTATAAAAAATGTAACATAATACAAAGGGAACTGCAAGGTGTAGGATTTACATCATCCATACTGGGAGGCAATTTTTAAGAGTGCTTGGTATGGGGAAGAACAAACTCAGGATTCAGAGCGTAACACAGTGGTTAGGGTTGACTTTACTAATAAGACTATATTTCTACCCAAACAAACCCTTTTAGCAAAATTAGGATAATGAAAGACTGGTAAAAAATTAACCTTTTAACCATGATTACGGTTGTAACTTATGAACTGCACTGTAACAAAAGGATCTCTGTGACAAAAGCGGTAAACCACTGAGCTATGCACCTAAAGTACTGTTCTGTGATCTGCATAGTGCACATTCTTTGCAGCAGGCATATTAACCCTCTGCGCTACCTTAGATGAGTCAAAACTGTTACTAGACAAAACTCCATCTCTCTCCAGCAGGTACATTAATCACCAGAGTTATCTTGGCACTTTTATTGTTGCCTGAAAACTGTTGGATATACAAGGAATCCTGCAGTGCTTTTAAAACTGCTGCATTGCTACAAAAGTGTCGCCCCACCTTTCCAGCCTGATGAGGAAATGCCCAATGCCCGGTACGGCCAGTCCAGCTTTGCCCAAGTCCTTAAACACCATATGCTAAATGGACAGATACACAACTGCTCTCTGGTACATGGCCAGCGAGATCTTGCCATTAGTCCATGAAGATCTAAGAACTGCTTAGGCACAAGCAATACATGACAGAATGTAGAAATGTTTGTGATTCATTGTGGCCTGAATGCTTCAAATTGCATAGACAGGGCTTTTGGTACCAGTGTGGTCTTGAGGAAGCACACATGGATGAGGTCTACTGGATTTTTGGAGGATTAATCACATGCCCTTTGATGGTTCCAGACTTTTTGAGAAAAGGGCAGACTCTGCTCTACAGTCCACCATCTCATCCTCCCCTGGTACGACGGCTACTAAGCAGCTTTAGTTTGTCCTCAATGGCTGATGCCAGACAGGTGGGGTGCAGGATCCAATATTTCGGCCCCGGCTAAAGAGCCATTATGTCAGCCAAAAAGGTCTTACAGACAGTTCAAATTTTGGAGGAGCAGTTGCAAACACTGATGCAGGGTGCTATTTTCTCATCTCATAAAACGATGGCCTCAAGCCTATTCTGGACCTTCACCAACTGAATTCCTTCCTTCAGACCGACAAATTAAAGCCACTTATGTTCGCTTAGATTCTGTCTGCTCTGGACCCAGGAGATTGGATGGTGTCAATGGACCTGCAAGAAACATTTCCATACACCCATGCTGAAGTCCCACAGGCATTATCTGTGTCTCTAGTTTGGCCAAGAACAATTCTTTTCCACTGTGCTCACCTTCTGTCCCTCAGATGTCCATGAATGTGATGACTGTGGTCGCTGCCCATCTTTTCTCAGGTCGGAAGCACTTCTATTCACGTATCTCGACGACAGGCTTCCGAAGGTGGGCTTGCCACAGTTAGTCATGGACCACCTCCAGGTGACAGCTAGCCTTTTAACAGTGTTGGAGTTTTCCATTAGCAAGTCTGAGTCACAAATGACCCCCCTCTCAGAGGATCTCATTTATCAGGGCAGTACTGGACAAGGTGCCATTCAAAGCCTTAAAGTGAGCCAGGAATGTTCAGAAAATGATCTTGATGTTTTGGGATCAGTAGATCTCGGTGAAAATGAATCTGAGGCTTCTTCGTCTCCGACCTTGTGCATCCTCCTTATCCCGTACACCGGATGACACAAGAGGGCCCTGCAGTGGAAATACCAGTGGTCCCAGCTTCAAGATCGATTGATACCATAATGATCTCGCAGGAGACGGCTCAGGAATCCCACCCAAAGCTCACGGCCGTGACAGATGTATCATTGCTGTGGTTGGGAGGCGGTCACTTAATGGATGCGCGGATTAGAGGCCTCTGGTCTCCTGCGGAATTCTGGCTTCATATCAACCGCCTGGAGATTGGTATCCTTCCTACCGACCATCAAGAAAAAACTGATACAGGTCATTTTGGGGAACACAATTGTAGAAAAGTGCCCATTTTGTATGGTTACCCACACTTTTTGCTCCGATGTTGATGGTTATGACTCTGAAAGTGTACTGAAGCCTGCTGCCCAGGCCCCAGTGGCAGTGCTCTCCCTAAAAATGTTGTGTTAATTGGCATCCCCAGTTAACAAGGACTTTTCCCCTCTTATAAGTCCCTACTATATGGTACCAGTGGTACCCAGGGCATCGGTGGTAAAGGGGCCCCCAGGGCTTGCAGCACTGTTTGTGCCACCATGAGCAACCAAAGTAAACTACTGACAGCAGGTCTACCGTTGCAGACTGCAGGAACAGTGTAAACTGCACCATTTTGACTCTTCCCCTCACCATGTGTGGCAAAGTCAATGCACTGCTGTTAATATAGGTCATTCACTCCTAATGAAGGCCTCCTGAAGCCCAGGATGCAGGGTGCCTTATATTAAGAGTGTGGACATGTAAGTGCAAGCTTTAATGCCCCTGTAGGATAACATTGGCTGGCACCCGGGCAAACCCGAGGTTGGCAGCTTCATTATATTACCTCCTAAATATGTCGTGTTTGGTATCAAACACCGTGCCTTCTCACCCTTGACATGAATCCCGTGTCAAGGGCAATGTGGCATGCACCCAGGTGGCTACCTTGGAGGCTGCCATCCTGGTTGACCCAGCTTCTCTGTGCTCTGGCTGGCAGCCTGGGTTTGCTACCATCAACACAGGATTCTGACATCCTGCCAGGCAGTATTAACACACTCAGGAGTCAGGCACAAAGGTCTGAATAGGAATGAGGTCACACCTCCTCCCTCTCAGGATGGGTAGTGAAGTGGCACATCAAGGCAGTGAGCTTCAAAGGCTGCACCGCCTCTCATATGCATCAGGGCTTCCTCCCAAAAGAGGAAACGCCCTCCCCCCTACCCCAGGCACATTTGCTCCTGGACAAGCAGGAAATTAGGTATGCAGGAGGTGTACGTCCCCAGAAGGCTAGCCACAATCCTAGGGTGGATTGCCTGGTCTGTACAGCTAAGGAAGACTTCTGCCATTTTTAAAAGTGGTAGAAATAGTGGGTTCTGGGTGAAAAAATTGACCTCCACCCCCGGATGTGGTCTTCCCAGGGGAGGACTCGCTGCAAGTACTAGCAGCCCATTGGCTACTTGCTCCCACACTCCTAACTCCCCTAAATCTAGGAGTGATGCTGGTTAGGCTCCACCATGCAATACTCTCACAGACCTAAGAGATGGTCCTTGGATTCACACTAATAAATCCTTAGCTCAGTAGCTAGAGTGGCATAGAGTAGTCTGGCTTTACTAGAGGAGCATGTTTTAAGCATTTCAGAGTACCAACATGGATGATAAATAATTGACATGACTCGACAGAAATCCGACATCAATTTATAAAAATGGAGTGTATTTTTATCTTAATTTTGACACCGAAACGAACGAAATAGCATACATATAACCAGAGTTACGGATTTTAGAAGCAACATAAAATCAGTGCAAAAGAATACAGTGAATTGTTATCATTACAGTCAATGGTAAAAACCACTAGTGAAGCAGGTCAAGCTGCGTGGAACCCTTGCAGGGTAAAGGTGATGCGGGTCCCTGACCAGGCCACAACAGTCCGTTCATCATCATCATCAAAATCTTTATTCAGTTTCTTAAAACCATAAAAGATACACTCAGTAAAAAATGATCAGAAAATATAATGCATGAGTACACGATCAATCCGACAGTCTATAAAAATAATTCTTGTTAAAAGCCTTCAAAAGTCATACCAATCATAAATAGAAGTAAACACAGCAACTTCTTAAAAAGTCATCCCATATGTCCGTAAGGAGACACTATAAACCTCTTCTCTTTCTGAATCTAATTGCACCTATTAAACAATTAGCTACATTCAAACAAACATATTCATTATGCAGCAGCTGTAAGAAGATTAAGGCAGGTCTAGCTTGCTTGAATTGGTTTCCTCTTAGTAAAGGTAAAATAAATTGATTATCGGGAGTACTATACTATTCACAGAATAAAACAAAGTGCATTGTATCTTGGTCTGTAAAGCAGTCACAACTACATGGGGGCAGGTTTTCATCTTAATTCCATCCCATCGGCTCAGCCAAAATCCAATGCAGCAAGTTCAACCTAAATCTTGTTAACAGAAAATGATGCTGAGGATTTTTAACCAATGTGAGCGAAGGCCCTATATGTCCGCAAGTTTTCGTAGTAACATGGGCATGCACAGAGGGCTTACATAGCTCCCTGCACTCTAGATTCTTGCTCTATGGCGATGTAATGTGTTTCTTACCCACTTTAGATCCCCTCGGACAGTCCTATAAGGAAAGCTGTATAGATCCGGGTGTGGCAAATCTGCAAAGGTAGACCGAATATAGTTTAGCCAGGGGATACAATCAGCCTTATCAAGATGCATGCAATCCTTAAATATGGCCTTATTCACCTTCAATTCTGAGTTTAGCCATATCGAAACCTATCTAAGTAAGGGTCGCAGGTTTAACAAATCAGAGATATATTCCACCGCTAATTCATTGTGCGCAACAAAAGAGGCCATAGACGGAGGCACTGAGAGTAGGCGCCTCAAAAACATGTTCTTAACTGCTTGTAAATCAAAAGGCCTCTTTATAGCCCCAGATGTCACTGCCATAAGACACCAGAGAAATGCATTTGGAGTGAGAGATCTAAATCAGTGCCTTAATAGGCTTGGCCCCCAAATGGCGGACAAAGTCAAACACAGAGGCCACGGCCCTAGCCATTACGTTCCTTTTAGCTCTCAGTAAGGGGCCCATGAACCCTTGTCATCAAATAGGAACCCACGCTACGGGAAGGCTTTTACTCTAGAGATTTCTCGCCCCTCCAAAGTGTATTTCCTCAATCCCTTTCCTCCAAGCCCCAACAGGATAGTATGAGATGAAAAGTTTCAGCGCTCCTTCCATCATCTCTTTGTGTTTGCTTTGTTCACCCTAAGTTGGCAGAGTAAGCCCAGACGTGGGTTCCTTGCTCATTTTGCCACTGGATTCAAGCTAGTCTGGCTGATGAGGGGTGTTACCCCGAAACCGGTCCCAGGATGATTGTTTCGGGTCCAGGGAAGACCTGGCTTGGCAATTCGGGCTAGACTGTTCCCATAAGGAGCAGGGTCAAGACTGATTTGCATATAGCTGGGTCTGAACTGGGGTGGCGAAGTGAGCTAAAGAACGATGATGGATTCAACCCAGATCTGTGACTGGGGGTGAGTGTCTGAAAAGTTTCAGCGCTCCGTCCATCATCTCTTTGGTTTGCACAGCATGGTATGAGATGTACTTTAGTGTGCACGCAAGTCCAAACTGTTTATAAAGCTAACAAAGGAATTGAGCAGATGCTGCAGTCCTACCGCAGTTCTTGCTAGCAGCACCACGTCGTCAGCATAGGGAATAAGATGTGATCCCACTCAAGGAATGTCTTTGCAGGCTGCACACAGGGTCTTCTCCAAATCGTTTATGTATAGTGTAAATAAGAGAGGGACCAGTGTACATCCCTGTCTTACTCCCCAGGAGACCTGGAACGGTGCAGTAATGTTCCCAGTCTGTTTAAATATGACTACTGTGGGCAGATCTTTCTACTATTCTTGTAAAAAATACTCTACATCTTCATCAAGATCCATGTTGAGGAGAATAGACCACAGTTTGCTTCTGTTGACCTTGTTTAAAGCTGATGTGAGGTCCATAAAGGCCTGATGTAACGAGCCCCCTTGGCAATTGTGTACCTCCCTATAATCAACTGCAAGTTCAAACCTTGATCCAGGGTACTTCGGCCTCCTCTGAAACCATACTGCAAAATTAGACAAAACCTTATTTTCGTCCAACCATGTGGACAACCTAGAAAGGATAACTCTTCCCATAACCTTGACTTATTGAGTCGATGAGTGATATAGGACTGTAACAACGCTGATCGTTTCTTTCCCCTTTTGTACACCGAAACAATGTTGGACCTAGACCATGATTGTGGGATACCTCTGTTGCTGCTGCATTTAAAACATTAGTCAAAATGTTTGCCTGTTTTGCAGGTTCTGTTTTATAAAGATCAGCAGGTACACCATCTAGGCCAGGGGTTTTATTTTTGGACATATAAGCAATTGCCTCATTTAACTCTTCCTCACAAAAAACGATATTAGAATTACCATGCATATCCACCTCAGATGGGGCTGACACTTCAACAGTATCATCACCATATATCCCCTGGAAATGCTGCACCCAGGCATCAGGGGGTATGCGGCATTCCAGCAAACCATTTGCAGTACCTGTTGGGTATAGATAATTAACTTTCTCCCAAAATCTGGCACTGTTTTTAGAATGTTGACCTCAAGAAGTTGATCTCATGCTTCTTTGCAGATAAAATGTTTCCTGTCAGCAAGTGCCATCTTGTAGGTCTTTCTACATAAGGCAACTTCCTTGCTATTTCTTGGAGTTTTCTTAAGGGCTAAGAGCAAAATTTGATAAGTCTTTGAGCATTGTGATCAAACCATCTACATCCATGTGCCTTTGATTATCCTCCCGTAAAAGATAGGCTTTCACAAATAAACTTACAGACCCTGTGGAAAGTTGATAAGTCTATCAGCATATGTTGTAACCTCTAAACAGATAGGATATCCAGACCACATGTAAGGTATACATTCCCAATAAAGTTTGTGGGGCGTCCTTGGCCCACTTCGTTCTACGCCCCTGATCTACAGGTTTGATGTCCAACACCTCATGGCCTGTTTTACTCCTAATATCCTTCCTATGTCTCCAATTAATAAATAACTAGGGGGGTATGATCACTAAACTGACTCAAAATAACCTTGTGTTGCTTAACAAAGTAAGCTAAACAAACTGAGATCGATATATGATTAATGATAGAGTATGAACTTCTCCCAATAAATGATAACTTCCACAGGTTCTTCACCCCTTATATTCTGGTTAAGAAGGACCAGATTGTTGTCAGCCACGATGCTACTGAATAGGTCACCTTGTTTCGTATGCTCAAAAAGGGAATTACCATCTAAAGGGATCTTCTTTCTGACTGAACAGGGCAGGGAACACAAGTGGATATGAAAATCCCCAAGTAAAATCATTGCGGATGGGGGGTACATTGTGTTACCAAGTATCTACCAAAAAACGTTTTTAAAGCCACTAAATAATCAATAGAGGTGTACTGCAAATATCAATTTTAAACATTTATCACTAACGGACTAGGGGATGTTTTAAATCTCAAGTTAACCGCCAATAAAAACTGTGAGCCCCTATTAACTTGAGACACTTTACAGGGAATATCAAGAGAAACCAGTGTGAGTAAGCCACCCGTGGCTCTGCCCCTGGGAGAGGGGATGGCCCGAGAGAAGAAGGAAGTATATCCATCTAAATAAAAAGTATTGCCTGTATCCAAAGACTAAGGCTAAAAAGCTCAGCCATCTACCATCAGATTGCTTATTGGCTAAGCCAGCAATGTTTCATCTCAAAAGCTTAAAAAAGGTATTCGTCTTAGATGTTATAGCGGGAATGTTACTGGTCAGCAGACCAACACTCCTCTGAATCAGGGGTGCGTTGGTATCCGAGTTGGTCAGTCATTGCAATCAAGGGTGCTCAATGGGTCATGTCTGTTCTCTACATGTATGGGTTCGGTCCCGACTTGCTGACTCTCCTGTTTCCCTAATTGTTTCGCAAAGGGTCTCAGAAACATTTGGCAGGTAATAATGCCGTAATGGTAAAACCTTGATTCCTGTTAAAGCAGGGCTAATCTGAGAGGCTTGACACATTAGTTGCCTTATGCAGTCTGGATGATTAAAGTTGATGACAAAGCAATCCCCCTCCTTGGTTTTCTCCCTATGCCCAAACCACTCAATTCTTCTGACAATGTTAATGTGGGCAGCTATGCGATCCCCACTCCCCATCTGCCTGTTACACCAGTGCATTACTTGTCTTTTTAACTGGTGGGAAGTTTCACTTAATCCACGTCTTAGTGGTAGGACTCCAGTTAAGATAGCAGCTACCTAAGAGATCGAGTCAGGAGGCAAGTGGAGTCTATGTCTAGGATTCATTTGTCTTTCTGGAGGAACTGAGGAGAAAAATAGACGTTGCCTCCCCTGTCCTTTTTGTCACCCACTTCTGTGCTTTTTAAATTGTCTGTTCCCAGATGAATATTATATTACTGTATCAGTGGGGGTTTAAGCTCACAGCCAGAGCTTCTGTCTCCTATGTCCCCAGATGGGATAAACTTATGTTCCCTGTTTTTTCCTCTGTCTGGTTCAATGCCGAACCGATAAGGGGGATAATGAGGGATGCGATTCTGTACCAAAGTGCTATGATAGTCTAGACAAGGATGTAACAATTCATCACAGGGGCGATTGCTATCAGTTCTTAGATTCAATTTAGCACTTCCCACAGGGCCTGAATTCATAAGCTTAGACTCTATCAATGACATTTTCTCAAACAGGCCAGCCAGTGCATTCTTGATTAACAGTTCAATTTTCCCAAATAAGTTATTCAACAGCGAGTCAACACTGAACATTATACAGTTTGATAAGAGTTTAAGTCCTCTTTAATGATCTGGGGCAAAGCATCTACCTTGAGAGCAGGGCCATCTTCAATTGTATTAATTTTCCCTGAGGCAGTCCCTTTTTTCACACCCTTGTCTTTCTTTTTCTTACCCGGCTGAACCGATTCAAAAGAAGATGCACATGATTTGTGATGAATATAAGTCACTGTAACCCCTGTCTGCACTTCTTCCCTTAAAGGGACGACTCCTTGGCCATGGGCCTCTCCGCTCTTATTTTTCCTCATTTGGCAAACCAAAGGTTTTTTATGGAGTTTCCCTGAAGCCTAGTTCTTCTACTGACTGGATTTGATCTTTTAAGGCTCCCAATGCAGAAGTTAAATATGAAATAATAGAGGGACAGTCCTGAAGTCCCCCTGATGCCACTGCGCCAGTAGAACAAAGACTTCCTCTTCCCCATGTTATGCTGGACTCAAGATGTAAATGGGTGGCCCAGCCTCTTCCAGTCTCTGATGGGTGCAGATAGGCCCAGTCTTCGCCTGGGCATGCGCCCTGACGTGTCCCGCGCTGCGGGCTTTCTGTGCACCTATGTGGTGTTGTGCCACCTCATCTGGCCTTGGGGGCTGCAGGGGGACAAAGTCCCACCCCCGCTATCATGCAAAAAGTCAGTGCAAGGCAGAGAACAGGTTGAAAGATTGTCCCTGGCTGCGGGCTGTCTGTACTCCTTTTTGGCGTTGTGGCCCCTCCTCTGGCCTTGGGGGCTGCTGGGAGACAAAGTCCCACCCTGGCTATCATGCAAAAAGTCAGTGCGGGCAGGGAGCAGGCTGAAAGAGCGTCCGTTTAATTTTGCCTGGCCTGTGGAGCCCGTGTGCAGAGTTGTCCTGGCTGTCCCTGGTGCTGAACAGGAGCGGTGGGAGAGCTGTTTTTATCACTTTCACAGTGCTGCGGGGAACAAGATGCAAAAACTCAATGGGGTTGTTGCTGACGTCTGTTGAAGGTCGGATGGAGTTCCCGGTAGGTGCAGCGTCGACTGCAGGGTTCGGTTGCCGGACTGGTGACCAACAAGCCTTGACAGCGGTAATCCTTGGAAAAACGTACATCGAAGTCCGGTGGTCCCAGGGGACGTGGTAGCTGACTGTAACTTTGTGGAAGGCAGGGCTACATTTCCCACAATGCACTAGACCATCTGGATTTGGGCGATCCCTCGGAGGGCCCAGATGGCCAGCTATTCTTCAGATCCAGTGTGTTGTTTTACCTGCAGTTTGCAGGGCACTGGTGCCACTAGTCCAGGAGCATTGCCTTATGTACATTGTATCCCTCTTTTGAGTTGTGCAAAGTCCTGTTGTTGCAGACATGGGCCTGTTTTTTGTCCTCTTCGATGCAATTTAGTCAGAATTGAGGTTCTGGTGTCAGGGGTGGCCCTTAAATCCTGGATTAAGGGACATTAGGGATGTGGGTACAAGTGGCCAATGGACTGCTTGCCCCAGCAGCTAATCTGCCCCAGTGGTGACCACAAATGGGGGTGTAGGTCACCTTTTCTTCCCAGAATCCACTATTTCTACCATTTCTAAAAATGGCAGAAAGCTTCCTTAGATGTACAGACCAGGCAGCCCACCCTAGAAGGGTGAGTTGCCTTCTGAGGGTGTACACCTTCTGCATACCTAATTTCCTTCCTGCCCGGGTGCAAATGTGCCTGGGACAGGAGGAGGGCTGTTTCCTCTTTTGGGAGTCAGCTCTGATGCATACCAGATGTGGTGTAGCCTTTGACGCTCACTGCCTTGATGTGCCACTTCACTAGCCTTCCTGCGAGGGAGGAGGTGTGACCTCCTTCCTGCCCAGGCCTTTGTTCCTGACTCGTGGTAGTGATCATACTGCCTGGCAGGAGGTCACAATCCTGTCTTGGCAACAGCAGGCAAGGGCTGCCAGCCAGACGCCAGGGAAGCTGAGGCAACCAGGTGGGCAACCTTTAAGGCAGCCACCTGGGTGCATGCCGCATCACCCTCGACACGAGATTTGTGTCTGGGGTGAGAAGCCATAAAATGTAATACCAAACATGATCTATTTAGGCGGTACCATAATGGAGCTGCCAACCTCGGGTTTGCCCGGGTGGCCCGGGATGGTAAAGGCCACTATAGGGACATATAAGCTTGCACTTACAAGCCCACACCTTTAGTATAAAGCACCCTGCCTCCTGTGCTTTAGGAGACCTTCCTTAGGGGTGACTGCCATATATTAAAAGCAGTGCATAGACTTTGCCACACATGGTGTGGGCAAATTCGAATTGGAGCTGTTGAAACTGTTCCTGCAGTCTACAATAGCAGGCCCGCTGTCAGTAGTTTACTTAGGTCATTCAGGGTAGCACAAACAGTGCTGCAAGCCCCAGGGATTCCTTTACCACTCATGCCCTGGGTACCACTGGTACCATATATTAGGGACTCATAAGGGAGGGTAAATTCCTTGTCAATTGGGGGTGCCAATTTACACAAGTTTTAGGGAGAGAGCACTGGGGCCTGGGCAGCAGAGTTATAACCATCAACATTGGAGCAAAAAGTGTGTGTGGGGGGGGGTGAGTATTCAAAAGTCACTTTCCTACAATATGCACACCCTTCGACCGTAAGCACAGTTAATGTTCAAGACTCATCACTAAAAACAGTGTTCTTCATTGCCATTATGTCAGTGCACCACCTGAGCGAATTGCAGATGATGTCAGTCCATCCTCCTTATGCCTCCTTTTTTCCAAATAAGTTGGTCCTGAGAACCAGGACTTTCTTCCTTTCAAAAGTTATGACACCCTTCAGTGTTGGCCAGTCAATCACTTTGCCGCTTTCTTTGTGCCACCTCATCCCCCAAAAGAGGAGTAGAGTCCATCGTCTTGACCCGAATGGAGCATTTAGTTTTTACTTATTTCTCATAAAAGACCTTTGGTTAGACATCAGCTCTGGGTCAGGTTTTCAAGGTCAAAGAAGGTTAATTAAAGTAGCGTAAAAGAGGACCTTGTGAAGATTAAATGGAAAGTGCCCTGGCCAAGAAGCAACCCAGAAGGGCCTGAGGGCGACTATCCGAGCAAAGGCTACTATTGACTGCGCTGACACACGTACTACCTATTGTTAACATCTGCAACATTTGTGTCTGTTAATACATTCATGAAGCACTATTGCCTCAACGGCCAGGTCCATGTGTAGGGTCACTTTACCCTTTCAATCTTACAGGACCTTTTTACTTAAGCCCACTCAACAGACCCTGCACTTTGATATCTATTCAAAAGGTGAGTAATCTGCAGTTGGATGCACCCCTCAGAAGAACAAACTATTACCTTTGGTAATGCTCTTTCTGGTGGATACTGCAGACTCCTCACTGCCCTCCCACATCCACGTTCTGTGCAGTGGCCTCTTTAACGTGGGACCTTTTTCTACATGTCATAGATCAGCACACTTACCATCAATTGATCTACACTCCGCATCTGAAGGCGTGGAAAGGAAAGGAGATAAGATACTGATGTCATCGCCCAGGGGTGGTGCAATACATGCCGGCACCACCTCCCAGCATGTCGGAGCACTGCTGTATGTTTTCTGAATCCAGTTTGCTCATAGAGAATATGCAAAAGGTGGGGAATCTGCAGTTAAATACAGTATCTACCAGAAAGAGTGTTGCCGAAGGTAAGTAACTTGCTCCTCTTAACATGCAATGAGATAATTGTTTTTGTTTGCTACCCACCTGCACTGAATTCTTCATCTTCGATTGTAGTTCACGTTTGCAGTGCTTAACAAATAAAAATGTTTATTTTACATAGCTAATTGTAACCTTTTAGCTTTTTTTTTTTTTTAAACTTAAGTGTTTTCAGCTTTGAAAAAGCAATGAGCTCACTATCTAGACAGTGGTGAATGAGGTTGGCTGAGCAAAAACACTCAAAGGCACAGCTGACTAAAAATACTCTCCAGAGGCATATGGATTTTTAAGAATGTATGACATTACTTGGAATGAAGAGATCAAACCCTTCAGCGAACAAATGTTATGAAAGCAATAAATGCATCTGTGTATTCATACTAACACATATGTAATCCTACTATGTGGTACAAACATGTAATTTTTCTTCAAAAATATTATATCATAAATCTCAAGTATAATAATACATAATTGTATTTGTTTAGGTATCTTTGCACACTTCTTCAGTGTATTTTTGTCCCTAGAGGAAAGTAGATCCTACCCAAGCTCTTAGTGTGCCTTATCCCACAAACATTTTATTTTCAGATTTTTGCTTCTACGTTGTGGATCCTTCTACTTTGGAGGGCCTATTTTTTTTAATGTATAGTTTCTGGTGGTGGTTACAGTTAAGGGTTACCTGGCAGTATTGTCTGCATTTTGATCTTCCTGATCATCTTTCCCTGTTTAATTCACCAATAGTGATGCATTTTCTGAAAGGTTTGTTTTACCTGATACTTCCCACTCCATTTATTATTGTTCAGTTGGATTTGAATCATGTTCTGTTCGCCACTGGAGTCTATGCTCAGTTGCCCAATTCAGTTTCTAACACTAAGAAAATTTTTGTTGGTGGTGTTTTAAAAAAAACAAAAACATTTTGTGGGGAGTTTTATATAGCGTGAACTAGACCCGAAGGTTTCAGAGTGCTTTACATGAGCACCAGTTACTTTACAGACGGACAAATTCATTTTTGTTAGGCACGGGGAGATTAAGTGATTTGCCCAGAATCACAGAATGTTAGTTAAGCGTCCCTGCCGAGACTCGAACCAGGTTCCCCAGCTCTGAGGTCAACCGCCCTAGCCGTTAGGCCACATTCTCTCCTTTGCTTGCAGTAGTTTAGGAACTTCAGACCCTTTAGGTTTGTCCTCACTTCACTTTTCTACTTGGATAATAGGGTCCTTTGCATCTTCCCAGCCTTATTGGCCTAGGTGGTTTCGGTCTTTCATATGACCCAGTCTATCATTCTTCCACCTTTCTTTCCTTCTCCGCATCTAAACTAGGATAAGGAACGTCTCCATAACCTGGATCCCAGGGAAGTGGTGTTGTAGTACGACACATGCGACAGGACAGGGTTGATGACCTGCTTTTTTGTACTTTTCCTTGTAGCTAAAAAAGGGCGAATGATTTGACAAATGCTCTGTTTCACGTTGGGTCATCCTCTGTAGCAGGAGCTGCTATGCCCTGGCCATGAAAGTAGAACATTCATGCCCATTCCACTCAGCCGATGGTTGTTTCCATGGCTATTTCAGAGGCGTCTTTGTTGCTGACATTTATTGTTCAGCTATTTCGTCATCCTTGCATACTTTGGCAAAGCATTATTGCCTAAGGTTTTAGGCAAGCAGTGACGCTTACTTTACCCATGCTGTGTTGCATTATTTCCTTGGTAATCAACACTACTCGGTCCTACCTCCCTATTGATTATTGCTTGGGGACAAATTCATAGGATGAGGAATCTGTGGAAAGATGTACTCTGAGAAGAAAACGTTACTTATCTTTGGTAGCAATATTTCTGGGGATACAAACTTTTTGCCGATTCTTGATCGCTCTCCCGCTTCCCTGATGAGCTAGTGCATTTATAAATAAAAGTCCACTGTATGGAAACATGTAACATGATGTTTTGTTGCTGTTCTGGCTCTTTAGGTTCCTCTCTGCAAACCTCAGTGAGGAAAGGAAAAGGTCAGTGTTAGACTAGTCATCCTTAGGGTGGTCTTCCCCCAAACTTTTTCTCTGCTTATCTCCTCTTTTTAGTGTATAGTTTTGTTGACCTTAGGACTCTGAGCACTTTTCCACTGCTAACAAGTGCTATAGTGTATGTGCCTCTCCTCTAAACATGGAGATATTGGTGCATACATGATTGGCATATTTAGTTTACTTACAAGTCCCTCGTAAAGTGGTCTAACATATACTCAGGGCCTGCAATCTAAATGCTACTAGTGGGCCTGCAGCACTGGTTGTGCCACCCACACAAGTAGCCTCTCAAACGTGTCTCAAGCCTGCCATTGTAAAGCCTGTGTGTGCAGTTTACTGCCACTTCAACTTTGCACTTAAAACCATTTGCCAAGCCTTAAACTGCCCTTTTATTATACATGTCACCCCTAAGGTAGACCCTAGGTAGCCCTAAGGGCAGAATGCTGTGTAACTAAAAGGTAGGACATGTACTTTTAAGTTTTACATGTCCTGATAATGACAAACAGCTAAATTAGTTTTTCACTACCTTGAGAACTACTCCTCTCATAGGCTAGTATTGGGAATTCCTTAAAACAATCTTAAGCTGTAATTCCTGATTAGAAAGGAGTAGCTACAATAATGTTCCATATCTCTGGAATGGTAATGATAAAGCCTCTTTACTCTTAAAGTTGGATTTAACATTACTATTTTGGAAATGCCACTTTTAGAAAGTGGACATTTATCTGCTCTTACTGCTCTGTGTGCCTGCAGCCTGTTTCCAATACATGTTTGTCTGGGCTAGGTGACAGCTACACTTTGTGTATTTCCTCTAGACAGGCACAAACACAGGAAGAGTGGGTGTGACAGAGAATTCATCTGCATTCATCTACATTCGGATAGCTTTTCCTGGCAGGAAGAAGGGGGGGGGGGGGAGAGCTGACGCTTACACCTGAATAGGCAGTGTCGTGTTCCCCACACAAAGGGCTGATTACCACCCACAGATACCCTGGCAGACAGGGCTTGGTTCAAAGGGGAGCTATGCACTTCAAGGGACTGCTTTGAAGTCAATCCCACTTCAAAAAGCTATTTGGGTAAACGTACTGGGGCTCTGACCCTACTAAGACAGTAGACTACTGGACCTGTGAAGAACTCTGCCAGGAGTAAAGACTGCTGTGCACCAAAGATTAACAAGAAAAGGAGTTGTCCAAGCCATCACATTCAGATGCTGTTAAAGCAATTTAACAGACTAAAGACCATAAATTCAATTAAAATGCTTTAACAGCATCTGAATGTGATGGCTTGGACAACTCCTTTCTTGTTAATTATATGGCCCTGTCCAGCCGCCTAGGGCCAAACCCCTTCCTGCTATTGTGTGCCCCAAAGATTGACACTTTGCCTGCCTGCTTCTCTGAATGAACTGCTTTCTGCTTTGCTGAGCTGAGCTGCCCTGCTGCCTGCTGATCTCTGCCGTGCTGAGGACAAGGACTGGACCCATCTCACTTGAAGCCAGAGTGACTCCAATGGCTTGCTGGCTTGCCCCCTGTTCTGAAGTGTCAGGGCCACCAAAGACTTCCTTCAGTTCTGCAAACAGCACCTGGACTCTGCCTTCTGTGAGTCCTGCCCTGCCAAGTGGTGTCAATCCTCTCCTGGGCCCTTAAAAGGCGATTTCTGCTGCCCAGGATCATCAAAATTGATGCAGTGATGACTTTGCACTGATCGGAACCTACACATTGCCCTTCGGTTCCGACGCAGGAGCCAATAGACAACATCGCTTTGACAGACTGCACAGCTTGACGATGACGGCCAGCGTGGCTCGAAGACGATGCAGTGTCTGCATCTTAAAGGGAGTTCTTCATCACCTGCTCCGCCCAGAACCGACGTATTGCCCTTCGATGCCGACGTAGGAGCCTATCGACATTGCTTTGATGGAGTGCACGACTCTGTGGCGACGGACAAGTGCGGCTCGATGATGATGTAGTGCCTGCATCGTAAAGGGGTTCCTCATCGCCTGCGCGGATCGGAACTGAGGCATCAAGACTTTG